>OX638205.1:10838118-11438118 GCA_951805265.1 Schizotus pectinicornis
GAGAGAGAGAGAAAAAAAGGAACTGAGAGTAGGAGAATGACAAAAAGCGAAAAAGAAAGAGCAAGAGAAAGAAAGACGGAAAGATATAAAAAAAGCGAGGGAAAAAAAAGAATAGGGAGAGGGAAAGGAGAGAAAAAGAGGGAGACAGACAGACCAGGAGAGAGAGAGAAAAAGTAATGTAAAGAAAGGGAAGAAGGCAAAGAAAGAGAGGAAGAAGGAAAAGGAGAAAAAGACAGACAATCGGGAGGAGAGAAAGAAAAACAGACCATCGGGAGGAGAGAGAGAAAAACAGACAATCGGGAGGAGAGAGAGAAAGACAGACAATCGGGAGGAGAGAAAGACAGGTAGAGAAGAGGGATACATTAAGAAGGGTAGAGGGAACGAGGAAAAAAATTTAAGAAGAAAGAGGGGTCAAGGCAGACATTCAAATGAAAGTAAAGTAAAAACTTGAAATTCTTATTGTAATTTTGGAAAAAGAAAAATAATCGTTGTCTAAAAAACTACATTCAACAAAAATGGAAACGTCTCTGCTGTGGAACGGGGGGGTGGGGGAAAGGGAGGCGGAAAGATATAAAGAAAGCGAGAAACAAAAACAATAAAGAGGGAGAAAAGAAATATAAGAGCATTAATGTTTTTCATAACATTCTGAAAAGAGAGGAGGAGAGAGAGGGAGAAAAGAAAAGGGACTGGGAGAAGGAGAATGAGAAAAAGCAAAAAAGAGAGCGAGAGCAAGATATAGAGAAAGCGATGGAGAAAACAAAAAAAGATGGGAAAATCGAAAAAAATAGGAGAGATAAGGGAGAAAAAAGAATATAGCAGTGGGAGAAAAAAAAAAGAGCAAGTAAGGGGGGGGAAAGGAGAGAGAAGTAGAAGAAAAAAGGAGAGAGGAGGGGGAAAAAAAGTGGAAGGGGAGAAAAAAGAATATAGCAGAGGGAGAGAAAAAAGAAGAGAGTAGGGGGAGAAAAAAGGGAGACAGACAGACCAGGAGAGAGAGGCAAAGAAGGGACGTAGAGAAAAAAAGGGAAAAAGACAAAGAAACAGGATGAAAGAAAAGTAGAGAAAGGCAGACAATCAGGAGGAGAGAGAGAAAGAGAGATAATAAGAGGGATAAATTAAGAAGGGGAGAGAAAAAAGCAAAAAAAAAATTGAAGAACAGAAAGAAGAAGAAAGAACAAAATGTAATTGTGATTTTGCAAAAAGAAAAACAATCGTCGTCTAAAAAACTACATTAAAAAAAATGGAAACGTCTCTACTGTAGAAACGTCTCTACGGATACTAGGGCGCAGCCCTAGTGTATGTATATTTATGGCGATAATTTTTAAATAAAAAAATCAAAATAGAAATTTTCAGTTTTTGCAATAAACCATGTGCAATGCAGTAAACCTAATTTTTAATATGATCTATTGATCAAGTGTTTGACAGATGTTGCCACTTTTCAAATCAATGATGAGTGACCGCAAAGCCTCATTAAAACCTTAATGAACGTGCGTGCAACTAGTCATGGGTATAAGAGATTTTAAGTTTTTACTCACGAACCTCACTCTCAATTGTTGACAAACTATTTCAAAAATATCCGCCGCCTACTTAGAATAAAGGTGCCAAATTTTGAAAATTTCTAAATAGCTCGCATTTACCCCAATCAACTGATTGTCAAGTACAAACTTCTGGGAATCACTCAAATTTCCCATCAATAATAATTTAGGTAATAATCGAGGTAATAATCATTCATAATTGCCATTTCCCATTAATAATTCATACAAATCGAACGTGTCTGTAACACCACTCCTTTGTCAAGGGCGCTTTTACTCTCTGTTTATTTTGACACGTCAAACGCACCCTTGACGAGTCCCACCTACGTTTAGTTAACGTAATCATCGCTTTATCAGTGAAAATGTTGTTTTCTCAGCACTCAATCTATTTTTTGCAGCTATTGCCTAACAATAAAGCTTACTCATGGAGTCAATATCAATCGCACCTTTTGGACTTGGAACACTGCAACAACATTGCGCAAAACAAACGCTTAATAGCTGCACAAAAATGTGAAATGCAGAAAAAACTACCTGGCAATCTGCCACGACAGAAAAAAGTATCGGAGTGCTCCACCTGTTTCCACACAACTTGAACGCGCACTCTTTCAAGGCCTAACAAATTTTCTAAATTTAACTCCTGGAAAACTTATTTTTTCCCTCCTCGTTACAGAACTCCTACGTTAAGTTACTAGAATCGTACACACACTAATAATAATCCGCCGCGTAGGCGTTCCATTAACTTCTTGTCTGGATATCTCGTTCCGGTTAATGCCGCCAACCCCCCAAAAAGTGGTGATTCCCAGCTACTTAATTTACAAACACTCAAATGGAGTTGGTTAGCAACAAACTGGCGGCCCCCCAGCTACTTTGGCCGCCCCGCTTTGGCGTGGGTGGTTGTTTACTTACACAGCAGCACTTCTAGGTGAGAACGAACACAAACTTCGCAACAGAAGAGTCAATGTTAAAAATGACGAAATTGTGTGTGACGAACGAAAGTTTTAAGTTAAAACTAGCCGTGTTGCGGAAGTGATGTTACGGAAAATAGTTGCGGCAACGATTTGTGGTCTTAAGGGTTCATATCCCTATCCCGACACATCGCAGATCTATGGTTGCTTCAGGAAATGAGTGGAGACCAGCCGCAGTTTTAGCATGTGGCTGCTAGATACCACTCGACGACGAACTGCTGCTGTTGAGATGCCTGTTCGGTTACAACTCTGCAACAATACCACCATTTAGTTAATGCACACGCAAAACAATCAAAACATCGATAAAATCGGCACTTGACGTTATTTTTCGCCTAACGCGTCACACTTTTCCCACTCCGGGTTTCGGTCAAGTAATTGTAAATACAATGGGGGCGGAATGTTGACGTTGCGGGGTTAATTTACCTTGATTCGAGCCCATCTCCTGCATAGGTCAAAATTAGGCGAAAAACCGTGTATTTCGGAAGTAAAGCGAAATTATCGATCGCCTATGTCAAACATACAATGAACCTAGAGCCGGCACTGGGGCGCAACTCACTGTGCCATGGATCACTCTGGATCTTGATTCCGGGATTAACCGTTAAGCGTCGCGACGCAGTAGTCCGGATGCGCCGTTAGAGAGCTGTTACAGGCATTCCAATGTCAATTTTCGTAAATATCCTCGTTCCTCGTTCAAAACTGGGAAATTTCCAGTGCCATTCAAGCTGTTGCACAATTAGTAAGCAAAAGTTGGCTAAAACTGCCGAAATCGCGGCAAAGCGGTCAAAGAAGCGTTTCAAGCAAATGCGAAGCCAAATCGGGGAAAATTACGGGCAAAATTACTCACGAGACCGCAACAAAACACCGAACCGTCACAAAATTTGAGGTTAGGTTTCTGAAACGTCACCGACTGCTATCTTTGTTTGTTTCTCGGGCACGGCCGCCTTTGTCTTTCTTTATGACCTTGACAAGGCCACCGGGAAAGATTTTCCGTTTCGGAAAGTTTTCTTCAATCCATTAGAAAAGCTACGCAAGTTCCTTCGATTCAAAGCTGTTTTTTCCAATGGATTTTTCCAATGGAAAATTATTGGCGTTAAAATGATTGGAGTAGGGCGGGAAAATCTATTTTCGGCAACAGCTAAATTTAGAAACGAAGTAGATGGGCAAACAAACACCCTTTCTGCGTTACAGTTATATCACAGTTTCGTAATTTTTTTATTATCGTGGTTTTGCATTTACGTAGGTATGTGACAAAATATTGACGTACTTTCGGCTCACGCATGACGCATGACGCTTGTAGATATCTAGGCTAACAAAGAGAATTTCAGGTTTTCAGGAGTGCTGATAGCAATACTTCAACCCATTGTTCTTTTCTAGGAGAGTAGTTCTTAGCATCTCAACTCGAAGCATTTCTTAAATTAAATTAGGGAATTTTAAAATGCAAATCATTAGCATCTCGACTCGAAGCATTGCTTAAATTGGGGAATGGTAAAACGTAAATCTTATAATAGATAGAGATTATCTAACTTATACTCACCTACGTGCTTATGTGCTGCATTGATGAATACAAAATTTTCTTAGGGCATCGACACTACTCAAACATGCATTACTGACCTTTCCCAAGAGTGAATTTATAGGAGAAAAGTTTCTAACATTCAGCTGAAAACATGATGAGATCTTAACTGTTTCCGATGATATGAGAAGTTCTGTTGTTTGGTCGATAAAATTGCGAAAGGATTCCTCCGTTTGCTTTGTCATATTCTAAAAACGATCACTTAATCCTATTAATATATCAATTCGACTTACTTGCTTTTAGTGTGCCATCATTGGCTTCGTATTGTTGAAACTAATGAATTGGTTATGTTTGTATTGGGTGAAAGTAAAAAAATGTGACTTTTTGTAGGATTTCAGTTAATTAAGGTGGTAAATTTGAGGTCACGATGTAATCTGTTGTAAAAGAAGACTAGTTATAGCTAGATGTAGTCAGTTTTAAGCACTTGCTGACTTCTTCAAGACAAAGGTTCAAGAATTACATGACAAAATCCAATTTTGCTTCGTTAGCTTACATAATTTCTTAATTATCTGGAATCTTGCAACTTTCAGAATTATTATTGTATCTCTTGTGGTGATGGAAAGACTTTACTCGTTGATTGAGATAATCTCAATCAACGCTTTACTGCCACTAAATACATGTCAAAACGTGTTTTTTTTTTCAATTTACTCTAAATTTGTGTCAACTTTATCTCAATTTAATTTCAATGTAGCTACAAAAGTTTCCAGAGTACAAAAGTTTTTAGAGGTCTATTTAATTCAAAACTTGTCCTCTTATTTTAAGTAGGTAGATACTTATCTAGACATCTTCCCTTATACTAACTAGGAGCTATTGACATCGACTACTATTAGAATTGGATTGCGAAAAGATAAGATCACCAGTGGTGGATAGTCAAGATTTCAAGATATGGGTACCTACGCACTACATTTTTTCCTGTCTTTTTAAGTGATGTTTTAAACATATTTAAACATATTATTTGAACAACAAAGTTTAAAACGAGAAAATTTTCCTGATTATGTCAATAACAGGACTTTCTAATTTTATTATAATAATTTATTTCTTGTCGTCAAAATTAACCAAACTGGTGAATAGACATCATCAATTTTAATAAATCGATTGCTTGCGGTTTTTTTTATTTCTTGTGTAACTTTTTGTTTGTGAATTGACTATTCTGAATGTGATCAAAAGATGTAAAAATACTACAAGAAAACAAAAAAGGTGAGAAGAGGGTTTGAGATAGTTTGCTTCATCTTTTATAGTTACTCCATAAAAAATTCTTAGAAATGGAAAAATTTTTGTGTTACATTTCTGAGTCCTATTTTCTTTACAATATTTTTGAAATTAATAGTGTAGGTATTGAGAGTTGTTTGAAAGAAAATCATGGAAGCATTTATTTAACAATAAAAATAATATTCAACCAAATTATCTAAAGAATTTTCTTCATTTCTTGCTGTATTTTTATATTTTATTTATTACATTCAATGGGGTACTTGCCTCATGTTTGGAAAATATAATATTTAGAAAATGTAGGCGATTTCATTAAACCCGTATTTTTTTATTTATTACGCCCAGAATTAATTTTTTAATTTTTGGAGTGGGAGATTTGTGACGTAGCCGGCCTCTGCACGGCGTAGTTCTAAAAGAAATCGTATGATGGCGCTTTACTCAGATTGCTTGCGTTTTATTTATAAATCGGATGCCAATCCGCTGTACACATGTCGCGCACTCTGGTAGCAGCGCAGCATAGTAGCCAAAAACAAGACTCCATTCAATATAGATGTAAATCTTGGATACGGGGGACCAATGCGACAACAAAAACCAAAATTGCAAAATATTTACGAAAATATGAAATAAAAAAATTGGAAAAAAATTATTTAAACCTCTTTTAGTTATTTGCATGCATCTAGAGCATAAAAAAAGCAATTTTTTTTTTAAGCAAGTACCCCATTTGTATGAACAAAATTACCATCAGTGAGATCAGTGAGAAACAGTCAGATCTGTCAGTGTCAGTGTAGTGAAGTGAATGTATGTATTTTTAGTTATTTGCATACATCTAGAGATTAAAAATAGCAATATTTTCTTTAGACAAATACCCCATTGGGGAACTTGTTTTATAAAACAATGCGTTAATTTTATTAGTTTCATCTTATAAAATCTTAATTAGTTTTTTTTTTGGTGTCACAAATCCACTAAGTCAATTTTTAGTTTTAGTTTCAAATTTAAAAAATTGCTGTGAACTATTTTAAATATTCCCGAATAACTTTTTTTTATTTTTTATAAACGCCTATAGACGCCTTATTAAATAAATATTAATGAATAGAAAAAAATTCTTAATCTTATTAATATTAACGGCATTAACAACATTAACGAAATTAAGTTTTAATTTGTTTTCACTACCGGTTCAGAGCAAAAACGACCAGATTTTTGTTTTTCAAATAAACACCAAGATTTTTTCCCCAAAAAAGAATTGCAAATATTCCTTGCTCATTACCTACCCCACTTTATTAAATAACTAATTACGGCAATTAAGTTTATGTAATTCAAATCGAGGGCTCGATTCAATGTTCTAAGTCTAAGTTAAGGGTCGCCAAATTGATTTGATCGACATGCAGACTAATCCTGATGGCAATTACACATTTATTTTTAAATATCAAGACCATCTAATGAAGTTTGTGAAGCTTCGATCTAAAGCCTAACAGACTTCGTTAGATGTAAATATAAATGTATAATTACCATCAGGATTAGTCTGCATGTCGATCAAATCGACTTGGCAACTCTTAAACCCTTAAATTACATTTCACTGCAAATTTTTTTATTTTACTCGCCAGCGGTCCTATTGATGTTGAGTAAAATAACATTTTTTATAATTTTATGTAAAAAACTTAAAAAATGTACACACAAAATTTAATAGATAGGTATTGTTATCAATATTAACCCCCAATTTTACTTCTCCTTGATTGAAATTTTAAAACTTTATTTATTTCGTCGTATTAGGTAACAGTAGTGCAAAATTTGTTCAAAATTGTATAATGTTAAAACGGTTTGGGAGATATTAATAGAGACCACCTTCAGGGGTTTAGGGGGTTGTAGCTCTCTAGAAGACTTTATAGAGATTTCTGTCATTGTTGAATATAATACTTCTGAGGAGGTGGCGGCATCTGCAGTAAGTCTTTGTATCTCCATAGGCAGCGACTGTTGCAGGATCCGCGAGAAACCCCCAATAGTTCACCCTGAAGCCGGGCGATGCCGCCGCGCGTCGCTGCGTTTAATTTTCCAATTTTCAGAGATTTTCAATACCGCAGCGAGTTCCACAACTTTTTAAAAATACACAAGTGAAGTAACGAAACCTTTTTCCAAGTGTGTATCAGTTAACTGACGAATAAATTCTGTGATTTGCTAGTTTTTTTTTTTTTTTTTTTTTACCCAATCTGGAACAACATCGTGTTCAATAAAACTTGGCCGATTTAATTTAAATTTTGGCTCATAAAGGGGGATCAATCGACGAAAGTCTTATCGTCTTGGTTGAAGTTTCGCGTTAATTTGAAATTTGCCTTTAGTCATCGGGCAGCGGCTCGCTTCTCCCCCGCAACCGCGAACATGTCGAGTTTCGTGAAGTCGTTTTAATAACACAAAGACGTTTTTGATCGCGCTGCAATAACGGCTTTATGGTTAATTGTCGTTGGTTTATGGCTCAATATGGCGACTGGTCTAGTTTAAACATGATTGGTCTCCAGGGGTAGCGTCATAAACCGATTCGGGCCAACATAAAATGTTAGCGGATGTTGACGCAATAAAACGTTATTGTTCTCTCGATTCTTCCGCGAAATTGTATCGATGTCGCGATTAATTCTAATCGTCTCGCTATCGATCCTCACGTCGCGGAAACCGCAAAACAAATCTTGAAAAGCGACGATCTTGTTTTTATGCGAACATCTACATAATCGGATGATCCCGGCGAATATTTAAAATAACTGCCGTTTCCAACAAATATTTTCATAAATCTGTCAACGGTGATTGCCGTTCCGGAACTGATTTCGAATAAAGTTGTACCAACGTCACAGTCTACGCGAATTGCCTACGCCGAATTACCATTCAAATTGTCCGGAATCGAACGTCGCTCCCGCTTATTTTCGCCGAAAAGCTCGCCGATCCGGGGAAAAACCTTTGCTAATGAAAACTACTTTTCGGGGTCCTGGGGCCTGAAAACAATGTTGTTAGGTGAGTCGGGCTATTAGGGAAACAGTATTTTAATTGTGCATTAAAAGTCGGGGGTGTTGTGTATTCGGTGTTGGCGACCCGGCTTAACCGAGTTAGATGCGTGTCGTATCGCACATTGGAGGTTTACGGTGGTGAAATACCGCCAACTGCCGCCCGGGGACACTTTAAATAGCTTCCATTTCAACCCAATAAACATGCAAAACACCTTATTATTAGCGGCTTCGCGCACCCACAGCGCTGCAGCCCCGCCAGCAAGGGGTGGGTACACTCCGAGCCCTTTCGGAAATAGATTTCTGCACAAAATATCGCTAATTTTTATATAATTGAAGAAGAAATTTGTTAGGTATCGATTAAGCGTCTGCAGGACGGAAATTGGTGGAGGCGCCTTGTGAGTTCTAAGATTTACTAGAAGCAATCCATAACAGTGAAAATAATGTCAATGAGGGGCAAGTAAAGAGCATAAATCAACAAATAGCTAACCTTTTAGTTCATTATTATAGTTTTTCTTCACATAATTTTTGCAAACTATATTCAATCACTTCAAATAATAATTCTTTTCCCAAACCATTGTTACTATCCAATTTTTGTAAATTTTAAAGTAAATTTTGATGTTGTCCAACTCGTTTGATTTTCAAGACAATTACGTAAATTTAGTTTGTTATTAACAATAATGTGAGCTATGATCTTTTTAATGGTTTTTGTACAAGATTTTGCACAAGTTCTAAAAATTGTACAAGTGTAACAAATGGTAGAACAACTATGTAAAGAGTATAATAAAAACTTATACAAAATTAACAAATAAAATTTGGAAAATAGCCATTTTTTTGTAAAGAAACTATGATCAAGTATTTTCAGATAGTTAAGAACGATTTCAGGAAATAGTTATTTTAGAAGTTTTGATTTTTTTGCAGCTCTTTATCCAGGAAAAATCAAGAAAGTTTGTCAATGAATCAAAAATCAAAAATTAAAAATTTTTGAATCGAATTTAAGTCAAATTATTAACAACAACGTGGATGTTGCTTATTCCTATTTATTTAAACAATTTTCTTAAAAGATCTACAAATTCTGCAATTTGTAGAAAACTTACAAAAAATAATGGAAAGGTCACGTGACAACTGTAACATAGAAATTTATAAAAAAATTAACAAGTGGAACTTAGAAAATGATTTTCTTACAGAAACCGTCATTAGCTCCCTCCAGGCAGATACAAACCATTTTAGTGCAACTCGTTCAAAAGTTACAGATACATAAAATAGTTTATTAATAAGTAAAAATCTTTTATTTCCTATATACATTTTTAGTTAGAATTTCCTAACTCGTTTACTATAAACTTAGAACTGTTTACTAAAAAACTTAAAATCTATTCTGCAAAATGTGGAAATCCAGCTGAAAGGCGTAACGTAAAAATTCGTAAATAATTGACAACCAAAAGTTGAAAACTGACGATTTTTTTTCAAAAAAACTTTGATTAGCGGCTTCCAAGCAGCTACAAACCATTTTGATGCGATATCTAGTTTAGAAGTTATGAATTTTTGTTTGCACACACGTTTTCACACAAAATTTTATCAATAAATATAAACTTAATTATAATATAAAAAGTAGAATATAGCTAATTTCATTACAGAGATGAAAATTTTGCTTATTCTGTATTTTGTAAGCAATTGCATTAAGAAATTTTGAATTTGACAAATGGTGAAGGAGCCTACTGAAAATTGTAACTAGAATTCCGTCAAAAATTTACAACTAAAAGTCAAAATAGGTATTTTTTTTTCAAAGAAATTACGATTAGCTCTTTTCAGACAACTGCAAGCGTTTCCAGTTCAGAAGTGTTAAATTTTTGTTTGCAGTTACGTATTTACAAAAATTTTAGGTGATTTGTCAATAAAGCTTTAGCTAGAATGTAGAATGTAGCTAGAATTTTGGAACCATTTCTACAAACTATGAGAAAACTAATTTTTTATATATTTCTTGTCATATTATTTTTTATTTCGTTAGCAGTCACCATCATTGCTAATATTTATAAATGTTTCTTTATCTTTGGAAACAATTATCATAACTTTTTCCGGCTTTTCTACCAATTTTTTTCCATTGCCTCGATTTCATTTTTATGTTCATTTGTTTTGGTGACATTAATCCTTTTATACCTTTTTACTATTTACTTTCGATCTGTCATCATCTCAGATTTATAATCATTTTCAAGATTTCTGCTTTTTCTCCACTCATTATTTTTTTTATTTTTATCTGCAACTGCTTTAGTTTAAGGTAAAACATGCAAGGCCAAATATACAGGGTGTTACAAAGAAAACCGTTTTCTTAAAAGATTATTTCTGTAATACTTAAAATTAAAAATTTTAAATTTGTCAAAAATAACAGTATTGTTAGTGCGAGTTTTCATTTTTAATTGCAATTTTGTATAAAAATACTCAGTTCATGCCTTTGATTTTCTTCAAACTTATGATCACGATTTCCAAAACTGATAATTGAGTAACTAGAATATTTTTATGTCAAATTACAGGGATTTTTAAATTTCAGCGCTCAAGAGGTTTTCTTTACTGTCGTTTACTGAGTGCCTTTGTAGCTACTTACTATTTATGTTTATAGTAGTCCGTTGCCTTCACTGGAACTTATAGGCACTGCTTACTTGAAAGTAAGAATTTGACGGCTTGGATAAAGCTTTCTTGTCATAAATTTTTAAAAATTTTTAGAGACTCCTTATTATAATGAATGATACTTCAACTAAAATTTCAAATTTTGTAACGCTATTAGAAATACGCTTTTAGGTGCCGGCTGTAGGTATATGAATTAATTCATGTCATTATTTACATTTAAATAAGTATAAGGTTCTTCTTTATTCCTGAATTTGCAGAAATTTTTAAATCTTAACACTTTTATTTGTTTTGTGAAAATGTTTATGATTTTACAACTGCTTTTAATTATTATTTAGGTATAACACAACTATTGCAAGTGACGCTAGTGTTGCCCGTTTTTAGATTTAGTGGTTGAAACCGAACTTTCTGTTGGGAGCGTTTAGTTAATCCGCCGCGAGGCCGTGCCATCCCGGCTTATCAGTTGTTTCTAGCGTTTGATTTTCGAATTTTAATTGATGGCGCTCTGCCGTTTAGGTGTGCATCAACACGATAGATTTGAAACCGCGATTAAACTTTAGCGGCTCGTAAATCGAATTGGAACGAAAATCCCAATGAGCGCATCCGAACAAGAAGATTAGATAAGTATAATTACTGATTTATTAGCGCGACCAGACACGAGAGGGTGCAAACCGACCCCCTTTTAACCCCGTATACAAGAACTCTCGACTCGTTTCGTCCAACAAAAATTTCCCGTTTAATCGCCAAAAAATAGCGAAACAAAGCTCCACGCTTATCGCTCAACGAAAATAAAAATGCATTTAACCGTTTCGAGTGCGTCGCGACGGCTGTGGCGGCGATCGGGGTTGGTTTGTTCGTAGCGAGTATCGCCGAATGCAACTCGCTTATCACACCATTCGCGGACCATTAATTCCAAATCATGTTACCGGGATTCAAACATTATAAAATGATCACTTCATTTCACAGCCACCTATTGTTTAAGAGAGGGTTAAATAATTGAATCAAGCGTTTCCGGTCTGGCTGCCGCCGGATCCGATGCTCATTAGCGACACGACATTAACTTGGGAGCAGCATGACTGATGCTACGTTCAATATGCTCACGGTTCCTGGACGCCATCCGAAAATGTCGACGTTGATAATTTTTTTTTTCGGGGGCGAAATCAAAAATTCCCACGTGACTCGGGACGAACGTCATAATTATCGGGCATGGGGCGAAAGCTCCCATGTAATCTCGTGTCACGCTGTATTCAAACTGGCCGCGCTTACAAGGCGAGGAGAATCGATCACGATTGGTGCAACTAGGGTGCTTTGGGTCCTATACAACGAGATTGGTTACGCTAGCACACGTGACTGTTTGTTCCCGAGCTTCCTGTTAGCAGCAGCTTTATAGATCATTGGGTTTTAATAGGATGTGTCAAATATTTACGGCCTTGTGATAGAGATGTAAGGTACATACAAAGAAGAAGCACACGTGAAGTGAGAAGTAACCAGTTTTGAGCAGTATTTTTTAAAGGGTCGTATTTAACAGTCTACCAAATTTACTCAATATTTTCATGCAAAAAAATACTTTTATTTCCCAAAAATACTAAATGCTCACCAAAATTAAGAAAATACATAATCTTAAAGCGACAACTAAATATTGACATAATGCTGGCCTCTTATATATTTTGTTCGCCAAAATAACTTTTGTTCACCATAAATACTAAATGTTCACCAAATTTTATTCCGCATTTAATTCTAACATAATACGCAGATATTTAATTTTCGACAGTGTCTTATATTACTTAGCAGTTAAAAATACTATTTGTTGATCAAAAATACACAAGCAATAAAATGTTGTGCAAATGGTAAATAATTTTATGCAAAATTATAGATGTAGATGTGCTAGGGCAAGGAAAATAAGAGTAAAAATAGAAGTGGTTTGCACAAAAAAAGATATTGATTTCCGTAATATATAAATGCTTTGCTGTAATTGGCTTGCTTTATGTAAAACGTAAAACTTCTTTTAGTGGTAATTTCTAATCGTGCTTTTAAAAAAAAATTACATAGCCCTGAACTGACCTTGTACAAAACTTTTTTCGCGTGCCTCTTGTCTGGAAGCGCAAGCGGCAAGGAGAGATGCGCGAGCATATTTCATTTTTGGAGTAATAGAATAATTATTTGACGCACAAATAGTTTTTTTGAGAAACACTAAATATAAATGGGTAGCGCAAATATTTATTATGTACAGCACGGACGAGTAACTTGAGCGTTCTAAATTTGGTGAACATTTAATAAAATTGATAGACATAGAATTTAGAATGTAAGCAACAGTAAAATAATACGCAGCATAGTTATTTTAGTGGTGATGTTCTCATTTTCTGATGTATAATAATTTGGGTTTTATTTAGATTTTTTGATGCTCATTAAATTTTCTGGTAGACAGTGCAAGGGATGTATGGTTTAATTTGGTGTACATTATATTTGTTCCATTTTTTAAATACAAGGGTTTGCTAATATCTTAGCTTGTCTGGTCTAAGAGACAAACTATCTACAGAATTTAAATATTTCTAAAAAGTTACAATGACTGAAGATTTTAACTAAAGTTTATCGGACGTTGCCACTATTTTATTTGCAAATTAGAGTGGTTATACAGGGTGTCCTGAAAAAAATGAGCAATACTTTACATACGTTTTTTATGATAGAAGAAAAAGGAGTCGATAAACTTAGGGCGAAGAATCTTTCCTAAGGGAGCTACAATTTTTTTATTCTAAAAACTGGTTCAAGTACAACAATAAGAAAAAAATTTTTGCCAAATGCAGCTGGAAATTTCTGACAATTTTTTATTGCAATTTTTGAGGTAGAATTTTTTTTTATTTGTCATTCTTATCCTTTTCGCGTCTTTCTGCATCTCTCTACTCCATAAATTTGTTGCTATTTAAATCTAGGAAGTAGGGTGCTGCGGAGTGAGTAATCATTTGTTATTTTGGAAATGGTGAAATGGATTTTGAGTCGGTTTTCGCAAAAATGTTAGAAATGGGAAGAAAAAATAGAGAAAGTGCTCTTAGAAAATTTGTTTCGCTTGAGGAGTCCGCGGGCAGGTTCTCGCCTAATTTGTTTGTTTAGTCGGCATATTTCGGCGCAAAACTGGAATTTAAGCAGGAACTGGCAGAATTCATATATCAAACACAATAAGATATATGAATCAGTGAGACACATTTTATGCAAATTGGTGAAAATCTCATACATAGAGATTGCCGTTCGGCGCGAATCTGGCTCTATGGCGGGAGCTGTTAGGGGCGCAAAGTCTCCGGCACGGTCAACACCGACTGCTTACAGTTCGCTTTCGAGCATATATCCATATTAATGTTACCATATTTCATTATCTCATTCATATGGAAATCTCAAACAATTAGTCAAAATTCCACCGCCGCCGGCGCTGCGACGCTCTTATTTAGTATTTACCGGACGCGCCGCCCCCGACCCTCACCACCAGATAATTGCACTATCATTACTCCGAGATGTTTAGTAGACACAATTCAAGAGCTTCGATTTAGCTGAAATTTTCATTTCCCATTTTGTTCCCGAGCCAACAGTTATGGCTGCGCCACTGCAGTACCTATTTGTTGTTTTAACAATTGCGAATTTAAATAAAAATTCGTTTTGCGGTATGCAAATGAAAATCCGCTGGGAAGCCGGGTCGAGCCGGCACGGGTCACTTGATGTAGGGGCTGGTATTGAAAGGAAACCGGCTCATTAATTAGAAGAGTACAATAGCGGCAGGAAAGCACATGTTAAGTTTAGTTTGTTAATTACGACGTCACACACAATGGCGGCGTTTCCGCGCCAACCGCTCCCGGAAATGTGCCGCTCGTTGTCCTGTTTCAAACTCTCGCCACCCCCGTGACGACGCCGCTTTCCTTCTTCATAACCGTTACTTACCGCTCAGATGCAACTTTCAGCGTCGTGCAGATTGTTGTCAGGAAAAGTTGTTTTGCGACAAAACTCCAAGACTACCTATCCGATTACTTATGCTCTCGGAACGGATTCAGCGATAAACCCGAGTTATGCCCCGTCGAAGCGCGGCCCATTACCCGGAAATTTTTCCAGAAACGAAAAGCGCTTAATACCGATCTTACAAAGAAGAGTCAACAGTTATTAAAGTGTACGTACCTACATTATTGCAACTTCTTAACGGCTCGCTTTAGTACCAACGATAAAGTTGGGAGTTGCGAAAACAATGCCAAAAGGGCCGTGTCCATCACGCCGCCGCTCCGGCATTTAGGTGCGAAACGCGGACAATGCGCAATATTTCACAGGGACGGCTTTATCGTCATCGCGGGCCATAATTCAAAAATTCAATCTTTTAACTCATCACTTCATTGTTACGTGACGATTTATGGCACCTGACGAACTCGTCGAAAATTCCGCTGAACAAACAGCTCAGCGTCGGGACGCGACACGCCGAAAAATCATTGAAGCCGTCGCAAAACGAAACAGATAAAGGGGAACATCAAAATAGTAAAATAAAAAGTTAAATACGATTTATATCGGGAATTTATTAGCGGAATGTATGGCAGAGATAACTTTCTATGGCTAACTGCAGCCGTCAATATTTTTTAGAGCAGTCCCTCAGCGGTCCCCAAAATTTCGGCACGCTTCGCTTCCAGCGTAAATCTGCGGTTCTTTTTTGAGAACCACCCAAGAAAATTCAAGTAAATAAGGCGAGTTTAGTGTCGGAAATTTGCGATTGGGTGAATGGGTTAATTTTGGGTTGATTGAGAGATTTTGGGGAAAAAATTTTGGGAATCGCCGCCCTAATTGATAGTTATCAGCGAAAAACATCACGACCGCGGCTTTATTCGGCTGTGACAAATCAATTTGGAGATATACATATGTATGCAAGTCTTAATGTATTCACCCTATTCCAAACATCCCTTAATACGAGAAGTACGCCACCGCAGAACAGTAGGGTGTTAGCACCGCTAAGCGATTCGTACTGATTGAGTAATTTAATTAAACAAAGCTACTAAATATAGTTGTGCGATAAAAAAAGCCGCCGCGCGTCTTCGCTTATCGATACGCAACGATCAATTTTTCTGTTTAAAATGATACTTGGAGAAGAGACTCGACGAGTTTTTGAAACGATTTAGAGGAACTTTATAAATGCTATCCAATAGTAAGGAGGTTTTTTGGGCGTCAGTTTTACGGTCGATTTATATTAGCGAATTGAATTCTGTCACTGTTTGTCACTGTGGGCGACATATTTTTAGTTTTATTTTCAATAAGGCAATTGCAAAATGCTTCATAAATCTCGGGATGGCCATTTATTATATTGCCGGATTGCGACAGTTTGATTGAAGTTTAGGAATAACACGACATCTAGTCTTTTCAGCCCTGCTGAGGTCTGAGAACAACAGGACTAACCTCTGGGGTTAAACTGGAAAGTGCCAGGGTGATAATTGTAACATCCGCAATGAAAATAATATTGCCGCAAATAATAAAAAATTTTCTTTTGAATTTTGACGTTAACAAAGAATTAAAATCGTTCGATTAGGCTAATCAAACTTAAAAGTTTCATAATTTAGTTCAGAATAGTTTTCAAGTTTTGCATTTTTTTTTCATCAATTTTTATCTTTTCCTAAATTGTTTCAAAATGTTTAAATTTGCTTAAAACTTTTCTTTATGCTCCTCGAGTTTCGGTTTCTTAGCCCCCGAGTTTATTGTGTTCTCTGTCTAGTATGAACAAGTCTTTCGTTAATCTGCAATTTTTTATAAGTAAATTGTTGTAGGTATCTACTTCTTAATTTTCTTTTTTTCTATGTATCAACTTTACTTTTCTTCTCATTTTCTTGTTACCCCAACGCTATTAATTTGTCCTATACATATTTCTTTTATGGTTTTCAATTTTTTGTAGCTTTTCTATTTTTAGTTTTTTACCCTAATTTTAGTCATAATAATATTTTTTATTGAGATGCTTGTTACAAGTACATGGTTTATGCAGCGGTCAATTTTTCTTCTTTTACCATTCCTCTTCATTTCAGTCTTCACTCTCAATTTAATTGAATTTTTGAAATTTAACTAAACTTTGGTGTTTTCTGTAGATAGATATTTTATATACAGGGTGTAAGCCAAATAAGTACATTAATTTTATCCAGTGGTAGAACTCATCAAGACAATTTTTTTTCTATGTACCATTTTTTCAAAATCGAATATTTTAAAATTATTTTTTCTCCCTACAAATTGACGAGCCTTTTATGAAATACTCCAACAAAGAACAAAAATAATACAATTAATTCATAAGGTAATCTTGTTGACTAGGTAACGTTGCTTCCAGTGGTGTGTAAAAAAATTGTGTAAGATTTTAAAATAATTTAACACAAAAACTAAAACGTTTAAAAAAATATATTATAAAAAGTTTCTGGTCTTGAAGAGTTCTCTTACCAGTTAAAATTAATGCACTTATTTCTAAAAGTATTTCTCAACATAATACAAACTCGCATATACAGAAAACTAGATGATAACATTAGCAATACACAATTCGGCTTCAGAAAGGGACTAGGCACTAGAGAGGCGTTATTTTCCATACAAGTACTTATACAACGAGCACGCGATATCGATGCAGATGTCTTTACATGCTTTATCGATTTCGAAAAAGCATTCGACAAAGTCCAACATAATAAGCTCATCTCAATCCTACGGGAAACAGGAGTCGACGATAGAGATACAGCTATAATAGCAAAGCTATACCTACAGCAAAAGGCCAGGGTTCAAGTAGAAGATCAAACATCAGAAGAGTTTAGAATAAAAAGAGGAGTTCGGCAGGGCTGTGTGCTATCACCGATTCTATTCAACGCCTACTCAGAACACCTTTTTAAAGAGGCCCTAGATAACGTAGAGGAGGGTCTTGTAATAAACGGCGAAATGATAAACAATCTAAGATATGCTGACGACACGGTTCTGATGGCTGATAGTGCTGAGGGACTGCAAAGACTGATAGACTGCATAACACCAGTATGCGAACGATACGGTATGAAGCTGAATTGCAAGAAGACTAAAATCCTAACAATCAGTAAAAACCACATCGATAATCTCCAGTTTACCGCCAACAATACAGTTCTTCCAATTGTCGAGTCAATCACTTATTTGGGATGTACACTAAATAAAGACTGGGATCATTCCCGAGAAATAAAATGTCGAATCGAAAAGGCGAGAGGTGCATTCAACAAGATGAGAAGCATCCTATGTAACTTAACTCTCAGCATTCATACTCGAATTAGGGTCCTAAAATGCTACATACTGTCAGTTCTCCTGTATGGGGCGGAAGCCTGGACCCTCTCTGAAGCATCCTGCAGACGAATAGATGCATTTGAGATGTGGTGTTATCGCCGTATGCTCAGAATCTCATGGGTTCACCACATCACAAATGAGACGGTAATACTACGGGTAGGAAAAGAGTTGGAGTTTCTCACAACTATCAAACGCAGAAAAATGGAGTACTTCGGACACATCATGAGAAACGAAAAATATCACCTTCTCCAACTAATCCTACAAGGAAAAATAGAAGGACGCAGAACACCAGGGCGCCGCAGAATATCATGGCTACGAAACCTGAGAATATGGACCGGAATGACCTCCACAGCTCTATTCAGGGCAGCAGTGAATAGAGTAATATGGACCAATGTGATAGCCAACATCCACAGAGGATAGGCACGACAAGAAGAAGAAGACTTATTTCGCCTACACCCTGTATAATTTTTCTAAATTTTTTCTAGTTTCTTAAATTTTTAAACTTATTCTAAAACTCTGATTTTTTTCTTTCATCTTAGATTCTTTTGAGAAGTTCTTTAAAATCACGTTTTTATTTTGTCGTTTTTGTTTTTTGTTTTAAACTTCTAGTCCAGTCAATAAATATTCAAAAGGGGAGTTTAGAGAAAAATATAGAAAGTACAATTTTTGACTTCGGAGCTGTGTTTAGACTACATAGTTAAAGTTATGACCTAAACATACTAAAAGTCAAGACTTTTTGTATGTTTATCTCTTAACTAGTTCAAACACAGCTCTAAAGTCAAAAATTGTACTTTTGACATTTTTCTCTGGGCCTCCTTCATTGACCGGACTATTACAAATTTTTTATAGTTCTTCTTTATACTAGACCCTTACTCTTTATTTTTTGTTAGTTCTTTTCAAACTTTCCACAACACATTTTCTAAATGTTCATGCTCATTGACCACAGGCTTGCTGAATAATAAACACAATTATTTTTTCTTCACAATTTGATTTCTTTCTGTTTCTTATTTTTTCATGTGTTGCTCATTTCTTTATCTTCATCTATATTAGTTACATGACATCTTATTGTTTGTCATTTTTACTCTTGTAGGCTTTAACTTTCTTCTTCGTTCTTTCACTAGGTTGTTCAATTCCGATACTACTTCTTAACTCTTCCTAATATTCCTTTTGTAACAAAATTTTGTATATTGTTTTTTGACAGCTAATATGTTTGTTTTGAATATTGTTTTTTTTAACTAGCAATGTTTGTTGTAATTGGTTTTATTTAATAACTTTAACGTACTTAAAGTATTCAGTTTCGGTGGATATTGCTTATAATCCCAAAATTGCTGAACACTTTGAAACAAGTACTTGTAGTACTGTAGTAGGTAGCACATACTGCAAAAATATTATGTATGTAAAAAATTAAGTATTTGTGGTATTATTTATACGTACTTTACATTATTTATCATCGAAGACTTATTAAGGCTTGTAAAGCTTTTGACCCTACTCTCCGTTTTAACCCCATAAGCCATAGGTAACCTGGGCGCGTTTGGCTGGTCCTTGCGGACCTCAAACAAAGCGCTTATTGTTTGAAAATGCCATCCTCGTTTTACCATACGAATGGCCGGAAGACCGGAGATTTATTACCGAGAGCCGTAAAGCTCTCCACCCGAAATCAATCGAATTATAAAAACTACAAATGGCCGTAAGTATCTTTTAAAAATGATTACCTCGCATAATAACCGGCTTCAGCTGGAAAGATGATTTAATAAATCTACTAAATGACGTTTTATGATAATATATGACCGGTCCATATTCGCCGATTTATCGCCCCGAACTCTCGCCCTTACGCCCCTTAGCTTAAGGTCGCCCGCGCCCGAACCGTTGCAGTGTTGAGTTATTGGTATCGTTGAATCGGATCTATTAGATTGATTAAACTGGTAAGTTGTTGCAGTCTTCTTGCACCCATTGCATGATCACGAATTCAGCCCTTAGCTTTTGGGGTGCGTTATTAGCGTCTTTTTGGACCCTCTCTCCCAAAAGTCCGGCAGACAATGTTGTTTTCGTCCATCGGACGTTGTTGGTTGCGGTTGCCAAAGCCGAAGACAAATGGTCGTTGACGAGTTTGAGGTTTTGAGATGATGACGTATGCGTCGGGCAATATGGCTGAATGCTAAGAGCGCGGCCAAATGCGGTCGGGATCCATTTGTGAGATTAAATTTGTGATTCATTGTAGCGGAATGGAGAGTTGTCACATATGTCGGCTCGGTCTCCGGCTAAGTGGATAGTTACGTTATGTAGAAAATATTTTAAAGCAAAAAGCAGCACGCTGTTCAGCCGCTTGATTTACGCGCAGCGCGGACTAACCAGGACAACGCCGCCACCCCCGACGCCGCCGACGCATCACCATCCTGCGGCCCACAGCCACCTCCACTAAGCCAAAATTTACCAAAAAGTAAACTACGCATTACTCCCCTCTCCAGGAACTGGAAAATTTAAATTTGGTTTGGTTGATGGACCTAATTCTACCTTCATAATTATCGTTGATAATGGGTAGTAAGTAGGTACCTTTCCTTCCCTAATTTCTTTCCTTTTTTCTTCTCTATGTTTTTTTTCTACATTTTGCTTCTCCATCCATTTTCTATCCATTTTTAGCTCTCCATTTTCTCTTACCATTTCCATCCTTCTCTTTTCTCCCTATTTTTCTTTCTTATTTTTTTCATTTTCTTTTCCTCATTTTTTCTTCCCTTTTTTCTTTTCAATTTTTTATTCCCTAATATCCTTTTCTAAATGAGGATTAGAACATGCAATGTGAGGGACACTTGCCACTGAAAAGGTCTAAGACCCAGCTGACTTTGGATCAGTTGCTAAGATATGAACGATTTGATTGGCTGTACCTTAGCAACTGACCTAGAGTCAGCTGACTCTGGGTTAACTCGTGATTGCACAACTGGCCCTAAGAAATTAAAAAAAAGAATTTCTTGTCGAATGGAGTTATGGAAGTATGTTGCCAAAGTTTGCATCCCCAATTTGAACGCTTATGGTTAGCAGCTCCAGGGGCGATGGCCTCTGCTTATGTGAGCAACATTCTGGCCCCGTGCAAACTCGGAAATCTTATCAACTTTTCGATATTGCAGTAACGGACCCGCGCCCCGTAATCAGCTTTTCCCTATTTTGGGGCGGGTCAGTTCAAAAATAACGCCGGGGATAAATCAGGTCCGGGTCTCGGGGGAGCCTGCCGGGGCATGCATGTAAAGCAGCCGAGCATTTTGAATATTGCCACGGCCGGTTGATTCTCGGACCAGAAGCCAATATGTGCGCCCGAAAATAGCTTTCAGGAAAATATGGAGCTGTAAATATTGAATCGCCGCCTCAAACATTGCATATTGACCACCCCCATTACCGCAACACTCTCGCCAACAATTCGTCGCCAACTGAAAAACGAAGAGGTTGCGTGATCGCCCCCGAGAGGCTTGCGGCCGGTAATTAAGAGACTAGGGGAAAAATTAGCGAGTAATCGGCTCGCGTCCCGAAACTGAAGTCGCTGAAGTGGCTCAAGAAAATCCTCCAGGAGCTTTTCCCCGGAATGTACCTAAACGCTAGTCTACTGAATTGATTGTCAAGTGTTTCGCAACAATCTTAGTATCCTCAGCCGGTCTGATATCACCCGGTTACGTTGCCGGCAGCCATGGGGTTTGTCGATGGTTCGGAAAAGGACGGCAGCAGGAGCGGGTCCCCGAAACAGGAAGAGCGGTTATTTCAGTTCATTATCCGGTAGCCTCGAGCTGCATCGAGGTTGCTTTCCGCTATATTACAGCGCGTCATATAACCCCAAATCGCTAAACGATTTATAATGGAAAAATACATTTTCGATGTTCCTGAATCCATTTTCTTTGTCTTTTTATGGCGAAACTGGAAAATTTTCGGGTCGCTCGTTCGCGAGGTGAGGAGTAAATCAGGACGTTGTCGCGGATGCACGTACGCGAAATGTTCACGTTCGCGTTCACCCGCCAGGATGCAATAAAGTAAGAGGGCAATTAGCATGTTAATGTTTAGATATGAGCAATTAGTGTAAGGAGACGAGCCACTTCCACTTAAGAGAGCCGCGAGACAGAACAGCTAAGCCCCGCACAAGCTTGGAATATTCAAACAGGACCTAACAGACACTCGCGTCACGTCTACACTGTTAAGATAACACCGACACAATTTCCGAACACACACCGGCTAAGTTGGGGCTCGGATTCTCCCGGCGCATCCTCCATTTGTCGCTTTGATCGAAATTTGAACGGAATTGACAAAATGGTTTAAATTAACTTTTGATTTTTTTGCAACGTAAGAAAAAAATCCGTAATTTTTTCCAGTGTAGGAAGGATTCGAGCGGGGCACGTTGATCTTGCCGTGTAAAGCAATTAAGCATCTCGTCCTAATTAAAGGAGGAATGGCGTATCTTAATGCCAAGTCGTCGCGGTATCACTTAGAGGACGCGATATCATCTCGTTATGGTTAATATTTAAACAGGACCCGCATTGAATTCAGAATTAAGAATTTCAATTTTGGACTAGCTCTTGGTTTATTTTACTGAAGACCACATTGTCGAAGCTAACGGCACAGAATATGGAATTAATTTTTTTACTCGACTGATAAATAAATTGCTTTTGTCACAAGACTGTAGAATGTTATACTTTTGATGGTAATTTAGAACTGAAAGTTGAGATGAGTATGAGTTTTGGTTAGAGTAGGTGCCAAATTGGTGTCAAATTACTAAAAAAAACTCAGAGACTCAAAAAGCCTATAAAATACATAATAATGACTAACAAACCGCAAAAGTGTCTGAAGTCTTTTAATTTCTAACCTTCGTTATTTTATGAAAATATGTTTTGCGTTTATACAGGGTGGGTCAATAGTGCGTCCGACTTCGATTGCTCGAGTTCTATGATAGCTAGAAATTTGATTTAGAAACAGAAATAAGCTAGAAAAAAAATTTATAACCGGAAATTATTTTTGAACATACAGCTAAGACGATTATACAGGGGCAAGCGACATTTTTTTTAAATGCAATGTGGTTTGTAAAGAAAGATTTCTTGGATCCTTTTTCTACACTCTTTACACTATTTAGAAACTACTTAAATGTAGTGATTTTTTTTTCAAATGATGACATTTGCAGATACATGATAAAAAAATTACTAAAACCACAACTACAAATTTAAAAAAATATTACGTAAGCACTAGTTAGGAAACATCTGTGGGATGTCTTTGAATCGTTTTTACTTTTGAAAAATTATACAGGGTGGCTAAACTTAATTTTTCAATATTGAACTTTTTGAATTTTATTTTTTAATTTTTTTTAAATAGAACATCCTGTATATTTTTTAACGATATGATGTAAAAACTAAAAACAAACATTTTTTGTATGTTCACTTCTATGGTTATTTGTAACCATTTTCGATTTATTGACCAATAATTACAAAATCAAGGATAATCCTAAAAAATTAGATTGTTTTTAAAATAACTCGACAAATAAAATTGTAATAAGTGCTCCAGATGTTTTGTCCATAAAAATCCCATGAGTTTTTTTTAGTGAGTTTACTTTATGTTTGCATCTTAATCATTTTTTGCTTTCTATGTTATTCGACAAGCAATACACATTTATAGCAGTTACCTGTCGTCAGTTGTCATGTGTGTCAATTTTGAAACATTTCAAATTTATTGTATAAAATTTTGCTACTTAACTAATAATATTTGCCATATATTTTCTAAAGGATTAACAAAGAAACACAAATCAGTAGCAGTATGTTCAAAAATAATTTCCGGTTATAATTTTTTTTAGCTTATTTGTGTTCTTAAATAAAATTTCTAGCTATCATAGAACTCGATCTATCGAAATCGGGCGCATTATTACTTCACCCTTTATAATATGTATAACCTAAATAGATATTAACGATTATTGATAATCAGCTATTCGCAGGGAAGTTTTAAACTTTGGTTTCACTTCCCGGTTAGACCAGAGCAACACTTTTGCTTTTCAAATGGACACTGCAATTTTTTCTACAAAATAGAATTTTTTTTTTAAATTCAACGATGATGTCCGGTTATAAATATTGTGGAGACCGGCCCTGGCAACCTGCACGGCATTCACTCGATAATGTTGTTACGTATTAGTTTTGTAAAGAAATATAAACACTTTTTTATAATTTCGCGATAAGGATTTACGGTTAAAAGTGTTAGTTCCATCTCGGCGTTACGACAGTATATTACAAATAAAGAATTATTATTGCGTACTTGAGCATCTTTCTTTACTCTATTATTGCAGGAATAAAAAACTTGCAATGTAGTAAAAGTGCTGTGTAGTGAAGTGACTAATGGGAGATGATTGCGACAGGTGTTGCCACTAAGGGTAATGTATTTATTTATTAAGTTTTAAGTTTTATCATCCAATTTATTTCAAAGAATTGAGGATTGAAACTAACTTGTCACATGTTGATTTCAGTAAGTCTCAACTACAATGGCGAAGGAGAAGGATGGATGGTGAGCATGACACCCTTTACTTCTGCAGTCGATTGAAGATTCGTTGTGTGTCGGTTCAATTCTTTACTATACACATAAGGCAGCCAAAATTTTTTTTAGCTTATTTGTATTCTTAAATCAAATTTCTAGCTATCATAGAACTCGACCTATCGAAGTCGGACGCACTATTGCCCCTCTCTGTATTGCTTTCTTCCGTTGTTTAATTAATTTTTTAGTATGAAAATTTACATGGGAGTTTTTATAACGAGCAAGTTTTGTAATATTACATTAAAGAACGAGTTACATAAGACACAATTTATGTCACGAGTCCAAGTTTAGAAAGCGAGCCGTCCAGCGGCGAGTTTTGTAATAAATGAGTGTCTTAATTGCCCTACGAACAAGTTCTTTATACTATTTCTTTTACTTTGAACCAATTTTAAATAAAAATTTGGGAAACTTGGTCGTATGGCTGATACTACTAAAGTTATTTAAATGTCAGATGCAAAATTTGTTGTGCATCGCTTAGTTTTGACGTTGATTTGACGTTCTAATTCACAACTATCAACCTGAATAAAGCAAATTGCATTATCACTATTACGAAAACCAAAAAGCTGTTAGAGCACTGTTTTGAATGTTGTTATTGGTTTATTATAGAACCAAAGTAGAAAAACAATTTGCATATATCAATATAATCTACATAGAAAATATCTTTAGTAATTAAAAAGATGTGAAAATTAATTATTTGGACTTTCAAAAGAGTCTTCTTAAAGAATTTCAAACAAATTCAACAAATTGTAGAAATGCGATATGTAAACATAAAATTTCATAAAAAATTAATTGTTTCAATTACAAAAATGTTAATTTTTCCTCATGGAGGCGAGGTTAGCTCTTTCTAAGCAGCTTACAACATTTTTTGGGTAATTTTTAGTTCAGAACTTTGAATTTTTTAAATATCTTCTCATCCACACCAACTTGAAAGAATTGACCAATAAGTCAAAAAATGTTTATTATGCAAATATTTTATTAGAAACAATTAGAATTCTTTAGAAAAACCTGATTTTTGTTTGTTTTGTTATTTAAATAATTTGTCTAAAAGATTTAAAACAATGTCTAAACATTTTTATAAAATCAGCGAATAAAGTACTTGAAGTCGTGTACCAATCATGTGAAGCGCATAAATACATAAATTTATTAATTCATAATTACTCAGATTATTGAGAATCACATGATTTTTGTTTGCTTTGCATTTTAAATAGTGATATTAAAAGATTTTGAGCAAATTATGCAATTTTTTGAAGGTCGATAGCTATAAAATTTTGTAAAAAATTAACAAACAAAATTACGAAAACCGTAATTTATTTTTAAAGAGAGTAAAATAAACTTTTTCCGTACAAATTTTAATTATCCATCAATAATTTGAAAATTTTTGTTACATTAGTTTCTAGCTTAAGGTGGCTCAAATTCTTCGTATTAACAAATACGTTAGTCTTCTTTCCCAGACTGTTTTTTAAGAAGTTCTGAACATTTTTTTGCTAAAGATAGAGATCCATAAAAGTTTATAAAATATTATCAAATAATATTCTTGAAGAGCAAGCTGAAGTTTGATTATAAAATTTAATTCAAACCCAACAATCAATTTCTCTGTAATCATGTAGCTTTCAAAAATGAAACCATTCCTTACCTAGGTCCATCGTTGGCTTCTTGTGCCCATTTAACGTTAGTTATTTAAAAAAATATTTCAACTGTTTAGTGAAGGTTCAAAAATTTTACCTAATCGATTCAATAAGTGTAATAAAGTTAAGAAACAATGTTTGTACCATTTGCTAACCAACTAACAATTTATTATAGGCCTGACTAATAATATGATGGATCACACTCAACTTTGAATATCTTATAGAAATTTCATGACAAAGTTTCGGAATATCTTTGTGTGAAATTTGTCTTGAAAACGTAAAACTTTTATTTTATTACCTGAAAAATGTAAAAGGTTTCTAATTTTAAAATTAAAACCACACCTTACTCGGAAGTGTTTTTATTTATAACTTACTTAAATAATTGAGAATATTGCACAAACGTAATTCAACAAAATTAACAACTTCAATAAAATCACTGTGCTCCTTATCATACATATTTACAAAATTACAGAAAATTGGACATCGTTAGCTATAAGTGAGAATTATTGCTATACAGTCATTTCAATTAGTGCACATGCTTTCAACTCCCCCTCGCTCCGATTACAGCTACAAAGTGACACAGAAACTATTGCGTTAAAAAAATAGACCCTCAGACGAGCCTAAAACCGGCCGATTTACCCACAACTTTTCTTAACGTTCTTCTCGTCCTCTTCCTTGTCTTGATGTGCCGTCATATGCCTGGTTAAATGGTGTCTTTCCCTGAAGGACTCGGCGCACACCGGACATTTTAACTTTTCTTCCCTGCGTCGCTTGTGCATATCGACAGAATCGTTTTTGTGGTGCGACCGCATGTGATAAACCAAATCCGACGTCATCCTGAAGGAGATGTTGCATTTAGCGCAAACGTTTTGAGCAGGCAAAGACAGCGCCGCCAACGAGGGCGGCAATAGCGATGTTAGAATAGCGGCGGCGGGACTCCTGATTTCCGGTGTGGAAATCTTCAGCATTTCCTGGTGGTTCGGGAATTGTTGGTAACTGTAAGTGAGATCCGGCCGATACATTGCGGGGCGCATTTTCGGAAAGTTTTGCTGGTGGTGTATTAACTCGCCGGGTGTTTTGATGAGGAAGGGGTTTTCGAGGTTGGAGGCGCCGCTGAAGTTCTCCGGCATTAGAGATGCTTGATATGCGTTCATTTGTTGGTGCTTGAAGATTTGGTTGGGTGAAAGCATGTTGGGTGGGCCGTTTTGGTAGTTTCTGTTGATGATGGGAGGCGACGGGCTTAGGGAATTTTGGTAACTCAAGTCGGGGCTTATCGACAAGTTCGGGGATAATCTCAGTTCTTTACTGGCTAGATTTACCTTGGTGAAAGCGCTTTTTTGGTCGGAGGAGGCGGCGAGGTTGTTCTTGCCGCGCAATTCCTCCAAGTTCTTCGCCTTTATCAAGTTAGGATCCCCGAAAATCTGCTGCTTTTGGGTGAAGTACTTGTGGTGACCCTGCAGGTTCCTCGTAAAATCTTGATTGTTTCCAACCTCAATCTCCTCGTCTTCGTCGACGTTTTCGTTGTTGTCGTAGGTAGCTTCGGCGATTCTTTCGTAGTTCTTCGCGATTTTTTGTTTCTGCTTCAATTTGTCGTCCGGTAACATGAGGAAGGCGACGTCAAACGGCCGTTTTGTCACTTTTACCGGCGTAATTTCAGTCATTTCACTAATTTGTGCGTCACTTTTCAATTCGTGCTTCCTATTCCCCACATCCATGGTCATCTTGTTCGAGACACTCACTATATTTTCACTTTGTTAAGTAAAGCAAACGCGCATTCGGTCTAGTGGGAACAATGCGTTCGCTTTGACGGCACAATGCATAATGTGGAAAAACATACTCCCTGCGTCCAAATATTGTTAGATTTTACAACCTACCCTTAAAAGCAGCTGGGTTAAAAGTGCATCCCTCCCATCCCGGCGAGGGAGACGGCGCTTTTGCCGATTCTGACCCGGGAAAGGGATGGAACGTCGACATTTAGAAAAGCGTATTTCCTATGCGATACTCAAACCTTCCTATAGGGGTGAACGTAAGTTTCGGGGAACAGCCAGACCAATGGAGTTTTAGGGAGAGGCGGAGCTTTCAAATACGTTCATCCAATACGGTTTTCAATGTATCTGTGGTTAGAATGTGAAGGGATTTTCTGGATGATGTTGGGAAGCGTGTTCACCACGCACAGATTGCAGTGGTTAATGAAATTTCGGCATTTTTCGTTAATGTGCCTCTTTTTAATGGGGGATCGATGATCGGTTAGCGGGGTAAATCCTGGATGGCTTTCAGCTTGGGAATTAAAATTTTCAGGCCACTACTTCAGACAAATATATTCAGAAAAAATACAATAGCGCCCGATCTTTCACATTCATAAAGCTTGCCACATACTATTGTGCTTGATTTGTTAAATACAACAATGTCACTCTTAAAACTGTTAATTTTGGCAGCCAGAACTAAAAATGTTGTTGTCAGTCAATTTTTGCTTTGCACAAAAATTTGCAAATTTAAAATCTATTGAAAAAAATGAAATTTATTACATACATATAGATACGGAGTTTTTCTTAAAAAAGCCTCAAGGCGTGTCTTCGTTATTTATTATTCGATTTAAATGGACTTAAAACTACAAAATCATTCTTTAAGAACTACAAAGAGACTGATCGTGATTTTTTTAAATATTAAATTCAATGTCAGACGATGCTCAATCTTTTTTTAAATGGAAACGTATTTTTTTTATATTTTGCTTTGCTGAAGTATTTTTTTTAATGCAATGATGCTAAAAAAGTTTAATTTGATCAACAAAATAATTAAAACGTTGAGAAAAAAATACGTTCAATTTCTTGTAAAATTTTCAGTAGTAGGATTAAGTAGATATATTTTTAGGTAGAATATGTAGCGATTTAGCAATTTTCTAGAACTCGACACTAATCTTAGATAACGCACCTTCAAGGTGATGGGGACGTTTTGAGCCACCCTGTATAGATACATTTTTAGGTAGAACTTTTTTAAGCAATTTTTTAAAGAGATTTCCTCAAATTTTGCAAATTTTAGAAATGCTAAAAATATCGGAGAAAGCAAAATTGTTGATAAAAATTTAAAAAATTACCGAACGTAATTACAAAAATTATATATATATTTTTTTTTTAAAAGAGCTCATTCATTAAGACTAATTATTTTAGTGGCAACACTTATATCAGAATATATAAATTTTTTGAATCGTTTGTTATGTACTTATGCATCAATTTCAACTCGCCGGTTGCTTCGGGTATAGCGGGCAGATCGTAGCAAGTCGGTTGTGGTGTATTTCATCTGCCGGCGCAAAGTTATACCGCCGTAACTTTGCGCCGATTTTTACGACGACCTTTCTAGGCGATATAGCGGCAGTTTAGCGCGGTATTAGTGATAAAAATGGCGGCCGTCGATCAGCTGTTTGCGGGCATTGCCTTCGATCTTTTCGACGATTCAAGTGATTCCGAGGGTGATGACGGTGAAATGAACGTGCATTTGCGACGAAATGTGTTTTCCTATATGGATATTCCCGAGGCATTACTTTTTCAACGTACAAGATTGAACAGGCAGGTGTTCCAGTATGTTTTGAATTTGTTAACCCCAAATTTGGATCTAAACGGACGTAAAGGCAGATATCCACGTGTCAGCGCCTCTGAAAAACTTTACGTCGCCTTGCAATTTTATGCCACGGGGGCTTATCAGTGGTTAGTGGGCAGTAGTGGACGTATTTCCCAATCTGAGACTTGTAATGCCATCAGTGCAGTGACAGGGGCTTTGGTCGATGTGTCGCAACAATTTGTGCGGTTTCCGGAGCCCCATAACTATAATTCCGTGAAACAGGCTTTTTATAATGTGGGGAACACTCGCCATGGTCGTGGCTTTCCGAGCGTATTGGGGGCTATCGACTGCACACACGTGAGACTTCGAGCGCCTCAACAAAATCCGGAGCAGTACTTCAACCGTCATTTTTACCACTCGGTGAGTGTTCAATTGATTGTAGGCCCGGATCTGCGCATTTTTAATGTATTTGCCGAGTTTCCAGGGAGTAATCACGACGCCTACATCTGGAATAATTCGGCTGTACGAGCCGCGTTGGCAGAAGGAAATCAAGACTTTCCTGTTGGCTGGTTGATTGGAGATTCGGGGTATCCACAAGAACCGTGGCTGATGACGCCTCTACGTAATCCGACAACTGAGGCGGAGCAGCTCTACAACTCCGTTCACATTTCTACAAGAAATTGTGTAGAACGAACCAACGGAGTACTGAAAAGTCGCTGGCATGTTTTGGACAGCACTGACATGAGGTACACTCCTGGAAAGATGTGTAGTTTTGTGGTGGCTTGTTGTGTTCTACACAACATATGCCTCAACTTCAATTTGGAAGTGGAGGATCTTCAAGATCATCCCCTGGCCCACGTCGGTCCCCAACCAGGAGATCCCGGCGCACCCCAAGATAATTATCGTGTCCAATTAATCGAACAACATTTTTCATAGTTTTTAGTGCCCCCCTGTGCTTATAACATTAATTAATACCCCTCCCCAGTGCTTTGTGACACTGCTGTACTTGCATTTGTATTTCCCACTACTTTGTTGCTTTTTCTTAAGTGTTTCGCTTTTGAACGTTCACATCTAGAGAATCACCATCATTAGTGTGTCCCCCTTTTTTCCCTTTACTGTTTAGTGACACTATTGTGACCGTTTCTGTTCTGGTTTAACTTCTGCACCCCCACAATTACACTTTTACTAACAGTCCTTCTCTACTAATAACTACCGAAACCCCCATTCCAATCCCGGCGGGAATCTGCCAGCCTCTACGTGGTACCGCTAGATTCTTTCTGCATGAAAGTAACCAAATTGGCAAACTCACTTAAATTAACACAAACAAAGTTAATATTTAATAATTATTATATTTTTGTTTTTTTAACATTAAAAATTCTTCTTGAATTTCTAACTTTCTTTTCTTTATTTCTAGTGCTTCTTTTTTCAAGCAATTGCTCGTTCTAAACTCGACAAGCAGCTCCTTCATCAAATTATTTGCTTCTATTTGAAGGTTTGCTGACTTGTCGAGTTTTTCTAGGGCAGCTTGTTTTATGACCTTCCTCCTGGCCTTCAATGGAACACGGCCACTAGACCCACTGGGACCAGGAGGAAAAGTGGAAGGGGTATCTTCGAATTCAGGAGGTGGAGGCAGGGGTGAAGACATTTGGAAATTATCTAGAATATTATTAATGTAATAAAATAAAACTGCAGAGCGATTTTATATTATACTAAACTTACTTTCAGGAGATGCAATCTGCTTTAATTCAGGGTCATGGGAACAGGACGAAAAGGAGCACGAAGCAGGAACGTTTATCGCTGTTAATAGGAATGAAATATACATTATAAATTAACGAATTCATCAAAATTTTGATTTCTGATGTAATTATGAATTTCGTTGTCTTAAAAGTAGAAAATTGATGTTTGACTAGTGCAGGTCGTGACGTAAAAAATGCTAAAAATTTGAATTTGTTAAATTAACACAAACTACGCACCTTCTTTACGGAAGGTGTCAATTCCGCCACTGATCCCCTCGATGCTCGCTTTCCCCACGAGACCGATTACCATTTCTTCGGTATCATCGAGGGGATCAGCCTCTACCTCACCACCACCAGTCTTCCTGACTTCTCGCGCTAATGTGTTGGCTTTCTTCTTCGTCCTGTTCCGGTAGTCCTTAAATTTGGCCTGTAGTTGCTGTACGGTTCGTAGGCAGGGTGCCACCGCATTGACCGCGTGTAGTACTTGCTGCCAAGCACGGTCTCGGTGGTTTTGTGTTAGGTTGGGACCCTTCAATGGTCCGTACAACACCCCTATTCTTTTGGTAATGTTGCCCACCATCACCTTAACTTCTTCTTCAGAGAAGTTTTTCGCTCTATTTCTTTTATCACTGAATGAAATTAAATTATGATGTAATGACATGATTTATTATTAAATAAAGCTTTCACAATCACAACCTGTTTTTATCCTATTATTTAAGTTTGAGGAAAATTTGGTTTAATTATTTGGATTAATTATTGTGGAAATGTGATAGCTAGAGGGGTAGATTCAAAATAGGTACTGGAAATAGATAAAAATGGCAGGAAAAATATGCAAGAATGGGCCGGAAATAAATCTATCTTTCGAAGTTCCCGTCCATCCTTTTACACTTTGTTCAAAATCCAACATTTTCTTCTATAAATCGTTCGAAACCCTAGATTTGTACACCATACTTTTTTATTCGTTTGTGCTTCCTATTTTTGCAGAAATAATAATGAAATTATTAATTGTTGTTGGCATTATTGCTACTTGAAATTAGAGAAGGAAAAGGAACGGGTCTTTGACAGATTTAAATTTATTGCTTAGAAAAGGACTTAAATAAAACAATCAATGCAGAATATTATTACTATTATTCTAATTAGCATTAGGTATATCTGGAGTTCATTTGAGTGTACCTAACACCAACAGTTTGGAATACAATCAAGCAAAAGTTGGAAATTTTCAAAATTATCACGGATTTTCAAATTTTAAAATACAAAAACTACACAATAGTTGTTCATTCACATTCAAAATCATTATGCTTACGTTTTATCCCCCATTTCGACGATTTCAAAAGATGATTTTGAATTAAAACAACGAAAATTTAAAATCGCGTCAAAATTAAACGTCAAGTTGCGTCAAAATGGCGAAAATGCGAAAGCGCGTCAAAATTTAAACAAAAGAACGAAACGTCAAGTTGCGTCGACCTTGCTTCGCTGTGAGTTATACCGATGCAAGTCTGGCGAAGCAGTGACATAAGGACTTGAAATTCGGAATAAGAAACGAAGCAGAGCCGGCGCAACTGACCGTAGCAACGTAACTTTTGCGCCGGTATTTTATTCCGGTCGCAACTCGAGCTGAAATTGACACATTAGCAGTGGCGGCTTGTCCATAGGATCACAGGAGCACGTGCACCCCCACGGCCCCAAGAAGAAAAGAAAAAAATTAAATTTTTTGAAATAATATTATTTTTTTGTCTAGTAGGTTATAGGTAATAATTCGTTAAGAAAAAAGTTAGGCCGCGCTTCGACTCCCAACGTCCGTGTTTCCGTGCACCGTGACTATTTTTAAAACAAGCGCACGTGCTCCATTCCGTAAAGACTTTAGGTATCACCGGGGGGACGGAGGCAAAGGGAAATATGCCGAGAATATGCACAATTTGGTGCACAGTTTCACTGTGCTCCTTAGCAGTTCGGGCTGTTCGGAACTCGGTATTTACGACATTTTGGTGTATTTTACAATTTTACCGTCCAGTGTCCAGTATTAATAACAATGGCTAGTACAAGTAATGTAGGTGTAAATATAAACAATAGTGTAGTGAATATAAAAAAACAATTTGCTGCTTTACCGTTGCAAGAAAAAATTGCTTTCAAGAACTTGGGGAAACCAACACCCGATATTAATATATGCATCAATTTCAACTCGCCGGTTGCTTCGGGTATAGCGGGCAGATCGTAGCAACTCGGTTGTGGTGTATTTCATCTGCCGGCGCAAAGTTATACCGGAGCAACTTTTGCGCCGGAATTTGCCACGACCTTCCTAGGCGATATAGCGGCAGTTTAGCGCGGTGTTAGTGATAAAAATGGCGGCCGTCGATCAGCTGATTGTAGGCATTGCCTTCGATCTTTTCGACGATTCAAGTGATTTCGACGGTGATGACGGTGAAATTAACGTGCATTTCCGACGAAATGTGTTTTAGACCTTGGATATTTCCGAGGCATTACTTTTTCAACGTACAAGATTAAACAGACAGGTGTTCCAGTATGTTTTGAATTTGTTAACCTCAAAATTGGATCAAAACGAACGTAGCAGTACTTCAACCGTCATTATTACCACTCGGTGAGTATTCAATTGATTGTCGGCCCGGATCTGCGCATTTTTAATGTATTTTCCGAGTTTCTAGGGAATAATCACGACGCCTGCATCTGGAATAATTTGGCTGTACGGGCCGCGTTAGCAGAAGGAAATCAAGACTTTCCTGTTGGCTGGTTAATTGGAGATTCGGGGTATCCGCAAGAACCGTGGCTGATGACGCCTCTACGTAATCCTACAACTGAGGCCGAGCAGCTCTACAACTCCGTTCACATTTCTACAAGAAATTGTGTAGAACGAACCAACGGAGTACTCAAAAGTTGCTGGCATATTTTGGACAGCACTGACATGAGGTAGACTCCTGGAAAGATTTTGTGGTGGCTTGTTATGTTCTACACAACATATGCCTCGACTTCAATTTGGAAGTAGAGGATCTACAAGATCATCCCCTGGCCCATGTTGGTCCCCAACCAGGAGATCTCGGCGCACCCTAAGATAATTATTGTGCCCAATTAATCGAACAACATCTTTCATAGTTTTTAGTGCCCCCCTGTGCTTATAACATTAATTAATACCCCTTCCCAGTGCTTTGTGACATGATGTATTATTAAATAAAGCTTTCACAATCACAACCTGTTTTTGTCCTATTATTTAAATTTGAGGAAAATTTGGCTTAATTATTTGGGTTAATCATTGTGGAAATGTGATAGCTAGAGAGGTAGATTCAAAATAGGTACTGGAAATAGATGAAAATGGCAGGAAATAAATCTATTTTTCGAAGTTCCCGTGCATCCTTTTACACTTTGTTCAAAATCCAACATTTTCTTTTATAAATTTTTCGAAACCCTAGATTTGTACACCATACTTTTTTATTCGTTTGTGCTTCCTATTTTTGCACAAACAATAATAAATTATTAATTGTTGTTGGCATTATTGTTATTTAAAATTAGAAAAGGAATAGGTCTTTGATAGATTTAAATTTATTGCTTAGAAAAGGACTTAAATAAAACAATCAATGCAGAATATTATTACTATTATTCTAATTAGCATTAGGTATATCTGGAGTTCATTTGAGTGTACCTAACACCAACAGTTTGGAATACAATCAAGCAAAAGTTGGAAATTTTCAAAATTATCACGGATTTTCAAATTTTAAAATACAAAAACTACACAATAGTTGTTCATTCACATTCAAAATCATTATGCTTACGTTTTATCCCCCATTTCGACGATTTCAAAAGATGATTTTGAATATTAAAACAACGAAAATCCAAAATCGCGTCAAAATTAAACGAAAGAAACGTCAAGTTGCGTCAAAATGGCGAAAATGCGAAAGCGCGTCAAAATTTAAACAAAAGAACGAAACGTCAAGTTGCGTCGACCTTGCTTCGCTGTGAGTTATACCGATGCAAGTCTGGCGAAGCAGTGACATAAGGACTTGAAATTCGGAATAAGAAACGAAGCAGAGCCGGCGCAACTGACCGTAGCAACGTAACTTTTGCGCCGGTATTTTATTCCGGTCGCAACTCGAGATGAAATTGACACAATAGTGCATATTACTAACTCTAAGTCAAGACAATATAAAAGAGAATTTAAACGTGACATTTATGAAAAAACCGATTGGATATGTGGATGCGCTGAAACAAATCGTTTATATTGTTTTCCGTGTTTGCTATTTGCTCGTGGTAACATCGAAACTAATTGGACCAAAACAGGTGTCAACGATTTAGGACATTTAGCGCAGAAAATAAAAAAACACGAAAACGCCCAATCACACATTAACGCCCAATTGGATTTAAAGTTACTTGGAAAACAGGACATTAGACAGCAGTTGGACAACGCATATAGGCGCAATATTCAACAACATAATGAAGTGATAGCAAAGAACCGATACGTTCTTTCCAAAATTATCAACTGCATTAAGCTTTGTGGAGTTTTTGAGTTGGCCCTGCGTGGTCATGATGAAACGATGGATTCTTTGAATCCGGGAATTTTTCGAGGGCTCATAAATTTTAGTGCCGAGTTAGATATAGCTCTTAAAGATCACATAGAAAAAGCCACCATATTCAAAGGAACATCCAAAACGATACAGAACGATTTGTTAGACTGCATGCTAGAAGCAATACAAGATACTATTAAAATAGAAATTTCAAGTGCCGAGTTTGTTTCTGTCATTGCTGATGAAACCAGTGATGTTTCATCCATTTTTCAAATGGCGATAGTGTTTCGATATGTACTACCCAATGGTGATCCAGTCGAGCGTTTTTGGAAATTTGTCAATCCTGCTGGCCATGATGCTGAAAGTCTAGCAGATAGTATTCGTGATGTTTTAAAAGAGGTAGGAATAGACAAACCCGAGAAACTCATTTCTCAAAGTTACGATGGAGCTAGTGTGATGTCTGGGAGATCTGCGGGAGTACAAAGAATTCTACAAAGAGACTATATTTACGCCTTCTATGTTCATTGTTACGCTCATCAATTAAATTTAATATTAGCTCAAGCAACAAGCCAAAATCAACAAGTTAGAGTATTTTTTTCAAATTTAAGTGATATTACAAATTTCTTTGCGAACTCACCACAAAGAATAGAAGTTCTAGATAGAATAGTCGGCAGAAGAATTCCACGTGCTTCCAATACAAGATGGAATTTTAAAAGCAGAACTGTTGCTACTGTATTTGAGTATCGAGAAATCTTAATTGAATGTATGGACGAAATAGAAGAAACATCAAAGCAAGCGACAGCAATAAATCAAGCCGGCGCGATATCTCGTATGCTCCAGGATTCCACATTTGTATTTTGGTTAAGTGTGTTTCATCGTATAATGCCTCATGCTGATCTTCTGTACAATCAATTACAGAAAATTGGAACAGATCCTGTTGAAATACGGCATTATACACAAACTTTTGAAAATTGTATCCAACAGGAAAGAGATAGTATTCAGGATGTTGTGACTGAAATATCTGAGGAAACACATGAGTTTAAGCGCCGGAAAAGAAATGTTGAAGACCCTTACATTACAAAGGTGGTTGCAGCCAAGGAAGTGTGCGATACTATTATTACTCATACAAAGGAGAGATTTTCATTTGCAAATCATCTTAGTGCTTCTAATCTCTTCTTATCCCAACAGTTTCCAAATTTTAATAAAGAATTTCCAGTTCATTATTTGAACGCAGCAATTGAATCATATCCATTTTTGGACGGAGTACGACTGAAAACTGAATTAGAAATAATTTACAAAAGACCAGACTTCAGAAACTTGTCTGGAGCAGTAAATTTGCTAAAATTTATAATAGAAAACAATCTGGAAGACTTATTTGCAGCAACTCTAAAGCTCTTGAAAGTTATTGTTACTATTCCTATGACGACAGCAGAGGCAGAAAGATGCTTTTCCACGTTGAAGCGCATTAAAACTTTCTTGCGGTCTTCAATGAATCAAGAGAGATTAACAGCTTTGGCAATGTTGTCAATGGAGAAGAGACTTATGCTGAATATGGTAAACTTCAACGATTTTGTCATAGACAAATTTGCCTCAAAAAAAAATAGGAGAATGGATTTTACTTTAAGGTTTTGTACATAATTTCAAAAAGAACGAACCATATAGTTTAGTGATGCGTTAGTGACCGGCAAAAGACCTTAAATAAAATGTAGTGTCGGGTAAAGGAAAATGCTGGAATATTTACAATAGACAGTATTATGATTCATCATCATAAGCGCAGACAGAGGAGGATAACGGACTTGGCATTAAGTAGTAAGTACCTCAAAATGCTTTAAAATTGCATTTTTAAAGCGAATATTTTCGAAATTTTCTCCGGGGGGCCTCTCAGAGACCCCCCATGGGGGGCTGCCCCTCTCTCATATTCCCTGCGTGGTGACCGTGTACACAGTGAACCCCCACACTTTCTACTCACGGGCCGCCACTGCACATTAGTTCATAAAATTCTTTGAAATGACTAGAACTAGGTACCTATACATCAAAATATTTACTTAGGTATAAAAAGGCGTAAATTTTGTTTATTTTTTTTTTATAAGCTGATATTTTGATAAATTGAGAACAATCAGCGTAAATTGGAAAACTTGACAAATCTTGGAGGAGCCATAGCTACTCCAACATCTTCATCTACAGATGAAGATCATTATTTATAAGAATTACAAAAGTAGCAATTTTTTTCTGACAATAGTATGATCAGCTCATTTCAGGCGGCTGCGATAAAGAAAATATAAAAATACAGTAAGAAGAAGAAAAGATGAAAAAATAATTTCAAATAATTTGCTTTCGAACAAATCTCAATAACGACATTATTGAAATCAAAAATATTTTAAACATACATTTTAAGCATAATTGTTTATTGGTTAAGCTAATTTTTAAATAAAAGAAAAATAAATTGAGAAAAATTGGGTGTAAAAATTTGACCGTTTTTGGAAGTAGGTAGATAACCATAAAGGTAACATTGAAGCAAACTATCTGAAACACTTTTTTTATCTTTTCTTTTTTTTAGTACTTTACCTTTCCTTTATCACATCTAGAGGAGCCAATTCGTCCTAACAAAATTACAGAAAAGTTGTATCGTTTTAAGTCTTTTTGGAACAGCCACCTTAAAAAAATTTAAGTTACATTAGGTAATACACAAAACTTTAAAAATTTTATTGTAACTAAAATTATTAAGAAGGACGTTAATTACTATAATTTATTTTACATATTGTATATTTTTTCTAAAAGATCAATTATTGACTCCTTTCAGATAGATGCCTGAAAGACATCAAATCATCAAATCATTATTGAGTCAAATAGGTACATATATTTCTAAATTTTTTATTTTTATATAATATTTATGTACCTACTGACTACTTAAGTTCGACATGAATTTAAGTTAGAAAATGGATTAACATTACATAATGAGAACTTTGATTATTTAGCCTTTTGAAGGTATTTGTCTTATAAATTTTTGATCACATTTTGTAAACTGTAGAAAGGTTGCTAATAAAAGAGAAGTCAAATAAAAACCACACAAAATGTATAATTTCAATATACCTTGTAAAAAACAAAATTTAAATGATGGAACCCCTAAATCTTACTAATACGAGATCGCCTATAATTTTGCACAAAATGAAACAATTTTAGTAAATAAAATAACTTTTGCTGCGAGTTGTTTTTTAGAGAATTATAATAAGATTGAGAAGCAGTTCAATTCAAGGTAATAGAGCGCAATGTTTGCTGCTTTTAGTAATTTTTGTACCTCGAAGTTTGAAATAGTAATTATTTTTACAGTGCCACTTTGAAAAAGTTTGTTATGGTTATTTAATAATTGCATTTTATGAATATGACGTTTAAAATGCGAAATAGATAACTAAGTTGAGGTATTATTGTCTCGTGTTAAAATTTATTGTTAACTCTATTTGAGTTTGGGTCTCTTGTGAATTAACGTGTTACAGGAGAACATAGAATCGTTCTCAAGCACCTTTGATTTCCAATACTGAAAATTCTCTGGAGTCCATAAGCAATTATAAGCACATGTGACCTCCGAAGACCTCCCATCGATCACCTTGTCAAGTCGGAAACAAAATACACCAAATCACTTTCTCGCCTGTATGCCCTCCGGACTTCAGTCGCATTTTCGGAGATACCTAATTCAAGAAGTAATCCGGAACAAAAATGCGACGTTTCCATCCCCATAATGAGCGTCGTCGTTTTCGCCCGGAGTCACTCCAGAACCCCGGGGAACGCATAGCCGGCTCATGTATGCGCATTGTATGGCGTATAAATAGGTTTTGACAGGTCTCCAGGGTTATACATAATACCACTTGTCCATATGTTGCTCAAATACGAAGCCACCCCACCAACAACCTGCTTTGCGTCCTCGCTAACAACCCGCATCCAACTCGACGTGTTTTGTTCGAAAACTTGGCCGGAATATCCGAAGGGATTTTGGAAAAATCGCGCTATTGTTGCCGTTATCTCCCGAAATTAATGAGCGACCATCCCAAGAACAATGCCGGTGAAAGGAGGCAAAAATCGGATTCTTTTGGTCGATTAACTTATGGTGTGAGTTTAGCAACATAAGTGAGTCGAGGGTCGTTAATCATTTCTCTAATGAAAACGTAATTTGCAGTTATACTGGCCGGCATTTGGGGAATGGATTGATTATAGGGTGTTGGCGCTAATGGCGCGGACGCGGTTTTAAAAGTCGCTCAAAAATCGTCGCGGCCACCATTAATTTCGATAAATCCGCGAGCACTCGAGTTGAAAAATTATCGATTCGAAGCTGGAGAGTGGTAAATACTTTGCAATATGTTCGATGAGGACCGGGTTGCGCTCCAGGGGGGTATCCATTGACACCACGGTTACGACCATATGTGAGCCACCACATAGCAGGTGTTTGCATCTCCCCTAATCAGAATCAAATAGGACCTGGATGTTTTTATTTGCGGAGGGATCACCAGGATTAGCCACTATGCTGATTCGACGACCATTTAGAACCGCATAATGTTGCAGTTTCCAAATAAATCCAATTCTAGACTTCTGACTTCGGACCTCGTTGACATGAGTCCCTCCCTATCTGCATAAACCAAGTAAAGACAGAAACTAAAAAACTAATCAACTAGGATTTTATACCTGCCTCTTGTATAAATTATATTGAGTTACTTTACATAGGCTCTCAATACCAATATATTTTTCTTTTTAAATAAAGAAGAAGAAAAGTGAGATTCTTAAAAACTTACTTTTCAGTTTTCTGACTTCCTTAAAAATCTATTCTGTTTCAAGCATATAATCTGAAAATCAAAAATAGAAAGACGAACATCATTTTTATTTAACAGAGGTATAACACATCTCAAAAATCTAGTCGATTTTATTTTTTATTCTTGATCTTCAGAAGAAGAAATTACTGAACGAATAGTTGAGAACTCAGTAGAAATTTAATTTTCTTGCCATTTTTCGACGTTTGGAAGTCGGTTCTGTTTCCGGGCTGTAATTTTCGCTAATCCCGGAACAACTACCCTGTTGTTGTTTGTCAGGTGCGGGGGCGCCGCCCCGAAATTTCCTCCCTTTCCCGCGTCCGCTAAATTAATTCCGCATTCGGTGTGCAGTCGAGTATGGAAAGCTCTGTTGCGACAATATCTCAACCTTCTTCGATTAGCACTTCTCCGGGGATTTAACCGGATTATGTGTTTTTACACCATCTGAGCTAAAAACAGGCAATTGACTCGAGCTTCGCTCCGTCGTTCACGGTTCGCCAGTTTCACCCCGATCACAATTCTTCCTCTTTCCAATTATTCAACAGCTTTCAATCTGAGACATCAGAAGCAAATATCGAAGCCCCGAAGCGAGTTTTTTGGTTTGTACAGTCAATTTACGGCCGGCTTTTTGAACAGGGATGGACACAAAGCACCCCTAAACTCTAATACCAGTGAATAGTTTTCAATGCGAATCGTATAACTTGCACATATGCTCACATGCACGCACGGAAGGTGATTTGGAGCTTTTGTCGGAGCGGGCAATTGAAGCTTTCATAGAGAAAAAACTACTTATATCGAAACTTTCTACCCTTCGAACCGGACGGGGGATTGCTAATTCCACTAAAGCCGAGAGTATTTATTCTTTTCATTCACTGGATCAAGAACAGTTTTAATGAAGGGTGCATCACCAGTGGCGCGCCCAGTCTCCCGCTACCACAATTTTAATTCAAATCCACCGATTTTTCCTACTCCTTACAACAAGCCCTTAAGATTTTTGTCCCAAAAATACTATTTGCTTAATTATAACCAACATTTTTATCCTTATTTAAATTGGTTGAGTGGCGTGACTCGGGGGTCGCCGCCTATGGTCGCAAATCCATAGGTCCGGCCCCAGTTTTACCATATGTTGGTTTCGGCCGCGAACATTTGAACAGATGGACCTTCTACGCCGAAAAGTCATTAGTCGATATTGTCCCGATTGGCAAGTGCCTCTCAATTGCCAGATTACGGTTTTGCGAAAATTAAAAGTTCCACGCAAGAACGAGCGTCTCGGTTCGGATGGGGCGATTTCCGGATACGGACCCTGCTTATGAATATAACATGTCTATTTGGCACCCTCAAAGTGTTACATATCAATAATGATTTTCACGGTTACGACTTCAATAGGTTCGGCGAGGAGTCGCTCGGTAATTTGTGGCCGTTTCAATGTGTTGAAATAAGAAAAACGGGACGGGAGGCTGCGAGCTAGACTGGGACGGAAGGTCCTTTGAGAATCCGACGAAAATATGATTCGTTTCGCGTTCAAGATCATAATTCACAATCGGAATACGCTCAGTGAGTCTTTTGACCAATAATGTATGCCGATATGTGGCGTTCTTTCGGTTCTTGAGCTCGAGCCCGAAGAGGAGCGGAACTCGGGGGAGTCTGGGTCGTTATTTCTGGCAAAGAAAGATTTACTATGCGCGAGGAAAATCGAGGCTTCTTAGCAACTTGTGAAGCCATTTCTAATAAAATTACGCATAGTTTATTTTACAAAACAATACTAAAATTTTTTGAACGAAACCTTTGTCAATCCAAATCAGGCTAACTGGGACCGATACGTCGCAGTCACTTTGTGCTCAAGGACGAGGGTTAATTAATTTAGGAGCGTAACTTTCACAATTGCTAATACTACTTATTAATTACTTATTGTTGTTACTGTTGATTCGGAGTTGGCTTCAAAACGCTTTCTACATTTCCAAAAGTAGATACTGTTTTCTTCAGTTACCTTTATAGTTGGTACCAACTTTTGGCACACCCTGTGTAGCTGAAGGACTTAAAATATTTTAAATAGAACAAATATGATGTATTATGACTACCCACCAATTTCAAATTTCTAAGCCATTTTCTAGTAGAAAAACTTCTAAGGCACGGCCTACGGGAATCATCCTGTATAGCAACTCCAAATTTACCTTTATACACGTTTTCTCTGAAAGAAGTAATTATAAAGTAATTACAGATTTTTTAGACAATATGATACTCCTCGCTTATAAGAAAGAAATATTAATGCAGTACCAACCCACAAATTTCAAACTTATGTAGGTTTCAATATTAATAACCAAAATTTTGACAGAGATATTTTTTGTTTTTTGTCAAAAGAAGAAGGTTTCAAATGGTCGCAGCATAAGTTTTGACTCCAATGTATAATGACATTTTAGCATCAAAGAAGAATGTTAAGGCCCGTATTTATAGACAGGACTTACGATCCACCGCCGTCTTAAGACCAAGTTGGACCTTAGACGGTGAGACTTTCGTCTCATTTTTCGCAAAAGTGAGACAAAAGTCTCACCGTCTAAGGTTCAACTTGGTCTTAAGACGGCGGTGGGTCTTAAGTCCTGTCTATAAATACGGGCCTAAGGATCCTAAAAGTTTTTGAAAGGTTAGTCCACCCCTGTCAAACTAGAAAGTAATGATCAATGCAGCTACGGCTTAAGAGAAAACAACAATTGAAGAATTGAGGTTCAAAATTAAACAAGATTAAAACGAGTTGTGGTGTTCTTAATTTGATGATATTTAGTAAATACAGATTTTACCAATTTCTAAGCCAATTTCACACTTGGTCTAGTCCAAAGAAAGAAGTGTGATTTTGGTAGTAGCAGAAGAAGCACCAATCATAATAAAGAAAAGAATTGATATGGAAAGAGAAGTCACAGTTGCAAATATCCAAAAAGAAAGACATAAGATCGAAAAAACCAAAAAAAAAATTCCACACCAAGACAAAATGGTCAAGGCTTTAAAAAACGACAGAAGGAAAAAAAGAAGCTTTAATATGGGAGCCAATATAATGCACACCAAATTAAACCATACATCCCTGGCACTGTCTGCCAAAAAATTTAATGAACATCAAAAAATCTTAATGGAACCCAAATATACTAAATGTTCACCAAATTTAGAACGCTCAAGTTACGCGTCCGTGCTATACATATAAATATTCGTGCTATTCATTTATATTTAGTGTTTCTCAAAAAAACTACTTGTGCGTCAAATAATTGATCTATTACTTCAAAAATAAAATATGCTCGCGCATCTCACCTTGCCGCTTGTGCTTCCAGACAAGAGGCACGCGAAAAAAGTTTTGTACAAGTTCAGTTCAGGGTAGTGTAATTTTTTTTTAAAGCACGATTAGAAATTACCACTAAAAGAAGTTTTATGTTTTACATAATGCGGTCATTGTTTACTTTACCAACTTCTGAATTTTCAAAAACCCAATTACAGCAAATCATTTATATATTAGGGAAATCAATATCTTTTTTTGTGCAAAACCACTTCTATTTTTATTCTTATTTTCCTTGCCCTAGCACATCTACATCTATAATTTTGCACAAAATTATTTACCATTTGCACAACATTTTATTGCTTGTGTATTTTTGATCAACAAATAGTATTTTTAACTCCTAAATAATATAAAATACTGTCAAAAATTAAATATCTGGGTATTATGTTAGAATTAAATGCGGAATAAAATTTGGTGAACATTTAGTATTTATGGTCAACAAAAGTTATTTTGGCGAACAAAATATATAAGAGGCCAGCATTATGTCAATATTTGGTTGTCGCTTTAAGATTATGTATTTTCTTGATTTTGGTGAGTATTTATAATTTTTGGGAAATGAAAGTATTTATTTGTATGACAATATTGGGTAAATTTGATAGACTGTTAAATACCACCCCTAATACTAAAAAAATTATGTTGCTCTATGCTCGCCACAACTAAAAAAAACTAAGTAATCAAGGAACAATACAATAAAGTTCCAACTTTCAGTTAAAAGAGAACACTTAGTGATGACTGAGTACAGTAGAACTAAATCAAATACAAAACCCCAAATTCAACACATTTTTTAGTTTTTAGAAAGTATCAGCAAACCAAATACATGCCGAAAAGAACTTTGATCTCGGGGTCACATAATTCTCCAATAATAATAACATGAAACAAAACGAAGATGACTTAAGCAATAACTATCAAAAGCATTGTAGAAACTATAATAGTACTACAACTCAGCAGAAGCAAGGTACATAGATGGATAAAGTGATTAGAGTAAAACTGATCTAAACCAAGGTAATACTCAACAATGGAATGTTACCAATAAATATCTTGAAATGAACATAATCTCCAAGTTATGGTAAAAAGTGCACAAAATTACATGCTAAATATAAAAAAATATATTGGTTGCTCAGAAAAGAATCACAACTTTTATGGCCGATTTCTCGAACAATGAATAAAGTTAATTCGTTGTCAGCATTGCATTAAGATTTGACGTAGAACCCTTAGCAACAGATCAACAAAGTCAGTATCGATATTTTGGTTTTGGATTCCACAAACGTAAATTAAACATTAATGGCTCATCAAAGAAGATAAGACGTTGTCAAATGATTAATGCCCTATTTACGCTCGGATTACTTAAAATATCGATAATAATTTGGTTGATCCGTTGATAAGGGTTCTACGTCAAATCTCGACGAACCGTTAACTATAAATTAAATTAAAACATCGTTCAAGAAACCAGAGTTTAAAATGTTTTTTCAATTAAATATTAATTTACCATATTATGGCCTATAGTGACCAATTTTAGGGCGGTCTCGGAAAACCACATGATTAAAGGGCATCGTAAATACATCTTACTTTGATATTCTAGAGATAGTAATAGTCATAGAGATTTATAGAGATAAAAACCTGGAGGATTCTAAATAAAGAATTTCTTACACAGGCATTAAAGCGGGTTATCTTCTGAACGTCGAGGTCAGTGAGTTCCTCGACAATACAAGACTGCTAATCTTGGAACTTGGTTAAAGAGATGTAAGGGCGTCGTGAAAGTGAAGAGTCGGAGTAAAATTAAGTTACTATGTAGGCTTAGTTATTTTGGATATAGTCGACGAACGTAGCTTGGCACTTAGTGGCGCACAGATGAAGGAAATATGGGAGAGTAGGAGAAAAATAGTTTTACGGTGAAGAACAGATATGAAACCTCCTTCTACGCATCCAAAACCAAGTACAGAGTTAGGTATGTGCCAATAAACATTTAGTTTTTAAACTTGTGGCATTGTAATTTAAATTTAAGAAAAAAGAAAAAAGTTTTAGGGAATATTTTAGAAAATTGCACTTTTTCTTATTTTCGTTATTTGAAAAATAAGTAACCTAGATAACAAAAGTATGTTTTTTTTTTTAATTTGACGCATGATGTGTAATTTCATTGTGCGATGTAACTCGTAATCTGGGGTCTGCAAACTTCGAAATTCATTTTTTTTTTATCAGAGATTGCGTCCTGAGCTACTTGGATTGCTCACGCTGCCGACGATAAATCCCAATCAGGTCCGTGCACATATTAGCAATAAATTGGAGTTTTTGCTGCTGAGTGGTCGGGGTAGATAAATTGAAATTAGCATGCCGTCATATTGGGTAGCCATTAATTAGAACAGGGCCACTTGATCCTCTTTGCGGTGACGCGATTATTACGATTATGAATCCGGGATAACGGTGACAGTGTGTTGTGAATGTAAAGCTGCTCTTCCCTAATCACCCCGCCGATGCTCCGCCGGTGTCCTGTCACCGTCACCTTGCGATTCACACCGCCCCTGCGAGCCCCACCCCCTGATCTCGCCGCCTCCAGCAACGATAACTAATCAACTTTTTACGTTTCATCTCCCAAAATCGGCATCGATCTTTCTTGGAGATTTTTATTGCGAGTTTTAACGTTGTTAATTTTTCGATTTGCGAACAAGAATGCATAGATAGATAGAATCTCTGGAATCGCATCATAAATATAATTCGACTAAGCTCGGCCAAGTGTCGAGTTCCCGGGTGCATTTACAGCGCGCAAAGTAGGCCCTTGCGACAGCTTCGCGTTAATATTTTTTAACTCGGTAATCTGATATTGTTCCTTGTCCGCGCATCGGCTCAGTTCACCACCCGGAAAATTAAGTTTGCTCCCCGAAAAAACTCGAACAAGTGTTAAAGCGGAACTTACTCTCCCGGAACTTTTAGCGCGGATCAAAACCGCTTTATAACGTTATTTGCGGAATCGCGTCAACCAAAAACCGGGAATATGCCTGTTTGCGTCGCGGATTCCACCCCCGCGACCCGACGATAATTCATGCAAATCAGCAGCCAGACATTTTTCTTGTTTGAAGCCCGCCAGCGACCCCGCTATTCATAATAAGAACATTAGTTTAATGTAGTTGTAACAGACGTCACAGCTGTATAATAACGTGGGGATTTTTTCGCGCAAAGGAAGAGACGTTGGTACAAATGGCAGGAAACCGGAACCAGGACGATTCTTTCAGCGAATATTTTCCTAGCCTGCTTTACATTTTAAATGTCGGCGCTTCAATGACCGCCGTCGCTGCCGCTGTTTCACTACACTTTTTTCAAATTCCTAATTACTCCGGCTAAATTTCGTTTAAACACCCAGTCGGCATTAACGAAACTAATGAATACGTTGAGACGAGGCGATAAATCATAACTCGCCTGTTTTGCGTCCTTTTCGCGGCCGCGTCGCGCCGCCGCCGCCCCTCTCGCTCCAAGAAAGGGTTTAGTAATTAACTTAATGGTCTCGAAACAAGATTGCGTTTGGTTAGCAGTTCAACTGTTTTACTGATAAAATTGTTCCTTTATCTTGCAAAGTGGTGAATAATAGTCGCTATTTAAACAGCGGGAATAAGAAATATTTCCCGCCCGCACCGCCGGGACACGCCACGAAAAATAACGGGAGTCACTTAATTAATTCTAATTAAGCTCGAGGTTTCGTTGTTGAATTTTTCGTTTGTCTGCGACGACTGTTTGCAATTTATCAAATCTCGGCAGGTTTTAACGGGACCTACACGAGAAAGTTATTTAATCAAATAAATTGATTAGCGCCGGCTCGTAGCGGTTTCTGTTATGATGGGTTGCTTTCGTTTTCGCCCCCGCGAGGCGCAACATTTACAAATAAAAACACGCCGAAACATACAAACATATAAAAGGGCAATAAAAAGCGGTCTAGAAAAATAATTCTCACTCCGGAATCGATTTCGGGCGCGGAAAGCTCCTCCTTTGCGTATAAAATATGATTTTCATCCATACGGATACAGTCCATATAATAATTTCGAGAATCAAATAAAAATAACCATAAATCAGGGACATTAGCATAAAACGGCGCTCTATGCAAATCGCAGCGTCGCAGACGAAGACGCCATCTTAGATGACGTATGCGAATTGGGCCCCATATCGACGCTATAACGGGACGTTTCCACTTTTACTGCCCCCGAGTTTGTTTATTTTATCAGAGCTTTGGCGAGGGCGAAAAGACAACTAATACACTTTCTTAGACAAACATGGAAGCTTCTTGCAACTAAGTTTTCAAGACCGGTAAAAGTGAAAATTTGACACAGATTAAGAACGTTGTTCACTTGCCATCACTTTCTATTCTGAAGAGCTTTATTGTCAAAGAATTTAATAATAATCTTTGTTGGCATTTTTTGTTTTGCTTTATCAGAATAAATTAGATCCCGTCGTGTACGCACTTCAAACTCTTTTTTTTATTAAAAAGTTGCTTTCTTGTGTTAACCAATTTTTCGAGAACTTTATTTCTCCCTAAATCGGGTCAAATTGAAATGTTATTACATTATCATTAATAAAAAGAAGGTTGCCACAGGTAAAAATTAAGTTTTAATATTCCCTTAGTCATTTTCTTTCATATAGTTTAGGTAGGAGAAGCTTGGTGTCACACTTTTGGTTACCCCTGCATATAAAATCATAAGTTCGAAATAAGTTCGAATTGGAGCTGCCTGGAAAGGTTTAATCATTCATTCTTAAAAGAAAATTGCCATTATTCTAATTCTTGTTGTTAATTGTCAAATTTTATTTTTATATGATTTTTTTATTATTTAATGACTTTTGGCAAATTGAAGAACATCTTTGTTTCTTAAGAAAACTATTGAAATGAACAAAATAATAACATAAAGCTATTGCTGATTACTGGAGCAATTATCAGTCTAGATATTTCTATAGAAATCATTTTGACCTCTTAATGGACTTCTTAATAGTTGGTGAGAATAAGGAGCTACTTAAAAATTCATAAGCTCTAAACTAAACTAAACGTTGCACTAGAATAATTTTCAATTCTTCAGAAAGGTCTTATACTAGTTTTATTAGGAAAAAATAATCACCTTGGTAATTATATCTGTTATTTTTTTTAATTTTTAACTTCTTGTGATCTTCACCTACTGCATGAGTTCCTTATGATTTTTGTCGACATTTTGCAGAATTTGTTAAAATAATCAAAATAGTCAAATGTCAGGTTACTGTTTATGATAATTGTTTAGATATTTATGTTGAAAAGAATTATTTAGACTTTCTTATTGATTTTCTAAAAAATTGGTCTGGTTAAGGGCTACTTAAAAATTCATAAGTTTCAAACGGTTTTAAACTAAATGTATTACTAGAGACATTTTTGCTCCTCGAAAAGGTCTAATTCTAGTTCTTTCGAGAAAAATTACTATTTTTGTAATAATATTTGGGAGCAAATATAATGTACACCAAATTAAACCATACACCAGAAAATTTAATGAGCATCAAAAAATCTTAATGGAACCCAAATTATTATACTTCAGAAAATGAGAACATCACCACTAAAATAACTATGCTGCGTATTGTTGTACCATTGCTTACATTTTAAATTCTATACCTATGTCTATCAATTTTACTAAATGTTCACTAAATTTAGAACGCTCAAGTTACGCGTCCGTGCTGTACATAATAAATATTTGCGCTATCTATTTATATTTAGTGTTTCTCAAAAAAACTACTTGTGCGTCAAATAATTATTTTATTACTCCAAAAACAAAATATGCTCGCGCATCTCTTCTTGCCGCTTGCGCTTCCAGACAAGAGGCACGCGAAAAAGTTTTGTACAATGTCAGTTCAGGGCCCTGTAATTTTTTTTTAAAAGCACGATTAGAAATTGCCACTAAAAGAATTTTTAGGTTTTACATAAAGCGGTCATTGTTTACTTTACCGACTTCTAGATTTTCAAAAAGCTCATTACAGCAAAGCATTTATATATTAAAGAAATCAATATCTTTTTTTGTGCAAACCACTTCTATTTTTACTCTTATTTTTCTTGCCCTAGCACATCTACATCTATAATTTTGCATACAATTATTTACCATTTGCACAACATTTTATTGCTTGTGTATTTTTGATCAACAAATAGTATTTTTAACTGCTAAATAATATAAGACACTGTCGAAAATTAAATATCTGGGTATTATGTTAGAATTAAATGTGGAATAAAATTTGGTGAACATTTAGTATTTATGGTAAACAAAAGTTATTTTGGCGAACAAAATATATAAGAGACCAGCATTATGTCAATATTTGGTTGTCGCTTTAAGATTATATGTATTTTCTTAATTTTGGTGAGCATTTAGTGTTTTTGGAAAATGAAAGTATTTTTTTGTATGAAAATATTGGGTAAATTTGATAGACTGTTAAATACCACTCATAATATTTGTTATTTTTTTTGAATGGTTAAAGTTATTAGTTATTATCTTTATCTTGCTCCTCCACCATTTTCAACCTTCTTCAATTTAAAGAATTTCTTTCAAATTTTTTAGCACCACTGATTAAAAGCCAAAATATTCAAAATTCACCACTTTGTTAATAACGCCAATTATTTTTAGATGGAGATATACCGGGTAAGCCATTTTGACCGTTCATTAGAAAGTATCTCGAGAGAGGGAAAAGCTTCTGACCTAAAAACTTTAGTCATAGTTTTGGCGAGGTAGGATAGGAGGATCTAATCAGTAAAAATAGTTTCATAATGATTGTATTTCCGCATAAACCGGAAGTTGACATCAACTTGGTTATTTTAAATGGAATACATACCTCAATTCTTAATTTTTTTCTAGATTCTCTGAAAGATTCAAAGACCTTTTTGTTAAACCTAAAATCAATATTTTTCAAGATAATTAAGAAAGTGATGTTACTAAAAAAATAAAATAACCAAGTTAATATCAACTTCCTGTACATATTATGCAAAAGTCCACTATTTTCGGTGATTACATCCTACCTCGCCAAGTCTATAACTAAATTTTCAGGTCAGTACCTTTTTTCTCGATATACTTCTAAATGGCTCACCCTGTATGTATGCAATAAGACGTTTATATCTTTCTCTACCTATATGATTGAAAAACTCTTATCAATAAAATAAATTTTAGGTCAAAATTAAATAGTCTCTAGCGACTTTATCTTTTCGTCAGCTCCATTTTCGAGTAATCTGTGTGTTCCTTTTCGCGCCGAAATTACGGCTTCCTTTTATTTCTTTTTGATTGGACATAAAGCGAGATAAGTGAGCGAGCGGTAAACGCTTCTCTTGTTTACTTTATTCCTCGCAAACATCGTTACTCGACCCATCCCGGTTCTCGCTCCTTGCAAGTGAATAGAATCGTCTTTAAATGTGACAATGTCACATATATCACGTGACTCGCCCGAGGCCCCCGACGCCAATATGACAGCTCATAAAGCAACTGGACGTCCATCTAAACGTAATAGGATTGCGATCGCCACCTTCGATATCGAATCCTCCAAGGACCTCCCGTCGTAAACCCCCAAACCAGGCTGGATCAATGCAAAAAAAAAACTCTCTCGCGATTTTTTTACGAGCAATTAAGACCGTGCGGCAGTAAAGCAGCGGGCGAAAGCTCTCTATCTCGGATTTTTCAGCGGCTTGTTGTTTGTGTGAGGTTTGAGGTCTAAGTCGGGATGATGGCGGACGATAAATTGCGAGGTGCAGGTCTGACTTAACTTGCGGTCGGAATCAAGCTGAAGTCGGGAAGTAATTTATGAGCGGCCGGGGGAGCCGCCATAATCACGAATGGCAAAAAAGATAACAGAATCGGATTTTCTTCGACGCCTCGCCGTTCAGTTTCAGTATGCTCGACAGTATCGGCACCGCGACGCCGAGGGCCGTGGGCCAACAAGGCAACTGGCCACCCAAACACATTCGCCGCCAGCCCCAGTTGTTTGCCCAACTCACCGAATCGCCACTCTTTTGGAATGGGCAGGCCAACAAAGTTAGGTCAACTGGAATTTTGTAACTAAATTTCTCAAATCACCCAGAAATTTCAGGGATTGGCGGCACTAATCAAAGACATTTTTTTGAATTTTTATTAAATTTTGAGCGGTTTTGTTACAAATTTTTTTAATTTGGCCAAGAAAAACCGGGAAAATTAGCACACAGCCATTGGTCATAACTCGCGAGCGGGCTCGGGAACGGGAAGACAGTGGTGGCAGCCATATTCTGGGGTGGGCGCAGGGCTATATGCTCGCTGACGTCATTTATCGGGTGTTATTTAAAAAGTATAGACAGACCTCTCCACGCAGCTCGCTTTAGAACTAAAATCGCCCAAATCAGCTTAGCGACCCTCCCTGTAATCAAATATTATATATAGCTCTTCTGACATTTTCCACATAGTTTTCAAAATTGTATTTCGTTTATCAGCTTTCTCGCGTGATAATCTAGTTGGCTGCGGGAAATATCTCTTGTCCCCAGCACACTCGAAACCCAATTACGCAGCTTTTATCTCAAAGCTACTCGGGGTGATACTTTTTTCTTTACTGCTTAATGAAGTAATTTTTTTTAACAATCAATTTGAGGCGATGATGGCGAGTTTTTATGTTCAAGTACTGAACTGATTCTTATTATTGCAAAATCGCCTCTACCCTAAGCTCGACTTAATCGCAACGGTCTCCGGAATAACAAACGAGGAGTCGACACATTCGTACTAAGTTGAGTGGACAGGGACAGATCTAGATGGCCGCAGCTGGAATACTAATGTAATCAGGTAGACTGGAACTTCGGACAGGGGTAATGTCGAAGTCCTTTGAAAATTCCGCATTTTGTGCAGGACCCAAAATAAGAGCTTCTTTTCCTTACTCAGAGTTTTAAAATTAAGGATTTTTAAATTGAAGTTTGATATTCCGGCAAGTAACTAAAGGTTTCACACCTAGAGACTTTAAGAAATGCTTAACTAAAATTTTTGGAAAATTAAAATTGGAAACCTAAATACATAATCAAATGATACGTCTATACAGGGTGATTCACGTAGCCCGACCATTAGAAGTTTTTCAACTTCCAGTTGGATTAAAAATTTGAAACTTGGAAGGCAGTCATTATCAGTCATGCTCATTCTATCTAAAATATTTTGAGCTCTTTAGCTATACAGGGTGTGCAAAAAGTCGGTATCAACTTTCTTATTTTAAATGGAAACGTACCATTTTTTCTACATGGTCTAATTGGTCTTCCAACTTTGAGTTTTTATAACATTTGTTATGTAAACCTATTTGACAATTTTTGACATTATGTTAATTTATGTAAAAAAAGGAACGATGTGGTAGCTTACAAAAAAATTCGTATCTGGCAGACGGTTTTGAATTTATGAAAACCAATTTGTAAAGTACTTAGTTCGAAGTCCAGACTAACTTCCGGTATCTTAATGGTAGTTCCATTTTGTACCATATGGGCGCAGACAATTTTCAAATATCGCACCCAAAAATGGTCAATAAGTCATTTTTTCTAAATGGCACCTACAAATTTTTTTTACATCATTTGATAGAAAATTGTATTTTGGGATGAGTCACTTAAGCATTCCCTATACCTAACTTCATCCCCTATCAAATTAAAAATTAAAATCCAGAAATTCCATCAATCCCGCCAAGAGATTTTTTTAGTTGTTCAAGTATGCCATGGAAACAAAAGACAATTGCAACATTTTAATTATGAAATGAATATGTTACTAATTTTATAAAAAAAACAACAACAAAAACTACCAAGAACCATCTTAACAAAATTCTAATGTAGGTGTTCAATGTGAGCACCATTTTGATTACTACATACATTTTATTAATCCATTTTCAACAGATTGTGTACCTCTTTTAATTTTGTTGGGACCAAGACTGTCGAATGCTCTTATTATCTCCAGATCTTACCTCATTAGACTTTTATGTTTGGGGTCGAATAAAAGATTTAGTTTATACTTCACCACTTTGCAACATAAAGGAATTAAGCGGGAGAATAATAAAAGCATGACAGTCTTGACACCAACAAAATAAGAAAAGCTATACAATGATATAAAATGATAGAATCAACGATAGAATGTAGTAATCAAAATGATGCTCACATTGAACATTTACATTAGAATTTTGTTAAGATGGTTTTTGATAGTTTTTGTTGTTGTTGTTTTATAAAATTAGTAATATATTTATTTCATAATTAAATTGTTGCAATTGTCTTTTGTTTCCATGGCATACTTGAAAAACCAAAAAATCTTTTGCAAAATTGATAAAATTTCTGGATTTTAATTTTTAATTTGATAGGGAATGAAGTTAGGTATAGGGAATGCTTGAGTAACTGATCTCAAAATACAATTTTCTATCGAGTGGTGTAAAAAAAATCTGTAGATGCCATTTAAAAAAAATGACTTCTTGACCATTTTTGGTTGCAATATTTGAAAATTGTCTGCGCCCATATGGTACAAGATGGAACCACCATTAAGACATCAGAAGTTAATCTGGACTTTGAACTAAGCACTTTACAAATTAGCTTTCATAAATTCAAAACCGTCTGCCAGATACGAATTTTTTCGTAAGCTACCACATCGACCCTTTTTTTCACATAAATTAACATAATGTCAAAAATTGTCAAATAAGTTTACATAACAAATGTTATAAAAACTCAGAGTTGAAAGACCAATTAGACCATGTAGAAAAAATGGTACGTTTTCATTTAAAATAAGAAAGTTGATACCGACTTTTCGCACATCCTGTATAGCTAGAAAGCTCAAAATATTTTAGATAGAATGAGCATGACTGATAATGACTGCCCTCCATGTTTCAAATTTTTAATCCAACTGGAAGTTGAAAAATTACTAATGAACGGCCTACGTGAATCACCCTGTATTCAACCCAACTAAAGTTTTTACAGGTGCAGAGAGTTTTTAACCGTTCTCAGTGTTAAAGAGTTTGGTACTAAGAAAATTAAAATATTTTTTAGCAAAAATTGAAATCTTTTTAATCGAGTCAACTAACTAATAGGTAAAATTTTTACCCCAAATTTTGTTGGTTGAATAGAAGTATTGCACACGCATCTACGACCAACTCGTATTGAACCAAATTTTGGGACGCGTTTCAATGATTATGACGTCGCCACAAAACTTTTCCAATTTTTAAGAAGACCGACGTATAAAAATAATGACGAGCCACTGAAATCACAGTTCTAGCTTTTAGCTCTCCACTTCTTCACTTGAAAATTGCCATCAATTTAAGAAAATAGTTTTTACACTTTGACTTTTCTCGTTGTTAAAATTGGTAAATGACTGGAGCAAATATTTATACAAAGTCTCGCTACTAATTCACATTATAATAGTAATAAAATTAAGGCGAACATTGACGATGAAAAATTGAAATCAGTTTGAGAAGTTGCTGACAACAGTGGCGACCTCTTGTAGAGCGAGCTGTACCCAACACAATTGTATTGCTGGAGCATGCAGCTTTCGCTCAGGTTTCAGGTTTTATATTGATTTTTCAGATGTCGCCCTACGCGCCCTCTAGCGGGCTTCAGTGAACACCTAAATCATTGATTGGTCTGTAATTGAGGCTGTTCCTGTTGATCAATGAAGCTATTATTATTATTATTATTAAACGTTAAAGATAAGTGATAGCTCAAAGGGTAGGTAGCACATTTTGCGTTAGAGCAAGTTGTATTTGAATCAGAATTAGAGACAATAGAGGGCGCTGTATATGAAGGCGGTTATCAGAGCAGAGGGCTGATGGTGATATTTAGGTCAGGAGTCAAAAATACGAGTGATTTAAAAAAGGTTCAATATATTGACTATATACATCATTATACTTTCAATCTAAATACATAGCACATATCAACGTAGACCTGCCTCTAGTTACATGAATATTACTTTGTACAAAACATTCTAAAATATCTAGAAAACTACTTTTGATTTCTGTATAAAACTCTACATTATATATTTCGATTCTTTCCATGTTATAGATGTTGTCAGTGTTATACGTACTTACTCGTTACAATAGATTAATGTTTCGATTATCCGGTGCTTGCGTAACAAGTGAACGAATATTTCCAACTAACAGAACGTGTCAGCATCTAAATCTGATCTAGCTAGTTAAAGCAGGGGTCGCTCTCTGAAAAACCTTAGAAATTAAGTAGGAACTGTGTGTGTCTCTTTTGGGCTTGGTGGCTCGTTGAAAATATTCGTTGATTCATTGGGAAGGGAAAAATAATCGACTTAATTGCACAATTTCTTCCGGAACGTGGTCCTCTCTCGCGTCTATCCAAAGACAATTTTTTACAATATCAACAACTCATTAAACAATTTTCGTCAACTACATAAATCCATATAAATTTAAAGCAATAAGAATTCCCTCGAAAGCGGCGGCTCTAATTGTACATAATTGCGCTCTCAGTTTGGTCTCTCTTTACAGCCAGTTGGGCCCCAGACAATTATCTAAAATGATGGCGGCGTCGAAACGTTCCATGTCGTTAAATATTTGCTTAAGCTCAGTCAATGCGTTGCTCTGTCGATTCCTGGCCTCCCAAAGGTCCAGAATGCAGTCGGTCGGCGACGGTTTCGTTGCGAAAAAATTGATGTACCTATCGACGTTCAAAGCGTGCGCCAACATCCTCCAGTCGTTGCCTCTAGGAGTCGGGGGGTCCAAGCAGTGGCACAGTTGCTTCCTAACTTGTTTACCTAACCTAAACGTAAAATCATCACAAGTAGACACACCTCTGTCGGTTAGTATCAAGTTTTTGGCTAGTTTCGCATCGTCTGGCTTGACACCCTTGGCACTTTTGGGGGAATGCGCGAATTCCACTGATTTCTTCGAGTCGCTCGACCGGCTCGTCTCGCTCTGAATTGTAATTTTTGGCACTAGTTCGTTGTGGTGGGGCCTCCCCGAGCTGGTTTTGCTAACGGCAGCGGCGTCGGTGTCGTCCCGGCAAGTTATCTCAAAGGTTTGTTGGTAATCGAAACATTTCTGGTTGATACGAATTTTAAAGCTTAAATTTCGGTTGATTTCGTACGATTCTAGAGTGAAAGAGCAATGAAGACTGTTGCTGTTGGCTTGCCACAAATGTTTGAAGGGAATTTCTTGGTAATTTGAGCAAGGTTTAGTTTTCCACCCCTCGCTGATGCTATCTAGAGTCAAGCACAAGTTGTTGCCGCCATCCTGAAACGTGATGGAGCGAGGCTCGTCGAGCAAGTACCCTCCAAGTCGCTTTTCTTGTCCGAAAACCGTTTCCATCGAACTGTCGGTGTCCTCCAGAACGTAAACTCTAACACTATAATCTACGGAACTTTGGAAACACAGTTTCGGCGCGAAAACCGCCAATTTCAGTCTCTTGATCGCGTTTCCGTTGGTCGACTGGCCGACGATGACGAACCGCGACAAACAGTCAGTCACTAGATAAGCGGCGTCTTTGTCCAATTGACAAAATACGGAAGTGTTGATGGTTTCTTGGCCTAAAAGCACGGCGCTCTGCCACTGCGAGTCGCTGCAGTCGCTTTGGAGCACGGAAATTGACCAATTGTTGCGGATAAGTTCGGCGCAATGGGGAATTTTAAGTACTACTGCTTTATTGAGGGAAACGTTGGGGCCGCAGGAAACGACCGGGCTGAGTTGGGTTAAGTTCTCGGCCAGTTTCGGCCTGAAACAGTCCTCGTTGAGGATCGACAGGAAGAGTTCTTGTTTCCGGGAACGAGAGACGGCGCCCTCTGGAACGACGAGGCTCACCCCGGACTCGTTCAGATTCAAAAAAGCTCCGTTGTGCGTCACGGTGGCGCTCGTGTAGTTTCCGCTCGTAGTCGGGGTGACTGCGTAAGCTGCCGGTAGGGGTAGCGTTACCGATTCCGTTGCTACCTCGTAAGTCGAGTCGGCTGCAAAATTATCGTTAGCTGAAGAATTTTCGGGGTTGTTACAATTATTTACAGTTGTTGGTGAAGCCACTGAGTTGGCTGCGTTTTCCGCTCGAAGATTCCAATGTGGAACTTGTTGCTGGCGACATTTGAATGTCGCTGCCGGAAGCTAGATGGGGGACGTCGTAATGGTGTTCCGAAACGGATCTAGTAACAGATGCCGCTGGTGTCGTGTAGGGATACTCGTAACATGGCGGGACTGTTTGGGTCAGATCCGGCTGGAGACTCAACGACTTCTTGTCGTGTTCGGGGAAAAATTCCGGATGATAATCTGAAATCGAACAACAGTTAGTAACAATTATTTACAACTCCGTTGGACGGGTTTGGAGGCAATGGAAGCTAACTTGTCTTGCTGCAATAAATTTTATAACGTGCTTCAAGGTGTTTTAGTACAGTGATAATCGTAAATGGGCGAGTTTCGAATGAGTTTTGTTAACTGAAAATAGTCGCGTGGGCTTTTATTAATATTCATGCGAAAGTCATTTTTCTTATCGCTCTTTACTGTCTGAACCACTTTACGACAGTTACATTGTAGCCGTCTGTTTAAACAAATTGATCTTCGCCTACCACCGCGACGGTAGTCGCCGCTTCGAAAGATCATAATCGACAATAATTAAAGCGACTCAAGTGGCGCGCCTACAATTACCATAAAAGCAATTCGAAAAACAAGAAGAAGGCGAATCTCTAATAACTAACAATGATCAACAACCAACTAAACAATTTAATTATAGATTAAAATTTTGGCAGTTGAACCACTTGGAAATCTCCTTTATGTCGACCAAGCTAGATTTACTCGTCAAAGATAATTTAATTCGAATTTCTGAAAAGAGTGAAAAGTGTTTCGGTTGCATCAGGTGTGGCGCTGCGTGTCGGACACGCAAGGGGCTGAACTGGAGGGCGACCGAGATCCCTTAGAAAAACGTCGTGTAGTATCAAGATTAATGATGCACCCTTCGAAGTGTCACACTTAGAACTTTCTTAAAAAGACAGGTAGGCAATAAAACTTCCGCTTCGGACGCAGTTTTAATTTAAAATCAACAAAGGCGTATTTGCACGGTAAGCGGTTTCATCAAAAGGACATTGAATTTGCTAGCAGATTCGATTGAATCGCATTGCTGGATGCCAGTGCTTTACTTACTGAATTTACGTTTGAAGATTTTAATACTTGGTGAGCACTGAATTGAACAAAAGATTGAGACCGCTTGCAAGAATGGCGGAGGCGCCAGGTGAATATGAAGAATATGGCGATAAAGAACCTTTGAAATATGACATATCTTCAATTTTTGCTGTTCAAGCGATGAAGTAAAATTTGTCAAAAACTAATTAATCTTAATTTCGATTCATGCCTTTGAGTTAAAAATTTGTAAGAAATTAAGGAAGAAGCTTAATCTATAGATTTCAAATAAATATTTTAAATAGTCAAACTGTTTGCACAATGTAATTTTTAGTAGAAGTTAAGATTTCTTCAGTACAGAAATATCATAATGCGCAGGCTCAATCATAAAAAAGGATTAACTTTCGAAAAGTTTATAACAAAAAATCTCTTTAAATAATGAGCAAATAAACTGCCTTTTAAATCTGTAAAATTTTTGACAATAAACAATTATAGTACTTTCGAATATTAGGTGACGCGACAAATGGTGGATGCGCCGGGTGAAAATAATCGTATTTAAATTTGTAAAAAATTAGAAAAGGTCATTGAACCAACATAAATTTTTTAATGAACAAAGTAAAATCAGTTCTGTTTAGTCAGCCAGGAAGCATTTGGATGTCATGATTATTTCTGATTTTAAAAATGGTTTATAGTGCTATTAAAAATTTCATATCGTAACAACTTTTATTCTAGTTAATTTATAATAGTAGTAAAAGCAAAGTTCCCAGTAAATGCGTAATTTATAACCCGTTAGGTGATGACTACCCCAATAGTGGTTGCGCCGGGTAAAGTTTGTCAAAAATGGAGACAAAAAATTAAATCCTCGTAATTTTTTTATAGAATTTTTTCTGTTAGCCAAAAAGTATTTCGGAAAAATATTTAAAAACTTATTCTACAGACAGATTTCAAATAAATATTTTAGATAGTCAAACTGTTTGCACAATGTAATTTTTAGTACAAGTTAAGATTTCTTCAATATCATAATATGACAGTTTCAATCATAAAAAAGGGTTAACTTTCGGAAAGTTTATAACAAAAAATCTCTTTAAACAAGAAGCAAAGGAACTACCTTTTAAGCCTGTCAAATTTTTGACAATAAACAATTATAATACTTTCGAATATTAGGTGACACGACAAATGGTGAATGCGCCGGGTGAAAATAATCGTATTTAAATTTGTAGAAAATTAGAAAAGGTTATTGAACCAACGTCAATTTTTTGATGAACAAAGAAGAATCAGTTCTGTTTAGTCAGCCAGAAAGCATTTGTATGTCATGATTAAAAATGGCTTAGTAGGTACTATTAAAGATTTTATAGTGACAACTTTTATTCCAGTTAATTTATAATAGTTACAGTGTAAAAGCAAAGTAAATACATAATTTTTAACCCCTTAGATGACTACCCCAATAGTAGCTACGCCAGGTAAACTTTGTTATAAATGGAGACAAAAAATTAAATCCTCGTAAATTTTGTATAGAATTTTTTCTGTTAGCCAAAAAGTATTTCTGAGAATTATTTAAAAGCTTATTCTACAGACAGATTTCAAATAAATATTTTAGATAGTCAAACTGTTTGCACAATGTAATTTTTAGTAGAAGTTAAGATTTCTTCAATATCATAATATGACAGTTTCAATTATAAAAAAGGGTTAACTTTCGGAAAGTTTATAACAAAAAATCTCTTTAAACAAGAAGCAAAGAAACTGCCTTTTAAGTCTTGTCAAATTTTTAACAATAAACAATTATAATACTTTCGAATATAAGGTGACACGACAAATGGTGAATGCGCCGGGTGAAAATAATCGTATTTAAATTTGTAGAAAATTAGAAAAGGTTATTGAACCAACGTCAATTTTTTGATGAACAAAGAAGAATCAGTTCTGTTTAGTCAGCCAGAAAGCATTTGTATGTCATGATTAAAAATGGCTTAGTAGGTACTATTAAAGATTTTATAGTGACAACTTTTATTCCAGTTAATTTATAAATAGTTACAGTGTAAAAGCAAAGTAAATACATAATTTATGACCCGTTAGATGACTACCCCAATAGTGGTTGCGCCGGGCAAAGTTTGTCAAAAATGGAGACAAAAATTAAATCATCGTACATCTTTTTATAAAATTTCTTCTGCTAGCCAGAAAGTATTTCGGTGAAATATTTGACAAACATTTAAAATTATGCTGTGTTCGTGGGCTGGACCGGGCGATTTATGGAGTCGCTGGAGACGTCTCTTCTTGAGAATAAAAATTAGATGAATATAAAGTGAAATCAGGACGTACAAATTAGGAACTAAGCCTTGCTATTTCTTTTTTAATTAAAAACCGGTTATATTAGCGCCGAATAGCAGGCCTTGTTCCAGTGACTAATGTTGCTGTTTCTTCGCCTAATGCTGACGCTCCTTATTTCCGCTCTTCTCGGTAAAACCTTAATTTTGCAAGAGACGCGGTAATCAAACCTTCCGGACTGAATGAACGTAACGCATCGGCGTAATTTCATCCCTCCATCATGCCAGATCCGTCCGCATTTTAATCAGCAACCCGGTCTACCTTTATATGCCCGTCTCGAGATTGATGTCGAACCTAATCGCGCCAGATCCTCGACATTAACAATTGGCGAAATTTCCGGCAAATCGCGTTAAATTCACGAACGAAGACATTAAATACAAGCCGCAATTAGCGGCCTGACGCCTCGTGCCATTAATAACGACGAACACAAAACGATTATGACGAACGACGTCAGAATACGATAAGTCATCGGGCCAAAACAATTCATCACAAGCGAAGATGCGCCAATTTCTCCTCTGCCACCGCGGAGCAAACAAATTCGTGAGGCAAAGCCGGAGACGACGGGAATAGACGGCGCGTAAAAAAAGAAGTTGCGGAAGAATTTAAATAGGGGGCCGGCGACGTTAAAATAGGTCTAGAGTTACAATTTAGACATCTTCAAGATTAACGATGTTTCCGAATCGTCGATTTTACGAGTGGTGCTCGACGAAAGTGCTCACGTGTTGTCGAAATGTCACTGCTTATCGAAAACAAACAGGGGCGAAGCTAATGGACGATTTTACCATAAGGCGAGACGGCCGAATTTCACGGGAAATAAATAAAACGCGGACTTTGGCCTTTGAAACAGCCGAAATTGCCGCCAGGTGGTCCTCAGGCCACACATCGCCCATTAGCTGGAAAAGCGGCCGGCCCAGAGCTTTCCGGGACTCCCCGACAAGGGCTGACCTCCGTTTCTTCGTCTAAAACCAATTTAATATTAGGAAGACCTAATATACAGCTTTTGTAGCGATAACAAGAGTTGGTCAAAATGTCGATTCGCGATAAGATGAGAGGAGCGGTTGGGGCTTTCTCTCGAAAGTTGACTCGATGGCCGAAAAAGTAACTGTCGAGTGTCAAGCGTCGAATAACTCTATAAATAATGGAGGGGCCGTGTAAATGGTTTAATCACGCCATTATGCGGTTAAAAAATATAAATAACAGCGGGAGAACATGCAACATATGCATAACTCGGGGCGCTGTTAATTAAAAGAAATATGATAAATAAGTGGCCGGCCAATTAAAGAAATACTTAAAATTTTACGGTCTCTTTAACGATACCCCAAATGAAAACCACATGTGCGCCCACCACCACAAAAACAATGCGCTTGAAAGTTGATGCGACCGCACCGAGCCGCTCAACGCACCAAGACCAAGAATTCTTGCTCGAGGTGCAAAATTAACAGAAGCAAAGGTAAATCATGGCTGTCTAAAGTTAATCTGATCGCGCCTCAGTAACTCAACCGCCTTAAACACTTCCACCTGTTTGAACAATTGCCACCATTGCGTAATGAACTAGACTCAAATTACTTGCAAGGAGTTAAAAAAATAAATTTCTGAAACTTTTATTGAAGTTGCTAGGACTCGATCGTATTTCAATCTCTTTTCCTGCGGTCAACTTTAATGGGAGTTTGAGAAGAGCGTCCGGTGGTCCGATATTTTCCTGTTATCGTCCGAAACAAATTAATTTTTCGTCCCGACCCGCCGCCAGATGCCACTGCGGATGTATTTACGAACATCTGACGGGAATTTTGTGGCGTCGGTGTTTTTCCCCTCTAAAAAATATTCCGAGATTTCAACCATCAATTACGAGCTTTACGGCCGACTAGCGACACGTACCGCATAAAAGTCACTAATTAGTTTAAACGCCAGGTAGTTTTCAGGCTGGGTGCAACCCGGTCGGTTTATTAATATTTTCCAGCTGATGGGTTTCCCGGACGATTTTACGATTAGGGAATCGATTACGCAAACATTCGGTCGGGTTTTATTTGATTTTCATCTGGCCCTGTTTATTCTCGGGACGAAAGGTCAATCGAGTTACGAGAAAATCTTACCGTTGGCGGCCATGTTGTATAAGCTCCGGTGTTGGCCTTTCTTCCACCACATCCGCGTCAAGAAGAACGACAACAGGCAAACGAGAAAAATCGCAACTGTCACCCCGATGTAGAGCGCGATGTCGTTGTTGGTGTTCTCGAGGTTGGCTGCAACAAAAAAAAAATTATAAATTACGTCGGATCAATTGCTGGAACACGGGGAAGGGTGTAAGTTTCTGGCAGGAATTATGGAGTCAGATCCGGCAAACACAACAGCCTTTGACCCAATAAACTACAAATGCGTTTTAAGCCCGCTAGCGGCATTATAATAAAGCTTGAGGTCAGCAAAACAGGGCTCTGAAAGCCCCCAATTTACAACCAAAGTGGTGAAAAACAGATGCTCGGTTAATTAATGAGCCGCTGCATTACGGCGAGGAAGTCGTCACCGGCTGATTGCGCTTTTAATTAATCCCAGAAATAAGAGGCGGTTGTTTGAGGCGTCTTTAATGCGGTTTTAATCGATGCCGGGCCGGGGACAAATTTATGCCGCAGCGTTCACCATCGAATCTGTCTTTGGGATGAAATGTCTTTATGGGCGATGTGAAATTTCGTAATAAGCTGCATTTAAAAGCGACGTGAGTTCAGATCAAAAGAAACGGAGAACGTCGCGAAGGCGGCCGCAGTTCAACACGTAATAAAAGTCCTGTCCTGGATGTTGGGCGGAAAATACGACGCGCTATTTCTGATCGTTGAATAACAGTTATTCGGGCCGTAAAAAATAATGTTTCGAGTTTCACGCTAATCAAAAACAGAAATTATTGATGCAAGCCGTGCAAGCTCGACTTTCGGCGCTTAGCAACTCGAGCAGCCCAAGTGCTAGAAGCACCGATTTCTTGAACGTCATAAAGTGTAAACATTGCCGAAAACTGTAGGTGGCAGACATACGTGAAGATAACTAACTCAGTTAAGGTGGGCGTTCGATAGCCTCAAAACGAGGCATTTTGCAGAAACTTTTAGAGAGCTTTGAAAGCCTCAGATAGAATCAAGATTTGAATTGGGTTCTTCAAAGATGCTGAGAATTAAAATTATATTGAAAAAATAAAGGTCGAAATAGTTAACACGGAACTCTTCTTGCTGGTTAGTAACTCAACTAAAAAGTTCGGTATTTGAAAATCTAAGAAGACTAGAAGATGAAATACTGAACGGAAAACGAAACTAATTAATTATTATTATTATTATTTAGATCCAGCAGCGATTGACTAGATGGTCTGCACGTAGACTAGGGAAATATTTTTTAGAAACTATGATACAAGATCCAGATGTACAGGAAGAAGAACAACAATTGTATTCTATCGTTAGAATTTCAACAGTAAAGAAAAGACAGTGATACAGAGGTCTACTAAATCCAAGAGATATGAGAGGAGATCTTCAGAAGTATAAACTTCAAAGGTAACTTGACCACTTCTTGCATTATCTGTGTCAGAGAAAAATTGTTTACGACTTCTTATCCGACGAGGAGAGGCACCCAGAAATTTTTGAAACTGTACCCACCCAGGTATCTACACCCTAATAGATTAGTGAAGTGCAAAATTTTCGGTGCGCTTCAAAAGCTATCTGTAAAGTTGAGAAAAATTTCGTGGTTTGCGGCAGCATCTTGGCTTGTTAAATGGGGCTCTAGTAGTAATGCGCTGTGAAAATTAGGTTTTCCTCGTCGGTGGCTGTCGTTCTTCCACCTACCTACGTGAAATCGGGGGCAGTCAGCTGAAAATCCCCCGCATGAAATGAACCGTCCCAGAAAAAGTATTCAATCAATTCTCATTTTCCAGCAGAAACGACGTCAGATTTGATAAGGCTTCGGTCATCTATTATGTAATATGATGAAGCAAAACTTTCCTGTCATCTTATTGCGTCAGAACCCGTCGTTCGATTTTATCCCCTGGCCATCCGCCTTTTTGCCGTCGCTATTTAAACAATTTCCCTTTCTCCCGTTAGTTTTCCAAGCGGCATCCGGGAAACCGCCCTGAGTTCCAACCAACTATCCCGTATTTACACACAAATATCTCAATCGAATTTTCAATCAATGTTTGGATTGGAGTTAGCCCGGCAGGCCGGATGGTATAACTTCCGGTTGACCGCGTCACGGTGCACTTTGCAAAGGGAACGGGTCGGGGTCCGGGTGGTGAAGGGTTGATAGCGCCTTAGAGGTTAACTAATGGGGCCCGTTTGCGCTCCGGTGATGACGTACAGTAACGGAGGATGCGTAATTTAAATGTAGAAACTGCCAGGGCTGCAATCTCCACCAAAGCGGGATTAAGTACACACGAACTTCACGGTTATTACGCCAAGTTTACTCGTGATTCAATTATGTACATCGAGTGCTGCAAGCGGCGGGGCTGATAATCGCAGGGAAAAACGGCACTTTTCGGGGCAGAAGCCCACGCACGGACGCCAACGAAAAGTTGGCGGAATGAGCGGCGAGTTTCGCCCGGCGTGGCCGATTAATTAAGTGCAGTTGCAACAAAACGACTGGGGGTTAGTTAGCAGAACTTTGCTGCTTTTAGGACGCCAATTAGTCTCTATTAGTAGTTTCAACAACTTGTAACTGCTGTTGTTTCCATTAGGGGAAGTTTTGGAAACCCACCAAATTGTCGCAGTTTTTTTTTAGATGCGAGAAGAGACAACTTATGAATAGCTAAACGCCGGCGTAAATAAAACAATTTGGCTGCTCGAGGATCCGCGGTTTTGATGATTAACTGCGTTGCAAAATGGTAAAGAATTCAACCGGCGCCTCCGCCATTTTTGCATATTGAATGATGAGACTCGGGTTGAAGCTCCCTTTCAAGATGGTTCCAGTTTGCGGCCCCACAATTTCAGCGATTCATCCCCGCACCGAGAAAGCTAAAAATTTAACCGGCGCTTCCACCATTTCTCACTCAAACCCCTAAATTTTACTTGGGCTTTCTCAATTAAAAAAGGATCGTATTTAACAGTCTATCAAATTTACCCAATATTTTCATACAAAAAAATACTTTCATTTCCCAAAAATACTAAATGCTCACCAAAATTAAGAAAATACATAATCTTAAAGCGATAACCAAATATTGACATAATGCTGAACTCTTCTATATTTTGTTCGCCGAAATAACTTTTGTTGACCATAAATACTAAATGTTCACCAAATTTTATTTCGCTTTTAATTCTAACATAATACCAAAATATTTAATTTTCGACAGTGTCTTATATTATTTAGCAGTTAAAAATACACAAGCAATAAAATGTTGTGCAAATGGTAAATAATTTTATGCAAAATTATAGATGTAGATGTGCTAGGGCAAGGAAAATAAGAGTAAAAATAGAAGTGGTTTGCACAAAAAAAGATATTGATTTCCGTAATATATAAATGCTTTGCTGTAATTGGCTTGCATTATGTAAAACGTAAAACTTCTTTTAGTGGTAATTTCTAATCGTGCTTTAAAAAAAAATACAAGGCCCTAAACTGACCTTGTACAAAACTTTTTTTGCGGGTCTCTTGTCTGGAAGCGCAAGCGGCAAGGAGAGATGCGCGAGCATATTTTATTTTTGGAGTAATAGAATAATTATTTGACGCACCAATAGTTTTTTTGAGAAACACTAAATATAAATGGATAGCGCGAATATTTATTATGTACAGCACGGACGCGTAACTTGAGCGTTCTAAATTTGGTGAACATTTAGTAAAATTGATAAGATATATAGAATTTAAAATGTAAGCAATGGTAAAACAATACGCAGCATAGTTATTTTAGTGGTGATGTTCTCATTTTCTGATGTATAATAATTTGGGTTTCATTTAGATTTTTTGGTACTCATTAAATTTTCTGGTGCACAGTGCAAGGGATGTATGGTTTAATTTGGTGTACATTATATTTGTTCCCATTAAAAAATATCTGAACTTCTCAGAAATTGACTGTTTGTATCTGCTGAACTTTATTAGAGACTATAATAAGATTTAATTTGGCAGCTCCACGTCTTTGGTAACTTTGTAGATTCGCCCGGCGCATCCACCATTTGTGGACTTTGGAATCTAACTTTTAATCGGTCAGTCGGAGAAATTGAAATGCAATCTGAAAATCTTGGTTAGTACCTACAGGCTGAGTGTGACACAATCAATCTTTGTATGCCGGCCCCGGTTCGATTGAACGTTTGTTACGACGGTCACCGAAGCGATGGCCCTATCGGATTATGCATGCCAGGGCCGGTGCGCGCATAAAACTTGCTTCTTGGCCTCGGGTCACGTAATGAACATTTCCGAAATTTCCCATTCAATTCCGATATCCATTCGGATTTCTCGCAACTGTACCAGCGACGCCTTCCTTTCCTTCCAATAAATCTCGTCTGATAGGTCCATTTCTTTTCGGCGCGTTTCAACCCTTTGACTTTATGTACCGGTATTAAGCCGAATAGATGGATCGCGAACGACGTTCAATTCTAATCCTTCCACCTGAATTTCGAATTTCCAAATTCCCTCTTCCTTATGAAGGGTCGCGGTGGCGCCGAGCAAACCGATGTATCGGATATCCATTATCTGGTAATAAACATGATTCCCGAAGGCGCAGCTCGGCTTTGTGGTTAAGGAAGCGGGCGGGCAAACAGCCAGTGCGACATCAAAGTGCCTCAGCAATTCAACTATTCGTTACGCAGCAATCTCCTTGCGCCGCCATTAAATTCGTATATCGGCCGGAAATCTGGACCCATTCATCCCCGTCGCAAGTCAATAGGAAGCCTATTCAGCACTTCTCGAGGATTGATTAATTTTTCGTCCTCTCCCGGCACTAAAACGGTTAATTGTTGAACGGAATTAGCGATGCAGCCGGTTCGAATCGAGGGAACAAATAAGCGTCTTACTTCGCCCCTTTTCGAAAGAGAGCACCACATCCACTCCTACCATAAAATGTAATTCACGTCTTCTAACCGCACAATCTCGATCTTGCCGCATAAATCCCTGGAATCACTTAAACAGCTGCTCTATAATAAGCCGCAGCGGGGTTCCTGCTGTACCATAGATCAATCCGTCCAATCGATCTTATTGTCTATTTCGCGGGAGATATTTGCAAGAAGGCCAAGGCGACGCCGCGGTAATTTATGGAAGGAGCGGCTTCTTCGTTGTGCACTCACCGGGCGAGATTAAGCGGACGCCGCGATGCAGAATTTACGGCATTCTAGCAACACTTTATTTAAAAAAGTGAAAAAACCTCAAACGTTTCGAGAGACTTGCTAATTAATTAAGCCAGCTTCCGTTGAGGAAGACGCGACCCTTCCGTAAGGTGCTTACGAAACGCCAGATTCTATGTCATCTTTGACCAAAGAGCCTGGAAACAAGTCGCCTTTTTCCCGTTAACAAAGCACCTAGTTACAATACCCTTAACGTTTACATTCAAAAGTCTCTTTGAACTAGTGGAGGAAACCCCGATCCGCCGCCAATTATCGGTCCATCTTCGACGAAATATTTTCGTGTGGCATCGCAAAGTGTGTCGCAGTCGTTTCGATTCCCCCCGAGCTGAGTAGCGGCATTTCCGGCGGAATTCCCGGCGTTCCCTGCGACCCCGCTAATTGCCGCCCCCAAAACGACCCTCCCGTCCTCGGGGTGCCGCATCAGCCATGTGTGTCGCTTCGAATTTCTAATTCTTGATGTGTATCAGATTTGGGGTTATTTATGGGACTTCCGTGGGTAATTATTTCGGGATTGGGGCGGCGGGGGTGATTTTGCAAAATCAATTTTTTATTCCGCCCCGATTAGAGCGGCGCGCATACTAACGACTGTTTTGGGCTCAGCTGGCCGATTTTCTCTTTCGTATTCATTAGTTTCGCGAAACTCGGGCGATAATTTTAATAACGCCGCTAAAGACCCGATCCGGGGGGTAAGAAAGTTTTTAATTGAAGCTTAACACACGTGCTTTGTTCCGAAATTTCAGCCGTGATCTTCTCGAACGGAAAGAGCTGTTTGGGAGTAGCGGTTTTTCTTGGGAATCGTGGTTGGAAACGGCGTTTATGGCGGGATCTCACGAAACTCCCGCGGTGCATTCCTGGCAGGGCAAAATTGCAAAAATGTGTTGCTCCTACGTCGGCACGGTTCGCACGCCATCTCCCACGATTTGACCACCGTTAAATTCGCGTTATTCGCTTTTATTATGACAGGGAAATTTACGATTCACCACGCAGTTTAGTGAATAAAACAGAGTTAATATATTTATCCGGTCGTATTTATAGAAAGGTGTAAACAAGCCCAACGGTACACTGTATAGTCGCGGGTCAGCGACTACCGACTACAAATGCAAATAAAACCAACAGCGTGGACAATTTTCCTGTCAAACCAAGGAAGTCGCCGTCTCGCACAAAAGGACCCCAACAACCTCGCACAACTCGCCTGGAATTGAACCGGCCACTCTCTCAATTCAAAAAAGTAAAATTAATTAACGTTGCAGGATTCGAAATTACGTAACGGTGTCGGGGGCGTGAAACCTATCGAAATTGTTGACCCGCGTTGAAGAACAGGAACAAGTGTTTAGATCGTTAGTATTTGAAAGTCGTGTAAGATCACAGTTCATGCTGGTGCTCATTTATTGTTTGTTTTTTTCCACTCCTCTCTCCATGTCATCAGGACAGATTACAAGGTTATTTTTCGTGAAGACTCGAAGGAGACAAATTGCAAAACGTGTTCGTCTCCAGCAACAACTAGTAGGTTATCGCGCTTTGTTTTTTCGTGTTTAAAGAGACCGGTTGCTTCTCATCGCCCCGTCTTGACTCGCAGCAACAAAAGAATAATTTCTGTTATTGGGGGTATTTATAGGGCGCAGTTGTCATTTATTTTTAATGCCGGCTCACTCCAAGATTTGTGTACCGACTAAAATTAAAGCTCAAGTTCAAACAATTTGTAATCCGAACCTGGAATTTCCGGACGGTCGTAAAACACGCCGACAGACAACGACACTTTTATTGGAATCGAAAAGGACGCTGATTTTTCAAATTTTACCAGGACCGCTTGATCGGTTGAGGCAGTACCGTCAAATAAAATGGGAACAAATATAATGTACACCAAATTAAACCATACATCCCTTGCACTGTCCACCAGAAAATTTAATGAGCATTAAAAAATCTAAATTAAACCCAAATTATTATACATCAGAAAATGAGAACATCACTACTAAAATAACTATGCAGCGTATTGTTTTACCATTGCTTACATTTTAAATTCTCTATGTCTATCAATTTTACTAAATGTTCACCAAATTTAGAACGCTCAAGTTACGCGTCCGTGCTGTAAGTACATAATAAATATTCGCGCTATCGATTTATATTTAATGTTTTCCAAAAAAAAAACTATTTGTGCGTCAAATAATTATTCTATTACTCTAAAAATGAAATATGCTCGCGCATCTCTCTTTGCCGCTTGCGCTTCCAGACTAAAGGCACGCAAAAAAAGTTTTGTACAAGGTCAGTTCAGGGCCCTGTAATTTTTTTTTAAATCACGATTAGAAATTACCACTAAAAGAAGTTTCACGTTTTACATAATGCAAGCCAATTATAGCAAAGCATTTATATATTACGGAAATCAATATCTTTTTTTGTGCAAACCACTTCTATTTTTACTCTTATTTTCTTTGCTCTAGCACATCTACATCTATAATTTTGCATAAAATTATTTACCATTTGCGCAACATTTTATTGCTTGTCTATTTTTGATCAACAAATAATATTTTTAACTGCTAAATAATATAAGACACTGTCGAAAATTAAATATCTGGGTATTATGTTAGAATTAAATGCGGAATAAAATTTGGTGAACATTTAGTATTTATAGTCAACAAAAGTTATTTTGGCGAACAAAATATATAAGAGGCCAGCATTATGTCAATATTTGGTTGTCGCTTTAAGATTATGTATTTTATTTCTTAATTTTGGTGAGCATTTAGTATTTTTGGGAAATAAAAGTATTTTTTGCATGAAAATATTGGGTAAATTTGGTAGACTGTTAAATACGACCCAAATAAAATGTTGAAACTCGGAATTAAATTGCAGAAACTTTAATTATAAACAAATAAGTTTACCAAAAATAACAAGAGTTTGTGGGAATCTGGCCAAAGCACAGGTCAATCAATATAAAGCCAGATTAAGTTGGCTCCTGGCGATATCGGCCGAGTTTTCGGCCCTTCCGGCCATCAATAGGGGTTCGTGACTTTTCAGCAGACCCTTTTGATTAATGCTGAAAACGGGTTGTTTCGGTTAGCTCGAAAAGCTTTAGATGCGTAGGATGAGACGTTAAACTTAGAATTGGGCTATTAAAACGTTAACCATAAGCGACCAAATAATTTTGAAAAATTAATGAGAGTAGAAAAAGCCCTTCAAGGGCTTCATCAAACGAAGGGTTGGTCTCGGGTTTCACGTAGCTTGATGGTTGTGCTGGATCAGTGAAACAGGGTTATGTCTCAGATTAAATTGGCTCTAAAAGGGCTACCCCAGTTCGCGGCCCTTCTGGTCAAGATTTATTGATTGATTCTGAAGTCTTGTTGTCCGAGTTACGCTCTGAAAGCGTCAAATAGATCCTTGAAAGTTGGAATTAGCAATTAGGAAAATTTAAAAAATTACTAAAAAGCCCTAGTCAAACGAGATTAATCTTGAGGTTAATTTGGCGGCCCTTCTGGTTGCTTTTCGGCGATTCCACAGGTGAGCTCGTCCCGAGCGCGACCCGCCTCCGGGGTCTGGCGGTCGGATAAAATCCTTAATTCATGATCCCGGCCTTTTGTCAACACGCGTCCAGGTTTTACGGCCTTTCGTGGCGCAGAAATAAATTTCGAATAAAGCACGTTGCAAATTTTTAATCGAGCTCGCGCACAGTACGGCGCCTCGTACCATGCAAACAACAAAAACGTCTCATTCTCACGGTTTCCCCGGTTAGTACCAATATTTGCGCCCTGGGGAGCAGCAACCCGACCCCTGACCCCGCTCAGGCCTCCACGTAGCATAATGGCCCCATCTACGGCACCCCTCACGTGCTACACCGACACATGTGCCCCGCTGGAGAGCGTTCGCCGTGTGTGCATACTGCAAAGGTTAGATTTATGTTACGACGCCACTGCCGTCGAAGCGTGTTTCTTTAAAATAAACGCGCCTCTTCTACGTATTTTCCGGTTTAACAAGCATCCTCGCAATTATCGCCAATTTTGATTTGCGATCAACTGTTTACGAGCGGAAATAAAAAAGAAGAGACGACAACGTCGAAATTACCCCGGGAACGTCATGGAAGCGTCGCAGGAAGAACGGCCGTTGTTTTAAATGACCCGGAGAATTGGCCGGATCACCGGAGGGGCGGGTCGGACATTTTTTGGGACGCCCGTGTGCCATGGACACTCTAGGGGAGGCTTGATGCATCGTCCCGTAAACACAACGGAACTAGGAAAAGGTAAACCGCTAAATACCTGAACCAGGATTGATCGCCACGTTGGGGCGACCATAAACAAAATTTAGAGTCCAGAAAATTTCGCCGAAAAACACCCCAATAAAATTCGCCAACAATATTTTTCTGGGTGATTAAATTTTTAAAAAATTACTAGAGGGTGCATTAACCCCCGCGTTGCGCCAACAATTTTTCCTTTGATTCGGGCCCAATGTACAGTGATTAGGCATCAAACAGGTCGAGTGGCTATTAATTAGCAACACGAGGGGCGATTTTTGACCCGCCCCCCAAGGGGTGAATTTTCAATTGGCCGATAATTGCGGCGGCTATTTCCGGAGTGTCGTCGTCATCTCTGCACCACTGCCGTGCGGGTTTGACGATTTACGCCTCGCTCTGTGCGATCGTCTTTTCATTCTGCGCCGCTATCAATTGTTTCAAGAGGGCTGCTGGTCATGATAGAGCCGGTGATTCATAGTCTCGACTATCAGCGGAAAACTACTTGAATAAATCCCCCGGCTTAATCACTTTCTAGTGGGTGTTTTCTATTCCGGGAAAATGATGGCCGAGTGTTTTTTCTTTCGGTGATTCAATCTTTTCGCGCTCCCCTTTATCATCCCCGGCCGCTCTTCAGCACGACGTAAACTCTAATAGTAATTTTATTCCTCGAGCGCCGAAATGAACCGAATATTCTTTATTGTTATTATTTTGTAGATCAGGGATTTTATGGCCGGCCACTGCATCGCGCTCAACCGCTTTTGAACAGATTTATGGATACGAGAATGGCACAACTCGCAACAATGTAGGAATATAATAACGATTTCTCGCACTACGCACGAGGATTATCGCGGAAAATGGATGGAAAAATAAAAATATTGCAAAAGTTGTTAGCGGAAAGCTCTTTATTCGGGAGCTTTTCCAATAACGCTCTCTTCTTTGGGGGTTGTATTAATAAACGCCCCGTGGGATATTGAAAAAATCGTCTAATTTCCGAATGGGGCCGCGTCGCAATTTCCTCATTCAAGTCATTGTTTGTCGTTTACCGAAAAAATAGGGCCGTAGCGCAAAATCTGCCAATAATCGAGGAAATTTCGCGCCTCATTTACCGCGAGCCGGCTCTTCTTTCCAGGTAAACGTGCGTAGAAACGTAATCATTCCCTTTCCACGTAGCGCTTCTCCCGGTTTTTCAAGAGGTGTTCGGCTCCCGGCCCAATAACCTAACCGCTTTACAAGATGTTATCAGTTCGCGTTTATACACCCACGAAATTCGCTTCTTCCCTTCTTCCATATCTATCCAGTCGACGGGCGCTTGTTGCTAGTTGGACGTTTTAACGATGCGGGTTGCGTTTAATCGAACTGTGAGAGACCGGCCTCATCTCTTAACGGCAAACATTGAAGCCCAGCACGTGCTCGACGAAGCTCTCATGTTAATTGCAGAACTCACTTCCGGTAGAGAGTAAAACCCTTGACTCGCGTGTGGCGCCCTGAAAGCCTCTTAAAATTGTACACATGTCCGCCGAAAGAGGGAAAGCCGATGCATGACAATTCTTCAGTTCCGTTGGCGCTAACAACACAAAGCCGCCTCTCGATGACTAATTAGATAATTCCAGCAGTAATTGCCACGTATGACTTTATGTTTACGACTCGAACTTCTTCCTTTGATTATTCGTTAAATAGAAACGCGTTCGCGACGAACTCGCCGGGTTATTTAAAGCCGATTTAATGAAGCGAACTTTCAGCGAAAGAGCGATTTCGGTTTTCAGCGATCGCTTACATGCGTACGGGGCATTTTAATTAGTGTCGGCGAGTTTGCGGTGCACTTTCTGGCAACGTTTCAGCCGGCGTTTCAGTTTCAGTACGTCAGGTAAACGTCGTCGCTGAAACGATTTAGAATACTCGAAATAGAAGGCGATTCGGGACTTAATCCGGGGATGATTAAAATTTTAATAAAACCCGGGGATTTCACGGGAAAAACGCCCCGACCAGAATAAACATCACGAGTATCCAGCCAAGCCGGAAGTGGCGGGAGAGACTGCAGACGCAGGAAGCACAACGCCTGTCTTCTGATTATTTATTATTATGGCGTTTATTGTGAGGGAGGCTCATTGTGTTCCCTAATTCTCCTTCTTTTTTATTACTTTTTTATTACGCGCTTTTTGTACATCGCTAAAACCTTTTAATAACCGATCTTCTATTCAGGACCTGTAAATAACGGTTCGACGTCGAGCCATTAATCCGCCCTTAAATTTAATTACAAATCGCCGACAACAAGAGCTGCTTCGCAATTAGGGATCCCAGGCGGCCGAACAAAGAAGTGCTGCCGAAATTTTGAGCCCTGGCCCTCTTCAAAATCCTCGCAGCAAAAAGGTTATCTACCGGAATTCTCCAAAATAAAATAAATAAATAGTTGAAAACAAATTGGTTGAAAAAAATTATTTCGTTATACAAAAAAATTATTAAGTTATGCAATGATGCTTCAACTAATGGTTTCAGAATTGAAAGCAAAAGCACTTTTTAAAATTTAAAAATTGATAAAAAATTAAAAATTCTTGGGCGCCAAATCGGGTACATAAGACCTGAATTGGAATCTTAACCCTGAACTGGTATCGTGGGGTAATTCGACACCCCAGCAAACACATTTTTATGAAAATCGTGTAGTTTGAACTATAATTTTTTACTGTTGTTCCAGGTCTTCTCCTAGACCACTAGACTTAGTCACTCGTTCGAATAGTATAATTCTAGTTTTGCAAGCATGTTAATATTTTTGCTGGAAAGTTAGATGAAAAAATGTTTATTAATGATAATTAATTATTATGCCCAATTCATAGGTTCCTGCAAATTTCGCTGTTTATTTTGAATATTGTAATGAAAACTCTATGGAGTTTGCAACGATGTTACATTTTTTCTCGATGTGATATCGCTTAATTTAAATTTTTCCGATTTTTACAATGATGCCGACCTTTAATCGAGTTGCAAAATTTTATAGTTCCGTTTCGATTCGTTACACATTACACGGCAAAGTTTAAAAAATGTTAGAACTCATGTTAAATTTTTTACTTATCATGTTTCTATTCACTGGCCTATAGAGGAACTTGCTGAAAACATGTATGATAGTGATAGTGACGACAATCTTGAAAATGACCTTTTCCGAGATGCTTGAACTGTGAAAACCGGTAGAAATATATTGCCATTATTATTATTATTGTTGTTACTTTTGATCTAAACCGCTGAAATTACTTACGAGTTGAAAATATTCAATAACTCTGAGCAAATGAGCTGGATGATAATAAGTTTTTTTTGTTGCACACAGTAACAATGGACTTTGTACTTTAGCACCAAGCTCTTTTTTTATTATTATTTTGACGAATTATTTTTTCCTTGTTGATCAAAGAAGTCTGTCTATTTTAGCTTATTACTGTGTAATTCTCTACAATTTTTATTTTGTGTTGAATCTTCGTATGAAAAATTATGAGTTACTCACATTGATTTGTTTTATTATGATTTAATGTACTTGAAAAGTTCAAAAAAGTATAAAAAATAACGTTCTTTTTTTTCTTAGTGATCGATATTATTTGGGGTGTCGAAATACCCCACGATACTAGTTACGTTCCGTGAAAACACGATACCAGTCGAGGGTTAATTCGATCACAGATGACAGATCGGGTGTCCAAGTGCGCTATTCTGATAAAATAACTTCTTCCTTCCTAAATAAACTTATTACTCTCATGTTAACTCTCGTTATTATTGTTATAAGAGCCCAACGAAGATAATTCGACGAAAGTTTCAGTTAAGCTAAGCTTTTCAAACAAAAGTAGTTGGAACTCAGACTCGTGCTTACAATAGAAGAACGTTTTTGCAAAATGGCAGTACTTGAGGAAGTGGAAGCTGATTGAAGGACTCATGAGAGCTTTCTTTATCTTCCGATGGTCAATCAACCCTCGCAATCTGTCAAGGCGCCAGGCAAAGGCATAAATAAATTTGTCATGTGGAATTGTATTTTCTTGGCATTTGACACTACACTCGCTACTCGTTCGCACAATGGACGCTACGGCAGTGAAAGAGACGTGCATAAATCACCGGTACACAAGACAAATACACCCTCTTTCAGGCGTCCATCGATACCAACATTATTTTCATGCCCTCATTGTTCTTCGGTATTGATATGACTGGAAACAATCGTTCATGGCCTGAACGAATGATTTACCCGCGCATTAACAAGCCGTTTTATTGCCCGGTTCTTCAAAATCGCATTAAAATGAGAAAGGCTAGCATTCCGCCATTTCATACTATTATTAGTCGCAATAAATTTTGATTTACGCCGCTTTTTGTTCTCCAACCTTATTAACTCAATCTCGCAAGTTGTAATAATGCCAAGACGTTGGCCGCTTCGTTTCGACGGTGCTCCGAACCGTAAGTGTAATAACTCGGTAAGCAGTGTGAAATTATTATATGCATATTGCGTATCGAGAAGAGGTCGGAATTTATCAAAAGAAAATTTGCATGTTACAACCGCCGAAAATTTTCGCAGCTTTGAGCTTTCGCACGTGATCCCTTTCAATAATGTTTCGTTAATTACGCGGAATTGGGGGGTGGATGTCGGATCGACGTGACGATGATCGACTAATACACAATTGCGTCATCATTGACTTAGAGCATTTATGCGAATTCCGGGGGCGCAAGCGAAGAGCACGCGCAGGAATTTCGTTAAGATTTAAATAAAGCTCCCCGACGCTCCGAAGGGTGAGGTCGGCAGCTTTTGTCGCTTTGAGGGCGAAAGCACGAAGAGCGCCGGAATATTTCCATATGTGACAAGGGTGAATACTTATGGAATACCACTCCGTTCCTATGACAGACTAAAACGATGTTATAATACACGACGAAAAGCGGCTTAAGTTCTCGAATTTTGCACAAGGCGTCGCCGCATACGTGTCCCTCATTTAACTTGGGACAATGCGGGAGAGTCCCGAAACGTTTCGGTTGTTGCGAAATTACGGAATAAAGAGCCCTCGATGTCCTCCAGACAACTTCAATTATAAATGCACCCTCCTCTCTAAGTCGCAGCCAAGTCCCGAGTCGCTGCGACTATTTCACACCGTTTTCCAGTTCCGACAAATTGGACTCGAAACCAATTTTCCCTCCATACTCCCGTAATTGATTCGCTATAACGGAATTTGGTTTATTCGCGGTAAAACTTTGCAACAATTGCCGGAAAGTACGGCCGATCGTTCTGGAGCGGACAGCAATTTCGTTGAGTGGTGGCTCAGTGGCGCGATGTTTGTTGGAGGAGCTCCAAAACACGTCGTAGTATCCACAAATTCCGGTAATAAAATCGAAACATCCCCGCAACGGTCGCCTCTCTCCAGACGGCGCGTCCCGATCAATTATTCATTGAAACTTTTTGATAAAAAGACGTCGCGGACAGCCGTGTTATTATAACCGTTCAACATGTGTTATTTTCACAGGACGCGCTCCGCAAACATTTAAGTCAATTTGGAGCGACATCAGAGACCGTGTTTTCATAACATGGCAAAAATAACAAATCTTCGCGGAAGCGCGACGAATATTAACGAGATCACAGGGTCTCTTTTATATTTTGCGTGACAATAACACCCCGGTGATTCCGCGGGATATCTTTGAAACGTCACTTTCAGGTCGACTTATTTTCGCACTTCCTCCCGCTAATTCCCCGTGATTCCCTTTGTCCCGCAGAGAGGTGCCGGTAACGAGGAGGGAGCCAAGCAAGCTACAAAACTAACCAAGCAAGTGGCAACCAGACCGACCAAAAAGCTCCAGGCTTTGTTCAATTCTTGACAACATTACATGTCAACTTCATTAGCAAATTAAAAAAAATAAGTTTTCAAAAGTTTGCAATCGCTGCTAAGATTGGAGATGACACAATGACGAAAAAGTTTCGCAAAAGTCAACCTCATAATAGGATAAATATTGCTCCAATGGCACTTCCGCAACATTGTGTTGCGTAATATTGTTTCTTAACACAAAGTTCACGAAGAGAAAAACCTTCAATTTTCATTAAGCATACAGTGCAAGCTTTGAGCTTTCACCTAGTGTGATAATGGTATCTTTTTGGGGAATAAATGTGTAGAGTGTAAATAATACAGTAGGCTAACAACAAAAATGTAAGTAATAAAATAATTAATTTATTAATTGATTAAAGAATGTATATTATTAAAATTCTGCAAGAAATGGCCGAAATATCTTAGGAGTCATCGTGAATCTTGAAAAGGACTTTTATTGTCCGGTAGATGGCATGATGTTTCTTTAAGGTTTCAATGCTCGTAACGAATTTGCAATTGGTTGAGATAATTGAATATAAAAAAAATAGATTAAATTAAATTTATAAGAATATACAATATACAGGGAGAAACTATGGAATCAAGCTTCTCCTGCCTAAACTATTAGACTTAGGGCCGGTTTTACGAAAGTCGGATAAGCATTGGAATAACTATTCCGGAATAAGGGCCGGTTTACATAGCAACGGTCCACAGTTCATACTTGGATTTATCCAATTCGATTTTCGTAAAAGCCCATTTATCCCGAGTTATTCCGGAATAGCGTTATACGTGGCTTATTCTCCTTTCGTAAAACCGGCCCTTAGAGAAAAAGTAAAAACAGTTTATCAAATGACTAGGACATATTAGAGCATATTCTATTACCCTGGCGCAGGAAATTATTCGAAAAACAGGCGTAATTTTTATTCTACATTAAGCCATAACATATTTTTAAAAAAATAAACAAAATTCGCGCTTTAACTCAGCAAAAGTGACACTTTACTTTTAAACACCGCCCATTCCAAGTTACCTGGAGCAAGGGCCCAATACACAGTCAACAACACCATTGAAATGTGACACTTGTAACTGTGTATTTTGTGCTTGTATATCAATTCAGCCCCCTGCTTCAGGCAACGCAAGGTGGGCGAAGCTTAGCAGCAAATTGTTACATTTACTTAGGTACAATGCGAATTTTATTTATTTATTTTAAAGTAATCGGCTTAAATGTAGAAAAAAAACATTTTACGTTTACATCTATAAAAAATAACTCTCTACGACGGGTTAATGAAAAATTAGTTCGTTACCATTGAGAACGGCATTTTGTAAAAAAAGTATGCTCCAACGTGCCCTAAAATTAAACAACTTTCATTTTTTCGCTAAGTTTAATAGTTTAGGCAAGAAAAGCTTGGTTTCACACTTTTAACTAACTAAATAGATTTACCTTTTGCCCAGCTTTAAGAGCTATGAAAAGACCCCTATTTTTTTCATCGCACGTAAAATAATTAAATCTCCCACAAACTTTTGAGTTGAGTTTGAAGATTTAAATAATTTGAAGATTATACTTTTTCAACGTCAATTCAGATTTTGAAAAAGGAAAATTCTGATTGGCTGCCACAATTAGAAGGAAAGCTACAGTTCAAATTATACCATAAATTTGGAAAATAGAAACTAGTTATCGACAAAAACTGCAATTGCAAAAAAAAAATACAAAAAACGTTATAGAGCAGAACAAAATGCAAATTGCTAGAATCTCATAAAAACGACGTACGGTTTGGACTCCGGCAAGGGCGTTATCTCAGTTTGAAAAAGCATAACTTACCTATCTCAACCAGAACATCAGGTTAGTGCTTGTGACGTGCCCGCAAAGATCCATTAATTAAAATATATTAATGTTTAGTTCTTACTGCCGCGTGTTATGTTCGTGTTTTTCGTTAATTCCTTCCGGAAGCGCTATTTTTTTTAGTTAGTTACAACGCCCTTTATCAGGCGCAGATTCTTTGTTGCGATACCCATAATCTTTAGATTTAATTGTCCATAAACATGGGTTATCTCTATGGAAGGAAATACACTCGGTGATAAACTCGTAAAAGTAGGTAGTTCCTCAAGTCCGCCATAATGAGAAATAACTTGCTAGCCACGATGCGTTCTACACAGAAACAGAAAAAAGCTTATGCCTTGTTTCGAACTAATGTCTAGGTATACCTACACGTTCAAGCTTGACGCCTGCAAATTATCCAACAGAAGTTAAAATTCTTTACAGTGCACGTATGTAAGTACTACAAAAGTCTTTCATCCATTAGTTCCGTTTCACCTTGAGACTTTGAACCGCGTAAGAAAGTATCAAGGTAAGAAGGAGCGTGTGTAGCGGTATTTAGAAACACTGTGTCAAGAAGATATGTAAATTTATCTGTGTATGGGCTGAACCTGCAACAGCAAATGTCACAACAACGCATGAGTCCTGCAGCAATTAACCAATTTAGATAGATTTTCCCACTTATAATAGTTACATCGTAATTAATAGTGTTAACATATTGCAACTTTTTGTTTTGTAAGTACTGCCCTTTTTGTATTAAAAATAATGCAATAATAATGTGCAATATCAATTAATTATCCAACGATTGTCGTTGATTAATCAATTTTAGGTCGTCGAGATCCGGAATGCTGCGAGTATCTTTAAAATCGCATGGGATAAAAACCAAGTTGGTTAAGGAGGTGTGCGATTGGAAAGACATCCTTCGTGGAATAATTTTTTCGTTAGCATGGCAAGCCCGCAATTTACAATGTAATAAATTTCTTCTTGTCTTAAAAACACTCCAAATTCAAATATCGCCTACTTGTCGGCGATTCGTGCTGGCGTTGTTTTAATACTGGCCCAGCATCGCGTTTTTGTCGGCTTACTCGTTGAAAACCTGCGAATCATCGCATTTTGATTAAAACAAAAACCCGTAACTAATCGTAAAACAAGCGAAGCGGCTGAAAAATTAGCTACGTGCGCGCGAAATCAACCCAATTAACCGCCACCGCTAATTGTTATTTACATCGGAACTTTCACGCGCACTTGGCCTTTCGTTTCCCTATTTGTTCGGTTTGCTGATGAACTGTGTGTTTTATTTCTTCGGTCGGCTAGTTTTCCGAGGTTTTTCCAACCGTTTCCGCGCCGCCTGCGCTTTTTCCCATGCATTCAGCCAACGGGGCTAATTGATTTTTCAGAGGCGATTGTGTAAAGTTCCTTTGTGTCCCGTCGGTCCCGATACTTGCCCGAAACGCTCTTGATTGCCGCCAACCCCACGTTGAATCGATATGGTGATGATGGGGTTATTGCGGCCGTCGCAACCGCACTGGACATAACTCGGGATTAGGGACGCCACTCGCCCGCCGGGTTATGACGTCTGGAAATGTTAATATTGACTGCCATCGGGAAGGATATTTGCAGATATTTGCGGCCATAAACGGCACTTCCGCTAATTGCGGCTCACCTCACCTCCGCCCCGGACCGATCGACAACAAACAACCCCCCCATTGAATTTTACGCCATCACTAGAAGACCCACCATCGCCCAAATTTTTGCTTCCTCCCCTTAGTTTTGCCTCCCCGAAAATCTTTAAAACTAATATTGACAAAAGCGCTTACCTTCCCGAACTCGGGTGAGTTCCATGGAGCGGCACTGCTCTGAGGTGCAGGAGGTGGTTTGGAAGTCCCGGCCGGCGCACGTTTTCTTCCCCTGAGAGCCTCCCGGGATGCACTGCCGTTTTCTGGTTTTGGTGCAGTCCGAATCGCAGTCGGACCAATCCGACCATGACGACCATCGGGCCGCTTCGACTGTAAACCCTGCCATTAGCTAACCATATCGATAACACGCAACCGGAACAATTTACCGTGAACGTTATCGAAACTGTCGTAGTCGTAAGCAGTATCCAGCACCAGCTCTTCTACGATGGACGCAGGACAAGGACAAGCGGTTAATCAGCAAGTACAGTTAGCGCAGCCAGTCGCATTTACACGCCGTGAAGCTTTTATAAAGCAGTTTCCGGCGGTAAGAAGGGTTGAAGCCACCCCACCGGAGTCAACCACAACCCCACTGAGGGCTTCAATTCATAGGTTACGAATTGCAGTTAACAGATCTGAATTACTGTTGAATGGACGAAAGCTTCAACTTGGGCGGGTGTAGATGCGGCTTTTGTGACACAAGTTTACGGGAATAGTGGGAATAAAGCGAAACCTTAAACGCCGTCAAAGCGTTGAAATGTTACCTTGGGGGCAGGGCACGCAGTCCTTCGTTCTGCGGACGCTGGACCCTTGACAGGGGGCGCCGCCGTTGCTCGGAGGCGGGTTCGTGCAAGTCCTGGTGCTCATCTTTCCCGACGACAAGGTGGCGCCCGGACATCGACAATCCGACCATTGCGACCACGGCGACCAACCTCCGTTCACTGCAACAATAATTTTTCACGTCGAAATCAGAACCTTATTGATTGAGAAAATTAAAACGGAACAGGGACGGGAAATGAAAGGACCGTTCAGCGACATTTGTACATTTTTATCGTCCAATAAGTGTCGGCTTTCGGGAATTATGAGCGGCGTTTCCTGAAATTAATTTATTAGAAAAAAAAAATTGTGACGTCTGCGAGACTGTTATTCGGCAAACGGAAGGGCGGGATATTGCGAAATTTTAATTGGAAACGCTCCAGAAACGGCCGAGTTCCATTTGGCCGGCGATAAAGCGCGAAAATATTAATTCTACAAATTTATGGACGGCGGAAGAAGGGGCCATCTCCGTCATAAAATCGCCACTTCAGGCTTCAGGTGGTCCTCGTTAATTTCCTTGTCTCAGCCGCCAATGTTTTAAAAATAACCGTTGAATTCGATAACATCGCATGAAAATTAGCTTATTACTTATTAGGTTTATCTAAACACCCTGTATTTACAAAAAATAAGTTTTGATGAGGATTGGGCCTGTTAGTATGTTTTGTGGTTAATTTCAGGTTCAGATTTGGTTGTCACTTCGTGTGGAAAAAAGGCGGTGGGTAGTGGGTATGCATGGCGGTAAGTGGCTTTCGAGATGTGCTTGTGGCGATAGGTACGAAACGCATCAGGAACTCCCACAGGGCCGGAGCCAGGCATAAAATTTCCATAAAAACAAGAAGCAGCGCAACAGCAAAAGGATTAGTCGCTTAATCTGGGGATCAAAAGAACGCAGCGTTGCAGCATTCCCCATTTGAGACGTATGGAAATTCTTAAGTAAACTCCTCGCGATACTTATCAAAATATTTCAAGTTTTCGTCCGTTCTTCCAGCTGGCTGAAATTCCAGAAACGGCGGCAATGAGTTGTGGTTATTTGGTTTTAATTAAGTGCTCGATCCGCGTAATCAACCCGCCGCGATTGTTTCCCAACTTTAATTAATAAAACTGTTTGTGGAGAATTCGGGGTTTTTCACGAGAAAATCCGCAATTTTATAAGCCTAATCCGATCTGCCTTAAAGATATGCCTTTGTGTTTCGACAAAGAGAATAAAATTAATTTGGATCCTCGCAAGTTTGTCCTTTGAATTAATTTAACAGGCCGCATTTCAAATTTACTATCATCGACGGTGAGTTTGTTTCGATCCGAAGAACTCGCTGTCTGTCGCGGACATGCACAATGTTCCGGATCCAGCTCGAATTACCAGACGCATTTTCAGGAAATAAAACAGTCAATCCGACAATGGAAAAAGTTTATAGGAATCGGCGCTAAAACACATCCAAAGTTTCCAGATTACGGACGAAACAACTGACAAACACAAAGGGCGGCGGAAAAAAGACGAGTTTCTCGAGTTTAATTCCGCGGCTTAGCTATGCTTTGATTTCCGGATTTCTCTAAAACCGCCACAACTGGAATAGGATTGCGCCCGGAGTCTGGACCGAAATAATCCAGATTGCGCGCCGGAATTTCGTCGAAAGCACGAGTTTTGACGAAAAAACGTGTCGAGATTTGCGCCGTAATAAAATTTTACGGTAACGAGACTCACTTTTTGAATACATTATCCGGGCGGATTTAGGCAGTTGAAATTCCTTCCACGTTGTAAGACAATGGTCCACAACGACCCCCGCTGTTTTCCAGGGAGAAAAAAACCTCCAGAATGTTATGACAGGCATATTTAACGGTCGGCTGAAAAAAAAGCAGCGAGCCTGTCGGTGTATTTATATTTAATGACCTGACCGCATTTATTTATTATCCTTTTGTATTTACGTGAGTGGGTGTGTGGCCGAACCATCATCTCGACCCATCCCCGCGTCTCGGCCGGGCTTCGCAAATAAATCGGCGGGGCGCGAAAATTCCCGTTCATTTCCCGAAACCTCTCAAGAGTTGTCGGCCGCAACTACCTACGAGTCGTTAAAACAGCAAGTAATTGGATATCTAAGACTTCAACGTCAGGGGCGGTTACTGCCATATTATAAATTATTTCTAATTACCGCGACCTGAGTAATTGCAGCCGCACTCGTTTGTTAGTTTCATGTTAATTTGTCGAAAGTGAGCCGCGTTAATGCGTCGTCTGCACTTAAAATATCCGAGTGGCGGCCGGTGTATTCTTCTTTTCTGTCCTGCACCGCTGAACTGTTCCGCTCCTGCCGCTGTCGCAGCTTCCGAAACTAATTATTTTTAAAAATAACCCCGAAACAGCCAAGGGCGGCGCTCGTGTCATTCTTATCTCGGAGGTAAAAGGTGCACACAATTAAGGAAACTTCCAGACGTTAATCAACGATTTTTTTTTCTTTTTCAGAATACTTCCCAATTACCCGACAGCGGCTGCACAACGTTAGAAATAATTACCCTGCTGGGTTATTGTTTAAATATTTAACCGCAAAAAAAAATTTGGCCGACTGCAAATCGTTTCCGTAAATAGGCAGCGGCGCTCGAGATGAAAGACGCGAAAGAAAAGTGTACGCCGGTAAATCCGTCCAAATATTTACCTATTCCCATGTTAATCTTCACGTGTGTTCGCCGAAACTAAAATAACATAAACGTGTCGAAAAGCGAGTCAACACGGCGGGCTTCGTGACCGCATCTCCGATCTTATTTCTACAAATAATATTTGTTTGTTTAAGGCTATTTTCCCGTGTTTAATAATAATACTGGCGGTTTTGAATTTCACCTGGCCGTGTTTCCGCAGGTGTTCCAGACTTGTCCGATATTATTTATCGGACGGAACGGTGCCACCTTCCGCAATGAGGCACCTGCTTTCATCTCGGAGCGGTAGCCGACAAGCTTCGTGATCTTCAATGTTCCAATTTAGAAGCCATCAGTCAGCTGCGTCACCCCGAGCGTCTTTGTTCGAAAAATCACCTTCACCATTGACTATTGGATCATTTACCTACGAGACAAATTATTCGAAGAATAAAAGATCGAATGGAGAAAATTGACTGGTTGTCCATCACAACTCTCGAAGGTGTTCAAGAGATGCCGGAGCTCCTATCGACTTCTTCCAGACGGTTTTTAAGTAGATAGTACTGGTAATGTCATCAGTGCATTGCCATCGAGAAAAGACCTAAAAACCTACTAAGTCTCGCAATGTTTCATGTTTCTTTAACCAGAACTTCACTGGATGATGTAAAAGCAAGCAAAAACATTTCCTGGAGTGTTATGACATATCGAAATTGTTAGTAAGATGACGGTATTTTAACCCTTCCATCTGGATCTCCCAGAGCTTCTCCCAGACAGTTTTGAGAAGTACTGGGAATCTCATTATAAAAGGATTGGCGACAAGAACGACCTTAAAAACTTACTAAGGCTTACAACATTTCATATTTTTTAACCACAACTTTACTGAATGGTGTAGGAAGAAATAAAGCTATTTCTGGAGTGTTATGAGATATCAGAATTTCTTTGAGATGTGGCTGAACATCTAACTCCGATGTTACTTGAATTCGGGTCGTATTTAACAGTCTACCAAATTTACCCAATATTTTCATACAAAAAAAAAACTTTCATTTCCCAAAAATACTAAAATGCTCACCAAAATTAAGAAAATACATAATCTTAAAGCGACAACCAAATATTGACATAATGCTGGCCTCTTATATATTTTGTCCGCCAAAATAACTTTTGTTGACCATAAATACTAAATGTTCACCAAATTTTATTCCGAATTTAATTCTGACATAATACCCAGATATTTAATTTTTGACAGTGTCTTATATTATTTAGCAGTTAAAAATACTATTTGTTGATCAAAAATACACAAGCAATAAAATGTTGTGCAAATGGTAAATAGTTTTATGCAAAATTATAGATGTAGATGTGCTAGGGCAAGGAAAATAAGAGTAAAGATAGAAGTGGTTTGCACAAAAAAAAATATTGATTTCCGTAATATATAAATGCTTTGCTGTAATTGGCTTGCATTATGTAAAACGTAAAACTTCTATTAGTGGTAATTTCTAATCGTGTTTTAAAAAAAAAAATACAGGGCCCTGAACTGACCTTGTACAAAACTTTTTTTGCGCGCCTCTTGTCTGGAAGCGCAAGCGGCACGCAGAGATGCGCGAGCATATTTTATTTTTGAAGTAATAGAATAATTATTTAACGCACAAATAGTTTTTTTGAGAAACACTAAATATAAATGGCTAGCGCGAATATTTATTATGTACAGCACGGACGCGTAACTTGAACGTTCTACATTTGGTGAACATTTAGTAAAATTGATAGACATATAGAATTTAAAATGTAAGCAACGGTAAAACAATACGCAGCATAGTTATTTTAGTGGTGATGTTCTCATTTTCCGATGTATAATAATTTAAGTTTCATTTAGATTTTTTGATGCTCATTAAATTTTCTGGTGAACAGTGCAAGGGATGTATGGTTTAATTTGGTGTACATTATATTTGTTCCCCTTTATTTCTCAGATCCTGCGTCTTTGTAGCTTTCTTTGAACGTTATAGGCATGGCAATTCATTATTTCTATTTCAATTTTTAGATCTATAAGCATTAATGCTAGGTTTAAGGTAATTTGGTTAAGTAATTGGTCAGGCAATTTTAAAAACAAAAAACGAAAACTACGCAAAATTCTGACTAAATTTTATTTTATTCTGAAGCTATTTGAACAAAGATCATCATAAAATTTACTTTAGTTTTGGAGATTTCTTCTACGGCAGAATGTATTTCTGTAGCTATAGCACGCGGCAAGCACAGATAAAAAAAAATTGAATCAAAGTGATCTTTTACCAGATATATAATTATTACTAGCAGTGAGTGCCTTATTATTCATAAGGCATTGTTCATTAATGTTCGGTTTCTGAAACAACCTACTATTAGTTATAGTTAATAATTTCACTGTAGCCCTCACAAAGTACCAAAATCTGTTCAACTGTTTAAGCAAGACACTGTGTTGTGTAATACAATCAAATTTGGGTACTTTTTTGAATCCCACGACACATAAGTGACATTTGACAAAGGAATTTTTATTGTCAATTATATTTTTACTCGACAAAAGTGACAAAATTCTTTGACTTATTGAAAGCGAAATAATATATTATGTGTAAAGTGGCGTTTACCAGGTAGATACTTTCCATGTACCAAATTTGAGAAATCTATTTCAAAAATTTATGCTTGGTTACTCGAACGATGATTAAAGTTAATTCATTGTCAGCGGTGCGTCGAGATTTGACGTAGAACCCTTAGCCACGGATCAACAAAATCCTTATCGATATTTTGGCTAGTTGCGCTATTTGTGAGATCAAACGTTCAGTTTGTAATTCTCTGAAATGCAGCTCGTCGGCTTTAGCCCTTAGGAGTTTCAGAAGGACGCGAAAAATTTCGCAGAATTTCAAACAAAAGAACTGACGTTGCTCACTAAGTTTGACGGCCCATTACTAATTGATCCTGTTCCGTTTTAGCATGATTACATCCTTCCCGTTCCGCCGCTGTAATTCGTGATCTCTCAATTCCTCCGCACGTATCGCAATCAGTACTTGCGCTAATTATTTTACCGCGAAAACTCGAAGCTAATCCGTGCAAGAGGGCCATTAAATAGGGGCTAATGCGGATACAATTAGGACGAAAGGCCCGTTCTTTGTTTTAATTAGTTTAGTGCGGCCTGAGGCTGTCTAAAAGCGACCATTTTCCGATTCTCGAATTCTGAACCGGCCGCTTTAGTTTCGGCCCTTTCAAAGTGATTCGTTTCAATTAATGTTTTTACCCTTCTACGCTGATTAAAACTCGGCGAATCAACGTGCGGGCAACCCTTTGCCGGTCCTCTCAATGATAGATCAGTTTTAAAACAACAAGAAACTTTAAGGGTTGCAAATCAAGATATAATTAGTAATTAATTTCAGGTAAGTTTGGCCTTAATGAAATTAACAAATTAGCGCAATTTATTCTTAGAGGGTGGCCGCAAATGGTCGGGCAACTCGCAGGGTAGGTCATTCCCTTGGATTTTGACGCTAATCAAGTGCATGGCCAAAGCAAACTCGTCTCTGTCTAAATAACCGTCGCGGTCCACGTCCGCCAATTTCCAAATCTTCCCCAACACAGTGTTGGGTAGTTTCGACTTGACCAACTCTGGCTTGGCGGTGGCGCCCGATAATTTCGTTCCACTCGGCGATAATTGATCGAAAATGGCATCGGAGCCGATCCTGTCCTTGTTGACGATCCAGTCGGGCTCCCCCATTCCAGCATTAACACCTTCCAGTCTTTGATAACCGAACGGCGAGACTTCATCTTGGACGTTCGCAAAAGCTCCCCCGACAATCTCGACTTTATTAATTTCGGTAACTTCATACGCAATCATCGACATTAATTGAGCAATGTCCTCACTCAACATATCATCGACGACCTCCAAGAGTTTCGGTTTTAACGAATGAAACTTGCTGAAATCGTGGTTGGAGAGACCCGCTTGCATTTTTTGAATATCGGGAAAATCCCCGGGAGAAATCCCGTGCTCCTTCTGGATTTTCTCGTAAATTTCGTGCAAATTCTTGATCAAGTCCCGCTTCTTGCCGTCTTTCCCGAAAATGTTCGGCATGTCTTTGCGCAATTCCGCAATGATGAAGGCGTGGACTTTGGCGAGACGGGCGCGCTTGATCAGATCGTTGAGTTTTCTCAAAGTGGAATTCTTGGGTAAACTCTGGAGGTCTTTGAAGAGGTCTTGGGCCTCGTCCTCGAAGAGTCTGCGATTTACGTCAAAACGCAAGGGTTGGTCCCAGAAGCTTCCGATGTAGACCCGGACGACTTCGGGCATTTGCAGGACTTTTCCGAGAGACCACATCAGAGCGCCGTAGACTCTCATTAGCTGTTGATGGTCGATCATGTCGGCTTTGTTGAGAACTATTCGAATTTTGTCGTCGTGCCCTCGGAGCGCCTCGATAGATCTGCGGAATTCGTCCGATATGTCGAGCTTATGCGCATCGAACAGCAAAATTATCCGGTCCACTCTTTCGCCGAACCACTCGAGGACTCCGGTGAAGTCGTAACCTCTATCGATGCGCTGTTTCTCACCTGGAAGTTTAAGCGGTCATCGGATCTTGGGTAATGGAGACGTTGAATGATTCAGTGAGACGATGTGGGTGAACACGAAATTCCGGGCCCTAACGCTCAATATTTTATCGTTATCTTACCTGCGAGGATCCCCGGAGTATCAATAATGGACATGCCTTTGAGCACCGGAGATTTCACGAGCGAACACTGAAATCTGTTTAGGAAAGAATTGCCGAACGTCGACAGAGGCCGGAATTGTTTCTTGGGATCGACGACGAGGGCATTGCCTGGTATTACACCTTCTTTATCGCCATACATCACCGCTATAAATCTGTCGGTGGTCAGTTCCGGCCCTATCCTCATACCCGGAAAGTCCCTTTCTAGGAGGTACTTGATGAATGTCGTTTTTCCCGTGGAATATTGGCCCACTAGCAAAATTAGGGGACGGGAGTCGAAATCTGGATCGTTCAAGGGAGGCGAGTGGAACTCGTGGAACAAATAGTGCTGCTCCAGCGGTAACATTTTGTTCTTGTAGATGCTTTTCAGACCCTCCGCCACGTTCTCGTAGCACTCGTGCCGGATCTCTTGGCCCCTATTCAACCAGCTAAACATTTTCTCGAGACAATTTATGACATTATAATTGATTACGAATTAAACAAATGCCGTCAATGTGACATTTCCCGATTAATTAAACCACGAGTTATGCGCACGGCGAGATTCTTTCGTTAGGTCAGCTATACGTATACCTCGATAAATTATTCATAGATAAAGACGTGTTGGACGTTGCATCTGATTAATCTCGGGTACTTTTAAACAGTCAACATGACTTGTGTTAAACAAAATTAATTCTCCCAGCCATGAGAATCAATTTGAGCATAATTTATTTTGTAATCCCGGACTCGTGACCTCGGGTTGGGTACTCAACTCTCACCCAGTCAACAAGCACTCACGACCATCACAAAAATCCAACGTGAGCTAATTAGGTGACGTGGTAATTAAAACGTTGTGATGGGCATGGGAAAGTGATTTACCGGAGAGTTCGGAACTAATTAGGTAAATCATGCACAAACAAGGCAACGTTTCCAATACAATGTTTGTTTGGAGGAAAGGCGAATAAGCGACAGGGAAATTAGTGCCCAATTATCCGCGCTCCTTCACCACCAGCGACTCCCACAAAGACCGGAACAACTCGAGGACCCGAAATAGCGGCAGTCAACAAATACTGCGTTCAATTGCGATCTCTTAAGTTTGGCAGAAACTCGATATGCAAATCTCATATCCTCTATTTTCTTCCAGCTGTTGACCGCGCTTCGAAAAAAGTTAGGTGTACTTCCATGGAATTTTGGGACACCCTGTATCTAGTATTTAAAAATTTTTCTGGTTTGTTAGGTACTGGGTCAGACCTGAATTAATAAAGGGGAAGAGCGTGTTTACTAGAGTCAGTGTTATTAAAAAAAAGGGAACAAATATAATGTACACCAAATTAAACTATACATCCCTTGCAATATACACCAGAAAATTTAATGAGCATCAAAAAATCTAAATAAAACCCAAATTTTTATATGTACATCAGAAAATGAGAACATCACCACTAGAATAACTATGCTGCGTATTGTTTTACCATTGCTTACATTTTAAATTCTATATGTCCATCAATTTTACTAAATGTTCACCAAATGTAGAACGCTCAAGTTACGCGTCCGTGCTGTACATAATAAATATTCGCGTTATTTATTTATATTTAGTGTTGTTTAAAAAAACTATTTGTGCGTCAAATAATTATTCTATTACTACAAAAATGAAATATGCTCGCGCATCTCTCCTTGCCGCTTGCGCTTCCAGACAAGAGGCACGCGAAAAAAGTTTTGTACACGGTCAGTTCAGGGCTCTGTAATTTTTTTTTTTAAAGCACGATTAGAAATTACCACTAAAAGAAGTTTTACGTTTTACATAATGCAAGCTAATTACATCAAAGCACTTATATATTACGGAAATCAATATCTTTTTTTGTGCAAACCACTTCTATTTTTACTCTTATTTTCCTTGCCCTAGCACATCTACATTTATAATTTTGCATAAAATTATTTACCATTTGCACAACATTTTAATGCTTGTGTATTTTTGATCAACAAATAGTATTTTTAACTGCTAAATAATATAAGACACTGTCGAAAATTAAATATCTGGATATTATGTTAGAATTAAATGCGGAATAAAATTTGGTAAACATTTAGTATTTATGGTCAACAAAAGTTATTTTGGCGAACAAAATATATAAGAGGGCAGCATTATGTCAATATTTGGTTGTCGCTTTAAGATTATGTATTTTCTTAATTTTGGTGAGCATTTAGTATTTTTGGGAAATGACAGTAATTTTTTGTATGAAAATATTGGGTAAATTTGGTAGACTGTTAAATACGACCCTTAAAAAAATCCAATGCAGCATTAAAGTTTTGAAATTTGCCGATTTGTGCTATTCCGCTGGTGATGATGGTCACGTCCGCAGCTTAACGTCTTCATATTCGCGTAAATCACGCTAGTACACTAACTTATAAATAGCGGAGTCGATCTTAACTGCGCAATAACTTGGCCTCTAAGAATTTCGAGCCTCAAAATTTACTCGTGGAGCCTGAGCAAAACATAAACCGCAAAAGTTCTTAAATAATTAATCATAAAATAATCCCTTGCAGCCGCTCCCCGCAAATTCCTCGCCAACTCCGAGACATTGATAAGTGCCGCGTAAACTGCGCCCCATTAAATCCGAACATAAAAACTCCAACCCTGTCCGGTCCGGCAATTGATAACTCTACAGCCGGACGCAACGTTATCGAACTGCTTACCGTAAACGGTGATTTGGGCAGGCGGTGACATTCTTTTCGCCGCAATATTCTCGGCGACGCAAGTATAATTGTTGGTGTCCTGAGTCCGGGCCTGGCCGATGAGTAGATGTCCCTCGCTCGAAACCAAAACGGCAGTGTCGGACTGCAACGGTTGCCCCCCCTGCAACCAGTAGATCCTCGGCGGAGGAACTCCTACAGGGGCCACGCAACGTAGCTCCATCTGGTGGCCGATTTCCACGTGAGTGGACAAAGGGCTCACTTCGAACAGCTTCTTCATGTCTGCGGACAAAGCGGAAAATAAATTAAACGAAAATAGCTGAGCGCCGAATTAAATTCGTTATTAGCGAAAAAGGGTCGGTTCGATTTTGGAGCGGCGCCGTAAAACTTGATTGTCTTACATGATCGCGTATTTGGCGGTGTTATCGGGGCGGTTTAAGGGTGTGTGAGCGATGTCGAAGGCCGATCGATGGACATAAGAACGCACTTAGGGGGACTTATAAGCGACGAAATTTTTAAATTGACGTATCAGCTTGGCACAGTTTGCCCGGTCTGCGGGCCGTTAACGAAAAATGGGTTAATCGGGTAAACAAGGAAAGTTTCAGGGCGAGCTGGGGAAGAAAAATCGAATTTTACGAGCCAGTCAACAAATCAAACATCAAAAGCGATATTGCGTCGTTGTAAAATCCCGGGGGAAGAACCAAGAATTTGTGGCCAACAGCGTATAAACGATTCCATAGAAAAGACAATTTTTCTTGACCTAGTTTGAAAAGAAGGAACCACAAATTTGTAGCTAATAACTCTTTGAGAACGATTCGAGAAGAGAATTTTTCTTAACCTGGTGCGAAATGGCGGAGGCGCCGGGCGAATCGGGCGAAGCTCGGCGCCGGGTCAAGGTTAATTTAGGAGGCGCTAATCCGGCTGTCGGGATCCTTTGATAATTCGCCCCTTTCGCCTCTGCCGCGGCAAACGGAACGGAACGGGGTCGCGGCTTCGATCGAAACGTCAAAAGCCGTCGTCCAATTTGCAAATGGCAAGTTTCGCATTTGTCATGAGCCGAAAATAAATCTCAAAGGCAAAAGTTCGACGTAAGGACGTGTTGAATGCGGCGCCACGCATCTCTTGCGCGGCATTGTGCTGCCCCTATTTTTGTTTATACCCGCTCATGTCCCGGCGATAAAATGAATCGTCGAGTCGCTCCCCGGTGATTAACCCGTTGTTTAAACAATGCCGTTGATGAATCGCGGTTTTTGGTCAAACAATTATCGCGGCGAAATGTGCTTCTAGCAAGAAGAGGAAATTAATTCAAGTCGGGCGTAAAACGTGATTAATACCGGGAAAAACACGGAACAATCACGACGTAATCTGCCCGGGAAGGCCGTATATTTGCGACACCGGCAAATATCGGATCATATCTGAGCCATTGTACGTGGAGGGATATGAATGTGAATGCATTTATTCCAACATATTGTCGTGTAAGCCCGTTACGCTCAGGTAGCTACTGAATGAGTTCATGACAAGTAATATTTCAATGCGCCTTATGGCACCAGCCATCCTCTCACGATGGAAACCATCCACTTGGGTCGATTACGAGATCGCTCCCGGTGCCGTGAAAGGTGAACCCGCTCGGAATAGCTACGTGCACAATGATGGTGCACTTACATGACGTGACTTTACCCGATTTAAAACAATTTCCGGCAAAACGCTTAAGCGGCTTTATTAACGTATATACGAGACTCGCTACGTAGATCGCATCCCAGCCAAATTATTTTCAATTATCTTCATCAAATATGCTCGGAGCACCGGGATGCCAATTTTACATAAATTTCGTGCCATACGGGAATTAATTTGCGTCGGGAGCCGAAATAGAAAACGACTTTGCTCGCAAGCTCCGTCACCCAACGGAATCGTCATTACGCATTTTTTAACCCAACTATTATATCACTTCCAGTCCACTTTTCGTAAATTAAAACAGGAAAGAGTACTGTTGATGCAATTGAAGCTAAAGCCGTTATTTTGTCAAAACTATGCAACCGTACGTTAATTTTCTTTTGCCGTTGGATTTCAGGGATTGTATGTTAGTAGGTTCAACTGTCTAGACATTTTATATAAAAACCCTTGCTTTTTAGAAATTTTTATCTTGTAGTTTTTACTTAGATCCTCCACTATTTATCGACTTCACACAATTTGATAAGATTCTTAAAATTGAACAAATTTATAGATTTACTAATGATTAGAGCGGCGTCTTTTGCTCCAATTTCTTCGACTCTTTGATGACGAGTCCCAAGTCGTTGCCATAGAGCTACTTTTTTATAAACATTTTTTCATGGACTCTATCAAATCTCTTCAAAATAAAAGCTACTAAAAAATCAGAATTTCTGAAATGGTTTATTAGCTACCGGAAAAGAGCAAATCCTATAGTTTGTTAATAAAAATAAACTATTTTCATAATCTTGTGTATTGATTTTTTACGAATTCTTATCTTAGCATTTCCATCGATTTCTCTACCAGTTGTCGACTTCATTCAATTTGCAAAAAATTCTCTCAAAACTTCTTTAAAAAAAATTTAGAAAGACAAAATTAGTAATAGGAAGAACTTTCCTAACGGTTAGAGCTATTTTCTATTTGTACAATAAACAATCTTTACTTTTTCATGGACTCTCTCAAAGCTCTTCAAAATAGGGGCTACTAAAAAAATCAGAATTGCTGAAATAGTTCATTAGCTACCTACCCTTAAATCTTATAATTTATTAAAGAAAATAGACTATTTTCGTAATCTTGTGCATTGTTTTTTTTATGAATTCTTATCTTAGCGTTTCCAATCGATTTCTCTACCAGTCGACTTCATACAATTTGCGAAAAATTTTCTCAAAATTTCTTAAAAAATTGTTTAGCAAGACAAAATTAGCAATAAACGAGACTCTTCTAATGATTAGAGCTACTTTCTATTTGTACAATAAACATCTTACACTTTTTGATGGACTCTCTCAAAGTTTTTTGAGATAATGAGCAATTATTTTAGGAATACTCGGGAATACTGTTCAAACAGACCAAATTAGCAATAGTAATAATTAGAGTTATTTTCTATTTGTACAATAAATAAGTTTCACTTTTTGATAAATGCTCTTAAAGCACTTTAAGATAATGAGCAATTAAAAAAAACAGAAGTCCTAAACTAAATTTCGCATTGAAATGGTTCATAGCTACACGGACAGAGCAAATTCTAGTTCACTGAAAAAAAAATTATACTAGTTACGTAATATTGTGTATTGATATTTTTTAGGGTTTTTATCTTAGGATTTTCACTCGATTTCTCTACCAGTCGTCGACTTCATACAATTTGCAAAAAATTCTCTTAAAATTTCTTAGGAAAACTGTTTAGGAAAATAAAATTACCCACAATCACAAGTTTGCTGATGATTAAACCTATTTTTTATGTGTACAGTAATCATTTTCACTTTTTGATGGACTCCCGCCAAGCTCAAATTGGCTTTCATAAATTCAGAACCGTCTGCCAGATACGTAAGATTCGTAAGCTACCACGTCGACAATTTTTTTCACATAAATTAACATAATGTCAAAAATTGTCAGATAAGTTTACATAACAAGTGTTATAAAAACTCAGAGTTAGAAGACCAATCGAACCATGTAGAAAAAATAATACGTTTCCATTTAAAATAAGAAAGTTGATACCGACTTTCGGCACATGCTGTATAGTTAGAGAGCTTAAAATATTTTAGATAGAATGAGCATGACTGATTATGACTGTCTCCCAAGTTTCAAATTTCTAATCCAACTGGAACTTAAAAAACTTCTAATGCACGAGCTACGTCAATCACCCTGTATATAAGCTATTAAAAAAATCAAAAATCCTCAACTAGATTTTGCATTGAAATTGTTCATAGCTACCTGGAAAGAGCAAATCCTAGTTAACTGGTGAAAATAATACTAGTTTTTTAATCTTGTGTGTTGATTTTTTATGAATTTTTTTAAATAATTTTTCCTGCCTTCTTCACTATTTCCTTGACTTCACTCACAACTTGTAAGATTTCTCAAAACTTCTTATAAAAACGATTCAGACAGACAAAATTAACAATATTCACGACTTTGTTAATGATTACAGCTTTTTTCTAATTATGTAAAAAATATTCTTTACTTATCGGTTAGTCACTTTTAAAGATTTTTGATACAAGGGGCTACTACTAAAAGCGTCATAAATTCTGAACTAGATGTTGCACTGAAATAGTTTAGAACTTCCTGAAAAGCCGATAGTCTTTTGAAGAAATTTAATTTCTTGATTTTTATGAATTTCTATTTTACGAGGTCTTCTCGATTGATCGTTAACTTTAAACAAGTCGAAATTGTTCAGAATTTCATGGAATGTTGCTCAAAACTTTAACCTTGCCTCTGATGGGTCAGTTGGCAACCTCCACGCGCAATCCCCATCAGTTAGATTTTTGTGGGTATTTTAAAAATTTTATGTGAAAAAATTGCCGCGATCCGGGCCAATAGGGTAATAATATGCGTCGGCTGGTATTTTGGCTATGAATAAAAACGGCATAAGGAGGTTTAGGCGATTCGGTGGGCCGTTGGCGAGGTTTTAAGAGATTAGATGCAAATTTCGGGTCGAAGATGGTGTTGGGGTCTTTATTTTTCCGATCGCGTCTAGGACCCGGATAACCGGGTCGAATTGTATAATATTGTTAGAGGCAATTTCACAAAGGAATGCTACAGTCGAGCAGAAACAATAACAAGAGTGGAGCTGCGCATATAATTTTACAGAATGTGGTTCGAAAACAAACACCATATATTTCCACTAGGATAATCCCGGGGTCCCGCGCGATCCTCGCAGGTTATTCTATCTCTGTCCCGCCTTTTGCCGGCGTGTATGTGATGTGGGCTAAGCTTAAATAATTCAGAGCACTTGTTTAAATTTACATATAACAGCGAGTTCGGGATTTATGCCTTGATATTACTTGCAAGTCCTTCCCTGGTGCAATATTAAAGAAGTTCCATCTCCGCGGCTCTAAATATTGCAAGTTCTCGAAATTGCGAGATTCGGCCGAGTTCAACTGCATACAGAACTGGATTAATGAAGAAGTGTAAAAGTCGTCGAAATAATAATTGCGCGGGGAAAAATTTCGCGGCACATAAAAAATGCCCATTTCATAATGGTCGATGCATAATTCATGAGGGTTTAAGAGGACAAAGTTCCGGAAGAATTTGGTTAATGAAATATTAAAATCGTTGCGCGCCAACGAACATGGTAAATGACGAGAATTAAAGCGTTAATCCGCACTAGATCAGCATGCAGTCCCTCGGGAAAGCGCCAATCTGGACGAGCCGCTCAAGATGCACCGCATTAATTAAATTTAAAATGAAGCTGAAATTTTAATAATTCCGAAAATGGCGGCCGGGTAGCACTTCGCTATGCATCATTCAAACGACCATTATAAAACTTAAGCACTGATGAAGCCCGAGGGGATGCCAACAGCCTCTCCGGAATAACCTATAAATTATGAAGAACGTGTGCTGCGGAAAACACGCGTTACTCCCCCGAAACGGGGACGACGCTTCGGCCTCACGTGCAAGTTGCCATAAAAATCCCGATAACTTGATTACGTGGAGTTAATGAGATATGAGAGGCTAATAAACGACACTCGATACAGGTCTTAAGAAAAAGACGTCCGTCATCCAATTATAGCAAGGACGGAGGCTTGAGCCGGGTTTCTCGGGGTTACCAACCCTGAAACCCTAATCCGGCTTCTCAGACATGTAATCTAACGACCTACAATAGCATTCGGCTGAGCTTCCGAAGTGATCCCGAAACCGTGGCCGAGTTATCGAGTTATCGATATTGTATTACGCCGTGGCTGAGATTTCGCCCTTCTCTTGGACTGGATTTTTCTGTTTGCCTCCCAGGAACTCAACTCACTTCCAGAAGCTTTCAGCAGGATGCATCTGTTTAATGAGGGTCTCGTAAAGCCCGGTTCTCACGTTTAGTCACTGGTCAAACAGTAACCTTATCTTGAGCACACTCGCAAACAGGGGGTCGGCTCAAAAGCAATTTACCGGTTTCGGAGCGGACTTGGTAAAAACAATAGAGCCATTTCGCGCTCGAGATACCGCCAATACAACAATTACGACAGGTCGAGGCCCCGGGACGCTCTCGGGTTAATGTTATAAGATCCAGCGCTTTCACGTGGGTTTACAAAGTATGGAATATTGCTTTCATGCTCGCATTCATTAAGATAAAACACTAATAAAGCGTTACGTAATTGCACGGCACCCGCACAGCTTTGTACGCCTCTCCTACCATGTTGACTCAGTATTGTGTGACTAAGTGAATGCATTATAATTTCGCTGCAAGTGTTTCAGGTAGGGTTTCGCTAAGTGATTCATCGCTGCCTGAAGCCGGCGGGAGAGGCCGCCGAACCGGCAAACTCTTTCGGGTAAACGCCGAAAGTTAGTTTTACGGCCCGGTTTACTCACGACATAATTACCAAGTTTTATCGGAGGTAAACAGGCCCCCGAAACCGCGACGCGATCTGCAACAAATCACCCGGAACCAGGCAAAAAAGAACTACGGCCCTCCTCGGCATATCGAGCAATATGCAAATGAAGTCAATGCAAATTTTTTCTTGGTTCCCATGCAGATTGTTGACTACCACTTGCTTCTTGCTTCAGTATTTGTCGGTAAAACGTTTCGCGACGACTTTGATAAATTCGGTCTACAGTAGTTGGCCGTCTGTGGAAAAGTAGTTTTGAGAAGAGACGATATCATTAGTCAGAAGCAGTTGCTTCAACATTCGTATAATTTTCAGTCTTCACCCTCCAAGTGTCAGCTTTCTCAGTAATGTTTTCCTCCACCAACTTCCAAAAAAGCGATTTTAAGATCTTGAATCAAAAGGTTTTTTTCATTCACATACACAAGTGTCAAGTGTGTTGCCCAGGTCTCTCAACTGTTTCCTGGGAGAGAATCATTATTTGCATAAAATGTTTCAAATTTCTGACTGAAATTTGTCCCCCTTTATGTTTGACCTCTTGTACTTATGCTTCTCCTCGTACGTATCTCCTCTCCTTCATATGTTTTTCCTCACCAAAGAGGTAAAGTCAGAATAGACTATTGTGAGTGGTCCACATCTTGCCTTGCAAGAAGTTTTTCACCAATTTGAAAACATTGACGCCTTTGTCGCTTCCATTTTGTGGCCCGCACAAGAGAAATACTTTTAGTAATATCAGCACATTGCAGACATCAGAAGTGCACCCCTCATTAGTTTTTGGTTGCTGCGGTTTGAAGCAAAACATGAATATTTTAAGATTTGGATTTTTAAGTTTCTAAATTACAAGATTCTTTGTAAATCATGTTTAAGTAGAAGGAGATGAAGGCTTCTGGAACACTCCGCACTATTATTTTGGTCTTTGTATATTGCGTTGCCTACCAGTTTGCTCAACTTACTATTTTTCATGTTCTAAACAACTTTACACAAGTTCTAAAAAACTTTAAGCATGTTCTAAACAACTTTAAGCAGGTTTAAAGTTGTTTGGAACATGTTTAAAATTGTTTAGAACCTGTGTAAAGTTGTTTACAACATGAAAAATAGTAAGCTGAGCAAACTGGTAGGCAACGCAATATACAAAGGAAACAAATATAATGTACACCAAATTAAACTATACATACCTTGCACTGCTCACCAGAATTTAATGAGCATCAAAAAATCTAAATGAAAAACAAATTATTATACATTAGAAAATGAGAACATCACCACTAAAATAACTATGCTGCGTATTGTTTTACCATTCCTTACATTTTAAATTCTATAATATAGAAAATCTTGTAGAAAATTGATGGACATATTATGTCCATCAATTTTACTAAATGTTCACCAAATTTAGAACGCTCAAGTTACGCGTCCGTGCTGTACATAATAAATATTCGCGCTATCCATTTATATTTAGTGTTTCTCTAAAATACTATTTGTGCGTCAAATAATTATTCTATTACTCCAAAAATAAAATATGCTCGCGCATCTCTCTTTGCCGCTTGCGCTTCCAGACAAGAGGCACGCAAAAAAAGTTTTGAACAAGGTCAGTTCAGGGCCCTGTAATTTTTTTTTAAAAAGCACGATTAGAAATTACTACTAAAAGAAGTTTTAGGTTTTACATAATGCAATCCAATTACAGCAAAGCATTTATATACTATTACGAAAATTAATATCTTTTTTTGTGCAAACCACTTCTATTTTTACTCTTATTTTCCTTGCCCTAGCACATCTACATCTATAATTTTGCATAAAATTATTTACCATTTGCACAACATTTTATTTCTTGTGTATTTTTGATCAACAAATAGTATTTTTAACTGCTAAATAATATAAGACACTGTCGAAAATTAAATATCTGGGTATTATGTTAGAATTAAATGCGGAATAAAATTTGGTGAACATTTAGTATTTATGGTCAACAAAAGTTATTTTAGCGAACAAAATATATAAGAGGCCAGCATTATGTCAATATTTGGTCGTCGCTTTAAGATTATGTATTTTCTTAATTTTGGTGAACATTTAGTATTGTTTGGAAATGAAAGTATTTTTTTGTATACAAATATTGGGTAAATTAGGTAGACTGTTAAATACGACCCATATACAAAGAGTGGTGGGGGGAGTTCCAGAAGCCCTCATCTCCTTCTACTTGTTTACGAATAGTTTTTAAAAAATAATGGATTTTAAAAAGAACCCAATGATCATTTTCCACATCCATCATTAACTTTATATGTACAACAACAGTGATACTCTGACCTATTGAGGTTCTGCGTATCTTCTGGGAGTTGTGGACTGCAGGACTGCATTACCCGAAACAATTTTGTGGCAAGCGTTTCCTGCGATTCGCCTTGGATTGAAAACATCGAATAAAAGTGGAAATGGAACGAAAATATTTGGTGGAAAGAGCGCAATGTATTCGCGCTCACGATGTAATCGTCTGGGATATTTGCTCTAATAGAGTCCGTGTTTGGTGGTTGTTTTTCCTGTATAAACAGTGTTCTGCGAGCGCGTTGGCGCTTGAATAGTGGGTCCCCGAAAAACCGTCCGTTTTGTGTCGCCGCCTCCGTCTCAAACTATCCAGAAAACGCGGAGACATGACGGTAACCCGTGATAGCAAAGAAAAGCGGAAATTTATCATGTGTGGTTAGGAAAGGATAAGTCGGGACGTACGGACTCTGAGGACAAAGGAAACGTGATACGGAATATGAAATTCGAAATTGCAGATTCGGTCCTTGAATCATCCCAACGTGCTAGATTCACGAGATGTCAAGAGGTTGAAATGGAAATTTGCCGACAATTTAATCGGTTTTTAACGACACCAGTTGTCAATTAACATTGTTCCTAGAGACGCGATAATGTCGTCCGGCAATAACGCGACCGGACAATAAAACCGATTCAATTAGAGCGGACAACTGTCACGGTATTGATCCCGATGGCCGAAGATCGCCGGTCCCGGATAACGATGCACTAAGACGCCGGGATTACGGGATCGTTAAGAGATTTCGAAAATCGCCGGCTAAATGCCAGAGGATCAACTCGGACATGTTCATTGGACTGCACTAACACCCACAAGGGATTTCACTTACGGCTGATGGGGGCCCTAATAGAGACAAGGCACATGTAGCGAGGCCGTAAAATAAATAGGGGCGCACTTAACACCGCGCAGGGCCGGCCCAAGTTACCACCAGCCATAATCCCAGAAATCGCGTCAGTGTCACGGCAATTCTCGATCTCCAACAGGTGAGTCACGCGAATAGCGGGCCCGTCGCAGATTCACAATTTTTATTTTTCCAGATAACTGGCGCCCCGGTTTTTGCAATCCTTCCCGTAACTCACGTTGACGTTATTAGAGGCTGATAGTTTGTGCGCAGCTGAGCAGTAACCGGCCGTATATTATTCGGATATGTTTCCTCGTGGGCCGTTGCTTGTTTCGTTATGGTCTCTGCGTGGTCGGAGATATATGTGGCGGCAGCACGAATACATCATTGTCCGTTTACACCTTGATACCGGACTAATGCGATCAAGCCATACCCATGTATTACACAAGAGGCACAATCACGAATCTCTCTAATCAAGTCAGTGCGTACGCGAGATTAACGACCGAAGACTAAACCGACAAGCAATAGTCGAAATTGCTGATCGGATTGATGGAAATTGATTGAAAAGGTAACCTGGATGACAGTGCGTCGAGGAATTACGCCGTTAATTTGGCGAGGCTCCCCGCCAGCAGATATGATACGTCGGAATTCCCGCTGCGTCCCGCATTTTCCAAAATTAAAATCGGGAGAGATGGATGTTGCTGTAAAGAGTCCCTGAACCGCACCGAGCCCGAATTTATTCGCTTTTACTTTTTATTCAACCGTAAGCCGATTGATTCTCTCGCGAGAGAAAATGAAATATGGGCCGAAATTACTTTTTTAGATTGCGAAATGATAGCTGGAAGCGAGGGTTAATACGCGGAATATCCTTGTCAAAGGGAGATAATACGTCGAAGAAAAGGAGTGCGCCGAAATTGAGCCCGACTGGTTTCCAGAATAATTAATGTAGGTAGATACGTTAAAATTTCGAAAACAAGTATTAAGATGTTAACGAATATGTATAATGAAGCTGGCGCTAACGACCCACATTTATAACCTTAATTGAAACCGGGTCTTCTCTGGCGATGGCGACGTTATCGTAAAGTCTCATTTTTATCGCCTCGCCACGTAAGTCATCCATTCTAATTACCAGCGGCAACACTATTGAAGCTTCAGGCGGAAAAGTTTTAATTGCAACGAATTTACAAGTTTCACCTTAGAAAACGGACCATTCTTCCAGTCTGGATCGGCACAAAGCGCGCGTATAACGATCGCAGTTGCGATTAATAACAGAGCCAGGCACTTTGCTGCAGACAATCCGACCAACATAAATATATCAAACATCACTAGCAATGACAAATAGCGCGGGGGTGGCGGACCCGTTTCCCCAATCCCCTTCCTCCAGCACAACTCGCTGCAAAGTCCATCACCCCAACGCCGAGCACAATGCCACACTGTTTACTGCAACAGAAGCAACCCCTCAACTCGGTGCACTCCAAGACCGAGATTTGTTTTCCCTAAGATGACATTTTGATACGACTCGAGTTTTTCTTATCGCCAACACTTATTGATTTCGTCCACTGCAAAAATTGAAATGGCAGGGTGTATTTAAAGAGGGGCGGATTTTACCTTTCTCCGCCCGCACAGCTGCTAAGAATTTTTTTTACACCCTCAAGACAAGGGAGAGAATTTAAGAATCTGGTAAGCGAAAGAGTAGAATTTAACAAACAACAAAATGCGAATAGCAAACTCAAGTTAGAAAAAGTCTTGCTGCCGCAAAGTTAAAATCTTCTCCTAAACATAACACGTCGAAATATCGAAAATTAGCTCGAATAAGATCTTGACAATTAATGTCGCGCTGTCGTCATAAACCTGGTGCAAGGGAGTCACGTCGAAGATTGCTTCGATGGCCTAGCAAAATTCGTGGGAAGTTTTCCGATCCAGCACCTAGTGGCTTAATTACCCAAATAACAGCTTCACCGGATCGCACACCCCGATGACGTGGGGGGCGAGACGTGCCATGTGTGTGTGGGAGAGTGTGTACGTGTGTGCGCTTGGCAGAACGTTAATTGCATGATGGATATCTCAGATAATGGCCTGGACTCTCCTGTAATTATAGATTACGGTTTTAATCTGCCGTAATTATTTCGGCGTTAAATCGGGCGCAATTTTTCTTGGAAGTTCGACGGCCACGACCGAGGGATGTTGGCGATTATGGGGCAATTATTCAACTAGTCATGACTAAGCTCAACTACGACAAAACTGCGGTAGTTGACCGGGCAAATTTGAATCATAAAGTTCAATGTTTGTTCTGGTTCATTAAAAAATCGCTGAAAGCGAGGAAAGTTAACGAGCAACTCCGGCGATTCAACCAATTTTTCTAATTTAAACTCCCACGCGATAGGGGCGGCGAGATGATGTGCGGCTGCACACAAAAAGTAACTGTTAACCACGAAACCACAAGAGACGCTATAAATATCCCGAGACGCCACTCAAATCGCGTGAATCACATCAACTCTTCCAATGGGTTATGTGGATGTAACACGGGAGCTTTTTGGGAAATCGTTGTAAGCCCTAAAAGCCGTAATTAATTAAGAGCCAGAATCGCAGGTGCATTTTAATTAACATATTTCCCAGCTTCAAAGCTTTCACGATTGATCCCCGGCAGGTTTGAAAAGATGGCGGCACCATTTGGCGAATGAAAAATTTCAAGGGATTCGATCACCAGGGAACTAAATACGCAAAAGAGGGGCCCGGTTTTGCTACGATCAAAGGTGGCGATGTTATCATTCCATCTCGAATTGAATTTCATATTCAAATCATTTTATTCAAAATAGTAGTAATATAGTTTCGTGACAAAACCTCTCTATTCTCCGGATATTATAAAAATTAATTGAGGCAATTATCGTAAACAAATCACGTCGAGATTTGGATAAAACCGCTAAGGTTCCTTAATCCCCGTATTTATGGCGGTTTCTTAATTATTGTTCGAGATCCGACTAACACACCTAATGAGAAAGTCATCTTCAGATCTAAAATTAATTAAATCGTAAATTTAGTCGGTAGAGGCCGAGAGGAATTTTGGATACCGCGGCTATATAAAATTTCTAAATAATAACAGTAATAAAATGTTATATGGTGCTAATTAACGACACAAAATAAGTGGGCAGCAAAGTTGCAGGGTGGTCTATCACACTTGCTCTTTACTAGTTTCTAATTTCTTATTAAAAATTCGCTTTTTTTGCACCCAGCGCCAACGTAAATGATTCATTGAATGGGTAGGTGGGTAGCAAAGCCGCTTGACTTTTGTGCCAAGAGGTACCGATGTGTCATTTCAATTTAAATTAACTTCAATGCTGGTTGCACAATAGACAATTCTTTAAAGGAAATTCTTACAAGTTAAAACGTATAGATCAATAACAAATGTGTTACATTAATTTTCGTACATACATAATTACCCCACAAAACGTGAGTTTTTTTGTCACTCAATAAACTTTTAGTTAAATAATGCACGTCACGGAACTCAATTGACACAGAAATATACAAAGAGCTGACCGAAGAGTAGGGTTTATAAAATGGGATCAGTTTTCTCTGTCGCGTTCAAGGGGCGCCATAGGTACGGCAAGGGTCGTTTAACAGTCTCCCAAATTTATCCAATATTTTTATACAAAAAAATACTTTCATTTCCCAAAAATACTAAATGCTCACCAAAATTAAGAAAATACATATAATCTTAAAGCGACAACCAAATATTGACATAATACCCAGATATTTAATTTTCGACAGTGTCTTATATTATTTAGCAGTTAAAAATACTATTTGTTGATCAAAAATACACAAGCAATAAAATGTTGTGCAAATGGTAAATAAATTTATGCAAAATTATAGATGTAGATGTGCTAGGGCAAGGAAAATAAGAGTAAAAATAGAAGTGGTTTGCACAAAAAAAGATATTAATTTCCGTAATATATAAATGCTTTGCTGTAATTGGCTTGCATTATGTAAAACGTAAAACTTCTTTTAGTGGTAATTTTAATGGTGCTTTCAAAAAAAAATTACAGGGCCCTGAACTGATCATGTACAAAACTTTTTTCGGGTGCCTCTTGCCTGGAAGCGCAAGCGGCAAGGAAAGATGCGCAAGCATATTTAATTTTTGGAGTAATAGAATAATTATTTGACGCACAAATAGTTTTTTGAAAAACACTAAAAATAAATGGATAGCACAAATATTTATTATGTACAGCACGGACGCGTAACTTGAGCGTTCTAAATTTGGTGAACATTTAGTAAAATTGATAGACATATAGAATTTAAAATGTAAGCAATGATAAAACAATACGCAGCATAGTTATTCTAGTGGTAATGTTCTCATTTTCTGATGTATAATAATTTGGGTTTCATTTAGATTTTTTGATGCTCATTAAATTTTCTGGTGGACAGTGCAAGGGATGTATGGTTTAATTTGGTGTATTATATTTGTTCCCTTTATAAAATGGGATCACTTTTCTCTGTCGCGTTCAAGGGGCGCTATAGATACGGCAATACGCTCTGCCCTGAAAGAATTCTTTAAAACTGTGCCAAATTAATATTGTGAGTTGTTATTTTTTATTTTTGGAATCCATTTACATCAATGCTGACTCCTCCAGATTTTATCAACTAAATAAGAAACATGACTTTATTGGCTCTAGAGCTACTGAAAAAAACAATTTAACTGAGGGGTCAATTTCAAGTTGAACGTTGCAATTAGTTGCCATGGTCTTTTCCCTATCTCAGGCTCGCAAGTCCTTAATAAATAGTCCTTTATATAAATCTAGGAACTTTTAGAGTATTAAGTTAGTAATTAAGAAAGTTTGGGACTCTTGACGGTTATATCAATAAAAGAGTGTATTTGCAAGACCGATTTTTAATAATGTAACCCCAACATTACAATATCCATTGAGACTCATTAAAGATCACTAGATTTTTGGTTTCAAAAGTTTGTCGATTGTTAATGTCAGAATTTAGGTGACTTTTCAAATTTGACATTAATTTTTAAAATGTTTCTTCTTAAATACATTAGTGGTATCTATGATAACCAAAATCGTTTAAGGCCCGCGTAGATTGTGTTTTAAAGCGGATTTATGGCAGTAGGTAAATCAAAAAGCTTTGTGAGGCCCGGAACGCCTCAAGACGATGTCCATCTAGAATTTCCGTAAAATCCCCGGAATTTAGGGGAATTCGCTGGACCGAATATTGGTGTCTGAACTTGTTTCGTTAGGTATTCACAGGTTTTACCGCCGAGACATCCCCGACTAAATTTCAGTTCGAAGAACCGAAAGTGCGCCCGGAAATTGACGAAAATGCGTTTATTTTTCTTTGAAACTTAAAGCGAAAAGTTGGGCCTAATTGAGGCTGCTTCCGCATGTGGGCGTAGCCGGGAGCTTACGTCGTCAAGAACCGAAAGTTGCTCGAAAAAAGACGCTTGATGACCTATTAGGAGTCGGCAGCCGCGGCCCTAATTCCGCAACGGCCAAATTTCGCCCTTTATGCCGTTGTCATCTGGCGACGGCGGCTTCTGCCGCTTTATTGCTCGGCATTCCGTCGTTTTTCACCGAATTTCCGCGCGTCACGTCGTTACCCCACCTGTGGTGTGCGCCTCGTCGTTTCCGGACTCCGGGCCAGCCGCTCCGGGTGAACACGCATCGACGTCATAAACGGATGGCGTGGATGGCGGAGATAGGGTTGGATATATCGGGGATAACCACAGTGTTACTACCCCGTATAGGCGCTCACATTTGAATACCGCCGAGCTCACTAACTTTGTCATAGATGTATGTTAAATGGTTTATGCAACAGTAAACTCCATCTAACCGCCGGCTTCGCTACGCGTACAGTCCCGCCGCCAAGTCGCCACCAACTCCGGGAGTTTTAACTGATAAGAAGGGAGACGAGACGGTGGAGTTTCGAGCAAGTTTCGACGCCGTCGCCGACTCTTTGGACGACAATTCGTCCTGTTTACCCCGAATTGCCGGGTAATAGCTGCGAGTTGGGCGGAAAGCGCTGAGTTTTGGGGAGTTTTTCGGGGAGTTTCGCCAGCGAATGTACCTTTCTAGCTCGGCTTGATAACATTATGATGAATTGCACGGCAATACTACTGCGTTTTAGATCGCGCATCCAGTTTACAGGATTGAAATTGACTTTCCGAAGTGTTACATTGAAATTACACGTGGCTGCACTTCAATCCGATTACGACGAGTCCGTCATTTTGCCGTAATTTATGTAAAGAACACCCAAGCAATTAATAACAGAGGAGATAACATGTTCAAGAATTTATATTGAGTCCCATAAATTTTCCTCAATACGAGCAGTAAAACTACGACTCGCTTTAGCAAATCGAGCTTTTGATTTGTGGTTCGGTTACCATTGATTTAGATATTATTGCGAGCTTGTTTCCGCGTGGACTCAACGGCGTCACTGGATGGAAGTAAATAAATAAAATTTTAGAGCAAACGCCATTATTAATAGGGTCGTATTTAACAGCCTACCAAACTTACCCAATATTTTCATACAAAAAAATACTTTCATTTCCCAAAAATACTAAATGCTCACCAAAATTAAGAAAATACATAATCTTAAAGCGACAACCAAATATTGACATAATGCTGGCCTCTTATATATTTTGTTCGCCAAAATAACTTTTGTTGACCATAAATACTAAATGTTCACCAAATTTTATTCCGCATTTAATTCTAACATAATACCCAGATATTTAATTTTCGACAGTGTCTTATATTATTTAGCAGTTAAAAATACTATTTGTTGATCAAAAATACACAAGCAGTAAAATGTTGTGCAAATGGTAAATAATTTTATGCAAAATTTTAGATGTAGATGTGCTAGGGCAAGGAAAATAAGAGTAAAAATAGAAGTGGTTTGCACAAAAAAAGATATTGATTTCCGTAATATATAAATGCTTTGCTGTAATTGGCTTGCATTATGTAAAACGTAAAACTTCTTTTAGTGGTAATTTCTAATGGTGCTTTTAAAAAGAAATTTACAGGGCCCTGAACTGACCTTGTACAAAACTTTTTTCGCGTGCCTCTTGTCTGGAAGCGCAAGCGGCAAGGAGAGATGCGCGAACATATTTCATTTTTAGAGTAATAGAATAATTATTTGACGCACAAATAGTTTTTTTGAGAAACACTAAATATAAATGGATAGCGTGAATATTTATTATGTACAGCACGGACGCGTAACTTAAGCGTTCTAAATTTGGTGAACATTTAGTAAAATTGATAGACATATAGAATTTAAAATGTAAGCAATGGTAAAACAATACGCAGCATAGTTATTTTAGTGGTGATGTTCTCATTTTCTGATGTAAAATAATTTGGGTTTCATTTAGATTTTTTGATACTTATTAAATTTTCTGGTGGACAGTGCAAGGGATGTATGGTTTAATTTGGTGTACATATTTGTTCCCTTATTAATATTGATTAAAGAGGAGCTGACGAGAAGCGTCGACACCGCGAACGCTTCTCGCCTTTTAATTCTCGAGATTTTGTCAGATGCAAACTACCAAACGGTTTAATTTGACGTTAAACGATTGCGGTCGTTACAACAATTGACCGACGCGCATAATAAAACTATTCCAACTACCACACTTTATTTAATTAAGTTAATCAGACCACTTTGCAGTCGCCATTAATTTAATAAGCGCTCATTTTAAACCGCGATTAGATGAACACGATTTACATACCGATATTGAATTTATTAACGCTCGCATAACAGATCAACAGCAGTTGCAGAAGAGACGTTCTTCTCAATTGATGGTGAAAAAAATTCGTAAATTTTCCAACTGGACTTCGAGGTGACATCAAGAAAGTGTGGGCTTTTATTTAATTTTTTGAGCCAAATGAGCCTCTTTTAATCTACAGTAGTCAGACACAGTCTGCAAAAAAAAATTGACAGGCAGCAATTAAAGCAGATACTAGACACAAAACAGTAAAGGGCCTAAAATACTCCCTTGGGGTACACCGGGCTTCAGCAAGACTTATTTTGACATTTTGTTATGATGCTTTAATCAATTAGTTATGATTTGAGCAGTTAGTGGTAATAGTTTTAATTTCAAAAATAATGTTACCACATCTTGTTGAGGGCCTGAGAAGCGATATTCAGAAAGACTGTCAAGCAATTTTGTTAAGTGTTAACTCTTAAATTAGAAAATCTGCATCTATAGTAGTCAAAATTGAAAAATGTCTTGAGTTTTGCTGAACGTTGATGAACACGGGAACACCTAGAGAAGGCTCCCCCACAAATTAAATCCTTCTTTCATTAAAATGGTGTTTCGCGGATTAGCTGGCGGTGTTTTTGAAAAATTAGATGCGCCTCCTGAAACCACCTGAAATCCCTGGATTTCGAGAATCTGGGAGCTCTCCGTCGCCGGTCTTAAATAAAGAAATAGCGCGTTTCGTGAAAGGTCGTGAGAAGCGGGTTTTCGCGCGGCCATTAATAATTTGCCGCAATTTTCTATAATAAACAAAATGAGTGTGAGAAATGACGAGGAGGCGTAAAAGACCAGGCCGAGATGAAAGGAACGGGTGGAGCGTTGCTTGTCAGGCAAATTGGGAAGCGCTGAAATACAAAACCTTCTCTGAAATATGAACAGCTTCCCAGGAATCTCCACCGGCATCTCGTGCGTGGTGCCCGACAACTAGGCCGTAAATGTTGATTGATTATTGGACCATTACCGAAATGGGGGGATTTAATCTTGGTACCTGTGTTACCATTGTAACGCAACGAAATAATTAAATTCAGGCGATTCATCATGTTTTTTTTTTTTCAATCAGCAACGGTTCTTCTAGCAACGGATAGTTTTTTAAAACGTTGAAGGATCGATTGTGCCCGAATTCGAATAGACAGGATGAAGGAATGGTAACATCGCCACTAGAAAGGCCCTCGAATTGTGTCGCCATAATCCATCATTTTCTCTACAAACCCTCTTCAGCTAATAAATGGAGCGTGAATCTTTGTTAATTAATTGAAAAAATATTTGCTCGAAACTACAATTAAGAGTTAATAAAACGCCTCTTGAAAGTCGAAACTTTTTAATTAAAAGGCAACAACGAAGGCAAACACGGGTCTTCGCCAGGTAACCCCCAGAATTTGGAAATCCGGCCGGGTATCTTCAATCCTGCAGGACGACGGCGCTGCCTCGACAGCATTAATCCAGCCTCCCGTCATAATTCATGTCACTCATGCCCAGTGGCGCTTCCGGTATGGCAGGAGGGGTGGGCCGAAACACATGAATTTCTATTGTTCGAAGCTCTTTCGCACCGTTAAATTTTCAGCGTCGGGAGTCATTACAAAGGATAATTATTCTAGCATGATTTCTGGCAAACAGTTTTCGAGTTCGCCTGTATAAATTGGGACGGGATTAAACGGTCCGTTACAATGTTAATTAATTGTTTTCAACTAATTGTTATCCACGGCCATTAATTACCCGCATTTAAATTTTAACGCAACTCGCTAATGGAATCGCCTGATTTGTCTGTCGGCCGGATCGGAAATAATGCGGCGAATTGTGTTGGCGTCGGCTCTAAATAATAGTTTGGCACTATTGTGCCTCGCCCACGAAACCGGCAGCATTCCAAATTGTTGCAGAGTTGCGCCACGCGTCTCCACCACGACAAGAAAAAATCGATGCGGGGCGCGGGCCAACAATCCGACACTCTTTCCAGGCATTGTGCTCCAAGGAGGCCAACTCAAGCTGCGGCCCCAGAAAGAGGCTCGTTGCTACTTGCAAGAAAGCTTCAGCCAAGTTGAGGACTGCTACAACTTTTCGCCAAGGCAAAGGTGGCTTCAATAAGAAAACTACATTTTGTAACGTTACCTAATACATAATAATAATAATAATTTATTTGCCTAAGAGCTTAGAGCCTTGGGGGTTGGAACGTTACATTGTTGCCTAAATTTAGAGTCGATTTCTCCCACTTACACCCTTAAACTCAATCTGACGTCATAGTTCACCCCCTCCGCGCCCAATATATTAGACAATTTCGCTCTCCATACCAACTGGTAAGATGCGTTTAATTCTTTGGTAAGAAGGTGCGCCAACTTTTGGTCGTGTAGTTGAAGCTAAGTGATTGGAAGCAAATTGGACGTTCGTTGTGTGCCCACTGCATACAAAACACTTGATTGCAGGTCGAGCGTTGAACACTTTCCTGCGCCTCAAACTGCACAAAACAACAAAAAAGCTCTAAACAATGAAAGATAGTGGATGCCCGGTTATTGTCCCGAGGCTTGTTAATTATCCGAAACGTCGCCGCTAGGGCGTTTTTCGTTCGATGTGTGCAAACCGAAAAATTAATAAAAGCCACTCTTGGGTGTGATGGCACGTGGGCGTGTCAGAACGTAATTTTAAAAACAGGAACTTCAACTGCACATGTGACAATCCGTAATTAACTTTAGAATGCGGTTGACGTATAAATAAAATGACAAATGGATGTCGAGGCAAATTGAGTTTTCTATCGCGATAAGCTGCCGGATTGCTTTTACTGTTAAGTTGCGCGCTGCCGGTGAGAAATCGTAACGCCTATCTATATACCCGGAGTCCGTTACATAAATCATTATAGGAAAATAACGAGGGAAAAATTGAATTGTTTATTTCGAAATTTATTACGCGGCCGGATCGTTTTAAAGACGGCGAATTAATTTATTTCGGCTTAGTCCGGACGTGGGAAGTGGCCTAAGAGGCCGTTGTCCTTACCGTAATTACCACGGCCGGCGTTATCGCTGTAACAAGTAACTCTTGATTCAACCACACCACATTGCTAACAGCGGGGTATCGGAAACAGAACGGTCAACGTTGTCAAGAAGCGGCGGAAACAGTTGGTTGTTAAAAAAGAGAAAATTCTAAAGATAAAGTTCATTGTCAGTCTCCAAATTGCCTTCTTTTAATCGCTAATTAATATTATTCCAAAATTTTTACGCTTGGAAACAACCGCCCTAAATTATGAACCAAAATTTTGGTGATGGAAAAAAATTTGGCAGAAGACGTAGGTATTGGTGATGATCATGCATAATCAAGTTTCTGTTTTCAAGTAGTTCTAGTCTTCACTGTTTTTTTGAAACGACAAGAAAATGGTTAGAACCAACGAAAAGATAGTATCAAATGTTATACAGGATCAAGAACAAGAATCTGGAAACACCTATAAAAGCCGATAACAAAAAACTAGGATAATAAGGTTAAATGTGAAAACTGTTAAAAAGTACCTCCACAAAGAGAAACAACCTCTCTTTACGTCTTGCATTAAATAAAAAAGAAACCAACGCTTCTAAAAATCATAAATTATTTAAGATTTCTTTTATCGTTATCAGTGATGCTTTTAATGATGTAAATGTAACGATGTAGAAGTACCAAAAAGTTTCCAAAATTACCATCAAGTAAGCTGATAACCTTTAAAATCACCCATACGCTACTTTGGCTTGAATTTCCTTCCTTCACCCCACTTAAAATTAAACTGGGAGTAATAAAGGTCTTTCTGTAAAAATTTTGAGAGATCACCCAGTTTTGTTCTAATCTAAGGCAACTTGATTATCTCTTTTCTATTTTGACCTGCTTGCGTCATCTTGAGAAATTATGACAATCGAGAGATGTTAAATGCACATTTGTTCTTCTGTGTTAAAATTTAATATTATACCCAAAAAAAAAAATTCTGTTGCTGACATTATAAGATTTCTAAATTGATAGCTGGATAGCTAGCAGCATCATTTCCTTTTTCTTCTAACAGCTGACTGCTAATTTAGTTCAGTTTGTCTACTTTATGTGTTTTTGAATCCTTGCTACGTTTCAACGACCAACAGCCAAAAACACAAGCATTAAGCAGAAGAAACTACAGCCCAGGAACGTATGTTGGGAGCCAAAGAGGAGACTTTCTTGACATTTTATTTAGTTACTTAAAGGTTTGTTGGAAAAGCAAAATAGATGGAAAGGATATTATAAAATGGGAACAATTATAATGTACACCAAATTAAACCATACATCCCTTGCACTGTCCACCAAAAAATTTAATGAGCATCAAAAAATCTAAATGAAACCCAAATTATTATACATCAGAAAATGAGAACATCACCACTAAAATAACTATGCTTCGTATTGTTTTACCATTGCTTACATTTTAAATTCTATATGTCTATCAATTTTACTAAATGTTTACCAAATTTAGAACGCTCAAGTTACGCGTCCGTGCTGTACATGATAAATATTGGCGCTATCCATTTATATTTAGTGTTTCTCAAAAAAACTATTTGTGCGTCAAATAATTATTCTATTACTCCAAAAATGAAATATGCTCCCGCATCTCTCCTTGCCGCTTGCGCTTCCAGACAAGATGCACGTGAAAAAAGTTTTGTACAAGGTCCGTTCAGGGCCCTGTAATTTTTTTTTAAAGCACGATTAGAAATTACCACTAAAAGAAGTTTTACGTTTCATATAATGCAAGCCAATTACAGCAAAGCATTTATATATTACGGAAATCAATATCTTTTTTTGTGCAAACCACTTCTATTTTTACTCTTATTTTCTTTGCCCTAGCACATCTACATCTATAATTTTGCATAAAATTATTTACCATTTGCACAACATTTTATTGCTTAAGTAATTTTGATCAACAAATAGCATTTTTAACTGCTAAATAATATAAGACTCTGTCGAAAATTAAATATCTGGGTATTATGTCAGAATTAAATGCGGAATAAAATTTGGTGAACATTTATTTATGGTCAACAAAAGTTATTTTGGCGAACAAAATATATAAGAGGCCAGCATTATGTCAATATTTGGTTGTCGCTTTAAGATTATGTGTTTTCTTAATTTTGGTGAGCATATAGTATTTTTGGGAAATGAAAGTATTTTTTTGTATGAAAATATTGGGTAAATTTGGTAGACTGTTAAATACGACCCTTATGAAATCATCAAAATGGTTGTTTTAATGATGAGTGGGGGGCAGTTGAGGTCAGTCATCTTAATGGAAGGCCGTAGCCGAGAAATGAAAAAAGGTTTTGGTGAGACCGGTTCATAAATAAGTTTTTATTTTCATAAGTTTTGTAAAGCCAAAAACAAAAGTTATGCAAGTGCCCTTTTGTTGCCGCCCTCTGTTGGGGCTGACGAGTCGCTGGTGCAGCGACAGCGCGGGAAAAACCGGTGGTGCTGTTTGTTATCCATCAATATTTGCTGGGAAATTCGAGAAAGCGACGGCAATATGCGAAAATATTTCGACGTTTGTAAGATAAATAAAAGGAAGAAGCGCATTCGCACACCCGTAAAAAGCTCTATTTATTATCCAAACAAACTGCCGCCGCGGTTCCGGATAATAACTCATCTATGGCGGGATAAAAACCATTGTTCAAGTCCTGGTGCTATTATAATATTTCTACGGCAGATTTCCGGCGACAATTTATGACAGTGGCGGTCGACATAGGGAATTTAAGGAATATTGAAAGTGATGATAGCGCTCTCGGAGCGATTTTGAACGTGTATTGTGGCAAAGTTCGAATATATGGCCGCCATTAATCCCCCGTAAAAACAAACCACAGATGTAAACCTGCGGGATATAAATTTGAATTTATGAAAGAACAATTTGGACTATAGTTCCGAGCTTTGGGAGGTAAATATTGACTCGTCGTCCTTCTCTCCCGTCGTTCATAAATTATTCAGCAGGATAACACAATCACAACAATTCGTCGAAAATCGGCGAAAATCCCACCCCTTTCCCTAATGGCCCCACCTAAACCCCTCGCGCTACGTACGACAAGTTTGCTATTATTATTTACCACGACCTCCCCTAACGGCTCAAGAACCGCAAACTTGTTTCTTCCGTCAGTTGGAAAGATGCGCATAAATTTCCAGGACTAAGCACTAAAAGAAGTAGTTTTGATGAATACCAAGTCGGAAAGTTACTCGATATTCCTCAGCTGCTGCGATATTCAATTCGTCAACTCGCGCCTGCTACCAACTGCATCGGTTCCGCTCACTACGTTGACTTGCATTGTTTTTTTGGGGACTGCGGGTGGTGTATTTTTGTACCCCGCCGTGTCGACAAGACCTGGCGGAAACACGCCGTTGCACTTACGGCCCGATACAAAACGAATTCGACCGGCATGCGGAGGGTCCGGCCCTATTTCTGACACCGCACCACCTCACAACCGTCTCCAACCAAAATTATTCTAATTGAAACTGAAACTTGAAATAATTACGATTCCTTTCGGGCAGTTGACGTAAAGCAAAATTATCAGAAGCTTCTGAAGCTTCTTAACTTGAAATAGTTACAATTTTTCTGGAGCCATTTTCTGCAACTTAAAATAACTTCTCGAGTTTCTTAGGATTCACTTCTTATGAGTGTAGCTGGCATAGAGTTGTAGTTTAGAGTCGCGCAACTCCCTTATTTCCGCGAGTTGGCGTGAAGAGCCGTTTGAGTCGCGTCCGGTGCCGCAAATAAACGCGACTTGTCCGCTTCTGGCGTTGCTGTCAACTGGCCAAGTCACCGTCGGCGATGATAGTAAAAATGGCAGAAAGTGAAGTGGCAACAAGTCAAGTCGAGCTACTTACAGGCGACGTCGACGGTGGCCGGCTGGCTCTTGATGCTGCCCCGTCCGCTCCAGGCATGACATTCGCACTTGAACTTCTCGTTGCCGAAGAACTCCTCCACCATATCCCTGGTGACATTGGCTTCGGCCTCGACGATTCGCACGCCCGTATGGGGGTCCACGAACTCCGACTGGACGCTGTCCACTTTGCGGGCGCCGTTGCACTTGAAATACAGCGTCAACGTGTGGGCGGCCCGACACTGCAAAAGAGCCGGCCGGTTCTTGACGACGTAAGAGTCGTGGGGTTCGTCCAGGAAAATCGGCAAAGAGTCCGAGTTGAGGAGGAGAGACTCGTCGTGTTCGGCGGGAGGTTTCGTCGGAGATCCGTCCTCGAGCAGGGGCCCGTCTGCAAAAATCAAAAATTCCTTTCAGTTTGTTTCTCGCGAGAGGTATTCAATGCATTTAAAGCGGCCTTAAAAAGTTATCGCCTCGTTATTATAACTGAAGTTTTGAGGCGCCCCAGATGCGGCTCTGGAGTAATTACGGCGGGGAGCCAAACGAAATAAGCGAATCGCGCGAGAATTGACTTGTCTTCGGAGGAATTTCTTTCGTTTTAGACTTTTTTCTACGATTATTAATGGACGACAAGTTTCTGGCCGCCGCCAGCTTCTTTGTGGGCTAATTGCTTTTATGCTGCTGTAAAATGCATTCGATTTCACGTGCATTTAACGTGATTGATACGGTGGTATTGCCGCAGGAGCCAAAGAACCAGTCGAGTCGACTCACAAATCAAACAATCCTCCTCGAATCACCTGAAAACCACTTTCAGGGCAATTAACGCGCTAGCAGCGGCAATTGCCGAGGGCTGCCACAATTGTAATGGTTGCAACTTTATTAAATGACAATGAAGCGAGGCCTCGGCAGCAAAACCTCCAGTTGTCCACGCCCGCTTAACGTGGGGCAACAAGAGTAGTTGGCCGTAATGAAAAAGGCGATTTCTTCTTTTCGCGGGTCCAAACTAGGCATAAAATCGGTGTCGGTGGCTGTAAAACATATGTTAAAACGCAATAAAGCCAAACTGAAATGCTAAAACGGAAATTATGCATGTACGTTGTCAAAATGTTTCATGTGCAGCGGTTATTCTACATGTAAATTTATGCAAAATGGTTCGCTTTTTGTAATGCGAGCTGTAACTTAATTGTTATATATTCCTGGAGACCAGCGCCATGGGATTTACCACGGTAAATGGCAATTGCAAATGACGCTACCGTACATGAACTTCCATCCTAGGAGATGTAGTCGAGTCGGCTGAAATTAATTTAGGACCGTTCCGACGCAAATATGGATTTCGGCCAAGTCCAGCAACGAATTAAAAGGACGTAACTCGAGGAGTCCGAGCCAAACCAGACGCAATTTGCATAAAAACGAAATAACAGACCTAAATTACGGATCGAAGAAAAGCTATTCAATTCCTTAACCGACCACAAAGCTCAGTCGCTCTTCTATTCACGGCGTGAAATTATTATTTGATATAAACTAGCACGCATTCAAAAATTGAATGTCAAATAACACTTTTATTCTCATCACATTCATTTAAAAAGTTGTAGCTTAAATCAATTTTATACCTCCTGCCCACGTGAGTTTTATAACGGCCACGTCTCAATTTACTTACGAGTTAGCTAGTCGTTTATTTCGTGATTTATCGGCGTTATTTTTGTGGAAACTTTCCTGCTGAAACTTTAAATTCCGCGAAAACATCCGGCGCCCGAACATATTAAATCGCGGATAATACGGAACACAACCGGAGGACGAAACTTTGGCGGATGCGCCGGGTGAAATTAACTCGCGCAATAATTGACCATCAGTTAATTTAAGCTCCGATGATGAATGGCAGACGTATTTACAAATTAGCTCGAAATTCCCGTTTGTGTTTCATTAGTGTGTCGGTGCCTGAGTGCGTTCGAAATTTAATTAGTGGCGTCTCCGAATTTAATTAAGTTCGGCGTTTGTTGCGGAAACGAAGAATCGGAGAGAATTCGACGAGATGTATGATTTTATCGGCAGCCATTCGTGACCGGATCATCACTTTTTTAGTGGACAAAGCTCCGATTGTGACTCGGAAGTGCGGGTTTCCATCCAATTGTTGGCTTATCCGGTCGCTTCACCATCCGGAATAGTGGCATTAAGTTTTAGAAAAAATCTATCAAGGCTTTTATGGCCAGCTTTTTGCGCGCTGGATCAATCTGACTAATTGACCGGCCAGACTTAGCGCGCCTCTAGCTCGAGAAACCTCTGAAAGTCATTTATCCAATCTTCTAATAGATAAGAAATGGTTGAATATTTTACTAAAAGTTGTTGGACGTTCGTAAAAAAACAAAAAATAAGTCAATCTGGACCGCTAATAATTGATTACGTAAAAATATTTAGACATTCAGGTGTAACTTTGTAAGATATTAAATAATAACCTGACCTGACCTAACTTGATTTAAGCTGACTTCTCTACCATTGATCAAATCAAATTTCTAGAATTCTCAAAATTTGTTAATAAATTCTTTAGGAAATCAAAATATCTGGAATTCAAGCTCCTATTAATAAATTGAGTTTATTATCCATACAGATTTGTAGATAAAAATTTTGATTTATTAACTCTTAAAATATGTGTGGACATAGACAAAATGATAAATTCTAAAGCAAATAGTTCCCAGCTGCCTGAAAAAGTAATCACAGTTTTTTTATAAAAAAAGACCATCAATTTTTTTTTGTTTGTCCACATAAAACTAATCCTAACTCTGCCACTGTTAATAAAGGGTCGTATTTAACAGTCTACCAAATTTACCCAATATTTTCATACAAAAAAATACTTTCACTTCCCAAAAATACTAAATGCTCACAAAATTAAGAAAATACATAATCTTAAAGCGACAACCAAATATTGACATAATGCTGGTCTCTTATATATTTTGTTCGCCAAAATAACTTTGGTTGACCATAAATACTAAATGTTCACCAAATTTTATTCCGCATTTAATTCTAACATAATACCCAGATATTTAATTTTCGACAGTGTCTTATATTATTTAACAGTTAAAAATTCTATTTGTTAATCAAAAATACAGAAGCAATAAAATGTTGTGCAAGTGGTAAATAATTTTAGGCAAAATTATAGATGTAGATGTGCTAGGGCAAGGAAAATAAGAGTAAAAATAGAAGTGGTTTGCACAAAAAAAGATATTGATTTCCGTAATATAAAAATGCTTTGCTGTAATTGGCTTGCATTATGTAAAACGTAAAACTTCTTTTAGTGGTAATTTCTAATCGTGTTTAAAAAAAAAATTACTGGGCCCTGAACTGACCTTGTACAAAACTTTTTTCGCGTGCCTCTTGTCTGGAAGCGCAAGCGGCAAGGAGAGATGCACGAGCATATTTCATTTTTGGAGTAATAGAATAATTATTTAAGCACAAATAGTTTTTTGAGAAACACTAAATATAAATGGATAGCGCAAATATTTATTATGTACAGCACGGACGCGTAACTTGATCGTTCTACATTTGGTGAACATTTAGTAAAATTGATAGACATATAGTATTTAAAATGTAAGCAATGGTAAAACAATACGCAGCATAGTTATTTTAGTGGTACTGTTCTCATTTTCTGATGTATAACAATTTGGGTTTTATTTAGATTTTTTGATGCTTATTAAATTTTTTGGTGGACAGTGCAAGAAATGTATGGTTTAATTTGGTGTACATTATATTTGTTTTCGTTAATAAAAAGGGTGCGTCCAAATTGTCATTTGTTCGTCAATACCTGAAGCTGTCCAGATGATGGGAGGGTTCCAAATTTCGTTAAGTGACCTGAAGGTAGTAAAAATTTTACTGAATCCTAAACCTTAAGCAAAATTTCTCTAAATAACTAGAAGGATCGTTTCGAAGAAATGGTGGATGCGCCGGGTGAATCGTGTTGAAATGGCAAAATTCCTTCTTTCCGTTTCGAAAAAAATGGGAGCGCGTGCGACGACTCGCGTATGTAAAAGCTTCAAAGGGCTCATATGGAGCCCTGCTCCCAATTACTGGGATGATGTGGGGGAGCTCGTTGGGCTTTAAATTAAAATGTTGTGATGGATTTTACGGTCCGCCGCGTGACAAGACAATAAATTGGGAATAATTGTCGACTATAAATTCGAGGTAATGATGTCGTTGATTGCCGACTGTCAATATCGGACGGGGTTGGTCGACTGGAAATTTCTGAATAAAATTTCAATAAAACGCGAGCAACCCGAGAGGCAATTTGAAAAATTACAAGACGTTACTTAAGAGATTACCCGGAGTATTAAAGGAGCAGTTAAGCTCTCCGCTGGACGGTTTAATGTCGGCCTTAACGGCTTACAAGAAAAGTATTTAACCCGCCGCCCACACGAGTAAAACTGGTAAAACACTTAGAGAAAACCGAACAATAAACAAGTCGCGACCGCCAGTAAATACTTCATCGGGAAAAAGACGAAACAGATAACGTACGCACGCAAACGGCAAGCTCATAGGCTTAGCTGCTTGTACGAGAAGTCGCTGATTTATCGGAGAAGATCTGCGAGTACCGACCACGCGATTGCCGGAGGGTTGTTGCGTATAAACAAGTTTATACCGGCCACTAACATATTCACAAACGTTTCAAGTTGTTAGCTGGCTATCCGGCTGGCGATCTCGTAAAATAAATTAAGGTAATTAAGAGAATCATGTCACTAGATTCCACTTTAATGATATGTTGGACCAGATGAATCTTGCTCGTTAATTATTCAGGCGCAGCTACCGAACGCGAATTAACTCGCTAAATTCGGCCTCCGGACTCGCTAATCGCCGACGTTTTATGCAGGCATAAAAGGGACAGTTATTCCGGTTTTATTGGGACGGTAGCGCGCCAACCTCGCCATGATTGCCCTCTTAACAGCTCCGAATTGACCGCCGAGTCCTCCAGCCTCCGAGTAGGGTCCGGGCCGAAGGAGGCGGCGTAACTAGTCAAAATATTGACGCGAAGCGGATTATTCAAATCAACTGACTCGACGTCGGAAAAAATTAACGTTACGGGTGACGGGCCGGAGAGTGAGCGTTTTTCATTGAATTATTACAACATTCCGAAACAAGTTACGAGCTGACGTCCCGTTAAAGGGATTACACGACGTAAATTTAATACGCGTTATTAGTTCTGTCGGCGAATAAGCAACCTGTAAAGAATGAAGAGCATCCGCTCTAAGACAAGACGGAAGAAGAAAAATAATCATAATTTGTACGCGAATTCGCTCCTCTTTCACGGCGCTGTCAGACGAAATCCTGGCGCGGTTCCGCAAATCGTTAGCAGGCGACATTTCTAACGTTTGTTATTTATTTTCGACGTCACGTTGAAATATTGTTATAAATAATTGCCTCGCGAGACGGATGGACTTTTGATGCCGCTAGTGGCTTTGAAGCGACGAAAGCCTGAAACAAACACGCGTGCTTCGGAGCCGCTATTCGGGGAGGTACGGAAATAAAGAGAAATTCTATAGGAGTGCACGAAAACAAACACAAAAATGTCGCACGGAATTACTGAAACTTTCTTCGGAAATATCCTCCTGAAATATTCCGGATTTATTTAACGGCCGAAAAATACGTGGTCGTCGATCTGAGGTTTCTCTTTGATGGATATTTGGTATCCAGCCGGGCGTTGGGAATTTGGAAATTCTCTCGGTGCGCGATAAATCACCCGCGTTTTACCGTTAATTATCATCGCATTTTTAATAAAAGCCGGGAGTCGGCCGTTAAATGGAGAAATTTTACATAAATTAAGTCCGTGGGTTCCGCGCTCAAAGCCCAACGTTCTTCTACACTGTTGTAAATAACGACCGGCGAACGAGTGTGTACCAAGTTCGTTTAAATTGAAGTTGACATCAATGCGGCGAAGCAATAGACTCCTTATGATTTATTCAGAAAATAACTCAGTACAGTACTGGTCGCGGTTGAATACCGCTGCATTGCAGGCCAACGCCGGTTGGCCGCCATAGAAACCGATGTCCATACATTTCCGTCTTCCCATATCAAACTACCACACATGTCAGAAGACTTAGCGTGGACAATGCAACGAAACCCGAGTTTGCAGCAGAAACAGATGGCTCGACATGCCATCGCCACTACGTTCTCGCCACGAATTTAATTTATTGCGACGACGACACACACATCAATAAACAATTACCGGAGGCAAGATTTGCGCGAAACCGAACTTTCCGAAAAATTGCCGTATCCGCGTCCAGAGGCTCAGCTGCTCAGCAAATGCAAGCAAAGAGACGAGCAAAACACAAGAATAATAAATAAAGAAAATGATCAGATAAATGAGGCAAAAGGCAACTTTGCCCTCCCCCCCCCAAAAAAAAAATAACAAAAAACATAAGAAGAAAAATGGGTGGTCAAACATATGTATAGAACAAAAATGTCAACTTTGCATTTAAGCTCCTGAGAAGCAATCAATTAATCACAAAGTTAAAAATTTGTATGGTTGATATTCAAGAAGCTCCTGAGAAGCGTTCCTTCCATCAATAGTCAACAGTTATCTTTGGTAGATCAAGGAATTAGTTGTTAATGAAAGAGTCAGAAGTGCTCTCACAACAACTAAGAAAGGCTTCAAGAAATATTAGAACAACTAACAATTTATTCGTGAGTTACCATTTAGAAAGAAAAAAAGTTGGCGGAGGCAAAAATGGTTGACGTCATTTTGTAATAAAAATATTTTTTACTATGCCCTCAAATTAGTCAATTAACAAGTTTTTTTTTTCTTTTTCTCTAGTCTAATAGTTTAGACGGAAAAAGCTTAGTTCCACACTTTTGACTAACTTAAAAAAACAAAGCAACCAAGGAGCTAGCCAAACGCGGCACGGAAGCTCCACCTACCTATAGGATCAGAACCAAAGTAGCATACTAGAAGCAACTTCCAGAACAAAGACAAAGAACTCGACAAAAAATGTCATAAGGTTCTTCAGAATGTCTAGAAACGAACTGAAGCTTATTACTGATCTCCTTACTGAACATTGTCACCTTAGATACTATTTCAGGAAACTGGGAAAAACAGACAGTGAGATATGTAGAATTGCAGAATATGTGGATCGGAAAAAGAAACCTCAAAACACATACTGTTAGTGTCATGCTCTACTCTATAGCAAGCCATAACCTCTCTTACTTTTTTATCGTTAGACGAAATGAAGAAAAGGTCTCCCAAAAACACTGTAAACTTTGCAAAAGGTTTATACCTTTGGAACAATAATTAGAAGCAGGGTTTAAACAAAAGATTTTACTGGTCCTAGTTTAGAAAATCTATAGAAGGGTAATGATGCTTTGAAGTCTAATCTCTTAGAAGTTTTTTCAGTTGATTAACGCTTCTTTTTTTGAAAGTCTTGCCTGTAGTCTCCTAATCTAAGCAAGCTTCAAAAAGCTTTAAGTCGGGTAAAATTTAAGGGTTTTTCTATTAATGTTTGAAAAAAAAATTAACTCTTTATTTTTTTATATTTTTTGGCTCTCGGTACTCAGGAGATTGGTTTCAACCCTTACGGGAATGCACTCAAAGATTGAGCTTATTAAGTACATATATAAATATTTGAACGTACTCTCCAAGAATTTTTTTTTAAATTTTAACTTTTCTATTTTTATTCTATTTTTTGTAGATTTGCAGCTAAATATTAAATACTATGTTATTTTTCGGCTCTCAGAAAAAAAAAACAACAAGATATGTCTTTACAATAAAATATTAGAGCCAGATATGCAGTTGCCACATGTAGGGTTGGGCCAACAAAATTAATCTTAAAAATTATAGTTTTGGGGTTAAAAGCTGAAAAATATAATAATTCTACCCTGATATTCCAGAAACAATAATATCAAAAATCAGAAATAGACAGTGTTACAGAAAGTGAAAAGGACATTGTTCAGAACCATAAGGTGAGGCTTCATCAGCATGTAAAATATCAAAGATTTTCAAGCTCCTCGACAATACTAAAGACACTCAGACAATTATTTGAACTAATGTAAAACAAAGCAAAGCTGTGATAAAAACAAAGCAGGAATACCCAGGGCTAGTACGTGATAAATGAGCATTAGAAATAGGCAAACACTAACAGGTAATTTTTTTTCTTAGCATAACCACTTAGTTAATTTAAGTTGAATAAGAATAAATTGCTGGTTCATCTTAACGTATTAGGTAAATCATACTCATTGACTCGTTTGCCACGTCTAAAATTGAGTCAATTTTTCACACCCCACCACCCATCCAAATCTCATTTGTGCCTGTCTCCCGCATCCACTTTCCCGTTTAGGGCAGGTTCCTACGTCGCCACATCCGAAAGAGTTTTCGTGTTCGTTTGACAGCTTTGACGAGGAGTCGGGCCGTTCGAAACAGCCATACGCTCATTTCTCCGGTTTCGACGATCATCTGTTTAGGGTTTGCGAGGACGGAAACGATAAATCCCAAAAATTTATTGTCATATATTTCCATTAACACGGCGGTCACAAAAAAAGATCGACCTGCTTTAATTCAACTACATTGGACGAAATCCGACAAAAACTGACAATACCGGTCGAATAATTCACGACGGGTCGGAGTGTGGCTCTTTGTTATACCAAACATTCAATTATCTATCATTGCATAATTTAGAGCAAATGACAAAATTATCAGCGGAATCAGTGACGGACATTGTCCCGTATTTATAGCTGTCATAAATTAAAACGTGAAACCGCATCGATAAATCATGGCGCAAAATGAAGTATCGTATGGCGGCAACACGGAAATCGACGATGGGTTCGAACTAATTGAAATTTCCCTAATGGCGTTTCTCTGTAAACAATCGGCGAGGTCTGTCGGGAGCGATCCGTCACTTACCGACCGGGACACGCAGGAGGCGGTCCCGGGGGTGCATCGGGACATAACGATGGCAAAAATCTGCAGTCAACGGCGCGACTCCCGACGATGGGAGGAGAAGTCGAGTCTTTGCTCTGATTTAATCGGCTTTAATTATCCCCTTTAGAGGCCGGATTTATTAATTTATTTACATGTTGTGCCTTGTTCGCTCTTCTCGTTTTGTTTCGGCCGCGTCGAGATTCCGCTCTGGATAGAGGCCTAATTGTGAAATATCGCCTTGTAATTGTTGCCGTTGCAAGAGACCGCCGGTTTGATTGGTTATTTATTGATAATTTGTACAGAAACCGCTCGTTACGGCTTAATGAAACTAATGAGGCTTTCCGGGTCGGATTTCGGCCGCCGGCCCAAGAGCCCGACCCCCGGCCCCAAACTGCGATGTTGCCCAAATAATCTGACTATATAGGTACGCTACTTCAATATAGGTACCTCAAGAAAGAAACATGGATGCGTTAGCATTATTTCTAGTTATTAAAGGTAAAAGTTGCAAAATTGGTGGATGCGCCGGGAGAGCGATAACGCCCGCTAGTTGCAGAAAGCTCCCTCAACGATTTGCAACACCAGCTCGCGTCACCTCTAATTCCTGCAGTTGTTAATCCAATTCCAGTTGGTTTTGTCGTCTTTGTCACGAACGCGATTCTTTCTTCCGCTCGAGGGCGCGCGCTCCCCTATTTCTTTTCCTGTAAATATTTGTCATCTCGCGTTTCTGTCCCTCAACTAGAAGCCCTAATTCCCGGCGTTTCCTCCATGTGATGCCGACTGCGAGACGACCGGCCCACTTTTGCCTTTCCATTTTTAAATCGTGTAGGCACTATTTCAAATCGAAATTACCATACAATGGAAGCAACTTTAGCAACATTGCCGTTTTTTATTGTCGGAACATTCGTCACGAAAAAATCACAAATATTACAAGCGACATTTTCGATTATCGGCGATAATTTTCGCGTCAATCGCTGTAACTCTATATCTGACGTGCATAATTGCCAAGTAATTGACTCGGCAACGCCAAACTCTGCCGCATCACTGTATCGCGTTACCTACAGTTAGTTGTAATTCGAAGCAAAGCTCGATTATTGAGTTTCCACCGTAATTTCGGGAAATCGCCGAAAAACGCCAGTTTTGAAGCCGGGAAAGTCGAAATTCGGCACATGTCGTCGGGTTGTTTGGGGTTGTGAGCGCCCCTCTCTCGCCCGGGGCGAAAGCCCGTCTTACCGCGCCGCGGTCCTGATTCCGCGAGTTATGGGCCGTATCAATGCAGCTTTTGTGCTTTGTGGTGGAAACGAACACGTGTCGTACTTGGCACGTACCTTGATTCTAAGTAAGCGTCGTTAACGATTAACGAACGCCCCTGCGAATCTGGCTTCGACCGTATCCATTTAACACGCCGGAAAACTAACCCAACTGTTTGTTAGTTGAATCAATAAATCCTTCTGACAAGCAAATAATTCAATCTGCGCGTGTAAAATTAAACGTAAACAATCACGCTCTAAATGTATTTTATAAATTGGATCGCAAATCGAATCCGTGAGAGGCGACCAGGACCATCGTCCTTCCACTTTTGAATGTTAATACTTAATAAGGCATTGTTTACTTAACGGACACGGTTAATTCTCCGGTAGGTTTACGTTATACGCTTGGAGCCCTGCGAGTCCGTTCCGATTTGCATTTTTATTACGAAACGGGTTGTACATTAAACCGCGGCCTAAACAAAAGACTGCACCGTAACAAAAGAAAAACACAACATTAGCAGACTTGAATTTTAATTTGGAAATAAAAAATATCCAGACATTTAGTAGGAGACACAATGCAACTCTGCGCCGGGTCCGTCCTCAACTTGTTCCGGCTGCCCCTCGTTCATTATTCAGCTCCGGGAAAAAATTTATGCACTTCCAGCTTGAATTGTTGAATTTTTTCGTCGTCTTACCCACGGCGACCCGCGGAAGATTGTTAAGCTATCAGTTAAAGCTCCAACGCTTGACAGGAACATGGCAGCGTCGTGTTCCGTCTGCAAGCGAGCGCCACAATTCCTTTTTTCGGTCGGATTACGACGCGTCGGTGGCAAAAGCAAATTCTTGGCCCATCCACCAGGAACGACCCCAAATTTTTAGCAAGAGAATAAAAATTACGGCCCGACGAAGAACAACTCTAACGCAATATCGCCTTGCACCTTTTTCCCGGAGCTTTAACTCAACTTAAAGTTTTTGCTAGACTACTTCATAATCTAAGTTAGCTTTAAGTCGTAAAAAAATTTCTCAGTTAAGCTTTCTGTCCAGAAGCTTTTTCTCAATTTATCGCCTTCAGAAGCTCAATTTGTCGCTTTCACAAAATACGTCTCAGATAGGTTGTACAACATACTTTCTAAGAAGATAAAAAGTTGATTCTAAATCGGTCCCGAGAGCTTTAAAAAAATTGCTTTGTAGTTGAACTTTTTTCCGGAGCTTTGCCTCAATTTGTCTTTTACCACTAAATAAGCTACTTCATAAGATACATAAAACATAAATAGTTGTAAGCTAAAAAGTCGTGATGGAGACTTTTTAGTTGAGCTTTCTGTTCCGAAGCTTTTTCTTAATTTGTCGCTTAAAAACTATGTCTAAAAATTTGAGACGTTGACTCTAGGTCGACGCTGGAGGTTGGAAAGAATAACTTCTTAGTTTTACTAAAATTTAGATTAGGACAGATTGTATGAATAATGAAGTTTAAAAAAAAAGTTTTGTTTCGGAGCAGAAGCTCAAGCTTTAGCTATTGAGCCCCCCGATTCTCGGTGTCTCCGACCGCATCCGGGGCGCGTTCGTCACGGCGGCGCAATATCGCGTGCTGCGGTCCAGTCCACCCCTGCATATTTCATAATCCGATACCAACCTTGATTAGTGCGTGCTGTTCCGAGAAAAAACGCCAATATCAGAAGCGCGAGTGACAGGCCATGGCTTGGGGTTTCCGGGGGCGCCATGGTAACAGGACCGGTTCAGCTCTAGGGGGTGCTGCAACGCCGCATCACTGCCGCCACACGCACATCCACGTCTGTCTGTCACATCGCATCTCTGACACTTCACTTATTGGACGAAGAGACGCGTCGCGTCGCTATCTGTAACAAAAAGATGCGTGATGTTAAGAGATGCAGTTGTTGGTTTGGAAGGAGGTTCAGATAAAATCAGTTTAGGGAAAAGAAGGCCCCGACGGATGATTGATGGACCGGTTTGAATAAAAAAAATTATGTAAAAAAGATATCAAGGGTGAAGTTCGGGTGGGAATTGAGACGTTTCACGACTGTTCTTGTAGAAAGTCTGACGGTTCAATTGAATTATTTATTTACACATTTGGCGCTGCGGGGGAAGCTCCGCGTTTTTTCGCAACATTTGGTAACGACCCCAACAATTCCACGAGTTTCAGCAATCCGAAAGCTATTTGCTAACTGTTAACTGACGATCTACAAGAACTTAGTCAGAAAAGTGGGAAATTTTGAGCTCTTTTACAGGGTGGCCTATAATTATTAGGCACGGGTTTATCGACAAAAGTAGTGGTATCCTTTATAACCACCCCCGAAATGTGTCGGTCTAATTACGTGACACCTGACACCCTGTCTAACGACAATCACAATAATAGTTTGGGCTTTATCAATAATTCAGGACGTGAGAGTCGCGGTCGGGGTGGTTTATGCTTATGGCTTCATCAAAATGGGGTGGAAATTGAAATTTGGCCGCTTGTAGGTCGCTTTTATTGATATAAATAATACTCTCGACAAAAACGGCACTTGATCGGATTTACGAGATTCATAACACGCGGAGGGTCCTGCAAAAACAGTCCCTGTCACACATAATTTTCAGAAAAAACAACCCGTCATTCGCTCCCTCGTTCCCAGTTCGGTTTGATGGCCGCAATAACGCAATATGGGGAAGTTGAAGTGACGATTTTATCGAAATGGCGCTCACGTTTTTGGTTTCCACTCAAAAACTTTTCGGGCATTAAAAAATTGACGGCCTCGACCTGCTCCACAAACGTGAAATCATCCCCAACTTTAACACTTCATAATTAAGGAATGACGAACTTATTAGATTACAATAAAGTGTCTAAAGACAAGAAAGGGTTCAGAAGAACCCAAAGGCGTCAAAGAAACAAACTTTTTGCTCAAGAGGGGTAACCAAATTTTGTTTATCCATTTTGAGTAAAATAATTTTGGGTACTCCCTTATTTGCATATTTGACTGGAATAGTTTTCCAAGAAAAGTTTAAGGATGAAAAAATTGGCAACTGCAGGCTTGGCAATTGCCAACAATCTGGCACCTCAGAAAGGAATTCCTAATTGAAATAAATTGCGAAAGAGTTTTTACTATACATAATGAAGTTGGAAGTCAAGCGTGGGTGTGTTATTAATACCGTCTGTGAAGACATGGGAGTAGATAAGGCGAATCTAAATCAATATTAGCATTTTTGGGCATAAAAACTCTTGGGATCTAAAAAATTGCCACTCGCTGGCCGCTGGCCATCGAGGAACCGTCAGTTTTCTCTGTCCAAACCCGGCGTGGTTCTGGAGGCCTCTGGCAGTCGTGCACCAGTAAAAAACCGTCGACGATACGTACTGAAGATAAGTCGAACCAAAATTTATACCTGCAGATCGAGGTGTCAGCTGCAAGAAGAGGAATTATGATCCGTCCGTCCAGTGAAAGGATCCAACCTTGTTTATAGACAAAATTTATTGCATTAGACTTGATAACCATCATTTCTGTAACCGTGATTTTTTTCTTGTTGCGCCGTGTCGATTAATAAATAATCGAGAGTCCCGCCAAATTCCGGGGGCGGCTCGCCTTAGCCGGAGTCGCGGCTTGCTTTCATCACCGCGTTGTATTAACATCGATAAATCATAATAATATAATTGGTTAATAATGTGTATGGGTCGCAATAACAATCCAGACATTAAAGTGATGTACAGTGTGTAATAAATACCGATGAGGAAAAGTGCCGATAAAATAGTGCCCCTTTCGCGACCCACGCCCTCGACTTGATACGGCTATACGCCCGCTGGTTTATCTAACTCGACGATATAGTTAAGGTTTCGTGGAACAATAGGGCAATTTGATATTGTTTTCGTATGGAAATCGAGCCCAGCTTGTGGCGTTACATCGGTGTTTGATCGGAGATTGGGCGATGTCCACGCATTACTATGATGAATTATCGCCCATGCAATTAGGCGAGATGATGCGTCGCGTTGTCGGTAATTACGAGATAATTATAACATCGGTTTGCATTGTTGGAGATGGCGGCGATAAGACGGGGTTCAATTAAAATTCTGCGAACAGCTAGTTGCATTATTCACCGCCGAACAATATGCCTGCCTGCATGCGAGCGGCCACGTTATTAATAACAAATTTGCATATAAAAATATCGGATAGAATTGTAAATTATACATTGTGTCTTTCGTGAAAACATTATATAAACGTTCAACGTACTGATTAACTATTGTTTGTCGGAAACCAGTTCTCGACGAGCTTTGAAGCGCCGGCCTGCAGTTGCGAGATTATGGAAATAATAAAGCACATTATTCAAATTTATTTTTAAACCTTGTCCGAAGTAAATCGCACACGATTTCCGGATTTTTCCGGCACGTTCGCCGCATTCGGGGATTATTTTCCTCCGCACTCGACGAAAGGGAAACGAGAAAACAATTCCGGGCCACAACCAACGACGTAATTTGTGTTATTGCAATTAGTTATCGGGCGAACTTTCACCCCACAATCAAGGGACGTTGATAAATAAATTATCGAGGCGATTGAGACCCTGCGATAACCCGGACCGGGACAAAAATTATTAATGACGCCTCTCAAAGCTTATTTATTGGACGATTATTACCGGGAGCTTTCCAATTCCGGTCCGCGAAGTAATTATGATAAATAGTCAACCATTAACGCCGCAATACAAACAACTCGTTAAGTTAATACGTAAAATTTGGCGGTTAATCAACAAGTGACCGCGACGAAAAGACAATTCCTCCATCAGTTTGCATGAGGAAAGCGCCACTACTGACTGAAAAGCTTTATTTTTCTGCGGCGAGCGAGGCAGAAAAACGGTTGATGCGTATGTGAAGTGACGCTGTATAGTTTCTCTTTGAACGACCCCAACAGCTTTAACCCATTAGAACTGGAACGTTTTCAGTCAATTATCACGTGTTTAGAGCAAATATAAAAGCTTTAGCTAATCAAGAGACTGCGTCGATGTAAATAGACGCGCAACAGTTTCCGAATTGCATCCGTAAAGACACATGTTTGAAGCTGGCCCATCATATATTTACGGCCATAGAAACAGAAACCTTTTAGAACCTTGTACTGTTAAGTGCTTTTTAATGTAGCCCAGACGTCTTCCTTCTCTAAACTGAACCTCGAAACTACCACTTAAGATAAACACACAAACGTTGTGTCGAATACACAAGGATGCAGGTAAAAATGCCGAAACCCCGTCGATAATTTTCGAACAACCACCCCGCTATTTTACCTGCCGTTGTCTCTGGGTGCTATCAATTAATTTTCCCGGCCCTGACCGGCGAAAAGTTTCTCAAGAACAATAATCGCGCGAATAGCGCCAGTCAAATAAAAAGCGAAAGAATTAAACGCTTCGAAGCACTTGTTAAAGCACTTGAAAGTTCCGGACGCGTCCTACGCGTGTTTAAAAATTCCCATCGAGTTCAGGTATTAATTTGAAACTTGTTCCCGGATAACTTCATCGTTACACCGTTTGTTCGATCAGAGAATCTAAAGTTACTTGCGAGGTGTGTATCGCGTTACTGCCGTCAACTCCCCTTGTTATCTGGGAAAATACAAAAAGACACGACTGGCGGCAACGTTAGGTGATGGGAAATCACGCTTTGCTTCTCTCTCGGCGCCGCTGATTTATAGGGGCGATTAATTCCTTGATTTATGTTATTATCTCGCAGTTGGATACAATTTTGTGTTATTAAATAATTAATATTGTGTTTTACAATGATTAACGGAACATGAGCCGCAATTAAATCACAGATAACCTCTGCACTCGACAGATTCAATTTTGGGCAACGGGCGCAAAAACAAATTAATTGGTTTGACGCGGATTATCGCAAGAATTGACGCAAATTTCTTCGCTAATTAACGCCATTTGTTTACCGAACCCGATCCGAAGCGTGACCCGGACGAGTTTTTGCTTTATCCCAAAAATTGCGCATCTTTGGCACTATCGCTACTTTCGGTTTAACGCTTTCAGATGAGAACATAAACCTCCATAACATTTAATGCTATATTTGATGTGTCAAGACTGTCAAGTTTGAGATTTTTCTCCAAAAAATTTAAAATGTCACTTCCTGATGTATAGCCATTTGTGGACACGAGTTTTTTGAACAAAGTGACTTGTTCTGGTACTCTTTACAATCACCTGAAAGTTGTTGGTCTAATTATGGAACACCCAGTAGAACGAAAGTGTATGTCACCTAATAAAATTAGATTAAATACCTACACTATATGTATAGTAGAATAGTTTAACAAAAGTATAATAGTATAGGTAGGGTTAATTGTTTACAATGCCCACTTTTCGATTTTTGGAAACCATCGCGAGACATCATTCTAATGCCATTTTAAGCAATACAATGTTGTGCAAACCATACATAATTTTATACAAAATTTACAGATGTAGATGATGCTAAGGGCAAGAAAAATAAGAGTTAAAATAGAAGTGGTTTGCACAAAAAAAGATATTGATTTTCGTAATGTATACATGGTGAGGAATGCTTTGGTGTAATTAGTTTTTTGAAAATTGAAGAGTGGATAAAGTAAACAATAATCTAGGTAGGTATAATATTTAAAAAACTATGCAGGGCCAAACTAAGAATTTTTAATAACAAAGAAGGACTGAGATTTATAAAACTTTCGCTTCTTGGGGGTTGCAGGGCCGCAAAGAATCGTGAGCTCCATCCACAGCTAACGCTCGCTTTGCATTGGCCTGAGTACAGCGCGATATGGATGGATGTGGAAGAATGCATGAGAAAAATGACACCTACCCTTTTTTAAGACCTCAAAAATAAATTATGTGGTTGCCTTTAAGAACCCTCTCAGGTAAGAGATGACAAAATACAGGTACACATACATTTGCATGTAAAAAGGGCGAGGGTGGTTTTCTGCACCGCACCCCTCTTTCGCAAAATTTCAAATAAGACTGGAAGATGGTATAAAACAGAAAATACTAAGTGACCGATTTTGAAAATTTGTTAATTAATAAGAATTTAGTTTTTTGAATTTACATATTCCCATTACATAAGAAGTTTGAAACAGCTCAAAAAATTCAGTTAAAATTTCTATGAGTAGAATCGTTGGGCTTGCTGTCTCTTTTTAGCGTTTTTCCCCTAATTTCGTTAGTTGTCCGATTTTTCAGTTAGAGCTACTTTTCACGCAGATAAATGCCTCTCCAGCCGTCCCTCTCCGTGATTATCCCTTTCGCTGCGTCATCGATTTTAAAATCGGAAAGTGTCCGCAAAGCGGTAATTTCCTCCATTAAACCAATATTGCCAAGTTTCTTGAAAAAAGCCGCAAATTGCTGCCAGCAGTGATGCTATTTCCGGGCTCTTTCCCGAAAAGGATTTTTGTCCGGGTGAAAGTCGGTCGCGATTCCCTGAAATATTCAGGAAGGCTAAAAAGCCAAGTTCTGTAGGGGGCCCGCAAGATAATATGATAAGCAGAGGGTGCCGCGGAGGCAGGTAGTTTTTAAATGGATTTCGGTCCCCACGTTGTTAGCTTCATAAAGATGAATGGCTGGGACTGAAAACTTACAATTAGGGCCTCACATAACGACTTTCGCAGCCATTCTCCCAGAAGGAGATAAGTGGTTTTTGTGTGTTTTTGTCCCCTTATCGGCCGTAATTTAATGGAGGAAGATTTTCACCTTTTGCGCCGGCATCTGGGTGGCGTGCACGAAATGACATCGGTGTAAATCCGTAAAAAATCTCCAACAACTCGCTGAAAGGGCCAATTTAGCAATTTAAAATCTTGACGGAAACTTCTAGTCTCGCCGTTAATGACGGACTTAAGGCCACTGCACAGGTCTCTGTTATTATTTTAATTATAATCCTACGCTCCTGGAGAACAGGTTTGGTAATTTTTTCTCGTCAAACTTTATGGCCGCATTTAGGTATCCTCCGCGCCGTAATTATTTTCGAACGCAATCGTTAAATTCCCAAATAATCGCGCAAGCTTGTTGTAAAATGTAAATATTAGCATACACCCGCGATGTCCGTCACTTTTGGCCGGTTTACTGCAGTCTTTTCTTTACGACCCAAACGTCTTTTTGAAGTTGTACAGAAGTCTCCAGTTGATGTCAGCAAAGTTGTAAAAAGGAGAATAAACACTCAAAGTGTCGTTAACGGAGTTAACGGCGAGTTACGCCACGCTAAACCCGCCGGCGTAAAAATCAGCAAATTTATTGGCCCGAAAACTGAATTTGGCAACGCGACTTTCCTCCAATTGTTAATAATTGAGTCAATAGTCGGAAAATCCGACATTAATCACGTTGACCGGCGACTTTCAATTAATAATCCCTCCATGCAGGTCGCATATAGGTCCGTCTGTCAACGAAACAGATAACTCATTGTCTGGGGGCCCCCGGCTTCGGTATTTCATTGCCCACCGTGACAGGTTAAATGGGATCTCCTGGCCGAACCGGCACAAAGAATGTAAAACAATCAGAATCGCAGGTAGAGACTTTCCATCAAAGACGCGGATCAATTCTAATTGATGTTTATGCTCTGTCAATTAAAAAGAAACGGAAAACGTCTCCATTATTCCAGTGTTGTGGCAGCCTTCGCCCTTGATCCCCAACCCGATAAAAGACTTTTTGTGCGGTCACTCGCTGGTTTGGCTACAAAGGAAAAATTGCGGGATGCTGACACAATTTTTTGGCGAAGGGGTTCCGTCCCGAGCGGTGGCCGGCGACCCAAAAATGTCACGGCCGCATGAATTAATTTTTAATTAACGACGACGCTAACAACGTTTTGTTAGCGGCCGAGCTGGAAGGTACAATTGCAAAAATAACGCATCTGAAGTGTGCCTAATTATTACTTGAGGCCTCGCCGGGGCTAAAGTTGAATTTCATGCTCATTAAATGTTTTAATTATGTTAGTTGAGAAGCACAATGTAGCGCTTGTGTAAAATACCGAACGAGTTATGTGCCACCGTGACGCTTTATAATTAACAAAGTGTGTTATTTTTCTAATTAACAACATTTAAAACGATATACTTTTCACCCGCCTGATTGACGTTAGATTCGAGGCGCTTTTGGGCCCAATTAAATTGAGCCCACGCGCACGTCAAGCGATTTTGCAGCACGTCAAAACATTGCAATAAAAATTTTTTCGATTCGGCCCACAATTGTGCAATGTTCTCCATAACCAGTTTTAGCACCGAACGTTTACAAATTAGTTACAACACGAAACTTTTTTGGAAATAGCAACATTTACCCTTAAACGCTTAAACAATAATTACGCCACAAGAGAGTTTTTTGGCAAAAGCCAACATCTACACTCAAACGATTAAAAATTTCGACATCGTTAATTATGTCACAAAAGAGTTCTTTGGGAAGCGGCAACGCTGGGGAGCTTTCCCAAAAATTCTTTCCCACGAACTATGCAAATCGTGTCGCAAATTAATTATGATGAACGCGAAATTTATGGGATTCGCTCATCGAAGCTGCTTCTTGGGAAGGCTTCTTAAGCTAATAATTTATTGCCACTGGCGAACGTTAATAGTAGCTTCATTGAATTATACATGAAAAATTAAAGCAACAAATTTATTGCTTTTGCAATGCGAACAAAAACTCGGATTCTCGCAGGCAAGATCGAGCACCGTAGCACAAGCTCCGCAAAATCTGCAGGTGCGCCAACCTTTACTAGAGATCTGGACGACAGGGCGTGCCCTCGCGGAAAAACAGAAACAACTGTTAGCGAATTTTCCACGCAAATTCTGACATACTATTCAAGTGTTTCGACCGTTTCTCACCCTCTAATCTTGTACTTCTATTAGCAATAAAGATAATGAATATATCCGTATCATTTAGGTTTACGTCGCGCCACGTAACATAAAACCTCAGCCAATGTGCCATAGTGAAGAATGTTATAGCAAGCCGGTTATATTTACAACATTGTTGAAATTGCTGGTGAAATAAGGACGAAAGTAATTGAACAGACTTTATGTTGCCTGACGTATTTATTACAGTAGCTATCGGCTTATGAAAGGTTTTTTACTTTTAAGTAAACTTGTAGTTTTAAAATAGGTGTCAAAAATACATTATGGGACTCTTTTGCTGGCCTTGCTTCACTTTAACAATTGCAAAAATTATTTTGGCAGAACCATGATGAGGCAAAAGACAACAGAGTTTATTGGACCTGGCAGTGTTGCAACGTGCTTTAAAAAAAAATTATTTTGAAGATTACGGGTAAATTTATTTTTCTCTGATGTTTTAAAAAAAGTTATTCGCTACTAAATGAGCCTAAAGTGACTCTAGCTGCACATTTTTATGCACAGTATGGTTTAAGTATTAAGTACTGAGCCGGTCGCCAGATAAGCATAGATATTTGCAATTTTCCATTATTTTGTGAGGGAAGCTGCCGATGGCCGGTGCGCGAGTCGTGGCCCATGCATTTTAACCCCGTGTGTCGATGTGGAGCGCACAACTCGTGAACCTCAAGGCAGTCGTAACGTTACAAAGTTCGTGTTATTCGGTTGATGGTTGCCAGTGATCGTTAATTTCACTGCTTATAGCTTCCATTAACGGATTTGGCGGAGTGATAGCCTCAGTTGTCGCGTCCCATTATCCCGTTGTTTTCAAAAAAGCACCCGCGTTGTTTGCTCGCGGTTTATCTAATCCATCACGGAATTTAGTGGTGCGCCGATCCATAATTCAAAACATTTCTGGATCTGACCGGGTCATTTACAAATCGTCCGGTGATTTTTCAGCAGCCAAATCGCTCGTTCCCAAACAACAAAAGCGCCCGGTTTTTATGTGAGCGCGTCCAGGTGATTAATTCGGCCAAACATCTACCGTCTATTTATAAAACGTTTCGCGGGCGTCGCCGCCGCTGCCGGCGTCGTTGTTGGAGGCGTCGTCGCGGGGATTTAAGGACACGCGATGTTCCGGGGCGAAGAAGTAGGGCGCGGCTGATGTTACCTGGTAGGTGGCGATGGGCGAAGAGGCAGTGATATATAAACCAATTAAAAGTCAACGGTGTTTAATGTAATACCTCGGCATCCGCCAAACACGCGTTACCGTGTTCAAATAATAGTTCACGGCTGATAGCATCGCCGTAGCCGACCCGGTGGCGTGCTCGCTGACCATTCGTACAGCCGGCCCGTCCACGCATAAAGGGATAATGCAGACGTAGCGGTCTCGTCTGGGGGCCGTAAATTCAAACATGGATTGGAAGTACGGCCAAGAGCGAAGCTACGCAACATCGCCGGCATTACGCCGAAAAGAAGGATTGCGAAAATTTACAGAACCAACCAAATCCGCCAAAGAAGTCAGCGGTGATAAAGAACTAGATAACTAGAGTTTCTTAATTACAAAAAGTTTGACGCGCCAAATAGCCCAATTGCATTCACGACACGCTTTGGTCAAGTTGTCGCGATAAAGCTACAAAAGAAGTGAAAAACTGAAAAAACTGAAAAGCAACTGAATGACAAAAACGGGAGTTTTAAAGAAAAAACTTACACCTATTACCTAGAGGTCGCAATTATCGTGAGGCCAAGGCGGAGGGGCGAACGCAAATGTTAAGGGGTCGTATTTAACAGTCTACCAAATTTACCCAATATTTTCATACAAAAAAATACTTTCATTTAACAAAAATTTTAAATGCTCACCAAAATTAAGAAAATACATAATCTTAAAGCGACAACCAAATATTGACATAATGCTGGCCTTTTATATATTTTGTTCGCCAAAATAACTTTTGTTGACCATAAATACTAAATGTTCACCAAATTTTATTCCGCATTTAATTCTAACATAATACCCAGATATTTAATTTTCGACAGTGTCTTATATTATTTAGCAGTTAAAAATACTATTTGTTGATGAAAAATATACAAGCAATAAAATGTTATGCAAATGGTAAATAATTTTATGCAAAATTATAGATGTAGATGTACTAGGGCAAGGAAAATAAGAGTAAAAATAGAAGTGGTTTGCACAAAAAAAGATTCTGATTCCAGTAATATATAAATGCTTTGCTGTAATTAGCTTGCATTATGTAAAACGTAAAACTTCTTTTAGTGGTAATTTCTAATCGTGCTTTAAAAAAAAAATACAAGGCCCTGAACTGACCTTGTACAAAACTTTTTTCACGTGTACACGCAGATTCAATATAAATGAGACACTTGAATAACTGGTTGTCTACCTTTATTTTGTAACCCAAGAAATTTGACAACACTGTAAAGTGGATAGTAAGGTCGTAGGCACGGAGTGACAGAGCTGACGGAGGCCGTTATTCAAAATTCTGAAACTGAAACGCACGTGGACGGGATTGTTTGGTTTGAAGGCTCCCTCGAACCAACGAAAATTACACAAGTCGTCGACACGTTTTTTGGATTTAAGTTTAACGAAAGTTTGCTTTTAATTTATTATAAATTACAAAATAAAGGTAGACAACCAGTTATTCAAGTGTCTCATTTATATTGAATCTGCGTGTACCTCTTGTCTGGAAGCGCAAGCGGCAAGGAGAGATGCGCGAGCATATTTCATTTTTGGAGTAATAGAATAATTATTTGACGCACAAATAGTTTTTTTGAGAAACACTAAATATAAATGGATAACGCAAATATTTATTATATACAGCACGGACGCGTAACTTGAGCGTTCTAAATTTGGTGAACATTTAGTAAAATTGATAGACATATAGAATTTAAAATGTAAGCAATGATAAAACAATACGCAGCACAGTTATTTTAGTGGTGATGTTCTCATTTTCTGATGTATAATAATTTGGGTTTCATTTAGATTTTTTGATGCTCATTAAATTTTCTGGTGAACAGTGCAAAGGATGTATGGTTTAATTTGGTGTACATTATATTTGTTCCCAATGTTAAGTGATTAGGTCACTTCAAGTCTGCCGGGTATCTCGCTGCATGTCTGTCAGGTAACTTTTAAGTGACTGAAAGGACCTTGACGAATGGTTCGCCTCTGACATCGTTGCAGGGCTCCCTCGTTCGCCTTTCGGCTCGAAACTGCATTTCCCCCATAATGACAGATAATTTCTGTCGAAACCCGTCAGTGATTTATGACCAGATGCCTTTTGCATAACCGAATTGCGTGCAGGTCCAATATCGCAGGGTGGTTTTCTTGAAAGGTCCGGGGGCGGGCCTCGACCATATGGACACTGGATGCCTTTCAGGAGTAGTTCCAAGAACCCACCTCTAGACCGCAACCCAATTAACTTGAGAACAGCGCAACACGCACTTCTTTCTTTCCGTACCGGTGATCGATCAATTGTTTTCTAGCATAATTGGAAACGTTAATGGTACGTGAACGCAACAACAGGTGAATGTAAGTGTAAAAGTACACAAGTGAAATCCGCCTTTTCGATGAAATCTCGACCGTAACGAGCGGAGGCGTAATCCTGATTGAATTCGGCTTCTTTAAACCGCTAAACAAAAGGACACCACGTCACCTGGCCCGACAACTAAACGCCACACAAACCCACGCCAGTCGCTGATTATAGATATTAATTAAACATGGAAACAGCGTGAACGTTCGCAAACACCGAGAAATTAGCATTTTTTGCATAACCAGGCTCGCCTTTACGTTGCGCCACGGAAATCGAGATTTGTTGCCTGGTTTGGCCGCCAAAACGCAAATCAAAAAACAACAATCAAGAATTTGTTAATTGGACGATGCCACTAACAATAGTTCAAGTTCCAAATAATTTTGATAGGACTCCTTGTTGACTCGAAAACGTTATTAATTACTGATGCTGGCGTTGCTGAGAAGCCCCTTGCAATCAGCATTTCCACTGACGGTCGCTATCATTAGTTTGGGTTAATGGGACAACTGTTCGGTAAGTCCCGCGACTTCAAGAAAAGCTCGAGATGAATGGTGAACGAGGCCAAGACCCAACAGGGGTTAGTTTCTCTTCTCCGACAAAAAAGAATGAGACGAAGAACCAACACAAACAACTGCGGCAAGGGCTCTTAATTTGCGTTAAAGTACCTCGCAACGTTACAAATTCTCCCCCGGGATCAAAAAACCATGACTACCATCGTTCCAGGAACGTAACGTATTATGAAACAGTATCTCTCATACATACGTCGCGAAGAAAACATCGTGCTGCATAACTCGAATCGCTTACCAATTATCTCTCGTAGAAATAACACGACAACAATTAAATCATCCAAGAATTTCAAATGTTAATTGTTGCGAAAATTTCTTTGCGACTTAGTTCTTTGCGCTGCTCGGCGAGAACGCGCCGGTTAATTCGGCTATTGTTGTCGCTAGATTGTTTATTTATTTTCGTTAATTAACGTTATTGATTGAACAAATTGCTTCTTTGCGACGGGCCATTGTTGGCCGTCGCTGTTGGTGAATGGGAACGTTATTATTGCGATGTTTATTCAGATTCGGGATGCCGTTATATCGTCGACAAACAATGATGCATCCAATTAAATTGTTGATAAAACTGCGAGATTGAATATACGAGGCGAAGGTGCGCTCCCCATAATAATTCATTTCTTTGTGGCCGGCTGTGTTCCTCGCTGTTTATTCTCGTTTTACTTTGACACACAGGCGATCTCAATGACGTGTTCCACAAATCATTCAAGTTGTATCATCAAGATTGAGTTACATCGGCCGCCTTCTACGCAACGCGAACCCACGGCAAGCAGACAAGTTGAAAAATGTGGAATAAGTCGAAGGTTTGCAACTTTACAGCAACCTGAGGATGCTTGAACACTCATGACGTTTTCTATTGATTTTTGGGCTAAAATACGTTAAGAGTAATTACCAATTATACGAATAGGAAAGCATAATCAGAATCGCTGATTAATTTAAAATGGGTCGTATTTAACAGTCTACCAAATTTACCCAATATTTTCATACAAAAAAATACTTTCATTTCCCAAAAATACTAAATGCTCACCAAAATTAAGAAAATACATAATCTTAAAGCGACAACCAAATATTGACATAATGCTGGCCTCTTATATATTTTGTTCGCCAAAATAACTTTTGTTGACCATAAATACTAAATGTTCACCAAATTTTATTCCGCATTTAATTCTAACATAATACCCAGATATTTAATTTTCGACAGTGTCTTATAATATTTAGCAGTTAAAAATACTATTTGTTGATCAAAAATACACAAGCAATAAAACGTTATGCAAATGGTAAATAATTTTATGCAAAATTATAGATGAAGATGTGCTAGGGCAAGGAAAATAAGAGTAAAAATAGAAGTGGTTTGCACAAAAAAAGATATTGATTTCCGTAATATACAGGGTGTTTAGCTTGAACTGGATTCTTCGATAACTCCGAAAATACTAACGTGGGTAAAAATTGTTAAATACAAAAGTTACTTGTGGCAATGTTCTCCACTACCTAAAAATATTTTTGCATATACAGGGCGTCCGATGCTCAAAATTTTTGGAATCACTCCGTATTTTTAAATGGGATGATATGGTTTTTCTTAGAGTTTTGGATTTCTTGTAAAAAATTAAGATAATTTTATTTACCATGTTCTATGGCTACAATGTACAGTTTTTGAGTTATTTATAATTTTTCAAAAATTTTGACATGTGTGAAGGTTTACTAAAATCAACGTTACTCCGGTATGGTAGCAGATTTTTTAAATTTCTTTTTTTAGTGTTAAAGGCGATGAAATGGAGCTGTTATTTCGTTATTTGGAAGTTAAAAAAAATTATTGGAAGGGTCTCACCGGGATTCCTAAACATGCAAAATTTCAAACGTCAAAATCTCGCGTTTTTGAAATAGAACACTCCTATTATTTTAATGGTGTCATTATCCAAATGCAATTCTCTTTTATCTTTATTAACATGTTCCTATGCCTAAATGCCATAAAAATAATAGGAGTGTTCCATTTGAAAAACGCGAGATTTTGACGTTTGAAATTTTGCATGTTTAGGAATCCCGGTGAGACCCTTCCAATAATTTTTTTCAACTTCCAAATAATGAAATAACAGCTCCATTTCATCGCCTTTAACACTAAAAAAAGAAATTTAAAAAATCTGCTACCATACCGGAGTAACGTTGATTTTAGTAAACCTTCACACATGTCAAAATTTTTAAAAAATTATGAATAACTCGAAAACTGTACATTGTAGCCCTAGGACATAGTAAATAAAATTATCTTAATTTTTTACAAGGAATCCAAAACTGCAAGAAAAACCATATCATCCTATTTAAAAATACGGAGTGATCCCAAAAATCTCAAGCATCGGACGCCCTGTATATATAAAAATATTTTTAGGTCATGGAGAACATTGCCACGAGTAACTTTTGTATTTAACAATTTTTACCCACGTTAGTATTTTCGGAGTTATCGAAGAATCCAGTTCAAGTTGAACACCCTGTATACATATAAATGCTTTGCTGTAATTGGCTTGCATTATGTAAAACGTAAAACTTCTTTTAGTGCTAATTTCTAATCGTGCTTTTAAAAAAAAATTACAGGGCCCTGAACTGACCTTGTACAAAACTTTTTTCGCGTGCCTCTTGTCTGGAAGCGCAAGCGGCAAAAAGAGAGGCGCGAGCATATTTCATTTTTGGAATAATAGAATAATTATTATTTGACGCACAAATAGTTTTTTTGAAAAACACTAAATACAAATGGATAGCGCGAATATTTATTATGTAGTACAGCACGGACGCGTAACATGAGCGTTCTAAATTTGGTGAACGTTTAGTAAAATTGATAGACATAGAATTTAAAATGTAAGCAATGGTAAAACAATACGCAACATAGTTATTTTAGTAGTGATGTTCTTATTTTCTGATGTATAATAATTTGGGTTTTATTTAGATTTTTTGATGCTCATTAAATTTTCTGGTGGACAGTGTCAGGAATGTATGGTTTAATTTGGTGTACATTATATTTGTTCTCATTTAAAATTGTGAAATCCCAATTAAGTGTTTCAGAGGCAATTTTCAATTCTCCTAAGCGCCCTCTCCAAGTATCAAGCTTCTGTCGTCTTCACTCCATTCCTTGAGAGCGATATAATAAAAGTAATGGTGCGGTTGTATAAGAACGTCTGTCAAGGAGCGAGTTTACTTTTATTTTCTTAATAGAAACGTCTATAAAAAGGACTTTACTTAAACATCGCCGGCTGAAAAGAACTTTTAATAACAACCAGACTTCAAAGTTTAGAGCAACGTGAAGTTTCATAAAAATCACTGTCCCGAGTGCGGCTGGTTTTCCTCCAACTGGCATTTCATTACGCATTCCTCGACTCCCGCAGGAACTAATCCAACTAATCCACTTCTTATCCCGTTTTTTTTTTATTTATAAAAAGTCGTCGTAAAATCACGTAAATATTTGCGAGTTTTTGCTCCAGATTGCGAGTTGTGCAAATTACGATTTGGGCTATGAATAGCCTGGAACAGTGACTAATTTACATCGGGGAGTCTGGAGATTAACAGGCAACTTCAAAGAAAATTCCGCCTTCCCAAACATTACAAAATTAAAGTAAACGAACCTGCAGGAATCCTGGAATAAAAATTAATTATTGTAAACACCATTCAAGTGACGAGGCACTTTCTTGGCGACGATGTGAAATTGTTATGAACATCGACGTGAAAGTGCGTGCCCCGGTGGTTATTCTTCAAAACGGCACCGACGTAGAATCACAAACGATTTCTCATAATTTCTTCTCGGCTATCAGTAAAACAGCCACACATCAAGCCAATGTCTGCGGAACTTGTAAATTTCTGTCTCGTCTCTTCGACGTCCGCAATAAATAAAAATAACGTCCAGAAGCAGGCACAGGACTTGACGTAACAAGCCAACAATCGCGATTGAGATTGTGGACGAGTTATTTCGTTTTTGTTTTGTGTGTGTATTATTGTACGTTTTACTGCCTGCTGTTCCACTTACACGGCCGCCAATCTTAACTTCCTACCTAAACAATCGATTACGGTTGCAAGAACCGCGGTCTGAACCCCATTACCGGCGAATTACACGTGAATATTCATGGGGAAAAGTCACGGGGAATTTGTATAAATTGCTACCAGCACCAGATAACATTGTAGAGCAGACCATTATCATTTTCCGGGGGCGTGCACGACCATGCCTGAAAGCACCGCCATGTGGGTCGAGTTTGCATTTTTTGATTAAATTTCGCCAGCACCTCCACTTCGCCCATATAGGGGCTCGAGATGCCCTCCTGTTGATTTAGTTAAATTCAACGAATCGGACGTTGAAAGACGAGTGATTAAAGTCTCGCATTGTAAGAATTCAGGAATTTCGATTAAAGCGTGTGGCGTTTTAATTTCCATTCCGTCAATGTGAAACTAGAATCTTGATCGATGCTATAATTTAACTTTGTCAGGAAACTCGGCTAAGTTCGCTTGATTAAATCAAAGTTTGGGAACGTAAAATGAACAAATTAGGAACACCTTGCTTAGTCACCGGCCCATCATCGATAGTTGGCTCGCATCACTACCTACCTCACAACTTTCCCACTATTAGTCTACATAATATGAGACTTATTATCAAAGGGCCTCGCAACTAACTTTATTCGCCAATTACCCGTTCGCGCTTAATAAATCAAAGGTACAAGTTAACTTATCGGGTCGAATTATTGGGAAAGCTCTCCAGAACCGGAAATGACGTCCCAAAACTGGAATTATTAATCATCCTGTTTACGCGCCCCATCGTCAACCTTTCGAGTTTCGGAAATACTTACTAACAAAAGCCCCGTCGCCGTCATCGTGCAGACTACCAAAATTCTCGTTAATTACGAAAAAACTCGCGCTATTGTCGGCCGATTTCAATTGATAGCAAGATCCTTCGGGAAGACCAATAGAAAGGCGCGTATATCCTTGTCAGGCTCCCTCCCGGTAGCGAAACAATGCGCCCAAGACTTAATTTATCACCCAGTGGGACTATTTCCTTCCTCACAATCGAAGTCGCCTCTTAGATTGAACTCTCAGATACTTGTCATCGCTCTTCTTCTCCGGGGGCTGAAACGTCGCCACGTACGACGCACAATGGCGCCCGGATCTTTCGCATTCAGGTGCGCCCTTAATCTTTCCGTTATTGTGACGCCATATTGGACGAAACCCCCGTTTCGCTAATTGCACGCCGGCAGACAACAGAACAGCAAAAATGACAGAAATTGAGATGTCCTGCCGAACTGGCAATGAGCCAATTTCAGCGTCAATATGACAAAATTTTGTATGAAAGCAAAAATATCAAAAATTTTTGGGTCAATAGGTATCTATGGTTTCGAGCTCTATGGACGACTTATCTATACATTTCTTAAATCTTGAGTCACTTTTGACACTTCTGATGATTATAACGTTTAAAAATGGGAACAAATATAATGTACACCAAATTAAACCCTACATCCCTGTTCACTAGAAAATTTAATGAGCATCAAAAAATCTAAATAAAACCTGAATTATTATACATCAGAAAATGAGAACATCACTACTAAAATAACTATGCTGCGTATTGTTTTACCATTGCTTACATTTTAAATTTTATATGTCTATCAATTTTACTAAATGTTCACCAAATTTAGAACGCTCAAGTTAAGCGTCCGTGCTGTACATAATAAATATTTGCGCTATCCACTTATATTTAGTTTTTCTCAAAAAAACTCCTTGTGCGTCAAATAATCATTCTATTACTCCAAAAATAAAATATGCTCGCGCATCTCTCTTTGCCGCTTGCGCTTCCAGACAAGAGGCACGCAAAAAAAGTTTTGTGCAAGGTCAGTTCAGGGCCCTGTAATTTTTTTTTTTTAAAAAACACGATTAGAAATTACCACTAAAAGAAGTTTTACGTTTTACATAATGCAAGCCAATTACAACATAGCATTTATATATTACGAAAATCAATATCTTTTTGTGCAAACCACTTCAATTTTTATTCTTATTTTCCTTGCCCTAGCACATCTACATCTATAATTTTGCATAAAATTATTTACCATTTGCACAACATTTTTTTGCTTGTGTATTTTTGATCAACAAATGGTATTTTTAACTGCTAAATAATATAAGACACTGTCGAAAATTAAATATCTGGGTATTATGTTAGAATTAAATGCGGAATAAAATTTGGTGAACATTTAGTATTTAAGGTCAACTAAAGTTATTTTGGTGAACAAAATATATAAGAGGCCAGCATTATGTTAATATTTGGTTGTCGCTTTAAGATTATGTATTTTTTTAATTTTGGTGAGCATTTAGTATTTTTAGGAAATGAAAGTGCTTTTTTGTATGAAAATATTGAGTAAATTTGGTAGATTGTTAAATACGACCCTTTAAAAATTAACATCTTTGCTTTAAAGCATTGAAACTTAGATCATTAGCAATTGTTGTTCGCCTCAAGGCCTCTTGTACCAGTTTTGATTAAGACACTTTCAGTTTCCTTGAGGATGCAATCGTCTTCCAATCATTTCTGGCGAAGACGAAACGTAGATGTTGTTAATGTGGCAACTAGTGTAATACGATATCTATCCTTTCATAAAGTAACTTTTCCTCCAAAAGCTACTTTAAAGACTTTATTACTGACAGATTGGGACTACGTAACAATAGATAAACTCTTTCTAATTTTTGTACAAGTTCTTCGAGCCTTCAAAATTCTTTTGGCCAACTAATTATTTACTTGGTAACGTCCCAGTAACAGATCGTGACTGCCCGTTTCCCTATAATTATGAAGTTAAAGCTCTTTAAGATGCGGGAGGTTTCAATTTTTGCAATAGCGGGAGCTCCTGAAAGCTGCTGAAATTTCGTTGGCGACTCCTTCGTTTCCAGCTTCTTGAGCTTTTCCGGCACCTGCACGTTGCGATCAAGTGCATTGTTCGCAACCGGAGCGTGACGTAATAACTCGGTCGTTGATTAAGTCGATTGACATTTAAAGGTCGCACCGGGTTACATGGTGGACTTTTTTCAGCGATTTTAGCAACAAGCGCGCCGATTGTTTTCAAACGTTGAACGTTCGCTGCGTGCCGAACGTTTCGAGCAAAAACCGTCGGTTTACTTAAACGCCTCTGTTAATTGACCCAACGTCCCATGTTTATAGTTTTTACCGGTTTTCCGTCGTTGCCCCTTTCCAGCGGCTAATGGATCGTCCATGTGATTAAACTGCACAAAAACCGCTAAGGACGTTAGCGCTCAACCGACCGACGAACGCAACTTTGTCCGGAAAATTGCCCGGCAACAACAGGACTGGCCAAGAAATCTGGAAAATCCATTAATTCGCCCGCGGATAAATTTTGGATTAGTTCCTTGATTAATTGGGGACGTCGAGATGGAAGTGGGCGAATTTTGGAACTAACGCTTCAAAAGAAGCGACAGTTATAATTAAAAATAATTAATAATTAGTCGTCAGTGCTGGTATCATTACCAATTGTTTGATAAGGACGGTTCAAGCGACTGTTAACAACGTGTTTACTAATAAGCAATTGTGTTGTTCCACAGTTGACTGCTAGAACACAAGACGGAGATAAAAATTATTGTTGGGATTGTTGGGAATCTACAAATCGGTTTTATTTGCCCGACTCGTCCCTAGAAAGGAGCGGAAATTCTTTGTAATTAGGCGCACTCGTAATTCAATTAAAAATTTAATTAACCAATTGAAATACCATTATTTTATTGTGGGCCTTCCATTGGAGGCGTAATTGCTTGATTCAATAATAAAGGCACAATTAAGAGATGGGGGGGTGTCTGCAAAATACAAGGAAAAACATGTTCTTTTAGGTCCAATCAAAATACAATTAAGCCGAATCGGGGGCTTTCCGGGGAAATAATCGAGTTAATTCGACCACTAATTGAGAAGGTCTTCGAAAAATTTTACGCCGTAATGGCGAAATTAAAAAACTATTCGTGCCAGTTTCAATAGAAGCGAAAACTCGGATAAAAGCAGCGTCCTGTCTCGTGAAAGATTAAAAAATTTTAATTAGAGCCATAATGAAAGTTTTAATGAAACTGCCTGAAACAATCGGCGCTTTTATTTAAAGTAGTGCGGCGACACTAACCTGGGCTAAGACGGGTCGGTATCCAAAATTTGTCACTTTTTCACTGTCACGCGGAACCGGAAACGGCGCGCCAACTATTTCGGTCGAATTTGAAACGAAAGCTCGCAGCACGTTAGTCGCAGCTTTGGAGCCGACCGACGTAACTCCTCTCTTCGTAACGGTTGTGCACCAACTGGATGTGAAATTTCAGAGACCGCGCCGCGCTCGCTCTATTCTTCGGCCCTCTACCAAACAGATGCGCAAAGCCGTCGAGGAAAGCCGCGGATTTCAGGGGCAAACGCCAGACAACCCGTTCGGAGGCGGCTTTACGATTCTTACAGAATTTCGGGTGATTTATGTCGTAATTAAACGGGCCACTTGGGCCGAAATAGAATGAATTTATCGAATGTATTCATCTCGTCAGAAGTCAGCTGGTTAAGCTCCCTCAACCCCTACGACGACTGAAATGTGTCTACTTAGCGACTACGCCAAAGTGGGTTAATTTTGTTACAAATTTAATTGGGGCTCGGTGGGAAACTGCAAGTCTAGGAGAGCGAATGGGTGGAAATGCTATGCTGGGGACTAAGGGGGAACGCCCGGAAACGCACCTGAATAGGCCCATTGGGACGTCATTAATGTTGATGGGGAATTTAGCCCGGTTTTTCTGCAAAACTTTCCCATGCCGAGAAGCCCTAATGCCAATAATTGGGTTTCTGCTTACGTTTACTCTAGTCACCCAGTCCCAACTTCTTGAAACCGAACTCCTTTTCAAGAAGGGCGAGTTTTAAAGATTTTGAGATAAAGTGCATAGTGCGTTGAATGAAAGCAATTCAAATAATATTTTGTAATGGCGTTTACTATTTGAGGCCACGTATTGAGAAAAGGTAATTATTGGAATAAATCACTTCAGAGTTAAAAAAGTTAGTCGAATTAGAGCCAGTTTTACGAAAGTCGGATAAGCATTGGAATAACTATTCCGGACTAAGGGCCGGTTTACATACCCTGGGTCCACAGTTTATACCTGGATTTTGTCCTGTTCGACTTTTGTAAAGGCGTCTTTACCTCGAGTTATTCCGGAATAGCGTTTTTCTAGGTATATTTTGCTTTCGTAAAACCAGCCTTTAGTGTACTGCACTGGGATCCCCGACAAAACGTTTCGACCGCGTCGCTTTCAAAGCGACCAAAAAAAGCGATAGCCTTTCGAAACTCTCTGTTTAACCGATAGAAATGCAAGTCGACTCGGTCGACATCAAAGCTTTTCGGTCGCTTTGGAAGCGACGCGGTCAAAACGCCTTTTGTCATGATACATTATAAAATCTTAGAAATTGACATTATCAAATTCATCACTTTTAATCTACTTTAATGTGCAAAATATAGATCATCCAAGAGGAAATCCAAAGATTCATTCAAATGCTCAAAGATTTTTAAATGAAGATAAAGACTTAACAACTGACACTGCAAGTGATGATCAAATCGACAGTGACCAGATAGTTGACATTAACAATGATAAGCTATATGAAAATGGGAACAAATATAATGTACAAGAAATTAAACCATACATCCCTTGCACTGTCCACCAGAAAATTTAATGAGCATCAAAAAATCTAAATAAAACCCAAATTATTATACTTCAGAAAATGAGAACATCACCACTGAAATAACTATGCTGCGTAATGTTTTACCATTGCTTACATTTTAAATTCTATATGTCTATCAATTTTACTAAATGTTCACCAAATTTAGAACTCTCAAGTTACGCGTCTGTGCTGTACATAATAAATATTCGCGCTATCCATTTATATTTAGTGTTTCTCAAAAAAACTATTTGTGCGTCAAATAATTATTCTATTACTCCAAAAATAAAATATGTTCGCGCATCTCTCCTTGCCGCTTGCGCTTCCAGACAGGAGGCAACCAAAAAAAGTTTTGTACAAGGTCAGTTCAATGCCCTGTAATTTTTTTTTAAAGCACGATTAGAAATTACCACTAAACGAAATTTTACGTTTTACATAACGCAAGCTAATTAGGTACAGCAAAGCATTTATATATTACGGAAATCAATATATTTTTTTGTGCAAATCACTTCTATTTTTACTCTTATTTTCCTTGCCCTAGCACATCTACATCTATAACTTTGCATAAAATTATTAACCATTTGCATAACATTTTATTGCTTGTGTGTTTTTGATCAACAAATAGTATTTTAAACTGCTAAATAATATAAGACACTGTCGAAAATTAAATATCTGGGTATTATGTTAGAATTAAATGCGGAATAAAATTTGGTGAACATTTAGTATTTATGGTCAACAAAAGTTATTTTGGCGAACAAAATATATAAGAGGCCAGCATTATGTCAATATTTAGTTGTCGCTTTAAGATTATGTATTTTCTTAATTTTGGTGAGCATTTAGTATTTTTGGGAAATGAAAGTATTTTTTTGTATGAAAATATTGGGTAAATTTGGTAGACTGTTAAATACGACCCTATGAAAATAAGTACCAAGTTTTTCTTTCAGTTCCATTTCGAATAATGATAACATTATTGTTTTTAAAATGGACAATTCCACCTCTTGCATTTTGTGATGGTTGCGTTCACCCTTCTGCATTTTGCCCAAATTTATCTTCTCTTTTATAACTCTCAATCACAGATCCTCAATAGACTGCGATTATTATTTTTCAATTTACGCTCTTTATTTTTTTCCTCCTTTAGTTAACAAAAGCTGTTAAATAATAAGCATTAAATTCTTTTGACCCTCCAGCCTCTAACTACATTTTGTACCATTTTATCATTGTTTTTTAGGTATAAACTTTAATAGAGATCGATAATTTTTTCTTTTCTATTTTCATAACATGGCCCTTATTTTGTTCTTCCCTCAGTTAACAATAACGGTTACAAATAATAAGTATTGAACCCTTCCACTCGTGACTTTATAAGTCTATGAAGAGATGGGCTTGATCCCTTTCCCAAACAGGGAAGCGGCACCTGTGTTTCATAACAGGAGGCACGTCCGGCCGATTGGCTTGTGGCTTCTCCCGGTTATGGAAGGAGAATCGTGGATAATTCAGTAAATAAAACGATTTGAGAGCAAACTTGATTGGATCGACCGCAATCGCGGCGACCACTCAAGCATTCGGAATCGAGGTGGTTTGATCGACTATTCCGTAATGTTTTAGGCACACAAATAGTTTGTACTCTAATAAGGGATCGTGAGGGTCGAATATCCACAAGAAAATTACACCTGCGTCACGTACTTGCCAGCCCTCGCCTGACCACGAAATAAATTGCCAACACCGGAAGGGGGATAAGTGGGTCATTTGGCGATGGCGCCTCGGCAATCCACCTAAGTAATTAAAACGAGCAAGAAATTAATCAAACAATATAATCGACCAAAAAAAAAAAAACTTTTAATGACGACTGGAAGTGTCATTTGATTGTGGAATGGGTGGGACGGAGACGTGGCCGCCACTTAATTGAGGCGTCATGTTTTATTTAAGTTTTTGAAACGAAGATTACGCGTCAATTAAACGAAAATAATGGCCACATAACGCATTTAAAATTCCGTTTAGACCCGGAAATCCCGTCGGACGGGCGACTGGAAAGCTCAAAGCTCGTTGTAATGGAGTTGTTTGCGCAGCGGTTAATTCACGTTGTGATATGAAAGCAATTACAGTTTTCTTCAAAGGCCACCATTGGGGCAATTTGGTAAAGTTCCGCTCAATAGTTTATAATGGAAATAAGCGAACGGGTTTCTGTAACGCTATAAAATGTTTCAACTAATTCAATTGCGCCAAATTCGATTTGGGTTTAATCAACTTTTACAATTATTCGTGATATTTGCATGACGCTGCCGCTTTTGCCCCGAAATCAACAGAGATTTTATTTATTTATCCAACATTTGTTAACATTTAAACATGTGTTCCCGCGTCGAAGACCACTCCGGGTTAATTTAATAAAATATTGAGTTACAAACAGTAAATAACCTGTCAAGTGTGTTTGGATTTTTGGCTTCATTAAAATAACTGATGGCGATAAAGCAGCTTCTTTTTACGCTCTCCCCGTTTGTTTTATTATTAAACATATACACAGAGGATATAAATCTGTCAGGCCACAACGGCTTTACCAACTAACAAGTTTTTTCTCAAAGTCGTAGGTGGTTTGACTCCCAGAACCCTGATTCCCCCGTCCAATTACTGGTTCGGCTGCATAATTGATAACGTCTTGATTGTAATAGCGTTCGATTAAAATTGCGCCATCGTTCCTAATCAAAGCTATTGAATTTTGAGCGGCGGGTAACTCGTTGCAAGGGCCACGATTGAATATTAAATCAATCCCTTTCCGTCTCGACGACGCTGTCTTCGTTGCCAACAATGGCAGCCAATGAGATGCGTTTTAAACAAACTAAATAATTAAACAACGCCCGAGCTTGCTAAACTCTAGTGGCGGGTTGTTACGGAAAATTACTACGTGTCTGGTGCACGCTACATGCGTTATATTGATACACGATGAATAATGGAACAGAACAACCATTGAAATGACAAATGTAACCGGAGCACCGCCACAAATGCAGACAAAACAAAGACCTGTGCATCGGAACGCGCAAAAACTACCCCGATTTGCCAAAATTCGTTGGTATGGCGGTTTTTGTCGGTCATCGATTTAAGGGGATAGCTATGGGTGGCGCCGGGATACTTGGCCATATACTCTTAATTAAGTTCGGCTGTGATTTAAATGGAACCAGACGTGGCTAATGTTCACGAGTTTGTTGCCAAAGTTGTTAATTTACCGGTTTCGAAAAGACGTAATCAGCGGCAGCGCGTGGTTTTCCTCTCCTCATCTTTTCTAAGCTTTGTTGTCAATAAAGACAGCGCAGGACGTAAAAGCTTTTGAAACGTGAAATTTTCAATTCAATTATTTGCAACAATTGTTAGAGATACTAGCGAACGTCTTCAGGCTCTTTACAAGTTTCTCAGTTCTTTATTATTATCATTTCTTTTGAGCAGCAGTGTTGCAATGATGTGTTGATTTTTTAGCAGCTAGCGGCAAGATAAAGCAAATCAGTTAGGTACCTACCTATTCTTAAACCTACTCTTGAACTCAGTTCTTCAAGGAAACGAATTTTTTAATAATTTTATGAAAAAAAACTCGTTATTCATTCTTGTCATCTACTTCTCTTACAAAATTTACGCAAATGGTGGATGCGCCGGGTGAATTTCTAAACAGAGCAAATTTTGAAGCATCTTTTATCATTTCTCGATTATTTGTTATTTTATCTCATCCTTTTTGCAATTATTATTATATATTTTGTTTTAATAGAGGATAACCGATCCTCTGGCACCATTGGAAAGAATCTTAAAATATTTTTTTGTTTATTTCAGCTCCATTTTCGAAGATCATCTGCTTTGAGTTGAATAAAAAAAAATTCAAGAGTCTGGAAACGTGATATAAAAAACTACAATTTTTTTGAGTCATTTTCCTAATTCTTTAACTGTAAATGCTGCAGATCGCTTTCCTTTTTAGTTGAAAATAATTTTTTTTGGTTTTAATGCAAAAAACTAAAATTGTATTAACAAATATCTAAATTAATAAACTCGGTGGATGCGCTGAAAAATTCCTAATATTTTGAGCAGTGTATAACGTAGTTCAGTGTTTCCTAAACTTTTCTGTAAAATTAATGAAATAATTTTTCACTTTTAGACTTTATTTCGTAACTTGCAACGGTTGCCACTTTTCTATTGACAGTGGGCTTTGAGGTAATGATTTTACGCTGGCCTTAAAGTGCCGTCAAACAGCTTCCTGTTAAAGTGCCGTTAATCTATATGACGGCACTTCAGTGTGTTAGGGCAAGAAAAGAGATTAGAAAAGTCTTTTCAAGTAGTAATTTTTAATGGTGCTTTAAGAAAAAAATTACAGGGGCCTGAACTGACCTTACGTATAACTTTGTTTTCCCAAAAAAAAGTATCGTTTGAACAAAGATTTGCACCCGAGGCCTGTCACCACTTTTCCACGGCTCTAACGACCTCGCTAGTCGTTGCGTGTTCAATCTTTCTAGTCTCTCGTCTTTTTATGATGACACTACTTGCCTGTTGCGCGCGCATTAACGTCATTTTAATAGGTGGCCGTTCGACGCACTTTAAGTACAGTGATTATTTTATTGAAGAATAATAATGAGATCTAACCTCACCAGAAACTTTGCGGCATAATTTACGTTTATGTCTGCTTTTGCCTCAACTCCATCAAGACGCGCGGCAGTTATGCTGCCTCATGACTTAGGTATGTATCTCGCTCCTTAGAACATCAGAAATTTCGAACGTTTAACTTTCGAATTTAATACGACAGTTTCACAACCCTCCGTTTCTTTAAACTTTGACAAGCAGGTGTCCTATTATTTCCACTACATACTGGCGTGCGAGCAAAAGGTTCTATCGACTTTTTTAATACAGTTAATTTATTATCTGACCACCTTTTTATAACAATTTTACCTTACATAACTATTACGTAATTATTACAGCCGCAGATGTCAGGTTGAAATTCGAGCTCGAAGAGCAAGGATTTTAAGACATCTAAGGCTGCAATATGTGATAACATCGAGGTTTGTTCAATATTTTATCGGTTTCAGGCGACCACCTCCGCATTTTGATAAATTATTATGACTGCATTAATAAATCAAAAAGTCATTTGCAACTTTTTTCGTAAAAATCAAAGTCGTTATACAAGTTGATTGCTAGGTAGTCACAAAGATGTTTACTTGTCAACAAATATTTTATTTTTAAAAAATTCAATAATTTGTAAAATGCTTGAAAACGTGCTAGAAAGTGCTGAGGAAGCCTTATTCCAACCAAGTCGAAAGTGAGATACGAGAAATGTTATACTGAGTTCAAGCAGTGGCAGCAAATTAATAATTGTATTGTAAAAATATAACATTACCATTATATCATTTTTACATTACCGATATGTCATTTTTACATTCCTAATAACAGTTATAAGGTACATTACAAACCAACTTTTGTAAATGTTAAGGACCTTCTTACAGCCTGAAACCGATAAAAATGAATAAATCGTATGTTTCATGCAGATCCAAGAAAAGTCTGAAAAGTTGTTCAAATAGTACTTTTTTTGTTCGAACGAAGTTTCTTCATATTGTATGTAACTTATGATGGAAGAATGAACTTAATATAAAATTTTCTTCTCGTTGCAACCTTATGCAAAAAAGAGTCCATATAGGTAGATTTGCCAGTGTCCTCAAGAGTTTGATTGACCCTCGTAATAATTCTGGTTTCTCGTATCGTCTACACTGCACCAAGAGACTTCAAGTGGTCTTTTGCCCAAACCAGTTTTTGTTATATTCTGAGGCATTTACGTTTGTCAGTGACCGCAAAGTGATTTTTATTTAGCCACTCACGATTTTTAGAATTTCTTCTCGCTTCACTGCCAAGTAGGTACTGCTTGACCAAATAACAAATTTTTTCTAGTGCTGGTTAATTATGAAAAAAACTTGACGACACTAAATCTCATCATTGCAAAGTACATTGTAAATATTTTTTTACAAACCTGTGCTACAGTTATTGATTTCAAATTATGTCTGCCCGAGAAAAAATAAATTTTCAAACTATTGCATGAGTGAAAAAGACAATTTTTATTATTTTTGAAGGCAATTCAAACAAGTTACCCTTAAAAAAGCTTTGACACACCTGAGATCTGAGAACACAGTCTCAAACATTCTTCAAGCTCACCATGTCGCTATTAGTTCTGCTGACTCGTAACATTTTTGTCGCAAAGATTAAATTTTCCAAAAGTTAGCGCAATTTTGTAATTATCCACTTGCAGTAATTGTGATTTTTACTACTTCATCTTAGACAATTTCCAAGGCCAATGGCACTTCTTTCATTACTCATGCTTGTCGATGTAAAGTACAATGACTACTTGTGGATTTTGTTCCATGAACTTCGTGCAAATATAGATGCAGTATTCCCACGGTATTTGATTCTTCGCAGAAACGCCATCCAACACTTTAAATATTTCAACTCTTGCGGTGTTAGATAATGGCCCGCATAAAAGACGCTATTCCTCGTTTTGGTACCGAACAAACAGAAGTAACATCGCCAGTTTGACCACCACAATGATGGTCGTTGCTCCATTTGACCAGCATTTGCCACGAGTCGTCAGTTCAATTCAAAATTCCTCACGATCAAAATAATACCCCGGCTGTTGCTTTAATAGATTTTATGGGTGGCAGTAGAAAGAGTCACTCGCTGACCTCCAACGCGATCCATGGATCGTAGTGTAAAGTGTAAAGAACGTTGACATAGTCCATTAACCGCTAGATAATCTACAAAGGGATGTTACTGGAAACTAGTGGTTATGCTTTGCGTGACAGTTTCACTTATAATAATTCACCATTTTAATATACAAAGCTTTCGTGTGTGCAGGAAATCCGGTTCGATTTCGATCAGTGCCTTTGAACCAAGTGTTAGGAAAGGCCTGGATAATAGCATAATTAGCAGCGATTTATCAGTCGTAAAATAAAACAAAGCATAATTACGTGTCATGAAGTGAATACACCACATCTAGATAAAATTGCAAGATAATACCAATAAAACTAGAGTACTTTAACGTTAGTTAATTGCTGTTGTCTCAATACCCTTGAATAACTGGATCTAGCAGTGATTGACCCTAACGAGAATGTACATGCAGGTCTTCGGAATTTTAAAAGATTCTGTCCTCGCAATTAGCCGGGGCTCCGCTACTGCGGCTCGATCGCCGAAGAATAGGTGCTCGTCAATGAAGTGAAGGAGTGCGGCTCGAGCATGGCCTAATTGTCGGTGCTTGTTTGAGGCGAACAAAACCCCGGCGTTGAGGTGTCGAAAGTGAATCTACAAAAAGCGTATCGGTCGTGAGAGCAATCGAGATTCCATTGTGCACTTGATGACCACAACTTGTACGTTCAAGTAATTGATTGTTACTTCTATTTGTAGCACTTTGTCTTCTGACCAGTAACAAGTCCCAACATCCCAACCGAGCAAGTACCGCATAAATATTCATTAAGTTTTTTCCGTGTCGTCCTCCCACATCCACGGCGTTTTCCCATGGTTAGCATCCTCCTTAATCGATTGTCCCCTCGAAGAAGGGCTCGAACGGCACAAAGGTCGCCGTACACAAGATCGGGTTACTCGCGTCCTTTCTCGCGCTACCCTCAATGGGGGCAGCCGACGTACACTTAAATTTAAATTGGAAAATTATTGCGGATCGAATTTCATAGTGGGCCCTGATGGGGGCGGCCAATGCGCTACTAACGAACTCGATGGGTGTGTTGTGCTGGAATTATCCGCGATTTCCGAGCAATTTACTTGTGTTATGATCGCGAAACGACGTTACGTTCGTAATTCAGTTAAGCAATGAGTCGTAGCCACCTCGGAGCGGACAGTTGTCCATAACGCACACCCACCAAGTCGCGAAGTGTTCCTCGGTATTTAAATTTAGACCATAATTTTCATGGGTCTAAATGCGGCGTGACTGTACTTCCTCCCGCTAGCTTTATACGCCGGCTCGGATCGAAACACCCATTTTTCTTATTAATTCAGAACGGCTTTAGGGCGATCCTGTTGTCTTTCTTGTCTCTGCCCACCACATGTCTTGCATGTGACAATGTTTAGGTTGGGCGCAGCGCCGGCTCTGGGGGCAAAACAGATCTCCGCTAGTTTTCCCGAGTTTCGTTACTAATCTTATCTCGTCTTACTGTCACCTTCAGGCTTGAATTAATAAAAACCGAACTTTCCCACTTTTCTACCTGTCTTGCTAATTGAGCAATTGAAATTTAGCTAGTTTCCCGAAATTTAATTGGAAATTAAAGTTTAATGTTAGCGCGGAGGGTTGGGGGCGCAATTGCCGCTCGGATGATGGATTACGCTTTAAACGCCCGATAGCCATCTAAATCACTGAATTTTTTCACTTCAACACCTTAATTCGATTCAAGCGGAATCGACGTCATGCATTTATGAATGAACCCAACCTTACAACCTCTCCCTCGTTAAAGCGTTTCCTTTGAATGCCGTGACCACATGTTTCAAATGTGGCACTTGACTTAAAATATCTTTGAAAGTGTTTTGGTTACTTAAAAATGCTTTTAGGCCGGCGCTGTGCAGAGCCAGATAGTACTCAAGTGCCGATCTGTGTTTTGTCATAAATTCGATCCTTGCAGCTTTTACCTCTGCCGCTAAAGATACGACTTCCCTCTATACGAATCTCAATGTTTTTCCATTGTCTCGCCGGTTGATAATTCTAATGGGGGTTCAACAGGTAAAAAGGGAAATTAATCAAAGGGAGCCTCATCAATCTTTTAAAAGTCAATCTGGCGTCTTTCATTGATAAGCGACAGCGCAATATGTGGCGAGTGGTAAAGCGTTAAAAGCACGGCTTGTATATGTTAAGTCAACGGTGTGACAATGTCACCGTAAACTGAAATTATGACAGGATGTTTGAGTACTTAACGTTTATCGCTGCTTAAAACCGTTCTGGAGGAGAGAAATCAGACAGCTTACACTCCCAAATTTCCAGAAACGAGCAAAAGGACGTTTTAATTAAAAATCGACCGGCGGGAATAATCAATATGAGACGACTCGAAAATAGCTTCGAGCTTTGTGAAAATTCCTGACTGCACTCCCAAAGACTCTTCTTGTTGAAAGGCAAAGAGCGGCTTAGCATCAATTGTGCAGTTAATGCCTTCGGAAAACTGGCTGCATGTCTCATGCGAGGCTTTCCCCCCGTTTCCGAGTATTTGTTCGGCTGTCGACTGGTGTCCTCGTGGAGGAACAATCGCTCAAGATGCGGCCGTCGAGGCATCACTTGGCGGATTTGAATCCACTTTACGGATTAAAACGGGGACCACTCTAACTGCGCTTTGTGTTACAGGCACGGACAACGAGATGTTTTTATGGAGATTTGCGGGTGCGGAGGCGCCAAATTCCGGATTTTTACTCCCATATTTATGTTGACAGGATCAACCGAGCCGGGGAAGGGAAACTCTCAAATGTGGAAAACTAAAAAATGCGGGCGGGCCCGGGCGGGGCATGATCCATTACTACCAAGCTAGAGTTTCGCTGAGATCGTTAATTCGCGGGAAACTGATGAAACGTCACCCAAATTACCTCCACAACGTAACAAACAACAGGTGATGTAGTGGCACTCTTAACATCTCTTGAGAAGTAGCGGGGTGTGACGTATAAACAATCTTTTCTATTGGTTTGTATTTAAGTCGAAGGACACAAAACTAAAAAAAAAAAAAACGAATTTGGTCAAATTGTAGTAACAATAAATTGCTAAAAATATTAATACTCTTAGCCCTCATTATTAATTGGCCAAAGAAGAAGGGCAGTCCGTGAAAGTCTTCTTTCAACATCGTAGGATATACACAGTGATCACTTCATAGGTTTTCTTCGGTTTCTTGGCACCAAACTTGAAAAAGCGGCCATAAGGGCCTTAGCAATAGAATTATGACGTTATGACGTTTGTTTTTCTACCGTTTGATGGGGTTTTTTGATCGCTTTTTGCAGATATATCACACTCAAGAGAATTTAATATTTGAGTCCAATAGCACCTTCAGGAGGCTTAATAGTTTTGAAAGTTGCACAACTTGACTAAAAATACAGCTTGAGACCTGATTCTTTCATTGATCGACAAGGTTTTATGTCAAGAGTTCTAGAAGATATAGCAAGAGACTAATAACTTAAAAAATATAATTTTTGAAATTATAAAATCGGACCTAGAAGCCTTAGCAATAGAGTTATGCCATTTGTTCCTCTACCGTTTGATAAGGGTTTTTGAGGTCAAATTTGAATTTAAAAACTTACCTGTCCGCTACCAAACACCCTTAATAACTCTTTTCACTGTTAAGGTTTATCGAATCATACTAATTAATAAACCATTTTCCGCGATTAATGTCTTAAGAAGCATTTAGGCCTTTTAAGGACAGAAGCACCAAGAGCAAACGAGACTTCTTGTAGACGCCTAAAACTATTTACATACGACTAGAAATAATGGGGTACTTGCCTAAAAAAAATATTGCACTTTTTATTCTCTAATAGATGCATGCAAATAACTAAAAGAGGCTTAAATATTTTTTTCCCATTTTTTTCTTTCATATTTTCGTAAATGTTTGCAATTTTGTTTTTGATGACGCATATCCAAAACTCACACTTATATTGAATGGACTCTTGTTTTTGGCTACTATGCTGTGCTGCTACCAGAGTGCGCGACATGTGTACAGCGGATTGGCATTCGATTTATAAATAGTAGACAAGGAATCTGAGTAAAGCGCCATCATACAATTTCTTTTAGAACTACGCCGTGCACATGAACATGAGGCAAGTACCCCATTGAGCGTCATCTATTAACTGCATTGATATGTGTGAATTAAAGATCAGAAGAAATAATCCGTGCTGTTCCAAATGATAGTAATGACAGATACGAAACATGGCGACATTTTTTAAGTGTGTGGCAACGTGATTAATTATGTGATTTGGTTGATTACGGTAATATTTCTCTGATACTTCGAGATCAAGATGTCATCACTACTGCCACTCTCCCAAATGACAAGTAGCATACGTATGTTACGCACTTGATAGCGATAACTGATAACTTAAAGAAGTCACTATTTTTCTCCTTTAGTGCCATAGGTATTAAATTCATCATTACCATCCTGAGAATTGAAAAGATTTGGGCAAGTCAAATAGTAACACACGCTCTACGTGGCAACTAAAAATGTTTTATCTCTTTCAGTGTTATATTAAATTCTTGCATTGCCATCTTGAGAATTGAAAAGTTTCGGCGAGTAAACGGAAAATAATAAAGTTAAACCTCTCGATGGCATTGATGGCGATAAGTTTTCGAAAAGCTAAAGCTCTAAATTTGATTGTCCCAAGAATTTCGATGAAAACTTTTTCTTTGTTCATCGCATCACGCCATTACATTCAGTTACTTTAATATCTGGAGCTGCTAAATAATTTCGCTTGTTTCCCAACTCGCTCGATAAATAAGTAGTTTTTCTAACACCGGCAATTTAGAGCTTTGAATAGTTGATGAGTAATTAGACAAGTCGACATTCCCAGAAGCCCTAATTTCAAGGCCCAACTGCGTCTAATTAAAGACCAAAGGGGGGAAAGTTCGACCGACAATTACCTCTTTAATAAATAACGAGTGTTATTCAACAATTATCCAATTATTTGTTGAGTACACGTATTACTGATCGCTGCCATGATAGGATTTCCATGTATTTACAACTTTCGATCGGGGGCGGCCGGGGAAGGGCTTAGTTCCAGGGTCGTTGTGCGGTAGTATCCCCGTGAAAGCTTTGTTGCTGATTATGAATAAGTTATGTAGGAATTGACAGATGTCTAATTTCACGTTTAATCCTCGCTTTATACAGGAGCGCCACTATCGGTTCCTGCCACCAATCCCCTATTATTGAATAATAAACGTTCAACAGTTCTGATTGGTTTTAATTGTGTGGAAGTAATTAAACATTTTTCTGGGAAGATTGGAGCGTGGCCCGCTGCCGGCTTGACCGTCTGTTGAATATTTCAGTTGACCGTCGAAATTTCTGACGTCACAAAGCTCGCTCTACTTAACAAGTTGCCAGCAATAAAACTTTGGCTTTGTACACAAAATAGGCGGATAATCGACGTTTTAGACATTTATAACAGGAATTTGCGGGCGTTGTTCAGGTTTTAGACCGCAAACCGTGGCAAAACGTCGACCAAATTTAAAGGCATCATTTCGTATTTGAGTTGCTCAGTTTTGTTGATGGTAAAACTAATTTATTTCGTGTCTGTTTGGGATGACGGTGTACGCGGCATATAAACCAGGCAATCGAGGAATCTCGGTAACGTTACGTTTTCGTGAAGTATAAATGTCGGGAATTTTAATCTTGTAAGTAGGAAGACTGTTAAATCGGACGCGTCTCTTTCTAACAACCGAAACCTGGCATAGGTGCAGCCGCGTCTTCTCGCTTCGCCTCGCAGGAAATTTTTGCACTACTTTTATGGGGCAGTTTATTTTATGTCGTTAGAACGGCGGCGCCGCCGGTTTTAAAGACGAATAAAATTTTAAATAATTTTTCTAACATAGCCGAAGTATTTAATAATATAACTATAAAGTTTTACGGCGATTTGGCAACTTTATATGGGGAAAAGTTTCCAACAGCTTCCGCCCCCGACAACCGATTCGCGGCGACAAGGAAGCAGCTTTGTTTTCCCCCGGCCGTCCAGGCCCGGCCTCGCCCTTGCCGCGGCCTCATTATCAAATTGATTTTCTAAATTTCGTTTACCTTATCATTGACTAATTTTCTATATTTTTAATACTTATTATTTTAATCAAATTAATAATTTTTTAAATTTTAATAAAAATTTGGAAAAAAAAATTTAATAATAAATTTTATAAGTATAGGGACGGTCTCACCTTATCGTGACCCAATTGTTGAATTTTTGTAATTTTTAAAATGTGCTGCGCCATGATCTTTTGACGTTCTTAATTTTGTCCATCCAGGACCAGCCTCGTCTTTCTCGTGACCTAATTTTTAATCTTTCACAATTTTTAAACTGTACTGCGAGAAGAGCTTTTCACGTCCTTAATTACGAAGTTAAAGAAGACTTGTTCTTTCAAATCCCTAGTTTCTCGCTAAGCTGAGCCGGTCAATTGACGTTTCGAGGCGATGGAGCGCCGTTAAGCCCTCAATCCGCCTGTCGAATGAATCGCACATTTGGTGCCTTACAGTAACCCGAAAGGCGGGTCGTTTTATCAATGCGTCAATCGAAAAGCGTCCTGCGAGAATTGCAATCAGTTAACATTCAATACCGCGGTTCCGTCGGCGTCGCCCCATATCCAGCGGCAGAAACTCGTCTCGAAGTCAATCCAAGTCTTATTACCGGCGGTCTGGTGAAAAATTGTTTGCTGTTTGTTTCGGGGAAAACCGCAAAAAAATGCGCACCTATCAAGTTTCTCGCAGACTAAAGCCATTTAAGTTTGTCGAGAGTTATTGTGCAACCGTACACTCTCCAGGAGCTGAACTCGATACAATTTTCTTTATGCGCAAATAAAAGGTATAACAAATTCGTTTCTGTGAGTTGGTATCTTTGTTATTCCCATTCATCGCGTTCACTTCTTAACGTACCCACATTCAAGGGCCTCTCGCACAATGCCGACTACAGTTTCTTTATGTTTATTGCGATAAGTCTCCGGGTTCCGATGTTCTTTTTCAAGACCGGAGCGTAATAATCGGCCGAGTACACGGAACATCCCGGCAGGTGGTGTGACTTCAAATAATGAACGCTTGTGGGTCTTTCAAAACGCGGAACAATAGACCTAAGACGCTGACAAGCGTTAATTAACTAAAAAATCCCGGATTTGGGCGGGGAGAAAAATTTAATTGTTCCAGGCAATTAGGGCGAGTTCCAGAAAGGTGTTGAGACCGAAGCTCCTTTAATTAACGCGTTCTTTTAATTATCCCCGAGAAGCTCGGTTTTGAAATTTTTCCCGATTGAAATGCTCTCCCTTTTGCGGAGGGATGGTTTTGAATAGATAAACAAACACGTCAGAAATGAGCAAGACGAAAACTGACACCGAGTATTGAATAAAACCGAAGACTCGGCGGACACAATGGCCGAGCGAAGCTTTATAACACGAGGCACACATGTTCCCATTCACCCCAGGTAAAGTACGTCGTTATAGTCTTTATTTGGGAGAAAAACAACCCGCCCCAGAGTTCTTTGTTCCAGCAACTTCTTTGCCCTGTATGCCGCTGGCTTTCTCGAATTACTCTGACGCGAGAAGCTCGCTCCGGCGCTTTTACCTGATTGATTCATGCCGTAAGTGTTAATTTTAACAGCGCTTTTGTCCTTTGTTCAAAAGTAAATTATTAAGTAAATATTGCGTCAAACACTTGGAAAACAGCGCCTTTTATTAACAGCAGAACAAACAAACTCGTATGTTTCAATTGTGTGCTTGACAAATATTGTTAAATCTGGTAGAACGACTCGGTTTCACATTTAAAAGGTTCCTGTGTGGCGTTAATTGCAACTCAAAGCGACTTAAAAGCGAAATTTATAGATTTTTAATCAGAAACACCTGGACGGCGCTCGCGCTGCAGCCAGAACTGTTTCGGTTATTTTTAGGCGGATACTAAAAGTCGTCTTGAAGGGACGTTTTGACAGGTCGTGACTCTTGCGACTACAAAATATGCTGTCAGTCAGCGGCATAACGAGACGCGAGATCGGAAAACGAGAAAATTAACAGTGTTCGGAGCTAAGAAGGCGACAGCCTGCCCCCAGCTTGTAACTTTCTGTCGAGCAATTTAAATTAGTTGAATTTATTTTCCCGATTCTTCACGAGTCAATTCTGTTGCTAACTTTTCCCGGGGAACTCGTTATCTTTTTAATTAGCGCGAGTTTGGGCCATTTTTAATTAATTTCAAACACATGCAGCAACAGGACAAGACAGCCGTTAAACGTCTAATCCGCCAAGTTTACGTTGAAAGTTCCTAGCAGAACAGGAGAATCGACCCGAAACAGTACGTCCAACCAATATCCAGGCCACAAACTACCCCTCGCATTGTTACTCTTTGCAAAATGAGAATCTCTTCATCAAAATTTGGAGCACCTGTAAAAGTGGTTCGAAATGTAGTTCTTAGTCTAACCAAAGCTCTACCGCAAAATCAGTGCTACTGAAACCAATTAATATTTATATGCCCCAAAAAAATGGAATCGTATTTAACAGTCTACCAAATTTACTTAATATTTTTACTTACAATATCCCTAGTACATTGATTATTTCCGGAAATCTTTTCTAATGCATTTCCAAAACGTATTAGTTAGCCCGAATGGAACACGAGGGCTAATTACGTTTTGGAAATGCATGAGAATAAAATTTCCGGATATTAATCAATGCACGAGGGCATATTCGGAAGAAAATCGCAACGACACGGAAATTGGTCCATTATGTCATTATGATGTCATTATTAATAAATAAATAATTTGGATTGGCTGAAATAATTTTCACTTATTAATTTCATGCTAGGTGCAAAAATTTCCAGGAAATTTTTACATTGTCATAGAAACAACACCGAATTCTATTTTTCTATTGGCTACTTTTCCAGTGTTGTACGATTTTCCTACAAAAAAATACTTTTTTATACAATCGTATCGAAATGGTACTATTTCGAATGTCATTTTTATGTTGAAATGACGTGTTTTTTTCACTATACTGTCACTTTTTCGCACTAGATACAAAATGTAAAATTAACTGACACACACCTCATAAAATGTTGTGGAAATGGTAAGTAATTTTATGCAAAATAATAGATGTAAATGTGCTAGGGCAAGGAAAATAAGAGTAAAAATAAAAGTGGTTTGCACAAAAAAAGATATTGATTTCCGTAATATATAAATGCTTTGCTGTAATTGGCTTGCATTATGTAAAACGTAAAACTTATTTTAGTGGTAATTTCTAATTGTGCTTAAAAAAAATACAGGGCCCTGAACTGACCTTGTACAAAACTTTTTTCGCGTGCCTCTTGTCTGGAAGCGCAAGCGGCAAGGAGAGATGCGCGAGCATATTTTATTTTTGGAGTAATAGAACAATTATTTGACTCACAAATAGTTTTTTTGGAGGAACACTAAATATAAATGGATAGCGCGAATATTTATTATGTACAGCACGGACGCGTAACTTGAGCGTTCTAAATTTGGTGAACATTTAGTAAAATTGATAGACATATAGAATTTAAAATGTAAGCAATGGTAAAACAATACGCAGCATAGTTATTTTAGTGGTAATGTTCTCATTTTCTGATGTATAATAATTTAGGTTTTATTTAGATTTTTTGATGCTCATTAAATTTTCTGGTGGACAGTGCAAGGATGTATGGTTTAATTTGGTGTACATTATTATTGTTCCCAAAAAAATGTACCAGAAAAATTTTGGTCAATAATAGCTATTAGAGAAAAAAAATTATATTATCCTGGCAACGGAACAAAATTAATGGACAAATAAAAAAAGGAAAGTTGTTATCCTGGCAACCGAGGAAGGATTTTGGACAATTGTGAAGTTTCCAAAAGTGCAGTTTTCCACATTTTTTGCCAGATTAACTTATTGTCACCTGAAAACTACCGGAGTATGCTCTGTATATTAACAAACTCTAGCTCTAAGCCAAACAAAGATACCTACCCTACCATAGAAGACTTGATTGGGTTAAAATGTGCTTAGTGTCTAAATTGAATCTATGGTGTTTGCAACAATGCTCGTGAAGTCTTCTATTATACCTACAAAAGTTATGTGATCATTTAAGAAATGAGTACTTGATCACTAGTAATTATTTTGGCGTCAAGAAAAACACCAAGGAAAGAAAAAATTCAAACTCAATCTTTTTTTTTTAATTTTGGGTTCTGCCATCTCCCCGATAAGTTGGGCAATTATGTGTTGTACAGCAAAATCTCTTGAGGTCAAAAGTTATCTCGAGTTCAAGTGGGTCCAGATTGTTTGTCGATGGCAATAGTCAAGAAAAATGATAACGTGTCCTCCAACCAAGTTCTGTAATGTAAAATATGGAAAAAATTCCACATTCGCTGATGGATGTCTTCTGGCCCGCTTCGGAGGCTGGCTTCCGGGTCCGGCTAAAAGCGCCGGCAATCCCACCTCGTCTAAAGAATTCATCGCAATCTACGGTTTAATCTTGGCAGCTGCGAACTGTCGTTTGTCAGTGGGATGAGACGAATATAATTCACACCCAGACCGGGAACAAAGCCGCACGTCTCTCCTAACCGAAAAAGAAAGAGAATCCGTTCTGGTCCAGTTTTAATAGGAATTCGTCAAAACCGGAGATGTTGAGCCCTGATAACAAACGATGAAAAAGAGATCGAGATAATGCACGCGCCCGCGTGCACGACGTGGCGCTTTGGGCCAGCGCCAGGACGAATTAGTTATAGCATGTGTCGAGCCACAGGAAGACCTGGAGACAATTTCGTTAATTTAACTAATCCGAATCGATTTCTGTAGTTCGCGTGCGACTTGCTCCATTTATTATTCCATTACAAGAGTTGATTTTATCGAGAGGCGGCCGAAGGACGAACGCAACAATCGGACGCTTTTTACAGGATAAACGCGTTTGTTTTGGTGTTGATGCAATTAAGGGGGAAATGGCAGAGAGTGCGGTGTGGGTTATTAGGAAAAAACGCAATTAACCCAAATAGCTCTGTTTAGTGCCCCTCTCCAAGCGGGCTATTTATAATTAATTCCTCTATAGATTTTCCGAGTAGCCAACGAATGGCAGTAAAGGCTCCCAAACGTAGCAGAAATTTCTTTCAACTTAATCCACCTCAGTACTTCTCGAGTAGAGCCTTGAATCTAGTCTCCGACATGGACTCTTTATCAAATTTTAATTTGGTGACGCGAGCTTTCGCCGAAAGCTCGCCTAGTCGAACCAGCCAGTTTAATTGGAAAGATACCATTGCGATTCGCTACTAGAGTACGTTATTCTTGTCGTCTGTCAGCGGCGACGTTTATTCAAATTAACGCACGATACGAAAAACCGGTAATTGAAACTGTTGCCTCAAGTGGACGGGTTTGAGGCTTTGGTGTGGCCCCCTTTTTCGAAATCAGTCGAGCGCAGCAAAAATCGCGAATTGCGCAATTTCGGTTCGCGGAACTTATTTAATTTAGCCGTCGTTGTTCGCTTGATTCGTCCGAATTCTCTACGATTAGTTTCAGGTGATTGTTCGATTGAAATGAATTCTTTGACGATGTAATTTAAACTGGCGCTCAGCTTTACACTCAAGTGCCATTGTCTTATTGAAATTCAACGCCCGAATTAAACTATGTGCCGGAAAATGTCTCAATTCGAAATTTAATTACGTCCCGAGACACCCGGATGCTTATTGAAAAGCTTTAATGGTTTATTTTCGACATCGGGGCCATGCAGTCTTGGCTCTAATCCGGACGTCCCTTATTTCCGATTCTGACCTCCGCCTCGGTGCATATTTACACATCGATAATCGCCAATTACGCTACCGGCATAAATGGAATAAATTCGAAACGGAAACGCTGCGTGGATTTCGGGGGAATTAGTGCAATAAAACGAGAATTTTATCGGTAGTAGTCCTGGAAACGCTACCCCCAAATCCAACGTGCCGGTTAATTAGCGGAGACGCGTAAACAAACCCCCAATCGTTCTGTTTCCTCGAATTCGATCATTTTTCCCAAACCCGTTAATACTCGAAGTGGCCGAGGAACTACCCTCGAGAACCTTATTAGATTCGACGCGATATTTACCAGATTCTCGCCGGACTCTAATTGTGTTCGCAAACACCACTCCAATGAGATTAATTAAATTTTGACAGACCCGTCGCAACTGGAAAACATCTAAACCTAATTTCGTCAAATTTGCATTATCCACATGACTGCTTAGCGACGGTTTCCGTAACGGTTTATTTTCCGTAAATATTTGTTTAGAGTAACAGTGTTTGCCGTAGTTGTTTATTTATTTAACCGGGCTTTGGAGCGATTTGCAGCAATTCCAGCCATAATGCCGGCGAAGACAAACAGATTTTTGAATCGGCACTTCCACGTCTCTAATTATCGCGTCGACCCCCCAATCGTCCTTAAACAATGCCCCGCTTGATTAAACAAAGTCGCGTGTAAATTATAAACTAAATAACGAGCCCTTTGTGGCGGGGCCGTCATCAGCGCGACGTCCTGTAATTATGGCAGATTTAGAGCGCGGAGGATGCGAGGACCTCCCAATCGGATAGCTATCTTGTCATTATGCATTGTGAATTCCTATAAATGCGAATTGAAATACCGCAATCACGGCTCTTGTGCTGAAGAGGCTGACGTGGATCAAGTGGTTTTTCGACATTTTCCCATTCGTTGTGTCGTCGCTTCGTTTTGGATTGATGTAAGGACGGGGGAGGACGATGCGTTGGGGAATATAACAATTATGTTTGCGTCGTTAGATATAGAGAATCCGGTATTGAAATCTCTAGATGTGGTCATCCGAAGCGACGAGAACCAACCGAGCTGAAAGGACGACCGAGTCGTAGGGGAAGCGACGAAGTTAATCCGCAAGGACCGCGTCTTTTGTCGTGGACCTCGCAAGCCAATTTGTTCGGGTACAAAACGCTCTAGTCGCCCCGGAAAGATTTTTGCGTCGCTCCTTAGAAGTCCTGAACTAATCGATAAAAAGAGGCTTCCTGGCGCAACCTTTATTGCTAATTACTGTTCAAAGTTCGTTCCACCTCCGAAGAATGCGCTGTTGCTATTTACATGATGCAGCGGTATACAATATTTTATCACAAGATTATTAACTGCTTTACCATAAAATCTGAACGTTCAAATATCCAATTAAAATATTTACAGTGCGGTTTATAACAATAATAAATAAAGCGGCCGCTGTAAATTTCTTATTGCAACATCTAACACGGGCGTGTTTTAATGCAGCGTTTATTGGATAGCAATTTGAGCTTCACACCGCGTAACTGTACTATGTATTAATAGTTCTTGAATAAAGTCATTTGATAAGTTAGTTGCTTCTGTTAAATTGCTTACACCTAAAATAGTTCAGAGCAGTTTCGTTTCACGCCTGAAGAAGTTCTGAGAAATATCAAAAAAATCAGAAATAAGAAAGAGCCACAATTTAACAGAAACATAAAAAATAAATTAAAGTGTTGAATTTAAAAAAAATAAGTTTGCAGCACGTGTCGCTTCCTCTCATTTTAATTACCGACTTCTATTGCTTAGAAGACGCTTTAAATTAAAATGGGGCGTATTTAACAGTCTACCAAATTTACCCAATATTTTCATAATGCTGGCCTCATATATTTTGTTCCCCAAAATAACTTTTGTTGACTATAAATACTAAATGTTCACCAAATTTTATTCCGCATTTAATTCTAACATAATACCCAGATATTTAATTTTCGACAGTGTCTTATATTATTTAGCAGTTAAAAATATTATTTGTTGATAAAAAATACACAAGCAATAAAATGTTGTGCAAATAGAAAATGATTTTATGACAAATTATAGATGTAGATGTGCTAGGACAAGGAAAATAAGAGTAAGAATAGAAGTGGTTTGCACAAAAAAAAGCGATTGGTTTCCGTAATATACAGGGTGTTCAGCTTGAACTGGATTCTTCGATAACTCCGAAAATACTAACGTGGGTAAAAATTGTTGAATACAAAAGTTACTCGTGGCAATGTTTTTCACGACCTAAAAATATTTTTGCATATACAGGGCGTTCGATGCTTGAGATTTTTGGGATCACTCCGTATTTTTAAATGGGATGATATAGTTTTTCTTGCAGTTTTGGATTCCTTGTGAAAAACTAAGATAATTTTATTTACTATGTCCTATAAGTACAATGTACAGTTTTCGAGTTATTTATAATTTTTCAAAAATTTTGACATTTGTGAAGGTTTACTAAAATCAACGTTACTCTGGTATGGTAGCAGATTTTTTAAATTTCTTTTTTTAGTGTTAAAGGCGATGAAATGAAGCTGTTATTTCGTTATTTGGAAGTTAAAAAAAATTATTGGAAGGGTCTCACCGGGATCCCTAAACATACAAAATTTCAAACGTCAAAATCTCGCGTTTTTTAAATAGAACACTTCTATTATTTTTATGGTGTCATTATCCAAATGCAATTTTCTTTCATCTTTATTAACATGTTCCTATGCCTAAATGCCGTGGTTTTTGAGTTATTTTACATTTTTCGGTTCTATTTGAGAATCTTACACAAACTAATCAATTTTGTTATCAAAGAAGGCCGGAAAAGTGACATTTCATTCTCCCTTGAGTCTGGATTCTGGATTCTGGATTTCGGTTGAGGGTGTGGGGTCCAGAGGACCCCACCGGCACTTAGGCACACAGGTGGGCCCATTGTACCTCCCCTCGAGTTTGCCGCTCCCCCTTCCCAGTTCAGCCCTCAGTCCAGCCGATTTTCTCGACGAACCTGAGGACCAGACCCGGTGGGGTATCGGCAATGCTGGCCATACTCGGCCAGAAGTCCCCCAGTATGGATCCTCTAATTGGTGCGAGCGCCGGACAGTGACACAACACATGTTCCGCCGTCTCGTCCTCTTCATTGCAACCGCGACACGTGGGGTCTGTGACGACTCCCATTCTGTGTAGGTGCCCATTTAGCCTGCAGTGTCCTGTCCATATTCCCACTAGCTTTCGCAAGCCGTCCCTGGACAGGTGTTGGCAAAACTTTGCAGTCTTCAGGCATGGTGCTTTGATAGCGGCCCTAGCTTGTCGACAACTTTCCATCGATACCCATCTGTCGGTGTGACTCTTCAGGGTATCCGTTTTTATAAGGGAGTTGAGGGTTGCCATGGACAAGGGCACAACCGGTTCCGGTCTTGTCGGAGGGCTATTCGACCCCCGCCTCGCCAGCTCATCCGCTTTCTCATTTCCCTGTATTCCAGAATGCCCTTTGACCCATATGAGTTCAACGGCATTTGTTTGCGCTATCCTCTCAAGAACCAGGTGGCACCGCCATACCAGCCTCGACGTGACACAGGTCCCGCCGAGAGCCAGCAGCAGCGCTCTACTGTCCGTGAGAATCTGCACTCGTTTGTTGCATATCTCGCGTTCTGCAACTATAGTGGCTCCCCGGATTACTCCCATTGCCTCTGCCTGAAAGACAGTGGCATGGGTTCCAAGAGCTAGGCTTTCGCCAAGAACCAGCTGTTCAGAAAATATTCCACAGCCGGATCCTTGACTGGTTTTTGAGCCGTCTGTATATATACAGATATCCGGCGTTGTCTTACTTGTAGTTTCTATCGCAATGGTGTAGGTTCTGGCAAAGCAGTATTTTGCTCTTACCCGGTCGATCTCAGCACCCATGATGGGTGATCTCTTAATCGCCCCATCCAGCACTGCCCCGTGTCGGGTTCCCCTACCCCTCTCCTGCCACATTCCTCCATTCCGCAGCCTTAGTGCCGTGGCCAGAGCCGACGCCTCCACGAACAAGTCGAGTGGGGTCATGCATAGCACCACCTCCAAGGCAGCAGTTGGGGTAGATCTCATAGCGCCTGTCACCGCAAGACATGCCAGTCTCTGCAAATGGTTGAGGCGTATCAATTCATTCTTCTGTTTGGTTCTGGGCCACCAAACGAGAGCACCATAGCAAAACATAGGTCTAATGACAGCTTTGTAGATCCATAAAAGGATTTTCGGGGTGAGGCCCCATGCCCTCCCCACAACCCGACGACACTGCCAAAAGGTCGCACATGCTTTGCTTGTTTTTACTTTCAGATGTTTGCTCCAGCTGAGTTTACTGTCAAGTATTATTCCCAGATACTTGACCTCCTTTGCCAGGTGGAGTTGGGTACCTTTAAGACGGGGAAGTTTTATATCTCCCATCTTTCTTTTTCGTGTAAACAGAACCATCTCCGTCTTTGCAGGGTTAACGGAGAGGTTTTTCTCGTTGCACCATTTGTCAAGTATGCCCAGTGCTGTCTGCATCAAATTGCAGAGAACACTCTCAAACTTCCCAGTTAGCAGAATTGTTATATCATCTGCGTATCCAATTGTGTGAAAACCTGCATCGTTGAGGCGCCGCAAGAGGTCATCCACTACTATGTCCCATAGCAGCGGGGACAAAACACCCCCCTGAGGACACCCCCTGCTCACCACACCTCTCGAAACCAGATCTCCAACACTAACTTGTACCGCTCTGTATTTCAGCATGTGTTCAATCCAACCCATCAAGGTTGGCGAAACATTACGCCTTGCCAGAGCCAGTCCTATACTTTCAAAGGTTGCTTTATCAAAAGCTCCCTCGATGTCTATAAATACCCCTAAGGTTGACATCTTACTCTCTAGGGATCTTTCTAGCCGCGTCACAACAGCGTGCAGCGCCGACTCAGTGGATCTACCCGGGAGGTAAGCATGTTGCCCGGGGTGCAATGGATGTTCCCGTAGGTTTACATCTCTGATTTCTCTATCGCACAATCTCTCCAGCGTTTTTAGAAGAAACGATGTTAAGCTGATCGGACGATATGATTTTGCCAGGGAGTAGTCCGCTCTACCTGGCTTTGGTATAAAAATTACTCTTACCTCCCTCCACTCCAGCGGTATGTATCTCAAAGCGATACACGCGCGGAAGATTCGCACCAGGTCGTTCAGCAGAACATCCAGGCTCCACTGAAGCAGCGCCGGATATATGCCATCCACACCCGGAGACTTGAATGGGAGGAAGGTGTTTATGGCCCAGCTCACCCTCCTGGCGTCCACGACTTGGGCCGCCACTCCCCAGTCCCCCTCACAGGGCTGCGGAGCAGCGGAGTCCGGCCATCGATGATCGGATACCAGGGTGCATCCCGGGAAGTGTGTTATCAGCAATTCGTGGGCAGTTTCCACAGGGGTGGAAGTAAAGGATCCATCTCCCCGCTTTAAGCTGCCCGGTTGTTGATTAGGATCTTTAGATAAAATTTTCATCAGCCTGGCGGCTGATGCAGTGGATTCGACTCCGCTGCAGAAGGATCTCCATGCATCGCGTTGTCTTTGTCTTATTTCCATTTTGTACAGTCTCTGGTGCTTTTTACAAGCCTCCCAGTCTTTTGCACTTCTGGATTTCTTAGCCTTATTGAAGAGTTTGCGGCCCCGGGTTTTCATCCGATCCAGCTCGGCACACCACCACGGTGTTGCCCGGCCTCGACCCTTCAGATTCCCCTGGGGACAGGACGTCTCGAAAGCTGAAATTATCGCGGTTCTTAGGACAGAAACGCCTTGTTCGACATCAGCAGATGTCCTTATCTCTTGTGGCAGTTGGCCGTTCTCCAGGCCCACCTTTAGGTTCCTAATAAATTGTTCCCTATCAGTCCGCCTGGGATTCCTAAACGGTTTCAGGTCCACTGCACAACACTTTATTGTAAAACTTATCCATCTGTGATCCGACATGGATAGATCCGATGTCACGCGCCAGTCTAGGATTGATTTTGATATATCTAACGATGCCAATGTGACGTCAATTACCGTTTGGCATCTCGACGTCACAAAGGTGGGCTCGCTGCCCTTGTTAAGTATATCTAGTTTAGTGGTAGAAAGGTATTCCAACAGTGACTTACCCCGATTGTTGTTGTCCGTGCTCCCCCACGCGATATGGTGAGCATTGGCGTCACATCCAATTAAGAGGTGCTTTTTTCCTGTCTCACAGTACTCCACCAGCTCCATCATCTCCCTGCTAGGGGGCGGACTGGGCGAGTCGATGGGCAGGTAAATCGATGCTATAATAACATCCTCTTGGCCTCTTCCTATGTCGCAGCCGACCCGTATGACCGTAAGGTCACCGGTGCAGAATTGCGTCAGCAGATTGGCCTGTAGTTGGCGTGGAGCATAGATTGCAGTCCTAGGCCTGTTGACGTTAGAAGCGGTATGTACAGTACCGTTCAGATTGCCCAACCCACAGACCCGGGCGTTAACGCACCAGGGCTCTTGGATGAGAGCTATAGTATCCTTCCCACTGTCGAGGTGTCGGCATAACATGGCCGTCGCCCCTCGAGAGTGTTGCAGGTTTGTTTGTAATATATTTACCTTGTTTGCCATGGCAGGTGTCTAGATGGGGAGGGATGCCCGGTTCACTTATAGCGGCCCAGGTTCCCGTTCCTCTATTGCCGTAGTGGGCTTGTCTTGCGGCAGGTCAGGTGATTTTCGGTCAACCTCCATCTGTGGAGGGACTTCCAGCAGCTGCCTACCGCTAGCTCCGGTTCCATGAAGCCGCACCTTTAGCTGGTCAAAAATAAGGGATATTTTCCCTTCCCGCGCCAAGAGTTCGGCCTTCACGTCCTCCACCACACCAAACACGAGAGCACGCCCCTGTGGAGCCTCCCTGATGGCATCGTGAAAAACGATCCAGCTTCCCACCTTGGCCCATGGGTTTTGACGCTTTAAAGCCCCCAAGATCACGTCCCTGTCAACCAGAGGGCCCGGTATCCAGAGCGTAGCCTTGGTGAGCTTTGGTAGTTGGTCGGCCTGTACAACTTCCAGTCGTGCTCCATCCCATAATGGTTGGAGCTCCGCTACTGTTGTTTTTAGCCAGGCCAAAGAAGTATCGTCCGAACAGTTGATCTTTAAGACCTCCTGTGCGTACGTTATGCCGCGGAACGTTGGGGCCGGTCGGCCGTCGTCGGGGCCGCTCAACATGTTGAACAAGCTCGACTTCAGCTTGCCCTCCACCAGCGCCGCCTGCTCAGCCGTTAACCGCCCCAAAGAGTCGGTGTCCCAGCTCTGTTTGTTAATGATCGCCACCCTGAGATGGTTGACGAGCATTTGATTCCACCTTTTTGGTGCAGAGGATTCAGTCCTCGGTTCAGGTGTCTTCCCCCCCGGGAGATTGCTCCCCGACGAAGAACCACGCGACCCATCGGACCTTTCCCCTTTTTTAGGTTTAGGCACCCTACTAGGTTCAGGCACCCTCCTTGATTCGGGAACCTTCCTCGGTTCGGGCACCCTCCTCTTCGGGAGATTACCTCCCGGTGAGGGGCCGTGCGACCCGTCGGATCGGTCCCTCTTTTTTGAAGCCGTTTGTCGCGGTTCATAGTCAGGGCGATTGAGACCCCTAGGTCTGCCCCCATAACCCGCGACTGTGCTGCTAGCCGCTGCAGGAGCGGCATTGGTGCCCCGGGCCTCTTCTGCCCGGCGCTCCCTCTGCATCTTCCTTTGGGCGGCGCCACTACGTTTCCTCGGATACCGGGTAGTTTTTTCCCCCCGTGGTGTCGTCTCTCCCACGTGGGGTTTTGTTGCAGGCAGCAGCGGTGAGGCATACACCTCGCCCGCTGCCACCTCGTTGTTAAGCAGCAGCGGTGAGGTATACACCTCGCCCGCTACCACCTCGTCGCTTATTGGTATATTTTTGTTATCCATACGGGGATTCTGTTCTTCATCTCCCGAGCTCCCCACCCACCATAGAGTCCAACCAGGGGACGTCGGTTCTCGACGCCAGGGCTACCCGGAAGATATAGCTTCCAAGGATCAGCAACACACGAGCCGGACCGGCAGACCTCATAAGCAGAGACCACCGGCCGACTGCGTGCCCCTTTCACCCCAGAAGCTCACCCTGCTGGCCCTCTGACGGGACAGCGCAGCCGATTGATCAAGGTCGGGCTAGGCCTTGACCGCCTGTCTTGGTTGAAATCCGGGCCAAAGTGGTGTGTTGTCCACCACCTGGGGCGTACCCCAGGGCGGGCTCAACCACCAGGATCCCCTCATCCACCCTCACAGGTCGCCACGCACGGCACAAACACGTGGGTGACCCTTATACATCCCCCGCCCGGACCACTAGCACGAGGGATGGGTTTTCTGTCGGGGTTTGCTCCCTTAACCGAGAAGTGCCCGTTATTTGAAAAGGCGCCGGCAGTCGCCTTTCACCCTCTCCTCTTAGCTGCGGTAAACCGCATTTCCAGGGCCGCGACGTGGACGCGAGAAGTAGGACTAGAGGGGTCGTAGGCTTACCGTTTTTAGGCGTGCTACTCGGGCATTGCTCAAAATTTATGAACTGCCTACTCGATATAGACAGCCCCTCTGAGACCCAAACCCCTAACTTGGGCCCCCTCCCTTGAGTCGCAGGATATTCTGATTGAAAAAAAATATTTCTTTAGGACTAGCACTTAAGTCATGGTTTGACTAAATTTGTGTTAGGTACGTTTGTTTTCATTATTACCTAATTTAAACTTTAAACCACGACTGAAGAGTTGGACCTAAGAGTCAAATACCAAAATAAATAAGAGAACACGTCAACAGAAAACAATGATTTATGGTAAAAGATGTTCGAAGATATTTCCATTTCGTTCCATACAAAGTTGTAAACGTCTGAGAAACGATATGCGGACATGGTACAACATGCCTCCGTCAACTTTCAAAAACGCTTCTCGGATTTGAGTTTTCATGTTGTCCCTTGTTGTAGGTGCAGTTGTATAAACGATGTTTTTGATAAATCTCCACAAAAAAAAAATCCAAACAAGTTAGGTCCGGGGACCTAGGAGGCCAAGCAACTGGACCACCACGTCCAATCAAACCATGACTTAAGTGCTAGCCCTAAAGAAATATTTTTTTTTAATCAGAATATCCTGCGACTCAAGGGAGAATGAAATGTCACTTTTCCGGCCTTCTTTGATAACAAAATTGATTAGTTTGTGTCAGATTCTCAAATAGAACAGAAAAATGTAAAATAACTCCAAAACCACGGCATTTAGGCCTAGGAACATGTTAATAAAGATGAAAGAGAATTGCATTTGGATAATAACGCCATAAAAATAATAGGAGTATTCTATTTGAAAAACGCGAGATTTTGACGTTTGAAATTTTGTATGTTTAGGGATCCCGGTGAGACCCTTCCAATAATTTTTTTTAACTTCCAAATAACGAAATAACAGCTCCATTTCATCGCCTTAAACACTAAAAAAAGAAATTTAAAAAAAATCTGCTACCATACCAGAGTAACGTTGATTTTAGTAAACCTTCACACATGTCAAAATTTTTGAAAAATTATGAATAACACGAAAACTGTACATTGTAGCCATAGGACATAATAAATAAAACTATCTTAATTTTTCACAAGGAATCCAAAACTGCAAGAAAAACCATATCATCCTATTTAAAAATACGGAGTGATCCCAAAAATCTCGAGCATCGGACGCCCTGTATATGCAAAAATATTTTTAGGTCGTGGAGAACATTGCCACGAGGAACTTTTGTATTCAACAATTTTTACCCACGTTAGTATTTTCGGAGTTATCGAAGAATTTAGTTCAAGCTGAACACCCTGTATTGCTGTATTGCTGTAATTGGCTTGCATTATGTAAAACGTAAAACTTCTTGTAGTGATAATTTCTAATCGTGCTTTAAAAAAAAATACTGGGCCCTAAACTGACCTTGTACAAAACTTTTTTCGTGTGCCTCTTGTCTGGAAGCGCAAGCGGCAAGGAGAGATGCGGGAGCATATTTTATTTTTGGAGTAAAAAATAATTATTTGACGCACAAATAGTTTTTGTGAGAAACACTAAATATAAATGGATAGCGCGAATATTTATTATGTACAGCACGGACGCGTAACTTGAGCGTTCTAAATTTGGTGAACATTTAGTAAAATTGATAGACATATAGAATTTAAAATGTAAGCAATGGTAAAACAATACGCAGCATAGTTATTTTAGTGGTGATGTTCTCATTTTCTGATGTATAATAATTTGGGTTTTATTTAGATTTTTTGATGCTCATTAAATTTTCTGGTGGACAGTGCAAGGGGTGTATGGTTTAATTTGGTGTACATCATATTTGTTTCCATTAATTAATGACGTAGACGCAAAGATTTGTTTATCCACCTATAGCTCTGGATTTTTGACTAGTCTTTCTGTAAGCATTAAGCAATATATTGACCACATTGAGACATTCTACCATTTCTTTAAACGCTATGCCTTCTATAAATAAGAAAAATAACAATGACTCAAAGATGACACCAAAAGCATCTTCTATGCAGATTTTAAAAAAAAACGAGGTTACTGTGAAGTTGGGTGGCCGCATACAAAGATTTAGGAGGCATTTCGAGCGACTCCTGAAGATTTGGTAAATAACCGAGACCTCCTCCTGGCCGCGCTTGTGTCCACGTGAAGAAATATTTTTGACCAACGTCGAGAAATACCTGACAAACGCTGCATTTTGCAATTGTCTTTGGACAGGTGTAAATGTGTAGAATTTACGAGCCAGCTTGAGTTAAGAATCCGGACGCGAAAAAAAAATTTATCATCGCATTATCACTGAATACGAACCTAACTCACTAATTAACCTGAGGCCCGCATTTGTCCGTTTTTATTTGCGGAACTAATGATCTCCTAAAGTGGCTCCTCGTGACCATTAAAGACCGAAGTCGTTATTCAGAAACAATCATTGACGTTTCTGGCCGACATCACGAATTTTTGAAACGTTCCAGGCATGGAAGCTCGACTCGCAGAGGTCCTGAAATTATCGAAATTCCTATCAAAGAATTTTTACGGCTTCTTTTTTATTTTTGAGTCGTTTCCCAATCGCGTCTTCGCTTTTATTATTTCATTAAAAATTTAAAGGCTAATGGATGTTTATCGGTCTCTTCTCGTTAAAGGAGCTGAGCTTCCACACCTGGCGCGAAGAATAATGATGGATCCGTGCCGCGAGATTTCTTTTTCTTATTCGGGCCCGTCTCGATGAATTGTATTAATTATTAATAAATATTTATACGTCTAGTCGAGGAGGAGGCTACGCTGCCGCTGCCTCGACAAACTTGGAGAAACTTAATAAAGCTCGAATATCTCTTAGAAGCGTTACGGGAGGTTTAATTGCGGAAATAGGGCTTAAAAACTTAAACAATGTGAAGATTAAGGTGCGTTAAAGCGGTTTAGAATTCAAGCGATGGTTGTTGCTTTTTGGCTCGTTCTCGCATTGTGTACCTTGATTCTCTAATATTGCAGTGGATTACTCATCAATCGTAATCTCCTTTGAGTCGTCGTTTTGGAACGGAGCTTTCACCCTTTCAGCGATACGATCTGGACCGGAGTGACCATCTGTCCGCACTTCTTTCCATCGAGTTAATAACAAACTGGTGATGGGTAATTGTAGCAAACGACGGAGGAGCGCGCGGTTTAAGTAAATTATCGTTAAGTGCATCCGAACAATAGAATGTAAGCAAATCCTCGCGTTCTAGATTTATTCGTTACAACCTCCCCAACAATTCCGGCGCATTCTTTGATGCATGTTCAGTAAGCGGTTTTCGTTCCAGTTGTTTTTATTTTCGCAAAAACATGTCTGTGTGTTTTCGCTGACACGATCGAAAAAGCTCGGCGAAGGAGGACGGAAAACGGCAATGTCTCCTTGGAACGAAGACGGAACTCTGGAGATTTATAAAACGTGTCCGGTTTTTTGACAATATAGCCATTCCTCGCAGCACTTAATACGGGATAAGATAAACCCGTCGAGTTTAGGTGGACCACCGCGAAGTGGGGCTATTATTGGGCCGGAGCGATATCATATTTTGTTTGTTAACAAACTTCTTGGCGTTGATTAATTCGGCGGTTGTTATCTTATTTTTCCGAATGCGATAAGGCGCCCAGATGCGTCGATTTCGGATAAAACGGAGCGTTAAATAATTTATGAGGCCCAACCGCCGATCGGCCCGTAATTCGGTCGTATCTCATCTCAGATACTCTGCGACCCATTAAAATATAATGCATCATTAAAGCGACGTATATCGATTGCGCTCCTCCAACCCTCTAGCTGCTTTCAATTCAACTAATTTGAGAGTATGGTCGACTGATGATGGAACTCTTCAACTGGCTAATGTTAGTTTCCGCCTCCACGGTCCACTGGCACTTCTGTCTCGCTGTCTGCAGTCACTCCGAGCCAGGACAAAAACAAATTGTCCCAATCAAGACCGGCGTGTGTGCTTGCTGGCTGCAGCTCCTGCAAAATTACTCGAAACACCCACCCGCTCTAGTTTCACGCAAAAATGTTTTGATTTTATGGCGTTTTTATGCTAATGCCGCATTAATTATGCATTCTTTATCTTACAACGCGCTTGATTACCGGGTGGTAACGACCACGCCGTGGTGGGGGTGGGAAAACGCCGCTTTTCCATAAAACATGAACGCCACTTAGATACGTGTCATAACAAATTATGGAAATTTATTAATAGAAACGAAGCTCGAATCTGACCAAAGCTAGAAACCGTCTCTTGTTTCAAAGTGTTGAATAGTTCTTTAATGTGTTAATTTTTTTGAGAAAAAGAGTGCTTTTCTTTGTAAGTGCAGAAGTTGGGTCATGATGCTTATTGTCCGATTTATTACGTAACTGGGTGGTTGATTTAAAACTGCAATTGCAGGGCGAAATTACCATTTGCATTCAGAACTTCTCGGTTATAATTTACTTAAGCCCATTACAATTTAATTTTCCGTCCTATGCAATTTGGCGCAATCTACGTAAACTGCGCTAAAAGAGCTTATTTAGAATATTGCTGTACGTTCCCTGAACAGGTACAGCTGTGAGTTCGCAGGGTCAGAAACATGAAATTGGCGATTTCTCGAAAATTACCGGTTATTAAGCGAATCTTTTCCGTACCTAATAAATAACCGTTAGCGTTCCCCCTTTGAGCGGCAATTAAAACATTCTTGGGTCGGTTAAACAGGCACGTCTGGACCACCATTAATAAATCCCAGGACAGTTGTCGACATAAAACAATTGCTGAACTGCATGTAATAATCCTTAAACACATGTTACCAGCCGCAGATCGTTTAATAATGACCGAGCGCCTAACAAAATCGTTTTGAAGTATCAAAATTCCCTAAAGGCGTACTTAGTCGAACCATTGTATGGAGCTCGGAGTCGATCAAACTTGTACTGGTCCGGATTTGCCTGCGCCCAGCCCCTATCACACTCGCCCTTTAGCAATTGCGCCCCCCGAACTATTACTAAAGTTTCAGAATAACTTTCAGGGATTGCAGATTTTTAGTGCGAGCTCTATGTTTTATGTTAGTTGCAGGTTTATTACTCGGCAGTAATCCAACCTTTTTCCCAACTTTCATCAATAAATTATCTTTCAGGAAAAGAAGAATTGAAATGTAACAAGACAAAAACAAGAATTTTTTTTACTACAGTGTTGCTTTATTAAAGCAGCTATGGTTTACGTAACGTTAGAATTTTTTGCAGCGCGATCCTATGCCACAAGCCTAAAAAGGGCACATTCCTCCCAAGTGACATACATTATTTTTTAAATTAATTAATTTTTTCAACAAAGAAAAAACTAAAGACAAAATTAAAAAACTCTAAAGAACAAGATTTAAGTTGATCTAAATAAGAAAAGATATAATCAGAAGTGATATTAATTAATTAATTTACTAATAGTTTCTGACTTTTCAATCTATTTGCTTATACATAGATTTTGGCTATGGTGCCAATAGAAAAAAATTATAAAAAATAACGAATACAGTTTAAATGACGACAATATGTTTCCTAATAGCGCTACTCAAATAGTGCAAAAAGTTTTGATACAACATTTTAGTCAAAGAGTTACAAATTATATTCTTGCGCATTAATTTCATAAATTTATGACAAGTTCCAAAATTAACTTTATCAGTAAATCTTAGTTCACAAACGTTTGCATATGATCAGCATTAACAATATGTAGGTACTTGGAAATTTTTTCAAAGTTTGAATTGACATAGATCTACATAGAAAATCATAAGTTCTGAACCAGGTGTCGCACCAAAATGACTCATAGCTTTTTGAAAAGAGCCATTTTTGCTCGTTTTGGAAAAAATTCGTCAATTTCCTAATTTAGTTTCTTAATTTTCTATGAATTTTTAACTACTTGAAAACTTTCTCAAAGTTTGAATTGACATAGATCTACATAGAAAATCATAAGTTCTGAACCAGATGTCGCACCAAAATAACTCATAGCTTTGTGGAAAGAGCCTATGTTGGTCGTTATATAAAAAAATCTACAATTTCCTAATTTAGTTTCTTAATTTTCTATGAATTTTTAACTACTTGAAAATTTTCTCGAAGTTTGAATTGACATAGATCTACATAGAAAATCATAAGTTCTGAACCAAATGTCGCACCAAAATAACTCATAGCTTTGTGGAAAGAGCCTATATTGGTCGTTATATAAAAAATTTTACAATTTTCTAATTTAGTTTCTTAATTTTCTATGAATTTTTAACTACTTGAAAACTTTCTCAAAGTTCGAATTGACATAGATCTACATGGAAAATCATAAGTTCTGAACCAGGTGTCGCACCAAAATGACTCATAGCTTTCTGAAAAGAACCGATATTGGTCGTTTTATAAAAAATTCGACAATTTCCTAATTTAGTTTCTTAATTTTCTATGAATTTTTAACTACTTGAAAACTTTCTCAAAGTTTGAATTGACATAGATCTACATGGAAAATCATAAGTTTTGAACCAGGTGTCGCACCAAAATGACTCATAGCTTTGTGAAAAGAACCGATATTGGTCGTTTTATAAAAAATTCGACAATTTCCTAATTTAGTTTCTTAATTTTCTATGAATTTTTAACTACTTGAAAACTTTCTCAAAGTTCGAATTGACATATAGATCTACATAGAAAATCATAAGTTCTGAACTAGGTGTCGCACCAAAATAACTCAGCTTTTTGGAAAGAGCCGATATTGGTCGCTTTAGAAAAAATTCGTCAATTTCCTAATTTAGTTTCTTAATTTTTTATGAATTTTTAACTAATTGAAAACTTTCTCAAAGTTCGAATTGACATAGATCTACATAGAAAATCATAAGTTCTGAACCAGATGTCGCACCAAAATAACTCATAGCTTTATGGAAAGAGCTGATATTGGTCGTTTTATAAAAAATTCGACAATTTTCTAATTTAGTTTCTTAATTTTTCATGAATTTTTAACTACTTGAAAACTTTCTCAAAGTTCGAATTGACATAGATCTACATAGAAAATCATAAGTTCTGAAGTAGGTGTTGCACCAAAATAACTTATAGCTTTATAAAAAGAGCCGATATTGGTCGTTTTATAAAAAAATCGACAATTTCCTAACTTAGTTTCTTAATTTTCTATGAATTTTTAACTACTTGAAAACTCTCCTAAAGTTCGAATTGACATAGATCTACATAGAAAATCATAAGCTCTGAACTAGATGTCGCACTAAAATACCTCATAGCTTTTTGGAAAGAGCCGATATTGTTTGCTTTAAAAAAAATTCGCCAATTTTCTAATTTAGTTCCTTGATTTTTTATGAATTTTTAACTACATAATTTTTTAGTTTCTATATTTTTAAACTGCTTTCCTTAAAAGCTCTGTCCCAAGTTTTAATAAATTATAGAGGAAAATGTTGCATAGCGTTATTATCAAAAGTGCGCTTTAGGCACTTTTATTTGTGTGTCTCATACTTTTCAAACCACTACTTATCGTAAATTGTTTCAAATTTATTTAGAAAATTTTACCAATTTTAATCACTTTTATGGACCATTTCAAAATGCCAACTGTTAATAAACATTTTGGAGCTAAAGCGTTGCGAGAAGCGTGGTTTTTGGGAAACTTTGAAAAATCTCTGAGAGGATCTTAAAGCTTGAGCCGGTGGTAGGCAGTGTGATACGGTCCCAGAATTAAACTGAGCGTTTATTCAAATACCGGTTGCAGGTCCACTGTGCCCGGCTTTAGCATGACAATGGCGACAGGGTTGCAAATCGCGGCCGGATCGAGGGTGAAAACAGGCTCGCGCTCCTTAATCGCTCAATGGGCCGCGTTAACTACAGAATCCGCCGAAAGGACTCTCCAACTCTGGAGAGCACCCACCTCTCTCGCCCGCCCCTGTTAACACGGCACTGCCGCCGATGGGGCTGATGGTAAGGCGGGCGTAAACACACACACCAATATTAGTTGACGTGTATGCGAGATGTTTATTAGCTGTCATTGGCATGCAGTATTGCTACTTATGAAGTGGAAACTTGTTTATGGAAGGGCTTAATTGGAACGCGTTATTAAAATTTCGCGGCGCAGATATTACCTATCACGAAAATCCGACAGCTCGGTTCATGGGGATGATGGCTGCCGGATTACAAGTCCGCCGCTTTTGAGCACTGTTGACTTTGAAGAGATCTGGAGTTTCAAAAAATCTCCCACCTCCCACGTAGTCCTTATTCAGGATCCTATACTTAGGCCCGATATCATAATGAAATTAATGAAAACTTTAAGTTTAAAGGACCAGTTTTCCTTTTTTGTAACAATGGGTAACCATGGTTATTGTTGACTTTAAATTTAAAGCCTCTTTTAATTTGATTATGAAACCGGCCCTTAGACCAATTAAAAAAAGTTAAAGTACTAAGGACTTGCAAAAAATGAAAGTGACAAGATGTCTTATATAATGCTTTCAATCACGCAATGTGGGTGTATAGGTTAATATTTGTGTCTTTCAATCCCTTATTGCAAGTTTTGAAGTTGAAGTGGGAGAATTTGGCAATGCGGAGGAAAATATGGAAATATTTAATTGACACAAAGGTTCTGTCTGTGAAATGGTTCAGGGGCTGGTACTTCTTGAGAGATGTGGCCGTCACCTCTTTGCAATGTTAATAGGTACGTTGCCTGGCAAAAAACTTATCTTCGGCATGAGCGTCATACGTGAGCCAAAACGTAATGTGGTAAAAACGAAAAAAGCTCCCTGTGCCGCAATTTATCAACTGCAATTCCGTGGGGTTAGAGCGATATTTTTAAGCAACTCCCGCACACGCCGAATAAATTACAAGCATCGCCATCAAAGAGGTCGCGTGCTCTAGCACAAACGACTTCCCTATTTGTAAAAAGCTCGCGAAAAAAAAAAGTTTATGTAGTTTTTGCAGTTGCCGGTGCAGCGACATGTTTAAACCGGAATTGGGCCAATTTACGAAGTGACAATTATAACAGTCCTTTCGAGTTCGCTGTTGCAAGAACGACCCCCTGCACCGACCCCCCGCCCGTCTTTTGTTATCCGCGATATTTTTCCCGAAATCCCGACGAGTCATCCGGAGAAATTAGCGATGATCCCGTTCGCTATGATGTAGAAAAAAAGAATCAAAATCCGCACCAGAAATAGTGACGAGTCGATTTTGCATCGTTACGAGTTTTGATGACTGTCGAAAATGCCGACCGGATCACGAGGGGGATCCTGCAGCGAACCAAACGTGGAGAACTCTCCTTCTGTCGATCTGTCAAGGGCCGGATAATGAAGCAATAAATGTTCAACTCGCGACCGAAAGATGTTTCCAAACATATAAAATGCTGATAGAGCGTTAATATTTATACCAAACACATCGATCGCTTCGAATCGCCTTAGCGTTCAGTGGACCGGAAACGCTGAAGAAATGCCAGCCAATACACTGCGGGGCGTTGTACGGGGGAAATGCTTTGTAGATATTGAAATTTCAATAGCGTATCATGAGACGACGACCAAATTTTGGAATTTATGGCAAATTTTCTAAAAGTTGCAGTTTGATTCTTGGATTCATCTCAGAACTCCGAGCTGCCATCCAGCGACCGCTCGGACAACATCAACACACTCCAACAGTCCGAAATAAAGCAATTATCACACATCGCGTTATGGCCAAATTAAATTACAATCTCCCGTTGGTCGGCCGTTAAAGCGACCCTGTCACATCGAGTTTAGCGGCGAGGATAGGGAAAGACCTCGTCGGCGCTGGTGATCCGTGAAAGTAAATTTAAATACGTCAAAACAAGCAAATATCAGGGAGACATTTGAAAGTGTCGAGCCAACCCCTTCGAGGGCGACAAGAAGCCGATCCATCGCTTGTCGCGTAAAGGCGACAATTCAGGGACGGACGCCGGAATTTTAACCAATTTGATCCGGCAACACGCGAAGACTAAACAATTTGCAGAGCGTTTGATTAACATAGTTGACCGCGAGCCAAAATTGCCACGCCGATTGACAAATGCGCGCTGTGCCGGGGCATATTTCGGAATTGCAAATTTAATTAGCACCACCAACATCCGCAGCGAGCAAAGCACCAACAAACGAAATTTGTTTCAGCTTTCAAACACGGCCACGTTGGAAACAACAATTCTGCCCATCAGAGGACACAGCACAACTGTCAGAGAGGTGGCAACTGCGACAAACTAGACAAAGAAAAAAAAAATTACATCTGAGGAAAACAAAGAAGAAATAGCATGCACCAGAAGAACGGTTGCAGGCGATCTAGTGGATCTAAATTCTAAAACTACAATCGAATTCTGGATCAGCGTTAAGAAAAATGTGTAACACGAGCCTCTACTTAATTCCCCGACCGACCTCGCCCACCGCTTGAACCGCCATTTTCGCGCGACTCCGCTGGACGATGCAGCGCCGCCAGCGTCCGGGGACTGCATCGTCGCCTCGCTCGTTACTGCGCCCCTCCGTGGATGGCGCAGCACACAATCACCCGCTACCCTGTCCACGGTATAATCCTATATATGGACAGGGCCTCGATCACCAAGGTAGTCTCAACTCACTCAGTCTACAGTCACCATCCATTCGGACGACTACTAAGACGATTTCCTTGGCGGAACAACCAACCTACAATTATGGTGCGGCCCGTGTGCCCCGACTAATACAGTAGTTTCTCTTGTAACCGCCTGATGTATTGTTTTACTACTTTACTGAATAAATCGCTCTTACAACTGACGCCCAAACGTGGAGCCCGAAACCCACGGAGTAGTGCCGCAGCCCGAGTGCTCCACTAACCCCTCCAAGGAGACGACGACCAGTGCGCAGCCCGAGTGCTCCACCAACCCCTCCAAGGAGACGACGACCAGTGCGCAGCCCGAGTGCTCCACCAACCTCTCCAAGGAGACGACGACCAGTGCGCAGCCCGAGTGCTCCACGAACCCCTCCAAGGAGACGACGACCAGTGCGCAGCCCGAGTGCTCCACTAACCCCTTCAAGGAGACGACGACCAGTGCGCAGCCCGAGTGCTCCACTAACCCCTCCAAGGAGACGACGACCAGTGCGCAGCCCGAGTGCTCCACTAACCCCTCCAAGGAGACGACGACCAGTGCGCAGCCCGAGTGCTCCACTAACCCCTCCAAGGAGACGACGACCAGTGCGCAGCCCGAGTGCTCCACGAACCCCTCCAAGGAGACGACGACCAGTGCGCAGCCCGAGTGCTCCACTAACCCCTCCAAGGAGACGACGACCAGTGCGCAGCCCGAGTGCTCCACGAACCCCTCCAAGGAGGCGACGACCAGTGCGCAGCCCGAGTGCTCCACTAACCCCTCCAAGGAGACGACGACCAGTGCGCAGCCCGAGTGCTCCACGAACCCCTCCAAGGAGACGACGACCAGTGCGCAGCCCGAGTGCTCCACTAACCCCTCCAAGGAGACGACGATCAGGGCGCAGCCCGAGTGCTCCACCAACCCCTCCAAGGAGACGACGACCAGTGCGCAGCCCGAGTGCTCCACTAACCCCTCCAAGGAGACGACGACCAGGGCGCAGCCCGAGTGCTCCACTAACCCCTCCAAGGAGACGACGACCAGGGCGCAGCCCGAGTGCTCCACCAACCCCTCCAAGGAGACGACGACCAGTGCGCAGCCCGAGTGCTCCACTAACCCCTCCAAGGAGACGACGACCAGTGCGCAGCCCGAGTGCTCCACCAACCCCTCCAAGGAGACGACGACCAGTGCGCAGCCCGAGTGCTCCACTAACCCCTCCAAGGAGACGACGACCAGTGCGCAGCCCGAGTGCTCCACTAACCCCTCCAAGGAGACGACGACCAGTGCGCAGCCCGAGTGCTCCACTAACCCCTCCAAGGAGACGACGACCAGTGCGCAGCCCGAGTGCTCCACTAACCCCTCCAAGGAGACGACGACCAGTGCGCAGCCCGAGTGCTCCACTAACCCCTCCAAGGAGACGACGACCAGTGCGCAGCCCGAGTGCTCCACTAACCCCTCCAAGGAGACGACGACCAGTGCGCAGCCCGAGTGCTCCACCAACCCCTCCAAGGAGACGACGACCAGTGCGCAGCCCGAGTGCTCCACGAACCCCTCCAAGGAGACGACGACCAGTGCGCAGCCCGAGTGCTCCACGAACCCCTCCAAGGAGACGACGACCAGTGCGCAGCCCGAGTGCTCCACGAACCCCTCCAAGGAGACGACGACCAGTGCCGCAGCCAGTAGTGCTCCACTAACCCCGCGCAGGAAGGTGACGAAGCGTCCCTGTCCTCAGACAAACCCGAAAGTGCTCCAAGTGCAGCCAGTTCGTGTGTGCCCCAAGAGCGGCCAGTTCAGTGCGCCCCAGGTCATTTGAAGACACAATAACGTTTCAAACACCAGTGCGGCGTAGCCCCCGGTTTACCATGGCTCTCACACCAGAAGCTCTGGAACAAATCTTGCGGCGAGTGACGCCCAACCCCCGCACGTGTCACATGACACAGTGTCCAGCCCGGTTCGACGGAACCCGAGACCCTCACCTGGTGGGGGCCTTCATAAGAAGCACAACCTTCTTCAAGGAACACCATGCGAACCGACGCCAGCGGATATGCGCTCGGAGCAGTTCTCCAGCAGGGGGAGACAGACAGCGAGCACCCTATGGAGTAAGCCAGCCGCTTGTTGTTAATCGCTGTCGAGAAGAATATTCTTCGAAGTTCGCACCTCACCAGGATGGCCCCTACGTGATAACGCCTCACCGAGAGCCTACCCTACGATACGCGATACGAGATCGCCCAGCCCGATCTGCAAAACGACCATGTCTTCGCCTTACGCCCCTATCAACTTGGTACCGGCGTGTCTACTCTCTCGCCAGTAGCCCCACCCGCCGTCGAGGACGACTGCGGAAGCACCAACCCTAGGTGCAGCTCGTGTTTTTAAGATTCAGGCTTAAGGACGAGGGCGTTTCCTTAATCCTGAGGGGGAGTTTGTAACACGAGCCTCTACTTAATTCCCCGACCGACCTCGCCCACCGCTTGAACCGCCATTTTCGCGCGACTCCGCTGGACGATGCAGCGCCGCCAGCGTCCGGGGACTGCATCGTCGCCTCGCTCGTTACTGCGCCCCTCCGTAGATGGCGCAGCACACAATCACCCGCTACCCTGTCCACGGTATAATCCTATATATGGACAGGGCCTCGATCACCAAGGTAGTCCCTTAGCTGCCACGCGCACACACGAGTGCCCGGAACAAGAACAAGTTGACACCGACAACGCTGTAACTCGCGAACGAATTCCTCCCATTATTATGCGCAACAAGAGCATTTGGTCCCGCGTGTCCAACGATCTAAAGAGAAGAAATATTATTTACACGAAGGCTCAAGTAACCCACGAGGGGATTAAAATTAGTGTTCCGGACGCTGACACACATCGCGCGCTCACCGCTCTTTTTGACAAAAACGAGACACCGTACCATACGTTCACTTTTGCGTCGGAACGCAACCTAAAAGTAGTGATACGCGGACTTCCGGAAACGACAAATCCGGAAGACATCATCGACGATCTGACACAAGCTGGATACAGGCCGGTCAAGGTTGCGCCAATGATCCGAATGGACAAGACTCCAATGCCCTTATTTATAGCCATTGTTCCGCGTGAGTGTCGTAAGATTTACGACCTCACCACCTGTGTCGGCCTCCGCGTCAGAGTGGAGGCCCTTAGGCAGTCCAAAAGCAAAGGGCAATGCTATCGTTGCCAACTCTTCGGCCACTTCCAGAGCAAGTGTACGGCGCCTTTCAGGTGCGTCAAGTGCGGGCTCGGCCACCAAGCCTTCAATTGCCCCATGGCAAAATCAGATCCGCCGAAATGCGCAAATTGTTCTCTTGCGCATCCGGCCAGTTACCGGGGTTGCTCAGCCTACCCCAAACCAAAAACCTCCCCGGCTCCCATCCCAAAAACATCTCCGGCTCCCATTCCCAAAACCTCCGCTTAGGCCAAACCTCTGGTCCTTGCGGCACCAACCCTAAAGCCCTCCACCACCATCCCAAAACCGGCACCGGTGCCAAAGCCTACCGCGAATCCGCGCGAAAACTCCGGAAACAAGTATGCCAATATTTTGGCCGCTCTGGCACAAATGCTACTTACTTTCAGCCAAACAAATGCAACAGACGACCAAACTAAAGAATTTGTCTTAAACACCCGCGTTATCTTAGACAACCTAATTTAATTCAGTAACTTTTTATGCTGCGCAAAATTACACCAAATTCCCTTTTGATTAGTTTTTGGAACGCGAACGGGCTTCCTAAGAAGAAACTCGAATTGGGCGAGTTTATGAACGAGCACGATATCGATGTCATGCTCATATCCGAAACACACGCGAGACCCTGCAACGCAATCAAAATTCAAAATTATCAGCTTTATCGTACCGATAGAACTACCGGGCAGGGCGGTGGAACCGCGATTTATATTAAAAATGAAATCGAACATCACGAACTACCCAATCCGGCCGCGATTAATATCGAGACAACCGCGATCAAAATCGAAACCACATCCGGGCCGATCAAAATTATTTCCGCTTACAAACCGCCGAACAATCCTATCCAAGACCTAGACCTCCAAGCCCTCTTCCCAGACAACGCCCCCACAATTGTGGCTGGCGACCTAAATTGCAAACACCACATGTGGAACAGTCGCACCGTTAGTAATAATGGCCGACTGCTGCATGACTTTACGCTGAGAAATGACATCACTCCCTTGGGCCCCCGAGAACCCACTCACTTCTCGACCCATGGGACCTCTGATGTCCTAGACATAGCTCTTTTGAAAAATGTTTCCCTACACCCTTCTATCTATGCACTGTCAGCCCTTAGCTCCGATCACAACCCTGTGATACTCCAAATGGGCACAATTCCCAACGATCGACCAAGTCCGCTACAATCGGTAGCCTGGAAAGAATTCAAAAGCAATGTTGGTAATTCACTGGGCCCCGTTCCAATTATAAATTCAATTCCGGAATTAAATTCAACCGTCGGGCAGTTAGAAAACATCATTATTCAGGCAATAAAGTCAGCAGAATTCACAAAACCCGCGCAAAACAACCGTCCAGCTCTTCCAAATTTTATAAAAAATTTAATTCGCGACAAAAATCGGGCAAAACGGCGATATCAAAGGACTTTAGCTCCTTTAGATAAAACCGAATTGAACCGACGACAAACCGAGGTGAGAGACGCGCTCTCAGTTCGCGCCAATGACTCGTGGCAAGACAAACTCACTTCTTTAAACGGGCAAAATTCGAAAAGTCTTTGGAGAATGACCCGCGTTTTTAGAAATTCCGCTCCTCGCAAAATCCCCCCGCTTAACGGACCAACGGGACCCGTGTCCGCGCCAGTTGACAAAGTCGAACTCTTTGCAGATTCACTGCAAGAGCAATTCACCACTGACACGACCCATGCCGACCTGGGCCGTGTTGGCTTCATAGAGAGATTTGTTCAACAACACTTGGAAAATCAAGTAGAAAACGACGTCGGAAACGTCAATCCGATTACCCCTCAGGAAATTTCGAATCACATTAAATTTTTTCACAAACGTCGCGCGCCAGGCCCAGACGGAATCACCAACTTGTCAATAAAAAATCTGCCAATGTTAGCAATCATGCATCTAACCGCAATCTTTAACGCCACTCTTCGGCTAGGTCACTTCCCACAAACGTGGAAAAAGGCGGACGTCATTCTCTTTCAAAAACCCGGCAAAAGTCCGAAAGAGCCCTCAAATTACCGCCCCATAAGTCTTCTTTCGACCATTGGAAAGCTTGCGGAAAGATGCATTCTCCATAGGCTAAATATGTTTACGACGGATCATGGCGTTATCCCCGACACTCAGTTCGGTTTTCGCGCACAACACTCGACAACACAACAAATCCTTCGGGTGGTAGAGCACTGTTACACCAGCTTCGACTGGAAATACAACACCGGGGCCGTCTTTCTGGATGTCTCAAAAGCTTTTGATCGTGTCTGGCACTCTGGGCTCATATATAAGATGATCAATTTGGGCTATCCGGGCAAAATTATTAAACTCATTTATTCTTTTCTTTCGGACCGTAGCTTTCGCGTCAAAATTGATGGTATCAGATCAACCAGTCGCCCCCTGGCGGCTGGGGTACCACAAGGATCAGTACTCGCGCCACAGTTGTTCAATATTTACATCTCAGACATGCCTCAGCCCGCGACAGTTGAGTTTGCTCAGTACGCCGACGACACCGCTATACTCGCGCGCGCCAAACATGCGTTCCAGATTTCAAATAAGCTCGAAAGAGCTTTGGAAAATCTGGAAACATGGTATCGCGAATGGCTCATTAACGTCAATGCAGCCAAAAGTACTGCAGTCCTTTTCACACGTCGTAACCTAGTAACACCTGATAGAGAATTGAGCATCTTTGGTGAGCCCATCCAGTGGCAGGCATCAGCCAAATATCTGGGGGTCACCCTGGACAAGCGATTGACGTTCGCCAAGCATATTGAGACAGCCAGAAACAAGGCGCGAGGATGTATCGCCCAACTTTATCCACTGCTCTGCCGAAAGAGCAGATTGTCACCGCGAAGTAAATTACGACTTTTTACCACAATTATCAGGCCCATAATGACTTATGCGTCTCCCGTCTGGAGTCACGCAGCGTTTACGCATTTAAACAAAATTCAAGTGGTCCAAAACAAGTCCCTCAGATTTGTTTTCGACGCACCCTGGTTTGTTCGAAACAACCAGCTACATAAAGACGCGAGTATTAAATACATCAATGAACATCTCAAAGATGTCGCGATAAAGTTCTTTGCAACAGCAGCTGACCACCCGAACCTCCTCGTTCGTAGAGCCGTCGACTACGGCGAGGAACCACCCTATCGATTAAAACGGCCGAAAATGGTTTTAAACGGGTAAAACCATCCGCGTCAACTCGCGAACCGCGAACCGCGACACACGACATTGACTTAGGTTACACACATTTCCACACCGCGAGCGCTTTCTCCAAAAGATAACGGGGTGAAGGGACAGTGTCCCGGCCCGTCCGGAGGGGTTTTAGCCGGTTCAAGTCCGGCACTACCCAGCGTGATTGAACCAAGCGCTGGGTGTCCGAAGGGATTTCCCCTCCCTAAGAAAAAAAAAAAAAAAAAAAACCAAGGTAGTCTCAACTCACTCAGTCTACAGTCACCATCCATTCGGACGACTACTAAGACGATTTCCTTGGCGGAACAACCAACCTACAATTATGGTGCGGCCCGTGTGCCCCGACTAATACAGTAGTTTCTCTTGTAACCGCCTGATGTATTGTTTTACTACTTTACTGAATAAATCGCTCTTACAAATGTAAGAAAAAAATTTGAAAATTAAGGGTCGTATTTAACAGTCTACCAAATTTACCCAATATTTTCAATTATAATATCAGTGCATTGATTATTTCCGGAAATTTTTTTGAATGCATTTCCAAAACCTATTAATTAGCCCTCGTGTTCCACTCGGGCTAATTACGTTTTTAAAATGCATGAGAATCAAATTTCCGGATATTAATCAATGCACGAGGGCATATTCGGCAAGAAAATCGCAACGACACAGACATTGGTCCATTATGTCATTATGATGTCATTATTAATAAATAAATAATTTTAATTGGCTGAAATAATTTCCACTTATTAATTTCATGCAAGGTGCAAAAATTTCCAGGAAATTTTTACATTGTCATAGAAATGACACCGAATTTTATTTTTCTATTGGCTACTTTTCAGTGTCGTGCGATTTTCATACAAAAAAATACTTTTATTTCCCAAAAATACTAAATGCTCACCAAAATTAAGAAAATACATAATCTTAAAGCGACAACCAAATATTGACATAATGTTGGCCTCTTATATATTTTGTTCGCCAAAATAACTTTTGTTGACCATAAATACTAAATGTTCACCAAATTTTATTCCGCATTTAATTCTAACATAATACCCAGATATTTAATTTTTGGCAGTGTCTTATATTATTTAGCAGTTAAAAATACTATTTGTTGATCAAAAATACACAAGCAATAAAATGTTGTGCAAATGGTAAGTAATTTGATGCAAAATTATAGATGTAGATGTGCTAGGGCAAGGAAAATAAGAGTAAAAATAGACGTGGTTTGCAGAAAAAAAGATATTGATATCCGTAATATATAAATGCTTTGCTGTAATTAGCTTGCATTATGTAAAACGTAAAACTTATTTTAGTGGTAATTTCTAATTGTGCTTTTAGAAAAAATTTACAGGGCCCTGAACTGACCTTGTACAAAACTTTTTTTGCGTGCCTCTTGTCTGGAAGCGCAAGCGGCAAGGAGAGATGCGCGAGCATATCTCATTTTTAGAGTAATAAAATAATTATTTGACGCACAAGTAGCTTTTTGGAGAAACGCTAAATATAAATGGATAGCGCGAATATTTATTATGTACAGCACGGACGCGTAACTTGAGCGTCCTAAATTTGGTGAACATTTAGTAAAATTGATAGACATATAGAATTTAAAATGTAAGCAATGATAAAACAATAAGCAGCATAGTTATTTTATAGTTATTTTTCTGATGTATAATAATTTGGGTTTTATTTAGATTTTTTGATGCTCATTAAATTTTCTGGTGGATAGTGCAAGGGATGTATGGTTTAATTTGGTGTACATTATATTTGTTCCCGAAAATTAAGTGCTTGCTATGTCTGTTCCACGGAAAGAATTATATGAAGGATCATGGTGTCAGGGAAAAAAGCGCCACAGAACACTCACAAGTAATTCTGCTAAGTGCTAAATGAACATAAGAATGAAGTCATCAAGAAGATGATGAGTATAAAAATAATCAACTTAGGGCGGGGAGTTTAAAAAACTTATTTTCTGAAGAAGGTCATGGCAAGATGACTGAAACGTCAAGAAAAGTTGCAATTGTGCGAAAATTTTATTCTACGACTTTACTGTTTCTGCTCTTCATTCTTGAATTGAAAATAAAACGTTCGGTGCAGTAAAACGTATCGATCCCCCAATTTTGGCTGCGATAAAATCTGGCAGCACGCACTTGAATGTTTACGTTGCCCGGCGATTTATGCTATTTTATTGCGTGCAATAACTTTCAAAGGTCGCGAATCTACGGTAATTTCATTCATGGCCTCGCGGTTAATTTATATCGGCGGGGAAAGCTCGCCGTTCGAGTCCATGAAGCTTTTTCCGGTAGCGGCGATAACTCGCCGGAATCAAGTGGTCCTAAAGAGCCGCCGATAAAAGGTGCGAACTTCTCAGATACGTTTATTTCCGGGCGAAGCCAAACACGTAAGCTCGCATAGAAATGTGAAGCTGTCAGCCGCACGGCCGGCAATATCGCTGAAACTCGTATCCGGACCGAGTATTGTGAAACACTATGCGATTGACGGCGTTTCAGATTGAAAGTTTCACGTGAAAAACTCCACAACACATGGCCATGTCACGTTATGTTGACAAAAACAATTTTAGTTTGAGTTGTCGCGCGCGTGTTAACGCGTCAACCTCGACAACCCGCTTTATTTACTCTTGATCCAAAAGCTTCTGGATTTTCATCCAGTAAATTTCTTCCAAACCGTTCTCATTATGAAACCATTTCAACGTTTTTTTTTTCGTCATCAGCGTCGTCCAGCGTTTTCGCGTCTCTCGCGGTGCCAATCGCAGCTTTTTCTTCGTCACGTTCTCTTTCAGTCGCAAATTGTGAGTGGCGAAAGCCGGATAGACGCTTTTCTCGATACTGGGATGAAGCTGGAACAAGAAAAAAAAACAACAATTACGCCTCCGATTGGATAAAAACCGTATTTCCCAGGAGCCGGCCCGGCTACATTTCAATTCACCTAACTTCCCCGTTCCAATCTTAATAATTCCGCAAGTGTTAGCAGTAAAATGTAGGCGCTCATGTAAAGAAAACCGGGAAGCTTTCCCGCAATTTCGAGTGGAAAGCGCTCCTCTGATTATTTATTTAATGGTTTAATTCAGCCTATGGCCGGTCGTCTCGCTACCGCCCCGTCTCATCAACATTTCAGTGCTTCAGAGCGATCTTGAAAAGAAGTTATCCCGGCACCTTTACCTGAGCTACGAGAGGATAGACGAGAATTTAAAGGTTCGTGACGCGCTTTTACACGCGTCTTGTTATTTGCTTAACGTGCCCCGATTCGCCAAATTCCGACCCTCAAAACATCACCTCAGGTGGGGGCGCCCGTTCGACCAAAAATAATTTCCGCCACCGATAACGCCTGTTGCCCTTTCGCGGTTTCCTCCCCGAAGCGGAAGACGGAGGGAGCTCGGGGAGGACGCGGCGATAACCCCACGTCTCACGCAAAAAAGTAACCGGGCCGAACCCGATCGGCCCAGATTCGGCGGTGCAGAAATGGTGGATGCGCCGGGAGAATGCGACCTCCGCGCTCGTCTGACAAGATCTTTTTTACTGAAATTGCTAACCACCGTTTCAGCGTCTTCTTAACTTTTGTAATTTTACAATAATTGTACATTTATTTTAGTGTAAGTATTATTAGACGCAGAAGTAATTAGTTAATAATTTGTAACTAACAATTAATTAATAATTAAATTAATAATTAAACCACCGCCCTGAATTTTAGTCCTTTAGTTATTAAACAGAAGAAACCTCATTGGTCTTAGTTCGGAAGGGCTAGAAAGCCAAACGACGCTTCTGAAATGTCAAACAAAAAATTGAAAAAATGCTGAAATAACTATACTTCCATGCTAAAAAAAATCTCAAAGTTTGAAATTTTTATTGATAAATTAATTAAACAATTTAATACAATTTCAAGATTTTTACTTTCATTTTTTGCATTTTTTAAATTTTCTTAAATTTAGATGCTTATTATTGATGATATTGAGTGCGATATTGAGTGGCGGAGCCGGGGTCGTTCCGCCCCGTCCGGTGCGTCTCCAAACATTGACTTTCGATCGGCTTTTTAATTGCGTCCAAAGGGGTAGCTCTGGTGGATGTCAGTCGATGAGTCATCGCGCCCCCACAGACTGATCGTGCCGTTCGCGAGCATTAAACCGGAATTTTACGAGATCGTTGGAAAGTCACTAACCATTCCGGGTTCACTATAAATACACCCATAACAATGCCACCCCCGCTAATTCCGGTTGCGACTTTGCCCCTTCCGGCGCCGTCCCTAAGAAAAATCCATCGTAGCAACATCCAAGACGGTAAAAACAGTCCGAACTGTGTTTATCGGCCGTAACAAATCGCTAAGGGGTGGCGTCGCAGCCGGTCAACGAATTTCTCGAGTTCGCCTCTATGGAAGTCGGGGAAAATTCGTCTGGACTTGAGACGTCGAAGAAGTTTCTTGTAGAGACTCTAGATTTATCTTCCGGCGGGACGTCAATTGAAATCTTCGTTTCTGGATGGCCACAAAATTAATAACTAAACCGGGAGAAGTTGGCGAATTCTCCGTAATTATAGTCGGCTAAATTTGAGACGAAAACCGGGAACACCCTGGAGTTCGGGTGAAGTAGTGCGGTATTAGTGTTTGGAAGTCTGTGTTGACTTTAGTACTTAGTTAGCGGGAGGAATGGGCTTTAAACGAGACCAAGACCGAACCACGTGCGACCGCGTGTGCCTTCTTGTTCACTACTTGCTACTTCGGCCCGAACGGGCGGTTTCCACCCCACGACGACATTCGCGTAATTAAATTAGAACTGAACTCTTGACTCTTGATGCATATCCTCATGACGGCGTACGGCTGTTATGATTACGAAATCGAGATATCTCCGGGCGACATGCCATGTACTTAAGGCGGGCTGCTCCATTAGAAAACCAATTATTCGGTCCCATGTGCATTGGCATGAGATAACATTGGTTTTTCTTTGGGAAACTCTACACCGCTCCAGCCCGAGCGCCGAGGAAAGGATTGAAGTCGTCACAAGACCGCCGAGTCGCCTCGATCTTGCCTCAGCTGAGACACCCGATCCTTCCGTCATTTTTAACGGGAACAAATATAATGTACACCAAATTAAACCATACATCCCTTGCAATGGCCACCAGAAAATTTAATGAGCATCAAAAAATCTAAATAAAACCAAAATTATTATACATCAGAAAATGAGAACATCACCACTAAAATAACTATGCTGCGTATTGTTTTACCATTGCTTACATTTTAAATTCTATATGTCTATCAATTTTACTAAATGTTCACCAAATTTAGAACGCTGAAGTTACGCGTCCGTGCTGTACATGATAAATATTGACGCTATCCATTTATATGTAGCGTTTCTCAAAAAAACTATTTGTGCGTCAAATAATTATTCTATTACTCCAAAAATAAAATATGCTCGCGCATCTCTCCTTGCCTCTTGCGCTTCCAGACAAGAGGCACGCGAAAAAAGTTTTGTACAAGGTCAGTTCAGAGCCCTGTAATTTTCTTTTAAAAGCACGATTAGAAATTATCACTAAAAGAAGTTTTACGTTTTACATAATGCAAGCCAATTACAGCAAAGCATTTATATATTACGGAAATCAATATCTTTTTTTGTGCAAACCACTTCTATTTTTACTTATTTTCCTTGCTGTAGCACATCTACATCTATAATTTTGCATAAAATTATTTACCATTTGCACAACATTTTATTGCTTGTGTATTTTTGATCAACAAATAGTATTTTTAACTGCTTAATAATGTAAGACACTGTCGAAAATTAATATCTGGGTATTATGTTAGAATTAAATGCGGAATAAAATTTGGTGAACATTTAGTATTTATGGTCAACAAAAATTATTTTGACGAACAAAATATATAAGAGGCCAGCATTATGTCAATATTTGGTTGTCGCTTTAAGATTATGTATTTTCTTAATTTTGGTGAGCATTTAGTATTTTTCGGAAATGAAAGTATTTTTTTGTATGAAAATATTGGGTAAATTTGGTGGACTGTTAAATACGACCCATTTTGAACCTACACCACGTCACACGGCGAGGGCTGCGAAAAGCACCAAACTTTAAAGGTTTAATCGGACCCTCAAGAGGTTTGTGGGAAAAACGCAAAAACTTGCAGATACATTATGGTTATTATTATTATTACCATGTGTTTATTGAGCCAGTTGCCGGAGATTTTGGAGGTCGTCGCGCGACCCTCCGGCGTTGGGTTCGTGCTCCGGGGCAGTTTTTCCCATCCACCTTGATGGACTCGAGAAGTCAATTTGGCACGACGTCGCTCTTCGGCGCGATTAGACCCCAGAAGCGCCCAACAAATTGGAGTAAGTTAGTTGTTAGTGGGCGCGCGTGCAATTGCACTTAAACGTCGACCATGATCGCGTCGGATTTGATTGCGGCCGGCAAATCGGAAATGCAATTGATTTCATCGGTCGGAAGTGCACTTTCCGGTCGTTCGAACGATATACCATTAAACTTTATCACTTCAGACGCCACGTTGGCTGACGGGTGTTTTTGGAAACTTTACCCACCCTCAAGTGGAAATGCAAACGTAACGCACCGCGAATTTTTCCCGCCCGCCCCCGCCACTTCACGGGGAGTTTCATGTGGTTGTTCGACATGTGGCTATTTTCCGGTTTAGCGCAGAACCGTGTAGGGAGGGTATATTAAGCGAACGGCAAACGGACGGTATTTGCGCTATCAACACGGCCGTTGTGGTTGCTTAGTTTTGATGTAAATGACGTGAGCCGGTCCTGCACTGGATGGAGGTCGGCGAGAGTTGTCTGCGGGCGTTTATGGCGCTATCGGTTTAATTGATATTACTTTATTGATGAAACAGCGTTAACTTGTTAACAATCATGACAGCAGCATTGCCAATAATTTTGCTATTGCACGCCACCATTCAACAAAACGCCAGAAGCGCTGCGAGGCGGACGAACCCCCGAAACAGGGTGGAAACGGCAGTAAATTAGTGCCATAAAACTATTGTTTTTGCGGTTTTCAAACGCAGCACGACCCGCGGATTTATACGACCGCCAAAACCACCAAAAGTAGCAAGCGGACTGCATACAGGGTGGACGTAACTGAGCGAAACTAAATTTCATGACCACCTGCGGTTAAAAAGTAACGCACGGCAGCTCAAAGCCGGTGAGCGAGTCGCGAATCTAGCTATTAAAACCAATAATTAAAGTGTCGACCTTTGCAGGTTTCGGCCCATCGAGCAATATCGTTCGAGTATTAGAAAGGTTCCGTTCCGGGGTGTTAGCGGCCGCGGTTTAATTTAATAAATCCCGGAAGAGCGGGCTGGCTTTCAGGTGAAATACGAGACTTAAGCCTGACCTGCATCGATCCGGCTCAATATTAGACTTTATTGAATGGCCTAAGCAAAGGATAAATCGCCATAATATATTCCGGTTTGTCGCTAACTTTTCCGGGTTAGCGGAGAATCGGGCCGGAATAACTAACGACTAATAACTTCGGCTGGAAGGGCTCTCCCACCTGGTGGGAGCGCAAATTGAGAAGAATGAGGAGGCCACCAATCGACGACTGATATCGACATTCGCATTTGTCAAGCCCCGCGATGGTTCATCTATGAGTTATCGCCTTTTCACCGCGTCTGAATATCAAACGATTATGCATCGACGACGATTGCATCGCTCTTTTGTCGGCGGTAGGTGCTAACGATATGCCATAAATCGAATTTGACGGCGACGTCAGCGAGAATCGGTATTAACGTAGCCGTTAACACATCGATCGAATATTACCGAATCAACCCCGGAGTATAACTGGAAATTGTCAAACAATGACGAAGAAAGAAGTTGGACGATTACCTACCACCAGATCGATACTGTCCAGAAGTTTTCAATTAATCGGGAGCGAAATTGGCGGAGGCGCCGGGTAAAAAGGTGACAACAAATTTGTACCTCTTCGGCAACATAATTGTACGTTCAACAGTGGAACAACACAGAAGGTTCGAAAAAATTCCAATACAACTGGGTACAGACCCATTTCGAAATTGAACAATCCTCACAGTTACTGAAACCGCTTAAGGCTGATTAAAAATTGATATTGGATGCCGTCTCCCTCGCCAATTACCGCAAATTTATATCTTAGGCTATACATAATTGAAGCACATAAGTAATTTAACAATAATAATTGTCTGAATGAGTTCTGCAGTGCCACCAAGCTCACTACATTTTCGAAAAATATGCGAATTAGAGTTACTTTTAAGTAGGACTGGACGACGATATCTTTGGAAAAGGTATAAACTCCAAACGGAATAAATATACAGGGTGGGGCAATAGTGCGCCCGAGTTCGATAGCTCAAGTTCTATAATAGGTAGAAATTTGATTTAAAAACACAGATAAACTAGAGAAAGAAGTCTATAACCGGAAATTATTTTTGAACATACAGAGTGAGCCAAGACAATTATACAGAGGCAAGTGAGAGTTTTTTAAATGGAATGTGGAGTGTAAAAGTAGATTTTTTGGAGCCTTTTCCTAGACTCTTTTCAATCCAATATTATTGCTGACTATTTCCAAACCACTTGGATGTAGCAATTTTTTTTGTTCAAATAATGGCATCTGCAGATGCATGTTAGAAAAATCACTACCATCACAGTTATGAGTTCTAAGAAATATTTATGTAAAAACTAGTTAGGAAACATCTGTGGAATGTCTTTGATTTGTTTTAACTTTTGAAAAATTATACAGGGTGGCTAAATATAATTTTTCAATTTAGAACTTTTTGAATTTAATTTTCTCCATCTTTTCAAATGGAACACCTGTATATTTTTTAACGATATGATCTAAAAACTAAAAACGAACGTTTTTTGTATGCACACCCCTATAGCTATTTGTAACCATTTTTGAAATATTGCCCAATAATTATAAAATTCAAGAATAATCCTAAAAAATTAGATCGTTTTCCAAATAACTCGATAAAAAACTTCAAATATTTCAAAATTGACACACTAATGACAACTGACAACAGGTAGTTGCGATAAATGTGTATTTCTTGTCGGATAATATGAAATGCAAAAAATGATCAAGATACAAACATAAAGTGAACTTACTAAAAAAACTTATGCTGTTTTTATAAACAAAACATCTAGAGCACTTATTACAATTTTATCTGTCGAGTAATTTGAAAAACAATCTAATTATTTAGGATTATTCTTGATTTTTGTAATTATTGGGCGATAAATAGAAAATGGTTACAAATAGCCATAGGAGTGTACATACAAAAAATGTTTGTATTTAGTTTCTACATCATACCGATAAAAAATATACAGGCTGTTCTATTTGAAAAAATAGAGAAACTTAAATTCAAAAAGTTCTAAATTAAAACATTAAATTTAGCCACCTTGTATAATTTTTCAAAAATAAAAACTATTCATAGACATTTCACAGATGTTTCATAACTAGTCTTTACATGATTTTTTCTTAGAACTTGTAATTGTGACTGTAGTGATTTTTTTAACATGCATCTGCAGACGCCATTATTTAAACAAAAAAAATCGCTACATCCAAGTGGTTTGGAAATAGTCAGCAATAATATTGGATTGATAAGAGTCTAGAAAAAGGCTCCGAAAATTCTTTTTTTGCACACCACATTCTATTTAAAAAAATGTCACTTGGCTCTGTATAATTGACTTGGCTCACCCTGTATGTTCAAAAATAATTTCCGGTTATAGACTTCTTTCTCTAGTTTATTTGTGTTTTTAAATCAAATTTCTACCTATCATAGAACTCGAGCTATCGAACTCGGGCGCACTATTGCCCCACCCTGTATATTACCCGTAGCACCATTAGACGATACAAATTTGCTGGAGTCTAATACGGCAAACTGGCACATCTGTAAGAAAAATTCTTATTTTCTACAGGCTGACACGCTGACACAGCCACTCCTACAGTCCATTTTACACAACTTTAAAATTGCCGATTTTGCTTCACGAGTTGTGTCCTATTTATTACTTGCCAGTGTACTTGTCAGATATTGTATACTCGGTCAGACTGTATCCTATGTTATCTCAAACTTATTTAATGTTTTTGGAATGTTAGTTAGCAGCCCAAAATTGTCATAAGAAAGCATAAATTTGGAAATAGCACCACAAAAAACTTTAATAAAAGTATTAAAGGTAGGTACAAACAATAAAAAATCGACACAAGTGATGACTTTTGTCAAAACCTCTCACTAAAAAAAATACAAGATCAACAGCTGTATCAATTCTGTATTCGAGCAGCTGGTTGTCATCATTATTATGCATTGTTTATTTTGTATGTATAAATTTTTTTTTTCAGTCTTCACTATATTTATTGTGTTCTATATTCTTTTGTTTTTTAGTTAATATGGTTATAGTTCTTAAATTTGTTATGTTATTTATTATTTTTTATATTATTATTATTATTATATTATTTTAATTGTCGAGGGTTAAGTTGAATAGCTTTGCTAAACTTCGCCTTTTTTAGCCTGCATGGCATCTCTTTGGGCTAATAAAGACTATTTCTTATTATGAGTATTATTATTATTAATAGCAACAAAGGACAAAAATCTCTCAACTGTAGTAAAGCTTCATTGACGACCAAAAGACTTCAAACGATTAGAAAGACAATAGAGAAATATTTAAAATAAATTAAAAGATGGAAAAAAATTAAAAATATATTGTACATGGCAAATCAAAAAATTGCTTTTTTCAGAAATATTTAGGTAAAAATTAAAAAAATGCGTCTCGATACCTGTTGTGACCCCAAGGGTTAAGGAAGCAGAAAATATAAATATTTTTTTAATATAATAACGCAACAATTATAATAACATCAGAAGTAGGATAAATTTGAAAGAATGATTATTCTATTGATAGATAATATAAAAAAACGTAGACCAAATCTTAAAATTCTTAAATTTTAAAATTGTTTCCTGATGGGACAAATTTTGTCGAAACTTCCCTGATCCCTTTGCGTTGTTGGCATTGTCGTTTTAGCAATTTGGCCGGTTATAGCACGCCCCGGTTCTCCGCAACGGCATCAATGTCGGCTTTCCGGCGATACGGATATCAGCGGTTCGGCTGACCAATCTTTGTGATAATGACGATATTCCGATGTCCTAATACGCATCCCCTAAACGCCACCCATTAACATTTCAATTACCCGGAGCGCCATAAGGGATAATGAAGAGAATTAACCTGGAACGATCGTATTCGCTCGCTCGGACAGATAGTCGAAGTAATTGATACTCGCCCCGCTCCGGGGATTCCGGTCGGTTTCCTCGCTCCGGCTCTGTGCCAGACGCGCGTTGATATATGCCGGAGTGGCACTGACATTTGAAATATAAGGATGACTCACGGACGCATTTCATATGCCCCGGAATCGGCGGAAAAGACCCCTTAAAAGTCGGGCATAAATTTCTTAGCGAGTATCGATCGCGGTAGACGTTTTTACCTCGTAGTGGCCAGGACCTGGTAAATCCTCACAACTCGACCTGAACCTGGATGATGTCCCGAAACGGTATCCCGAATCGAGATTGAGCCGACATGCGACGCCATAATCTGAGGGACCTTCAAGGAATTTACAGAAACTCACGGAAACGAGAAAAATTTACCGGGACCACCAGAGCTGCCCGCCAAGGAGCGCTGTCGCGGACCGGACGAGTTGAACGGCACGCTTCCGGTGTTGTGGCACTTCCGGTTGGAATTTTTGTTAAAGGCAGCGCTGACGTTGTAGCTCGCCGGACCCAGATCTTTCTGCAACAAAAATTCAAATTTAGCTACAGTTTAACCAGTGCTCTATGGCTACGTCCAAAACGTAGTAACCACCTTAAAAATCGGCTTAAATCGTCGACTATGCATTGTAGGTATAATTTAAAATTTCTACCTCAAAAATTAACCCTAGTGTTGAGCCACCCGGTATAACAATCTTGAGCATATCAGATTTTATTGATCAAAAAATAAAATGTTTCTCTCGGTGCATCCGAGAAAACGTTCTTTGAATGGCGGTAGGAAAATTTGAAAGAAATTCGTCAAGAAAAAATTTTGCCTTGCGGAGCGTTCGAGATTCTAATTCCTGCACCTCCGTTTACAGTTTCGATCAATCCTGCTAAGGCTCACGCCGGCCCGACGATACATCTCAATCATGTTGATTTGTTATTGGGTGGAAATCCTTGTCACTCTCGGTCCTTCTTGCTAATTTGACTTGATCTAGACGAATGGGGGAGTTCCTCTCGCGTCCGTCTTGTTAAGTCCAAAAAAAAACAAAAACGTGAATCACGCCATTACCGTACAAGTGCCTTCGATTCGGTTTATTTAATTAAGAGAAAGTCGTACGTCTTCCAGTGCGCGGTGCTGCGTTGATTAACTGAATTAATAGCGTGCCGTCCGGTCGGAGTTAATGAAAATGGTGTTGGTCAGAATCGCGCCATTGTTTTCCACACACGTGGGGCACCGGTCCGTGGTTATAGTAGATGCGTATGACAGCTCATCAGGGCCTGTTAACTTTAATAAACAGACAACGAGCGACTCGGCTTACGCACACTCCACGTCGGGGGTACAAAATGTAAATATGTGTTGTGCGCTTATAAACGGTTGTCATCGCGCGTACATCATCCCGACGTTCATTAAGGGCCGCACCGCAGTGATTTCCGGGAAATTGCCGTTTTAACCCGGCCGCCGAGCCGCCCCCCGACCGCCGACAGCCCCCGGCCCGTCAGGCGCGCCGAGGGTGTAAATAACAAACAAGTAGCTAAGTGACAATAGTGTTGGCAGAGAGAAACGCGTTAATTGAAATATATTGTCTAGGCGCTGATTGTTTGGCGGGCGGCGTTTTGATCGGTGTGTTAGCATGACGTTTGCTAAACCGCCAAGAGGAGGGCCGTTTGATTCATGTTTATGGTCCCGGGAGTTTCGGGGGGTTCCCGCCCGGTTCGGCGCGATTGTCGACTTGTAAACAACGGAACCGTCGCGATGAAGTTGCTCAAGTTAAATATTTAGCCTATTAAAACTTCACTTCGGAATTAATTGAAGCCGAAACCGAGTTTGAGAGGAGCGGGAAAAAAAATACGACCGTATACAATAAAACACTTTGCGGGGGCGGCGAAGTAGACGCGATAGGGGCGATTGTCCGCGTCCCCTAGCGAGCGAGAGAATTATTTACAAACAAACTTCTCTATTCTGGGTATTTTTGTTTGAAATGACGACGGCACGCTTCTGCCTTTCTGTCATTGCTGATGCTTTTACAGTTTTTGTTGCGTTACTTAACATGGATTGCAATTTTCATCCGAGTTTGAGGGAGCGCTGGAAAAAGGCACAAGAGTGCAGTTGTTTGTTCCACAAAGAACGTTAAGAAGGGGAACGGAGGTTCTTAAAAGATATTTAAATACCCAGCTGCTCGGGGTGCGTTCACACTCCTTTGTCGCCGTTTAATGCATCCGAATCGAATCGGCCAATTTGCTAACTCTACAAATTGGCCCCCGACCCCCAAGACGCCTTTCAAAGATCCAGCTATAACAAATTTGGCACAGGGCGAAATAAAGCTTAAATTGTTATCACCACTCTCTTAGTTACGATATAACTCAAAGCTCAGCTAAGAAGTAGCGACTGATAATAAATACACTCTGATTTTGAACTAGAAGAGTTAACAGGATCAAGAAGATCCAAGAATTGGTCGATGATGTTAAGAAAAGTTTATGGGAAAAATTTCAAACGCATAAGAGAATCTTATAACAAAAAGGTGCAAGAAGTAGGTATCTGACTAGATTTGTTGCAATTGAATGTACCAAAGAAATATGGCAGATATGGCAAATTTTCTCAAGCTTTGTGATGTCGCTGAAACTATCAAGTTTTTAGTCACCGAAATTGAGACGAAAAATTTTTCACCCTCGGGGTTAGTTTACCGGTTTATCCATAATTTTCCCCGAAATCAATGGAAACAAATATAATGTACACCAAATTAAACCATACATTCCTTGCACTGTCCACCAGAAAATTTTATAAGCATCAAAAAATCTAAATAAAACCCAAATTATTATATATCAGAAAATGAGAACCTCATCATTAAAATAACTATACTGCGCATTGTTTTACCATTGCTTACATTTTAAATTCTATATGTCCATCAATTTTACTAAATGTTCACCAAATTTAGAACGCTCAAGTTACGCGTCCGTGCTGTACATAATAAATATTTTCGCTATTCATTTATATTTAGTGTTTCTCAAAAAAACTATTTGTGCGTCAAATAATTATTCTATTACTCCAAAAATGAAATATGCTCGCGCATCTCTCCTTGCCGCTTGCGCTTCTAGACAAGAGACACGCGAAAAAAGTTTTGTACAGGGTCAGTTCAGAGCCCTGTATTTTTTTTCTTAAAAGCACGATTAGAAATTACCACTAAAAGAAGTTTTACGTTTTACATAATGCAAGCCAATTACAGTAAAGCATTTATATATTACGGAAATCAATATCTTTTTTTGTGCAAACCACTTCTATTTTTACTCTTATCTTCCTTGCCTTAGCACATCTACATCTATAATTTTGCATAAAATTATTTACCATTTGCACAACATTTTATTGCTTGTGTATTTTTGATCAACAAATAGTATTTTTAACTGCTAAATAATATAAGACACTGTCGAAAATTAAATATCTGGGTATTATGTTAGAATTAAATGCGGAATAAAATTTGGTGAACATTTAGTATTTATGGTCAACAAAAGTTATTTTGGCGAACAATATATATATAAGAAGCCAGCATTATGTCAATATTTGGTTGTCGCTTTAAGATTATGTATTTTCTTAATTTTGGTGAGCATTTGGTTTTTTTGGGGAATTGAAAGTATTTTTTTGTATAAAAATATTGGGTAAATTTGGTAGACCCGAAATAAATTCCGTTTAACAAGTCACTGTGCTGCCAAAGCAACTGCAGTCTGCTGCGACGTCCGGTGTTGTTACAAAATGTTGTCTCAGTGCCGGTGAGCAAACTTAATTTCACCTTCTCTTTGGTCCTGGGAAACCTCCTGGCCGCCGAAATAAACACAGTCGCTTCCTCCACCTCCCCGTCCACCGTTTCCGTTTCCACTGGATAATCCGCAGGTGACGGGGTACAAGCCGCATCGCGGGGTGCAAAACCGACTAGTCGAGTCGCAGTTTTATTAAAAGCCGGACGAAAAAGAGCAAACTCGTTCCTTTTACTCTTCACTTTCTCGATTAGAGGACTCTCGAGTTTGTAAGCGGCGGGACCTAGAAATTTCGAAATGAATTTTTAGAATTTCGTTGATTTCGGCGATGAAACCTGGAGATTTGTCGATTTTTTTCCGGGAGAACCTGTCGGAATTGCAGCCGAAAGGGGGGCATTTCGTGGAAAACTGCTTGTGTTTGGTGGAACAATCGCAAATGTTGTATCGATCAGGAGGTGGGGTCCCAGGAACGGCGATTGCAAATCTCCTGCTAGCACTGATGAAAGGTTTGGGTGTCACGCTTTGCATCTTAACCGGAGGCCGGTCCGAAAGGTTGTAAGATCCAGGGCCGGGCAGTCCCTTGAAAATTGGATAAATAGGTTTAGGGTCAAAGACAAAAATTAAAACACTTGATGTTGGAACGTGACGGTTAATTACGTCACGTCGTCGACGGAAGAGCACCTCTCTTGTTAAGAGTGCGTTCAACGTGGCCGCGCCAGTTAATTTGAAGAGCGAAGAGGAAGCGCTAGTTATTAATCCCGACATGTGGGCGAGGAGGATATTTTCGTTTACTTAATTTGACTGTTCGAAATGCTAATGTTGAGAAACGCGAATTGCCCGAGATCCGCTCTAATTAGGATAAATTATGACGTATCTGAGCTATTTACCAAATAAATTTCGGCCAATTACTCACACTGGATGGAATAGCCTTGGAGGCTGATGAGCCGCTAATTGGCATGCTGATGTCGCGCCACGAAAATCCAAATCCGAGAAGCAGAAAACAACATTAACCTCACAAGACGCATAAGAAGCCATGAAGATTTTTCCCAACACTCTGCACTATTGAACATTCTTCATCGACCTTGTTGCATAAAGTGCATCTTAAATCCCAAAAAGCGTCTCAAAGTTTTATGAATTTTTATAGAAGTGCCATTATAATTTTTTTATTATCTACCCCTAAATTTAAATTTAAAAAAAATTCAACCATCTACAAAAATAAGTTTATCTGTTTTGGTGGAAGACCATAAGATTCTTCCCCTAATTTTTTAAGGGTCGTATTTAACAGCCTACCAAATTTACCCAATATTTTTATACAAAAAAATACTTTCATTTCCCAAAAATTCTAAATGCTCACCAAAATTAAGAAAATACATAATCTTAAAGCGATTAATTAATGTTCGCCAAAATAACTTTTGTTGACCATAAATACTAAATGTTCACCAAATTTTATTTCGCATTTAATTCTAACATAATACCTAGATATTTAATTCTCGACAGTGTCTTATATTATTTAGCAGTTAAAAATACTATTTGTTGATCAAAAATACACAAGCAATAAAATGTTGTGCAAATGGTAAATAATTTTATGCAAAATTATAGATGTAGATGTGCTAGAGTAAGAAAAATAAGAGTAAAAATAGAAGTGGTTTGCACAAAAAAAGATATTGATTTCCGTAATATATAAATGCTTTGCTGTAATTGGCTTGCATTATGTAAAACGTAAAACTTCTTTTAGTGGTAATTTCTAATCGTGGTTTAAAAAAAAAATTACAGGGCCCTGAACTGACCTTGTACAAAACTTTTTTTGCGTGCCTCTTGTCTGGAAGCGCTAGCGGCAAGGAGAGATGCGCGAGCATATTTTATTTTTGGAGTAATAGAATAATTATTTAGGCACAAGTAGTTTTTTTGAGAAACACTAAATATAAATGGATAGTGCAAATATTTATTATGTACAGCACGGACGCGTAACTTGAGCGTTCTAAATTTGGTGAACATTTAGTAAAATTGATAGACATATAGAATTTAAAATGTAAGCAATGGTAAAACAATATGCATCATAGTTATTTTAGTAGAGATGTTTTTATTTTCTGATGTATAATAATTTGGGTTTCATTTAGATTTTTTGATGTTCATTAAATTTTCTGGTGGACAGTGCAAGGGATGTATAGTTTAATTTGGTATACATTATATTTGTTCCGATTTTTTAACCCTTTTAGTTAAAGAAATTTTTTTTTCTTAAGTGCCAAAGTACCAACCCCGTTCTTCTCGTATTTCCCTACATTCTAAAATTGCCACTAACCTCCCGCTTTGTTTTCAGTTCCTCCGCCTCAATGTACCGGGGAGCAAACGAAAATAGGCGCGCCATCTCTCGAAATTCCTCATCCTCCGCGCTTCGCCGACACTTAGGCACCTGTAATTCGTAACGACCAGGACTTGGATTCTCTTCCTCTTTCACATCGAACCTTCTTCCGGTTCTTCGACTCCATTTACACCCTTTATAAAGATCACCACTCGCAAAAGCGTTCTTTGTTAAAAATAGCAACAAATTGGACAAAAAAATCTCACCCTGGCTTGGGTGAAGCAAAATTCTGGGGAATCCTCAGAGACTTTAATCAATTCTCCACGCAGTCCCAAATCGTATCCATTCTCGTCCCTCTTCGTGGGGATTGAAGGAGCGTTGATAGTTGTAGTATAAGCAACTTTGCAAGCGTAAAGTTTTGGTTTAGTGGGATCCAGTTTGGGGCTTTTTTTGCATTTGGGGAGTTGTACTGTGTATCTTGTGGGATCTGGAGTACCGTCAACATCGTAGACAAACCTTTTGGACCTATTTCTGGGGGTTGCGCCACCCTACAAATTGAAATCCAGCAATTTCAAAAGTGGTGCTAAAAGTTACCTTAATTCTAGAAGTAGTGATGTTTGCAACATTGTAAAGAGCATCAGTGGCTATGCTGTCAATGAATGAAGATGCTCGGATTTGAGAAGACAGGAACGGCACAAAGTTCTCTATAAGAAATCTATTGATTACTTCTTTTAAAAATTGCTCCAGACACACTTTTGCCCGGCTGTAAAGAAGAACAGATGACGTAAGTGTTGGGACCAATCTGCCGGCCAGCAGTTGATTCAAGTGATATGTCTCTAGGTGCAAGATTGTACATTTTAATAGATGAAATCACAAAAGTGGAAAAGTGACAACCTTTGATAATGTATGACGTTTACCTCCTTATTTCCATTTATAGTTCCAGCCACGATGTAATGAAGTCTGTCCTAATGATAATAAGATGATAATATTCAATGATAATATCAAATTCCTCAACGTTGACCATAGAAGACTTTCTAATTGAAAGTGGAGGTATGCAACCCAAAATTCTAATGCGAGGAAAGTTTTAGTTGCCGAAGATTCGTGTTTAGTTGCACAAACGTTCGTTAAGCGGTCATTAAGATTTCTCACTTTTAGTAATTTGAAATGTAGCATTCTTAATCTCTGTCAAACACCTACCAATTGCAACAATGGGCTGATGGCCAATCAACGTATTAAAGAACATAAAGGAGCGTTAGTGGCTCGTTAAAACATTCAAATCATCTCGTTTGACTTGTAATCATACCAGTTACTTTTGTTGTCTAAACTCTCTATTGCGCGTTGAGAGCCTACAACACAAAAATTGGTCATGGCGTCATCGCAATTGCAGGATCTTGCTAAATTTGGCCGTAACATTGTTTGCTTTGCCGGGGAGAATTTGAGGGTCCTTCGACCCGGAAGCAATCATTTTAGATTAGGCAAGGAAATAAATTTTCTGCTTAGCAAACCGTTCGAATCATTTAATCAAGAAAATTGTTGATTCATTGGGTAATTGCTGGACAACGTACTTGAAAATCATCAGTTTCGCGTTTCCTTCCTCGACGACCTCACCAAAATGAGGATCTTTCTGTGCTTTCTACTTGTAGCTTCGACTCTTGGCAACGAAAACACCTGCGACATCAACGCCTGTGATGCTCTGGAACAGAGCAAAATTGACCTGCAGGAGTACATCGACAGTTTTGAGGAGAGCAGTGGCAACAATTATTTATTGAAGCTAGAACGGAGATTGAGATCTTTAGAACAAGGAGGTAAGAATATCGCAAAATTTATTTTTATTTATTATTTGTTGTTAATTGAAACTGATTTTAGTGTGGCAAATTTCGCAGGCAAATATGCGATGGTCCGACTGCTTGCGAGGACCATGCAAGTGCAGGGTGGAAACCAAGAGTTTGTCGTGTTGGCAGCAAAACTTGCCTGCTCTACCCGCCACGCAAGTTTTACCCCATGACGTCATCACCATGTAATTTTCTAACAGTTTTCAATTTTTTTTCAAATGATTTCCTTCCAGAGATTTGGGAATTAATAAACTGACCACTTTGCACAAAAACGCTTTTCTAGGATTATCACACCTGAACGAACTGGACTTCTTCGATAACGAACTGGACCATTTGCCAGAAACAATTTTTGATAGTCTGGACAGTTTGCAATATTTGTAAATATTTTTTTAACAATTTTTCCAATTTTACTTTACGCTTCTTCTTCTAGGCGACTTCACAAGAATAAACTTGAAGAAATCCCTAACAATTTGCTGCTAAAATTAAGAAATTTGCAAACTCTCGACGTGTCGAGCAATCAGATCAAGCAAATTCCACCTCAATTTTTGAAGGGTTGTCCGAAATTGATTGTCTTGCACATGTCGAGGAACAACATCAAAATTCTTCCAGAAACGCTACTCAACGACCTAGAATTGCTGGAGAATCTGGACTTCAGCAACAACGAGATTGAGAGGTTGCCCAAATTTATCTTCAGCGGTCTGGCCAACCTGAAGAGACTCCAATTGTCTGAAAATAAAATAGAGTTGTTGCCAACAGGTAGATTATTTAGGTTTGTAGCACTCAAACACTTGGAATTAAAACTTGGTTTTAGGCCTTTTCGATTCTTTGCGAAAGCTAGAATTTTTGAACTTGCGAAAGAACCAAATCGCCTTCTTTTCCGAAAATCTGTTCGATTCGCTTCAAGATCTAACAGTTTTGCAAGCGACCTCCAACCAAATCCGATGGGTAATATCAATTAATTTCAAAGAGATATTTCCATTATTTTTTTAGATTAAACCAGCTGATTTCGTCAAGTTGTCGGGTCTGCAGGAGTTGCATTTGGGCCAAAACTTGATTTCGGAACTGCCGGAAAATTGCTTCAAAAGCAACAATAACCTTGAGAAACTGTTTCTATTCTCCAACAACCTCGAAGAGTTGAAGGAGAAAAGTTTTAACGGTCTCGACAACTTAACGTCGCTGTTGGTCAACAACAACATCCTCAAAACAATTCATCCAAAAATCTTCTATTACACCCCCAACTTGGAAAAATTGTAACAACACGCGAAATATTGGAAACTGAGTAATTTATGTTGAATTTTAGACATTTCGATAGCAACCAGTTTCATTTTCTGCCAGCCAAAAGTCTCGCTCCTCTCAACAACTTGATCGCAATCAAATTGGCGAAGAATCCCTGGTATTGCGATTGTAACATTTTAGATCTCGCTGTGTAAGTACCAATGGGTAGATTTTTTTATGCTAATGGAAACTTCAGATGGGTAGATGGCAACAAAAACAAGGTGTGGGACGCACAACCCGCCTGTCGAGGTCCCTCAGATCTAGGCGGTCACCTCCTCAAAGACATGAGTTTCAACGATCTGTGCGATGGGCAGTGGGCCAGTATGCTCAATTTGTCACCTAGAGTTCCCGTCAAACACGCCACTAGTCCACCGCAAACAACTGTTGAGGATTTAGAACAAGAATAATTTTCAGGGTATGATTACACGTAATTTATGTACTAATTGCTACGGAGATTAAACAATTTTTTAATTTGTGTGGAAAGTTTACTAACTTGGTTAAGACCTCAATAATAACGTGTTAAATAAATAAGTTGTCTGCGTATTTTTGTCAAGGTAAGTTAGGCACTTGTTGTTTAGGTACTTTGCTGAGATGAAAACTGTTCTTGTTTCTCTTCTGATTTTTGCCCAATTAGTTGTGAATGGTATCAGCGATAACGGTGAGTTTCTAAATTAAGTTATTGTTTATTAAAAATTTCTTCCAGATGGAGGCTGTTATGTTAGAGGAATCACTTCCTACTATTGGAGACATGGTTATGTGAACCATGATCTTATTTCTGACGAATCTTACACAGTCAATACCCTAGGTTCTAGTCAAAAACTAAGTAGCAACTCTCGACAATAATCATTACTTTAGCACTCACGATGACGATATAGTTTTAGTGGAGTCAACAGGTGACTTTTTAGTTGCAAGAGATTGTGCCCACAATTTGGTCGATGTTAAAACCAAAAACATCTGGGACCTTGACAAGAACACCAAGACAACTCTTGGGGACTCTACGGTGATTTCGGCAGAATTTACTCTAGAATGTAATCGAGGCAACAGCACATTGGTAAGAGTTCAACTGAAATTGGTTATTGTTTTCTTAATTGTGTTGTAGTTCTATATGGCGGTGGTGTTCGACCACAACCAAAATGCCCCCAAGTTCGGGAAACTACAATACGAATTCAAAATTCCCGAAAATTTTGATTCGAGGAGAGATATTACGGCGTTTGGTGATAACGTTATAGTGAGCGATTTAGACTTTTCCAACAAAAATGTAACGTTTACTGTAATACCTAGTGACGTTTTCACAGTAGAAACTGAGGTTTTGGGCGGCAAAAAGTACAGGGCCGTCATCAGAATTCTAAATATGACAAATCTGAATTATAATCGCTTCTACAATTTAACAGCAACCGTAAGTTAACGCTACAAAATTTTCTGTGCTAAGCAAACTATATTTGCAGGATGACGGAAAATATCCTGGTCCACTAAGTTCCTCCGTAATGCTAAAAGTCTCTAATGTGGGAAATAATCTTAATATACAAATAATTGTGTTTATATTTATTGCATCTTTGGCAATAAGTCAATGTATTATATAATAATTGATTAATAATAATTGTAGTACTGTGTTGCTTTGTGAAATATTCAATAAATAATAAACTATGTCCCAGCCTGAATAATAACTAATAAGTGTTAATGTAGGCAACCAAATATACAGCCAACTTCAGTAACATTTAGTTTCTTTAAGTTGCCAAATCTAATAAGTTGGATTCTTGGAGAGATGTCAGCACAGTCAAAATTCAAACTTGTTTTGAGTTTTCGAATTTGTAGGTTATAATTTAAAATCACTCTTTAAACAACCGGAGTTCTAATTGTGCTTTTAATTTAACTTGGATACAACTTTATGGCATCAACGCTTTCAGTTTCAAAGGTAGTTAAACTCGGGATATTAGGGTTTGGTGAACATAACCTCAAAGATCTTTTATATGTTAGGCGAATATTGTTTGATTCGTAGTAAATACACTAAATTAGAAGTCCTTTTTTTCTCAATTTCCGTTACTTTTAACGTTTTTGCGATCTAATTTTTAGTTTACTGGCAACCCTACGAAATTGGCGCTAAAACATTCCGTCTATTTCTTTCGTTTTAGGGGGTATTTCTCTTCAAAAATGGGGCAAAAGCAGCTTCGAAGTCGTCTCGAAGCAGGAAACGGCCGAAAGGTGGCGAGGATGCGATTTCGGATTGTTTATGGTATAAGTCCTACAAGTCAATTTGGAATTCATTATCTGCCGAAATTCAGGTAATAATTACCTAACTGTGACTTTTATCACGTAAACTCGCTTTACAGGATTTGAACCACGAAATGTTCGCAAAAGTTTTGAATAATTTGGTGATTTATATCGCCGATTGCTACCAGACCCCTGTAACAGAAATACCTTCTGCGGCTCTACTTACTGGCATAAATATGCCTGATCATTCAGCTCAGTTTAAAATACTGAAAAAGACAGTCAAGTTGAGGGTAACTCCGCACGTTGCGGTCTTATCTAGTGAAAATTGCCAAAATTTGAAGCATTTAGTTGAGAATATGATAAACCAGTTAGTAACTGATGGAAACGAGTCAAGTGATGAGGTAATGATGCTGTTTCGAATTCAATGTGTAATCATGAATTTTAGGATTCAGACAGCGAAATTTTGCGCGTCAAGAAATCTGAGTGCAGTTTCTCTCTTTTACAAAACTGGTACGAAGAATTGTACGTAACGAGAAAACCTCCAATCGAATCGCCGACGAAAAGGCAGAAAACTAGGAACAACAAGAAGATCATCCTCGTCATTATTTCCGATTTTGAGAGTTTTAACGATAAAGTTTTGCAAAATTTTATTTTAATCGCTAGTTCCTACATTAACGTCTTGCCGTTTGTTTTCGTTTTTGGAGTAGCTACGTCCGTCACCGCCCTACATCATTCTCTACCATATCAAGTTTCATCCAAAGTGAGGGTGCAAGTGTTCAACTCGCCTCCCGCTACCGCCTACCTCAACAACGTTCTGGAAACCGTACTGTTCTCGAAAGATTGCCCCTTCCACTTGGGGGGCAAAGTCTTCAACCTGCTCACGGACATTTTTCTCTTCTACGACTTTTCCGTCAGCGGCTTCATCCAAAATTTTAAGGTGACCATCAAAACGTAATTGGAGACACTTGATTTTCTTTAGATTTTATGAAAGTAAATAACATCTTAACTGAAATTACGCAATCAAAATAGTTTTCATTTCTTGCAACTTGCTGGAAGTTGCGGTGGCGCAACATTGACCAAATGTAAAAGTAAAGTGCTCCTCAACCTGTCTACGGCATGTGGCTGGAGACCTAGCGGGGTACTAATATCGAGAGAGTTTATCTCTACTCTTCTTTACATGAATAGGGAACGTTATGCTAAGGTCCTGGGAAACTAATAAAGAAGTCGCCACAGTGTTCCCGTAAAGCAACTGCGGCTAGCTTGCTCTACATGAACACTGTAGCGATTTCTGTATTAGTTGCCCCGGACGCCACTAAGCGGCGTGACAGTTTCTGCTCCAACAATGGGGAACTGCACTATATACAAGGTGAGGCAATAGTGCGTCCGACTTCGATTGCTCGAGTTCTATGATAGGTAGAAATTTGATTTAAAAACACAAATAAACTAGAGAATAAAGTCTATAACCGGAAATTATTTTTGAACATACGGGGTGAGCCAAGACAATTATACAGGGGCAAGCAACATTTTTTTAAATGGAATGTAGTGTGTAAAAGAAGATTTTTTGGAGCCTTTTCCTAGACTCTTTTCAATCTAATATTATTGCTGACCATTTCTAAACCACTTGGATGTAGCGACTTTTTTTGTTCAAATAATGGCATCTGCAGATGAATGTTAAAAAAAATCACTACAGTCACAATTATGAGTTCTAAGAAAAAATTATGTAAAGACTAGTTAGGAAACATCTGTAGAATGTTTTTGAATCGTTTAAATTTTTGAAAAATTATACAAGGTGGCTAGATTTAATTTTTCAATTTAGAACTTTTTGAATTTAATTTTATCCATTTTTTCAAATGAAACACCTGTATATTTTTTAACGATATGATGTAGAAACTAAAAACGAACATTTTTTGTATGTACACCCCTATGGCTATTTGTAACCATTTTCGATTTATCGCCTAATAATTACAAAATTCAAGAATTATCCTAAAAATTTAGATTGTTGTTCAAATTACTCGACAGATAAAATTGTAATAAGTGCTCCAGATGTTTTGTTTATAAAAACAGCATAAGTTCTTTTTAGTAAGTTCACTTTATGTTTGTATCTTGATCATTTTTTGCATTTTATATTATCCGACAAGAAATACACATTTATCGCAGTTACCTGTCGTCAGTTGTCATTTTTGTGTCAATTTTGAAACATTTGAAGTTTTTTGTCGAGTTATTTGGAAAACGAGCTAATTTTTTAAGATTATTCTTGAATTTTCTAATTATTTGGCGATATTTCGAAAATGGTTACAAATAGCCATAGGGGTGTGCATACAAAAAATGTTCGTTTTTAGTTTCTACATCATATCGTTAAAAAATACACAGGTTGTTCCATTTAAAAAAAATAGAGAAATTTAAATTCAAAAAGTTTTAAATTGAAAAATTAAATTTATCCACACTGTATAATTTTTTAAAAATTAAAATAGATCAAAGACTTTCCACAGATGTTTCCTAACTAGTCTTTACATATTTTTTTCTTAGAACCAGTGGCGGCCCGTGGCCCTCAGAGTTGAGGCGGCCAATAATAATAATATGTAATAACAATACCCCTATTTTTTCTCTAGTTTGTCAACTTGAATTTTCTATTATGCGAAAAAATTCGGTCATTGTTTACTTTACCTACTCTTCAATTTTCAAAAAACTAATTACACCAACGCATTCCTCACCATGTATACATTACGAAAATCAAAATCTTTTTTTTGTGCAAATCACTTCTATTTTTACTCTTATTTTCCTTGCCCTAGCACATCTAGGTACATCTATAAATATTGTATAAAATTATTTATCGTTTGTACATTTTATTGCTTAAAATGGCATTATAATGATGTTTCACGATGATTTCCAAAAAAAAACACCGCAAAAAGCGAATAGTGGGCATTGTAAACAATTACCAAAAATTCAAGTTGTCCAGCAAGAACCAACGGGGAGGTCTAAGAGTTTTCTTGCCAGGATTGTCATTTCTCAATATCAATCAGGCATTGGTGAACTCAATGACCAATCGAATAAATGTCCAGAAGTTGCGGTAAGTTTAAATGTAAGACGCCGTGCCGGACCTAGCTGCTAAAATCGTTGATTCAGAAAATTCATTAATTCATTACTGTTAAAAAGTTCTGGAATTCTGGGATGTCCTTTTAAAATTCCCTTTGATGGAGACTTGATTTCGGGTGAACTTGGATGCAGTTAAAATCCTGTTGTTATTTTATCGTTAAAACAAATGGAAAACACGTGACCTAAGCCGGCACTCTCGGCCCTGGCCGACTCTGGGGAGTATTCTTCGACATACGTGCTGCTCAAACACACGGAGCTGGGTCAAAGACGTACGCGTGTTCTTGACGCTCAGCATCGGCCAAACATCGCCGTGCCGTAGCGTTTCCGAGAATGAAGCGAATTATTCCGAGCCGCCACGAATCCTGTATCTACATTCCGCGGCACGAGTTTTTCAAATTTTCAAATATGTATTACAATTTTAAAGTAAAAATTAAAAAGAAACAGTTTTTTTCTGTCTCTGAATTCTTTGGTACGGCAGGGCCGTACTTGCCTCCCCTGACCAGCCGCCACTGCTTAGAACTCATAATTGTGACTGTAGTGATTTTTTTAACAGGCATCTGCAGATGCCATTATATTTGAATAACAAAAAATCGCTACATCCAAGTGGTTTTGAAATAATCAGCAATAATATTGGTTTGAAAAGAGTCTAGGAAAAAGCTCTAAAAAATCTTCTTTTACACACCACATTCCATTTAAAAAAATGTCACTTGCCCCTGTATAATTGTCTTGGCTCACCCTGTATGTTCAAAAATAATTTTCGGTTATAGACTTCTTTCTCTAGTTTATCTGTGTTTTTAAATCAAATTTCTACCTACCATAAAACTCGAGCTATCGAAGTCGGACGCACTATTGCCCCACCCTGTATATATATTTTTTAAATCAAGCTACATTCCTAAACATGCTCAATGGTAGAAAGCGCAATGCGATATCTCAATTCTAAGTATTTAAAAAAAATTAAAATAAATTTTGATGACCTGCTGTTTGATGCGCTATCCTTCACGGAAGCGCAAGTGACGTCATGAGAATTCTTAAAATCGCTGTAATTAATAGAGTAACGCCAAAATTTATATTATTTTATTGAAATTACTTTATTTAGGCGATTATTTAATACCGTGTCCACAAAAGTTTTCCTTCTATCACGTCTTTTTTATTATCGTTATTAAGACTTCTATTTATTTTGACTCTTCTTCCTGTGCAATTTATTTTTGTAACATTTTTCTTGAAATTAATGGGAAAAATTCTTGCAGTATGCGATGTTGGAACACTTCACGCATGGCAACGCAATGGCGCTCTGCAAAATCGAAGGGACCAGCAAGGTTCTTTCGCACTTCACTCATGATGATTTCGAAAATGCTCGCCACTTGGCTTCGTTTCGGTCACTGGTCGAAAACGAACCGGACCCGAAAAAACGTATCAAACTATTAACGGACGATCAATATTTTCGAAACGTTTTGCAGGACGAAATCGCCAAAATTCAACAATACTTGCAAACGTTGCCGTTATTTCTCAAGTGTTTGCACGTGCTTGTCTCCGATTTACCAAAGTATCCTCTCGGTAAACAGGTAATTATGTTCGCCACTGTGAAAGTAGCTACAAAATTATTTTCAAGATTCGAGAAATGTATTCGCTGGCAGTTTCCAAAAACATCACGAAAACTCCAGAATATCAAGAAAGTTTTCAGTTGCTCGGATTTCAATCTCAAGAGGAACTGTGTAGGAAAATCGACAAAATTGCGGGGTTTTTAGTCAACAACAACGTTGAAACAAAGGGAGATCGCGAAGCCATAACAGCATTAGCATCCCAGTTGCAAGATTACGTAAGAGAATTGGGTAGTTTGCAGAACGGTACGGAAGTCGATGAAGGGGGTGGTGACGTCGAAAATGTGATAACGGGCCAAATGGCAAGGTTACAATTAAAAACGGTACGGTCTCTCAAGTTTTTTGATAGTGGCAACAATTTTTTGATTACTTGCAGGCGTTGCTAAAACTGTCCAGAAACAAAACGATGAACAAGTACGAAAAATTGAGGGAAAAAATACTGAAATTTTTATCCCAAATGTTTGAAACGTACTTGAAGGAGCCGTCAAGTTTCTACTTTCATGAAATTTTCTTCTTCAACGACATTTCGATCCAAAGCCATGTTGTGGGGGCGCACCGCGCTGCCATACACGCAGCTCTAAACGACCCCCAATCCTATCTACAAGTTATTGTTTTTATTTTTCTTATTTTTTAAAATTAACTTTTACTATTTTAGTGTTCTTGTTGCACAATCGCCGACGATTCTATTATCTTGACTTCTATGCCCGATATTAGCATCGCTTACAAACTTCATCTAGAATGTGGGAAAATGATTAATCTATACGATTGGCTGCAAGCCTTCCTTACCATAGTAGACCCTCAAGACATCGATGACGACTCCCAACGCGTCGTCAATCCAGAATTACAGTATCCTTTTTTATCTACTCGTCAAGTTTTTACGGACCTATTTCCTTAACTAAATTTCAGAGCCCGATTCACCCAAGCAGTAGCGGAACTGGAATATTTAGGGTTCGTCAAGAGCTCGAAGAGAAAAACTGATCACGTGGCCAGACTAACTTGGGGCGGCTAATTTATTTTTTTCCATTAAATTGAAAACTTGTTTTTTGACTCGCATCGTGATTTTGTTAAAAGGCGGGTTACGCAAAAAATAAATTTTATTACAAAAGTGTAAAGTACAATACATACATTTACTTGAGTTTCGTTGTGATAATAGATAAATATGTAAAGAGTGGTCCCAACAATTTACATATAACAGGAATAATTCAGTGTAATATTTCTATGTGGATATTTTAGATATAGACATTGATATTTGACGATATATAACGCTGTGGGTAACGACTTACAACAACTACAACAATAGGGACCAGGTGATTGCCCGGTGTAAACATGCAGTATAGTCAAAACTTAACGAAAAACCGCTTCTCAAACAAGCACTCACAAACTCAACTGGGCACCAAGAGGTGATCCCCAACGATCTGCTTAACTAAATTGAGTATAACTGTACATCAGCAATAAAGAGTTAGTTTTGTATGATAAATAGCTAGTCTATATATACATAACGATTCTCGATAACGCCACCTGTTATGGTCCAACAGTTACAAATTAAGTAAACAAGTGTAATAGTTAAAGGTACTTAAAGGTAAATTAAATACATTTCTGTTAAAGCGGAAAACTTTTTGAACACAATTTCAATACGTTGGGGACGTAGTAGTGGACATCTGTTTGTTGATGACCCTCTCGCCTTGAGCCAGCTGCCCGCTCTGCACTCCCCTCAACTTCAAATAGGCATCAGCCCCGTACGCCAACATTCCACAGAAGCCGAAGAACTGTAAAAAATCGATCAACAAACACCCTTCTTCAACGACAAAATCGATCATACCGCTGCGGCTGCGTAAGCTTCGTTTTTAAACGTGGCAGCCAAACAGGCGGCGATGAGGTAGAAAACGGTCCAAAGACCGCAGAAGCCCAGCTCTATTTTCAGCCATGGAATTTTGTAGAATTTTTCTATGATATGGAATAGGTAGAAGAGCAGGAGAAAACCGGTGAACCAGAAGCCGGTCATAGCCACGAAGTTGAACCAGCTACCGCGAGAGTGGGTCGACAAGTAACCACCACTCGCCTCTATGCAGATGAACCCTAACAGGTTCAGGCACTGGGAAAAGACAATTGCGTCAAAAAAATTATCTATAAAGATGGGGAATGTAAGATCTTTTAGTTACTCGCGCTCCTAAACCGACAAAGTGGGAATTGATCGCTGTTGCGGTGCCGGAACGACAACTGAAGTGTCGGTTTCCGGCTTTTCGTCAAATTTAATCTAAGAAGCTCAATTAAAACCAGTAAATAAAGCGGTTTTGTTATGTCGGTGATTAACTGATATGAGAACGTTCTACTCTAGTCAAAGTTGACCAAATCGACTTTAAAAATGATTAGTTGCTTCATGAGCTGACTCTGAATCAATTGGTTCAGGAGTTACCGTTATACAGAACGAGTCCAATTAGTTTTCCAACCCCGCTGAAGCTGTGACGTCATAACGACAAAACTTTAAACAAATTGGTAGATAAGTATTGAGTTTTAAAGTAGCAAGAGGCTTCAATGAGTCGCTTATTCTAGCAATTGGTATTGTTTTCTATTCTATTGTTTTATGGTTTTATAAGATTTGAAAAATGAAGAATCTAGAAGAAATGTGATTAGATAAAGGGCTAAAAATAAAAACAAACAAGCTGTCAATTTTAGTTGGTCATGCTATCAGAGGTGACAACTGATAAAAACGGCTAGGGATCTGTTTATTTAGAAATTAGGAAGCGCGCTTTTTGGGGAGATAATAATTTAACGTCATTAACATAATTTGTGCCAAGGTTTTAATAGACCTTTTGTCATAGCTATTTATTTCTTCTTCCAGCGCATAATATGGCAACGAACAACTATTAACTAGGTATTGATTTTCTAGCACATTTCTCAGTTAAGTTTAATGAGAGATTTGCTGGAAGAAGTTGTCACGTGGTTCTGGTTCATTAAAAAACCCGCCCCGTCCACGGGGAACGACCCTGGAGTCCGGGAAAAGCGGGTTACGTAATCCCACTCACAATTTGTAATATTTTCAGGATTCCAGGCAGCGTCCGGATGTAGGACGGGTCGAATCTGGTGTCAGTCCGAACTTCTGTGTTGGACGTGACCGTCGTGGTGGTGGTGTGTTGACTGGGAAAGCCTGGATCTGCCATCTTTTCACCTATAACAAGCCAATTATTGAATTCGGGTTAAATCTGTAGTTGACTAATAAAACGGTGATGATGTCATTAGAAGGCTAAAATTATGCGGCAACAATTGGGGTCGCTCGTTTTATTTACATGACAAGGTTAGGGGGAGTTTCATTGATTGCTGATTTGGTGGAATGTGGACGAAAGGGAAATTTTGCGACGTTTTGTGAATGGAACATCGATTTTCCGCCCCAGAAACGGCCAAGGTGGCCGTGATTAGCCCAAACGGCAGATCGAAGGTGGCGGGTTAGGCGATTGTTTCCATTGTTGCACTTACCTGATTGTTGACGTTGGGTCGCTTGATTTTGATGATTTTCTGGTCAGTTAGGGCCACCAAAAAACTTAACTGAGAACGACTAGATCAGCACATTACCACACTCACTCTCTGTTTAACTGTTTGGAGGCGTATCTTGGCCAGGCCTTGCGCAATGTTTGATGTTTAGAAAGATAGGTGTATTAAAAAGCGAGATGCAAATAGCGATTCGCCGCCGATATTTTCGTTTATTGGAATTTCCGCGTTCCCAGGCCTCCTCGCATACACCGCGAAACCTCCATACAGGGCGAGCCAAAACACTAAAAGCATGCATGCATAATATCACAGCATAATATTATAAAAGTCTGCTAAAATAAAATGAGAAAAAATTGATAACTATAAAAAATAGGAGTAACTACCCCCAATTCTTACATTGTTTTAAATTAAAATATCTGAAGTCAAGAAATTTAAACAAAAAGGAAGTCTCGAACTAAGCAACATTAATATCAGAGTCGGAAAAAAATGGTTTAAATTCACTTAAGTTGACAAATGGAAAGTTACCCAAACAAGTTATCAAAATCAGTTACAATTGTCAAAATAGCGCCCCTTTATATGGTTAACTTTTCATTTGTTCCTACTGTCTGGCCGGCGAAAGAAGGCCGGAAGGCCTACGGCAAAGAATGCGTCTTCGGCGTTCCATTTGTAGGAAGCGTAACGAGATGAAACCAAATAGTACGTGGCAAATTGTTGCCATCGTTTGCATCCGCACCCGTCTTATCGCAATACCCTCCCTTTCCGAGCGGGCCTTCTTTCGCCGGCCAGACAGTAGTTTAAAACGTACACCCGGCCAATTAAGTAATGCATTGGAGATGCACAAATAATCTACATTTCGTTTACACATTATCATCGAGTATAACGTAGAAAAAGTTCAAAATTTGTGATTTCCTGTGCTTTTCCAATGTCTCTTACAATTTTTCTATGTGACAATTGATGAGAAAAGTAAATTATTTGCCCACGCCCTGTGCATTACTTAAGTGGTCAGGTGTACACATTTTAGTGAATACAGGTGGTATAGTACAAAGACTCGGGCAAATTCAAAACACAATTATTTTTTAGCTAACGTCTAATGGGAAAAAGTCTTGACTATGATACTGGCAATAAAATTAATTAAAAAATGCAATTGGTGTTATAAACGAGATCAGAAACTGCGACACGTATGTCCGCCAGCTTCTTTTAAGAGAATTGAAACTCCAAAGAAGGTTTGCAATTGTAGCAACAATCAGCACGAATCCTATTATTTTAAAAACCCATTCTAAAGCTTCATAACTTAAAAACAAACTGGGAGCAGTACAGTAGTAAACTAATTAAAGAAAGTAGCTTACTAATAAGTAAATTGAAGAAGCTGCAGATAAAGTAATAAAAGTCCTACAAGAAGCAGCCCAAACAGCTACTCCCAAAATTGTTTACACTAAAACACCATCAACATTCCACTGCAAATCAAAAAGTTATTATAGTAGCAGAAAAGAGAAGAATGAGGGCAAAATAGAAGAGAAGTTATACTCCGGTAGACAAAAATACTTACAACCGTCTAAGTAACCAGCTCAAATCCAAATTGAAATCCTGGAATAAAGCATTATTTAAAAATTATAGATCCAACTTGAGCAGAAGCGACCATTCCATTTGGAAATCCATCAAATCTTCTCGGAAACCTACAATGATTTATAGTCCTATACAGGGTGATTCACTTAGCCCGTGCATTAGAAGTTTTTTAACTTCCAGTTGGATTAGAAATTTGAAACTTGGGCGGCAGTCATAATCAGTCATGCTCATTTTATCTAAAATATTTTGAACTCTCTAGCTATACAGGATGTGCCAAAAGTCGGTATCAACTTTCTTATTTTAAATGAAAACGTACCATTTTTTTCTACATGGTTCAATTAGTGTTTCAACTCTGAGTTTTCATAACACTTGTTATGTGAACTTATCTGGCAGATGGTTCAGAATTTATGAAAACCAATTTGTAAAGTACTTAGTTCGAAGTCCAGACTAACTTTTGATATCTTAATGGTGGTTCCATTTTGTACCATATGGGCGCAAGCAATTTTCAAATATCGCAACTAAAAATGGGCAAAAAGTCATATTTTTCAAATAGCACCTACTCATTTTTTTGCAGCATTCGATAAAAAATTTTATTTTGGGATGAATTACTTAAGCATTTTCTATACCTAATTTCATCCCCTATCAAATTAAAAATTAAAATCTAAAAATTCCATTAATCTTGCCGAGAGATTTTTTGGTTTTTCAAGTATGCCATGGAAACAAAAGACAATTGCAACCATTTAATTATGAAATAAATACCTTACTAATTTTATAAAATAACAACAACAACAACAAAAACTATCAAGAACCATCTTAACAAAGTTCTAAAGTACATGTTCAATGTGCACTATTTTGATTACCTACTACATTTTATTAATCCATTTTCAACCTCTTCTAATTTCGTTGGGATCAAGGCTGTCGAATGCTCTTATTATCTCCAGACTTTACCTCATTAGATTTTTATGTTTGGGGTCGAATAAAAGATTTAGTTTATACTTCACCACTTCGCAACATAGACGAATTGAGAGGGAGAATAATAAGAGCATTCGACAGTCTTGACCCCAAAGAAATAAGAAGAGCTACACAATCTGTTAAAAATAGATTAATAAAATGTAGTAATCAAAGTGGTGCTCACATTGAACATTTACATTAGAATTTTATTAAGATAGTTTTTAATAGTTTTTGTTGTTGTTGTTTTATAAAATTAGGGAGGTATTCATTTCATAATTAAATTGTTACAATTGTCTTTTGATTCCATGGCATACTTAAACAACTAAAAAATCTTTTGCTAAGATAGATAGAATTTCTGGATGTTAATTTTTAATTTGATAGGGGATGAAGTTAGGTATAGGGAATGCTTAAGTAACTTATCCCAAAATACAATTTTCTATCAAATGGAGCAAAAAAAATTAGTAGGTGCCATTTAAAAAAAATGACTTCTTGACCATTTTTGGTTGCAATATTTGAAAATTGTCTGCGCCCATATGGTACAAAATGGAACTACCATTAAGATATCAAAAGTTAGTCTGGACTTCGAACTAAGTACTTTACAAACTGGCTTTCATAAATTCTAAACCGTTTGCCAGATACGAATTTCTTTGTAAGCACCACATCGATCATTTTTTTCACATAAATTAACATAATGTCAAAAATTGTCAGATAAGTTTACATAACAAGTGTTATAAAAATTCAGAGTTGGAAGACCAATTAAACTATGTAGAAAAAATGGTACGTTTCCATTTAAAATAAGAAAGTTGATACCGACTTTTGGCACATTCTGTATAGCTAGAGAACTCAAAATATTTTAAATAGAATGAGCATGACTGATTATAACTGCCTTTCAAGTTTTAAATTTCTAATCCAACTGGAAGTTGAAAAACTTCTAATGCACGGGCTACGTGAATCATCCTGTATACAGGTGTTTTAACGAGAACGTATTTCCAATAGAGTTAAAAATTGGAAATTTGGCAGAAATAAACTTTAATGAATGCGCTACAATGTGGCGTCATTGTTTGGTCCATAATTAATTCTATGCGCCGTCGGGACGCCATTAAGTGCTTTTTCAGAAATTTTCAATCTATTTTTTTATTATTATTATGTTCGTAATACCGCCAGGTATACGTTCCTGTTGTTAAAAATTTGAAATTTGTAGTTGAAGTATTGCTAATTGTGTTTTTAAGAATTTAAGAATTTATGACACGACTGCTTTATTGATGGCCAGATTTACGAAAGTAGAATAAGCATTGGAATAACTATTCCGGACTAAGAGCCGGTTTACATACCCTCGGTCCACAGTTTATACTTGGATTTTGTCCTGTTCGACTTTTGTAAAAGCGCCTTTACCTCGAGTTATTCCGGAATAGCGTTAGTCCAGGTATATTTCGCTTTCGTAAAACCGGTCCTTAAGCAGTCAAATTTCATGACAGAGACCGCCTAAACGGCGCGGTTATTTATGACTTAAAAGCGGTACCTACTCAAAGATCTTTGCAGTACAGAGACCATCATAAAATCTAATGTGGTTACCCGCTAGGTAAAGGGCCACAAAGCTGTCATGCTGTCAATCAAAAATCCTTTCAGCGCCGAAATTTAAAAATCCATGTAATTCAATAACGGTTTTATATAAAAATATTTCAATTACTTGTTATCAATCATGAGCTTGAAGAAAATCAAGGAGATGAAGTAAATATTTCGATATGAAATCGCGATCGAAATTGAAAACTCACACCGTTTAAAAAAAGAAAAAAACGATAATGTTATCTTGTAGTGCATTAATTAGAGTTTATTTCTGCAAAATTTCAAATTTATAACTCCATTGGAAATACGTAATTTGGCACCGGTGGTTCTCGTTGAAACACCCTGTATACTATTTACTTTGCCATGCAGAATTTTTGATACGATATTGAATTGAAACAACAAAAAAAAACAAATTTGATTTTATTAAAAACAACATGAATATTGCATACATCTACTTTACCAAAAGGTAAACCCGGAGGTCATTTGTTTATGAAAGACAACAGCGAAAACTTGTTGTTGGCGTCCATAACGTACTCCTCGTCGTCAGACTCCCCTTTCTCGGCTTCTTCAACGACGTGGAGCGCGTCTTTGGCTTTCTTCTTCTTTTTCCTCTTTCTAGAGGGCTCGTGTTTGGCCATACTGCTGCCGATTTCCTCTTCGAGTAGCGCGATCATCAACTCAAAAGTGTTGTAAACGACCGGACTGTCCTCCAAAAGCAGTTTAACGTAGGCTTTAACGTCGCCTCTCTTACTTAAATTAGCCGTCATGTTAAACAAAAAGGTGCCGTCGTAAAAATCGGCAACCGACAACGCGGGAAAAGGAAAATTGAGGACAGCATTCAGATACTTGACGTGCAACAAACAACTCTGGAACTGAGCGAAAGAATGGACAATTTTCCGGTTGAACAACCGGGAATTGTTCTTGACTTTAATTTCCATTTGGAAGTAGTGAATGAGTTTTTTCATGCACGAAACGCTGTTGCCGAAATCGATTTTTTCCGTGGATTTTTGGATGTTGTTTTCGGCAATTTCTACATTTTTGTTATCGTTAATGATGTTGCCGAATTTGGCGGAAAAAGTTTTAGTTGATCTGCAAAATCCTGTTTGTTTATCGACATAATTCAGCACAATGGCACATAAGATTACTGAGTAAAAATAAGACATGCCCGGGCCGCTGTGGATTAACCAATACTCAACAGCGATAAGGAAGAGGTGCCAAGATTTTGGGAATTGATCCAAATTACGGTTCGTTTTTGAAACTTTCATTATTTGCAACAGAACTTCGACGCGCTCTTCAAGACTCATGTTTTGTATTTGGGATAATTGCGGCAACTCTTTATCGCTTCCTGGCAAATAAAACTTTTTAACCGAGTCGCCGTTTCTCGCCACGCAAATCAAGTTTCCTGTTTCCGCCCTTAATATCTTATGAATTGCCGATAAAATTTCTAGACTAATCAAGTGGGAGTGTTCTTGATCAAAATCTTCAACTTGAGGAACGCAATAGTAGGTGTTGCTGACCAACATGTCCATAAAACTGCTGGGATAGAGGCAGTTCCGGTAGTTTTCCCGAAAGTACTTGGGAAGATTCGGACCATCACCACTCTCAGCCATATCATCAGTACTCTCCAAGTCTTCGTCCGACGAAACCGCAATTTCTTCACTATCAGGGACTTCCTCTGGGATAAATTCAATGTTTTCGAGTTGTGGAAGCTCGATGTCGCCCATTTTCTTCGGCGTTGCTTCGATCTTCAGGTGCCGAAGGACGTCGCTGTTCGTGCAACAATAACCATCAATAACACTCTGAATTTTGCCAGCTATCCTCTTCCTCGCGTCCATTTTGAAGCGACCTAGAATTTTTCGCAACGCCGATTCAGGGGTTTCATTTTTCAGCCAACCAATCACTGATTTAATCCCCCGTTGCTGCAAATTATCCCCGTTTTTTGCGCCCCTAATTTTCAAATGTTGATAAAAAGCCGCAAACCAACTCTTCTTAACGTAATCGTTTCCCAGCAAAACGGCGAGAATTGGCAGATTGACCTTGTCCAACCCACCGAAAGAGTTCAAGAATTTTTCCACCCTATAAACCTGGCAAGAGATGTAATTTTGAAAATTCTTGGAACCGTCGCGCTTCTTTTTCACCCTCAACTCCATAGTCGAAAAGGGGACGTAGAGGACGTCAAAAATGTAGAAATCAGAGTCGTAACTGAGAAGGGGACACCCGAGAGTCCTCGCCAAAAACGCCGCTTCACCATCGCTTTCGAAATCGCACCGAACGCACTTCACCCCCAATTTCAACACCAAATCCACGAAAACTTCGCGGAGAAACAACGGAAATACCGAAGTCGACCCTTCGGTTACGCTGTTCAAACTTTTCGCTGTCCTAATCTTGTTCTTCATTCGACTGTAAACAGTTTGTAACTTCTTGGCTTCGTAAGCACCATCGAAAACCACCAACGGCACCACGTTACAATCAAACAACAATTGGAAGAAATTGGCGATAACATTTGCGAACTTGTCGTAATCACCCCCAAAACAATCGTTGCACTTGCAGTGCCACTTGTAGAGTTGTGACGCTATACTGTTGCCGTCAAGCACACAATAGGTGTTGTAGAGTTCGTAATTTTCCAAGTATTGTTCGGATCTGTTCGCTACAAACGTGGTAAGACCACGCACCCCCATTTTGGGGCGCTACTTTGAGGTTATGATGTGACAACGTGACGTTACGACCTAACCGCACTTAATTTTTGACGTTTGTGGCTCAAGCTTCGTCAATATTGATCATTCTTCTCACACCTTATTTTCGATCGTGGAAACGTTTACTGATAAATATGATATGGCAAAACTCGGAAACTTACCTTGTTGTTAATTTGGGTAAAAATAGATTGGTTTCAATTTGTTAATTTTAGATTTTTGTATTTTTTTCTTTTTTTATTAATGGCAACATTGATTGGAATCTGAGCTGTAACCCTAGTTACGGTCTGGGGGTCTGTTTTGATAAAGATGCTGAGGACTGCATCGAATCTTCGGTTAAAAATGTTGCTTCCGAAAATGTGAGAAGTATCGTCACGTTTTCTGCATCAAAATTATGTTGTTCGTAAATAATTGGTAGTGATTAAAGCCAAAACTCCAAATATGTTGGATTTGGAAGGTATGGTTGCTCTGCACAGCTTCGGGGGGGCTTTACTGGCAATAGTTTTAACGTTTATGTGCAGCTTCTTCCTCGAATTCAACCTGTGCACAACCATAACAGCCATTGCCGTAAATGTTTTTACCCTGTACACTGCTCTGTGCTATGTGTACAAGAACGATCTTTATTTCTTCAGAGTAAGTCTCGTGTCCCTTAAATTTTAGCAACAACCACAACATGTTTTAGATTGCTATTAGGGCCGGTTTACTAGGCGTAGTTTTCACCTTAGGAACCTACATTAGGCTAACCGCGCCCTCAAATTACCAAATTTTTGGAAGCTACATGTCCGTATTGGCGTTCTTTCATTACAGTGAGTTCTTAGCGATTGCCTACGTTCAACCGAGGCAAGTCTCAGTTGATTCTTTTGTGATAAATCACAGTCTTCAATACACTATCGCTGCTGTGACTTCTTGGGTCGAGTTCTTCATTGAAGCCTACTTCTTTCCAGGTAAACAATCAAACATTTGATTAACCACTTTCATTAGCTTCATTTCAGAACTTAAACAGTTCAAGTGGATTTCCGATTTCGGCCTCTGCGTCTGCATATGCGGCGAGATTTTAAGGAAAACCGCCATATTAACGGCCGGTTCAAATTTCAATCATTTGGTGAGTTCTTGATCGGTGTCATTTCACAACTCAATGACGTCATTGAAGGTGCAATGCGAAAGAGTGAATGACCACGTGCTGGTAACTCACGGCGTTTATGGCTGGTGGCGGCATCCCAGCTATGTGGGGTGGTTCTATTGGTCCATAGGCACCCAACTGATTCTTGTCAATCCCATCTGCCTCCCGGCTTACGCAACCGCCAGCTGGCTGTTTTTCAAGGAGCGAGTTTACATTGAGGAAATTCAACTGTTGAACTTCTTTGGACAGCAGTACTGTGACTACCAGCTGCAAGTGTCCACCGGCATACCCTTCATTGAGGGGTACAAGATATAGGGCTGTACTTTATTGTGTTTTACCATACTTAAGTCTTAAGTAACCAACTAATTTATATTAACTTATACCTATTTCCTACAGTAAAGATATATTTTATTTGCCGAATTGTTTTAATGCAAAGCAACTATTCCCTCATGTTAATTAATTTATGTTAATTTTCCCAAAAATTGTTATTATTTCTGTGATAACTTTCACAATCTTTGAGTGCGTTGAATATTTATTTTAGTTTTGGGGGTTGATTATTGAAGAATTTTAAATATATAACCGCGGGCTACCGCCGCCACTGCTTTTTGCAGTCGGTAACATAAATTTCTGTTGGCTTTTCCAGGTTGGCAAACCTAAATTGGGACTAAGACGGGCAGTTTCAAAGCTGAATTGAGGGTTTTCCGCGCTGTTCTGTTGGTGGCTCTGCCGCCAATAAAAACTGTTTTTAGGAAAGGGAATGGGGACCCTTATGACCGTCAAGTGCTGTCAAATGTGTGTACGACCCTTCATGACCTGCCTGCCCATTACCCAAATAAACGGTTAGTGATGCACGACGTGAGCCTTTGATAACCCTCGCCATCGCTCACACCCAGCAGCGTCGTAGAGGCCAAGACCAGCCGTTCCCAATCACCTTGAACAGTTCAGCAAACGTCACCCAAAGTCCGTGCAGAACACTCAGTAAACACCATGCCTCTGTTTGGTAAATCGCAAAAGAGCCCCGCCGACGTGATAAGGGCGCTGAGGGAGGCCGTGCATTCGTTGGAAAAAGGCGACAAGAAGGCCGAGAAGGCGCAGGAGGACGTCAGCAAGCAGCTGGTTTTGGTGAAGAACATGCTGTATGGAACCTCTGATGCTGAACCCCAAACCGACATAATCGTCGCCCAATTGGCCCAGGAGTTGTACAACAGCAATTTGTTGCTGTTGCTGATTCAGAACTTGAATCGGATTGATTTCGAAGGGAAAAAAGATGTGGCTCAGGTGTTCAACAACATTTTGCGTAGGCAAATTGGTACCAGATCGCCCACCGTCGAGTATATCTGCACCAAGCCGGAGATCTTGTTCACGTTAATGACCGGGTTCGTACCTAGTTAGAGCTCTTCACCTCCTCTCTTGTTGTAGCCCCAGTGTCGGAAAGAAACATCCCAACTAACAGTATTGGCGGACAGCCAACTTTTGGCAGCCCCCGAAGCGCCACAATTACTCACTTTGACTGTTTCATGTCAATCATGTTTTGTATACATAGCTATAACAATTACAAAATTGTTGATAAACAGTAGCCAGCCAGTCAGACAAAATGGCTGTAGTCCTATAAGGATTTTATTTTTTGGTTCAATTTTTTGAAGAAAATGTCTCCAAATAATTATTAAAAAATTTTAAAATCTATACAAAGATGTGAGTGAACTATGGAAATTGATCAAATTAATTTGGTTGTTGTCATGTACAGTGGTGGACATATAAAAGTTTCAGTTTCTAGGTCGGTGGGAGCGATCTTCTCCAAACTTTGCGTCAATTATATTTATTGTTGATTGTTATAGTATTAAGTATTTACAACTTGAGTCAATTTTTTAAACGCTACAAATAACCAATTTTCGGAATAGATAGGTGTAGAGATGACGTCATACCATTCATGCCCGGATTTTCTAGTTGATGATGGAATGTGTTCACTAATATCTCTTAATCACTATCCTTTATCTGATAACCCCTGCGTAATGATGTAAACAATTTTATGCACGTATTTTATCAAAGCGGAATGATAAGGTTTCCATTATGCCTAATGTCTTATTGTTACCTACTTGTCTGTTGGAAGCTTTTACTGTAACTGAGCCTTATTACAGCTAAAAGAGATAATTTGGTAATTGTTTACAATTTCCACTTTTTGCTTTTTGTGCTGTTTTTTTTGGAAACCATCGTAAAACATCATTAGAATGCCATTTTGAGCAATGAAATGTTGTGCAAATGATAAATAATTTTATGCAAAATTTATAGGAAAAAAAAAGATGTGCTAGGGCAAGGAAAATGAGTAAAAATAAAAGTAGTTTGCACAAGAAAAGATATTGATTTTCGTAATGGTGACGAATGCGTTGGTGTAATTAGTTTTTTGAAAATCGAAGAGTGGGTAAAGTAAACAATGACCGATAATTTTTTTTGTAACTAGCGATAATACTTAAATTTTCGACTTTCTTCCGTTTTGCATATTTTTACATAATTTAAAAAAATTAAGTTTACAATAATTCAAGTCCAACCTCCAGTTGTTCAAAATCGATGCTTTTGAGTAATCTTATTGACAGCAGCTTAAGACTTGACGTCCGATTTTCAGCTATGAGCACCAAGAGATTGCCCTGAACTGCGGCACCATGCTGAGAGAGTGCGCCAGATACGAGGCTCTGGCCAAAATCATGCTGTATTCCGAAGATTTCTACAACTTTTTCCGATACGTTGAGGTTTCCACTTTCGACATAGCTTCAGACGCTTTCTCCACGTTTAAGGTGAGTTCCGAACGTAATCTCGACGGGTCGTTAACAGAAGACGAATTGCAGGAACTATTGACTCGCCACAAAATCCTATGTGCCGACTTTTTAGAAATGAACTATGACAAAGTCTTTAACCACTACCAGCGGCTCCTCAATTCCGAAAATTACGTCACCAGACGCCAGAGTCTCAAGCTACTCGGCGAACTGCTTCTCGACAGGCACAATTTTACAGTTAGTTGTTTGTTTAATTTTTTTTCTCACGTGTCTAGCGGTTTGTTTGCAGGTAATGACGAGGTATATATCAAATCCTGACAATCTTAAGCTTATGATGAATATGTTGAAAGAACGGTCTAGGAATATCCAATTTGAAGCCTTCCACGTGTTTAAGGTAAGATTTAATCATTAATTAAATGAATGAATGGTTTTAAGGTGAACGTATCCGCTATCACATGCGTTTTTTTCTCATTGTATTCATTTTGACATGCAGAGATTAGTTGTTTCATTTTAGATCACTGCATAAAAAGAAATGGAATGAGTCAAGTGCAAGTAAATAACTCAGTTAATTTAATGGAATAACGCCGCGCGCATGCATTGAGTACACAGCTGGTCCACAGTGTCCAGTATCGCATTCAGTAGGTTGTTGTTTCACACGTTGTTACTTTATACTGAATAAAACGTGTTAATACAGGCCTGGTCTTCGCGCACCAATATGATAACTCAAGACAATATTCATAATGTTTGACGCGAGATCATTTCTAGTATTCTGGAGAGTAATTGCACTACATTATTTCGCGCAGCCGTAAAATGAGGCAGATGGGTATAACCCATTTTATGAGTGTCGAACAGAAAACGACAATAAGCACCAAATTCGTATTTTCAAATTTCAAAAAAGAACACATATTTTTTGTAATATAATTAAGTTTTCGCTTAGAATATTCGATAACGAATGACGCATGATAAGGTTTACAGCAAACTGAAGTCAAATTGGGCTATTTATTTAATGTTAAAGTAAACATTTGTATTTTGTTCATATTAACGTGCACGTTAACTTTCTTCAAAGTATCCAGCGCTGGAGTCTCTATCGTTACGTATCAGATCTTAAAAATGAAAGTCAGATATTTGTTACTTGTACGGAGCTTTCTTGGAAATACAAAATTAATTTCGTCTCTTTTTAATACGTGCCTCTGCTAATACAAACAATCACGTCAATGCATTTTGCTGACGTTTTACAACCACAAATGATACAGCGGAGACGTTCCTCTTAATAATTATTATTGTATGGGTCGTATTTAACAGTCTACCAAAGTTTCCCAATATTTTCATACAAAAAAATACTTTCATTTCCCAAAAATACTAAATGCTCTCCAAAATTAAGAAAATATATAATCTTAAAGCGACAACCAAATATTGACATAATGCTGGCCTCTAATATATTTTGTTCGCCAAAATAACTTTTGTTGACCATAAATACTAAATGTTCACCAAATTTTATTCCGCATTTAATTCTAACATAATACCCAGATATTTAATTTTCGACAGTGTCTTATATTATTTAGCAGTTAAAAATACTATTTGTTGATCAAAAATACACAAGCAATGAAATGTTGTGCAAATGGTAAATAATTTTATGCAAAATTATAGATGTAGATGTGCTAGGGCAAGAAAAATAAGAGTAAAAATAGAAGTGGTTTGCACAAAAAAAGATATTGATTTCCGTAATATATAAATGCTTTGCTGTAATTGGCTTGCATTATGTAAAACGTAAAACTTCTTTTAGTGGTAATTTCTAATCGTGCTTTTTAAGAAAAAAAATTACAGGGCCCTGAACTGACCTTGTACAAAACTTTTTTCGCGCGCCCCTTGTCTGGAAGCCCAGGCGGCAAGGAGAGATGCGCGAGCATATTTCATTTTTGGAGTAATAGAATAATTATTTGACGCACAGATAGTTTTTTTGAGAAACACTAAATATAAATGGATAGCGCGAATATTTATTATGTACAGCACGGACGCGTAACTTGAGCGTTCTAAATTTGGTGAACATTTAGTAAAATTGATAAACATATAGAATTTAAAATGTAAGCAATGGTAAGACAATACGCAGCATAGTTATTTTAGTGGTGATGTTCTCATTTTCTGATGTATAATAATTTGAGTTTCATTTAGATTTTTTGATGCTTATTAAATTTTTTCGTGGACAGTGCAAGGGATTTATAGTTTAATTTGGTGTACATTATATTTGTTGTTGTATGCCAGGTATAACGCTATCCCGGAATAACTCGGGATAAACGGGCTTTTACGAAAATCGAATCGGATAAATCCAAGTATAAACTGTGGACCGAGGCTATGTAAACCGGCCCTTATTCCGGAATAGTTATTCCAATGCTTATCCGACTTTTGTAAAACCGGCCCTTAAAGTTGTGCAATGTAATGTAATTCGGCTAGATGACGCTCCATACGGTTTTATTATTACTATTGACGGCGTGCAATTTCATTCCGCTAGATGGCGCTCTAGTCCGTTTCTTACTAAGGTCACTAGATTATCTGCTACGCTTCTAAGGTAGCGCCAGTCAAGTTTAACTTTTGTAAGAGATAGCATAAAAAACCCATAAGAGAGAAAAGGTCAGCTCCTTGGCTTGACGTTGTCACAGATCTGACAGTTTAAATAATTTTGACTTTTTTTTTGAAAGTTCAACTTTTGTAAAGGACAGACATATCCGTCGCATCTCGTGGCGCTAATTTTAGAAGCGTAGCGGATAATCTAGTGACCTTATTTTTTACTAGGTACACCCGGATTATTTGAAAATAAAACACTTGAATTACTAGTTTGACTGATTTGGCAACATTGTAGACTGGATAGATCATTTGGTGCCAGCGTTCGGGTTGGTTCGGTAAAGCTCGGGGCCTTCGATCTTACCAGACGTTGCTATGCAGTCTACAATATTGCCAAATCAGTCAAACCAGCGATTCAAGTGTTTCATTTTCAAATAATCCGGATGTACACTATTTCTTACTATTGAGCGAATCTTTTAAAATCTGGACTGGGACTACGTACCTAAATATTTATAGAAAGCGCCAAGGATTTTTTTTTTTTTAATTTTGTACTACGAAACGGCCACAAAAGGACTTATATCGTACCAAATTCGCAAATTTTTTTTCTCTAAATATTTACGTGGTCCCTATCCAGTAGATGTGGTTTGGTGGTCCACTTTTTGACGTGGGACGGTTTCAGGTGTTCGTGGCCAACCCCAACAAGCCGAAGCCCATCCTGGACATCTTGCTGCGCAACCAAGACAAACTAGTAGATTTCCTCATGAAATTCCACACTGACCGGGCGGAAGACGAGCAATTCAACGACGAAAAAGCGTACCTTATTAGGCAAATCAAGGAACTGAGGCCGGTGCCCGGCCACTAACAACACCTTTCCTAATCTCCACTAAATCCATTCGTTTCTTTTACCGGAATGCAGGAAGTTTCCTACCTCGTCCTTGTTTCAGCAACATTACAGCGAACTGTGCAACCGAAACGGACGCTTCCGTTTTGGTAGCGAACGTTTCATTTGTTGTCTGTCTTGATCATTTCCGTCGATTATATTGGATGCCTTCATCAGTGTTCGTTTGTTTGGTATGTGCTCAAATTCGACAGTGACGGTTTAAACTACCTGCAACAACAGGGTTTCATTAGCGATTTTCAGGGCTGTTAAGGGGCCGTTGTACATGCGATTGCTTAGCGTTAACAAGAACTGATAAGGGTTGCCTAACCTGTTTTGTTCGTTTCCAATTAGCTTCATTCAAGGAACTTTTGTTGTACATATTATTTAGATTTGTTGAGAAATATAAGTTTGCTTGTAGCAATAATTTCTATTTACTGACTTGAGTGTATTTTTTGTAAAGTAAGTCTAGCTGTTAGTTTGTTTAGTGATAAATTCTGTACATGATAATCCAATTCTGAAAATAGAAGGGTGCCTATCAATGCTTATAGGTAGAATTAAACCAATTTCTAGAGTATTCAAATTTAATAGCGTAATACTATTCTATATACTAAAAGAAATGAATAGTTTTGTAAAAAAGTTTTGGAGGGAGATTGCAACAGGATTGTTGTTCTGTTCATAGAGTAAGTTCTGTAGGCACTTGTTCAAGTTATCCGACACAATTTATCTAAAATGTTATTAATTATCCTATTTTCTGCATTAGCTGGTTTACTTTCATCTATGTACCTATATTTATTTAAATTATATTGATTTATATGAACTTAAGAAACAATACATTCTTTTAGAGCAAATCTCTTCTTTCTCCACATAAGCAAATTATTAATCGTGACACACAGTTTTGGGTAAGTTCGTCATATCTAGTGTTGCATATAATGACTTGTTATCATAAAATTAATTAATAAAACCGACCAAAGAACTGACTTGAAGAGTTGTTGCAAGTCGTTTTGTTGGCTCTATCAACGATAAGTGCAATACATTATGAAGTGTGTTTTAATTTTTATGCTGGTGTGTGCTTACATCTTTTATTTGTAAGTTATTAATTTAAAGTTTCAGTTAATTTGAATATTTTTTTTAGAAAAGTATTTCACGAACCGATCATGGAAATCCCTCTTAAGGAGTCTAAAATACCGGAAAATTAGTTGCTTTTACAATTATTAATGTATTTTATTAAGAAGCTTGAGGATTGGTATTCCTAAATAAATTACAAAATAACAGTTATTTTTAAATTGACCGCAATTACTGCTGTCATTATTTGTTAACTAACGCGACTACTGTCAAACTGCGTAGTTCCAATGTGTTGACTCGAGTAGGTATCTTGTTGCTGCAAATTTTGAGGTTAGTTTTCTTTGCTTCCGTCACAAAATTTACGTTTTTTGCCCGTGTGGCCCCCACAACTGGCCAAAAAGGCGCCGTTTAGCCATTTAGTGTTGCGGTGTTCCCGGTCGTGTCAAAAATGTCGGCCGCACGCCCGATGATAATTTCACCAATTTACTCGAGGATCTTGTCCCGTTTCCCTCAAAACTTTACGTTTTGCTTTGCCTACGGCTCCGCAGTTAAGAAACAACTAAAGACCAAAGAAGAAACGAACATGATCGATTTGATTTATTGTGTCGATAATCCAGCCGATTGGCACGAAGCCAACATGAAAGAGAACTCTTCACATTACAGCTTCATGAAGTACTTTGGGCCCAATTTCGTCGCCAAATTCCAGGAAAAGTTCGGAGCTAAAGTGTATTTCAACACTTTGGTACCTTTAGAAGGGAGTTTGATTAAATATGGAGTAATTTCGACCAAGGATTTAGTCACAGATTTGCTGGAATGGTCCGATCTGTACTTGGCCGGGCGCTTGCATAAACCTGTTGAGATTATCAAGAAAGCTTCGAGTGCAGAGTTGCAAACTGCGTTGCAACTTAATTTGCAGTCGGCGGTTCATGCGGCTTTGTTGGAGTTACCGGACACTTTTACCGAATACGAGTTTTATTACAAGATTTCAAATTTGAGTTACTCGGGCGATTTTCGCATGACCTTTGGCGAAAACAAGAAGAAAGTTGAAAATATCGTAAAGCCGCAATTAGTGGGGTTTAGAAACTTGTATTCGCCGTTTTTGAGGACTTTGCACGACTACGTCGATTTTCCAATGCTGCAAAAATCCGAAAAAGAAACTTCTGAAGTTACCACCAATTGTGCGCAAGATGTTGGGCCGTTGGCAAAGTTGCATCACTTGAATCAGTTGCCCCGGTGGCCTCAGAAGGCGATGACGAGGTACTGGAACCGGGGCAACCTCAGACAAGACACCGAGGATGTTTTGCGAGCCATCGCCTATGATCCTGATTGTAGCGTTATTGTTGAACGATGTATTAACGATATTGTCTGGAAATCGTCCGTTAGTCAAAGCGCCAAAAGTATTTTAACGGCCGGTCTGACGAAAAGTATTCAATATAGCTCTAGAAAAATCCGAAAAATGTTTCCGTAGTTTTACAATTCTTCAAAAGTAGTTTAGTTTTTTTTTTGTAATTATAGTATATTTTTTTTCAGAAAATGTATCAGTTTTCTGATTCCGAATCGAAGGATTCAGACGAAGGTATTCGGTTTAAAACGGACAGTACGCGTCATAAAAGGCACAAAAACGAATCAAATGCGGAGAGACCGAGAGATAGAAGGCGTAGATCTAGATCGAGATCTAGAAGTCGAGATTCGCGAAGAAAATCGAGCAAAGTGAAGAAGCACAAAACGGGATCGAGGAAGTCCTCGAGCGACAGTTCCTCAAATCGCGATAGATCCAGGAGGCGGAGACACAAAGAATACAAGCGGTCGAGAAGTCGGGAGGAATCGAAGAAGAAAGAAACTCCTACCCCCTCTCCACGTGAAAATAAAGCTACGAGGGCGGCCGAAAAAGCTTCCCCTCTCGAATCACCCAAAATCATCCGTCCAAGCCTCCGCAAGAGCCGAGAAAAACCTAATCAAGGATCACCGTTTCCTGTTGAGAAAGAGTCTAGTAACATTGACCACCTTAGTAAATCCTGCAATTCACCCCAAAAAGATGAAACGCCATCTGACTCAGCAAATCGTACCAAGAATCAATCCACCAATCAGAGTTTCATTGGTTCTCTCAGCGCAACGGAAAAGGATGAGATCACGCCCATTGGTCCAGCGTTGCCGCCTCATCTCACCAGACCAGAAGACGGTCCAAGCGTTACAGAATCGTCGCCTCTTCGTGTGGACAAAGAAATAGAAATTTCGCCCATTGGTCCAGCGTTGCCTCCTCGTCTCATCAGACCAGAGGAAAATTCGAGCGTTACAGAATCGTCGCCTCTTAACGTAGACAAAAGAATAGAGACTTCACCAATTGGTCCAGCGTTGCCTCCTCATCTCACCAAGCCGAAAGAAAGTTCAACCAATAGCCAATCCTCGCCTTCTAACGGTGGAGGAACTGAAAAAACTTCTTCCACCGGTCCAACCTTACCTCCTCTGCTTACCGAACAAGAAGAAACGCCAGTAATTGGGCCAGCACTGCCTCCTCACCTCAGCAAGCAGAAAGAATCTCCAAGCACTACGTTAACACCACCTCGCCATGTAGACGAAGAAGAAGAACTGACCTTGTCAATGCCTCCTCCGATCGACAAACAAGAAGAGCCGTCAGCGATTGGTCCAGCTCTTCCCGCTCATCTCGCCAACCAAGAAAAAGCTTCCGTCGACCTCAAAACGGAAAAATCCGAAGAAACTCCTCGTATCGGTCCAACGTTGCCGGCTCACTTAAGAGAAAAACTCCAGCAGGAAGCTGAAGCTCCCGAAGAATATGACGACGTGTACGGTCCCCTCCCCGCCGGAACTTCGTGTACTTCCTCCGCCCAAATCGCTCTGGAAACTCGCGCTTTAAAACTCAAAATGGAGCAGTTGGAGCCCGCCGAAGACGAGGCTCCGGCTCGTGAAGAATGGATGTTGGAATTGCCCGAAGTGAAAGCTCCCGGATTGGGATTGGGGCCTCGTCAGTTTCGAAAAAAACCCGGTCCCGACATGTCGGATCGTACCTCGTGGACCGATACTCCCGAAACGAAAGGAAAAAAGGCGCCGATCGATTTGAAAAAGGAAGCGGAATTAAAGGCGGTGGAAAGGAGAGATAAGGAACAGGAAGCCATGGCGAAGAAACATAAAAAGAAAAACAACGACAGCTTGTTGGTGATGCACCAGAATAAATTGAAGAAACAAAAGAAGGTTTGTGGGTGGGAGGAGGGACGTTGGGTTTGGAGGAAATTAATGTTGGTGCGTTTCAGGAGGAAGGGGGGCCGAGCGAGAGGAGGCCGTTCAGTCGAGATGTGGATTTGCAAGTTAATAAGTTCGATGAGGCGCAGAAGAAGGCCGTTTTGAAGAAAGCGCAGTTGCTTGATGACCGATTCTCTAGAGGTCAATCGAAGTTTTTGTGAAGTACAGTAATTATGTTGTCTCAATAGTTAGGTAGGTTGAAGTATGTTTGTCTTATTTTTATCATTTGTTGAGCATTTTGAGTATGGTTCGTTCTGTATTAGAAAATAGCAGGAAGTTGTCTTGTGGAAGGGTGTTTGAACTGACGCCATTTTTACTACTTCCGCTATAGTCTAATATAGAATAAACTTTAGCGAATCAAACTAGTTCATAGTTGTTGCCATTGCTGACTACAAAAATTGTATGAGCATTTCTGGGCTCGATTTCAAGTCCAGACTGTCGCAACTCGCGTTGTTACAGAGATCGCGTTTGCTAGACAAATCACGATTTGAAATCGAGCCTTCTATTTTGATAAGTCTGTCCGTGAAAGTGAAATATTTCAAATACATTTTTTTCAAACTAGACTTTGCACTGTGCAGTGACTGTGAACTTAATCCATAAAACAGACATCCCAATAAGTGTGGATTTGGGCAACGTTCCATGCTGTCATAACTTACCTATGTCTCTTAATACGGAACAAATTTTACCATTTACTACTAAAATTGGTATTACAGATCCCTGTAATTGCTGCTAGTTGTTATAGTCTAGCCGGTCAACAGGTAGAGTAATAAAAAAAAACAAATTTGAAAAAATACATATAAATTTCAAAATACTTGTATTTTAATTGTGAAAAATTACTAGAAATGCTCGGTTTTTAGTTTTTTTTTACAATTAAAAATCAAATATTTTGGAATTTATATGTATTTCTTCGAATTTGATTTTTTTATTACTCTACCTGTTGCCCGGCCGAACTATACAGTCATCGAATGATTACGTGACGTCAGATCAATGACGTCTCGCCATGTTGAACAAATTTAACCGCTTTTACGCTTATTTTTTGCTCTTTTGACTAAGAACCAGTGTTTTCAACGCTAATTGGTATTACAGATTCCTGTAATTGCTACTAGTTTTTTTTATACAGTCATCGAATTATTATGTGACGTCAGATCAATCACGTCTCGACATGTTGAACAAAACTTACTTTCAGTTGTTTCCTTCGGGCTTGCAATTGACAACTGTCAGTGTTGTGTCCGCTCATCATGTTGAAGTTTAACCGCTTTTACGCTTATTTTTTGCTCTTTTGACTAAGAACCAGTGTTTTCAACGCTAATTGGTATTACCGATCCCTGTATTGCTACTAGGTTTTTTTTATACAGTCATCGAATGATTATGTGACATCAGATCAATCACGTCTCGCCATGTTGAACAAAACTTACTTTCAGTTGTTTCCTTTGGGCTTGCAATTGACAACTGTCAGTGTTGTCAATCAAGTTGAGGTTTAACCGCTCTTACGCTTATTTTTTGCTCTTTTGACTAAGAACCAGTGTTTTCAACGCTAATTGGTATTACAGATCCCTGTAATTGCTACTAGTTTTTTTTATACAGTCATCGAATGATTATGTGACGTCAGATCAATCACGTCTCGCCATGTTGAATAAAACCTTACTTTCAGTTGTTTTCTTCGGGCTTGCAATTGACAACTGTCAGTGTTGTGTTAGCTCATCATGTTGAAGTTTAACCGCTCTTACGCTTATTTGTTGCTCTTTTGACTAAGAACCAGTGTTTTCAACGCTAATTGGTATTACAGATCCCTGTAATTACTACTAGTTTTTTTTATACCGTCATCGAATGATTATGTGACGTCAGATCAATCACGTCTCGCCATGTTGAACAAAACTTACTTTCAGTTGTTTCCTTTGGGCTTGTAATTGACAACTGTCAGTGTTGTGTTCGCTCATCAAGTTGAGGTTTAACCGCTCTTACGCTTATTTTTTGCTCTTTTGACTAAGAACCAGTGTTTTCAACGCTAATTGGTATTACAGATTCCTGTAATTGTTACTAGTTTTTTTTATACAGTCATCGAATGATTATGCGACGTCAGATCAATCACGTCTCGCCATGTTGAACAAAACTTACTTTCAGTTGTTTCCTTTGGGCTTGCAATTGACAACTGTCAGTGTTGTGTCCGCTCATCATGTTAAAGTTTAACCGCTTTTACGCTTATTTTTTGTTTCTTTTGACTAAGAACCAGTGTTTTCAACGCTAATTGGTATTACCGATCCCTGTATTGCTACTAGTTTCTTTTATACAGTCATCGAATGATTATGTGACGTCAGATCAATCACGTCTCGCCATGTTGAACAAAACTTACTTTCAGTTGTTTTCTTTGGGCTTGCAATTGACAACTGTCAGTGTTGTGTTCGCTCATCAAGTTGAGATTTAACCGCTCTTACGCTTATTTTTTGCTTTTTTAACTAAGAACCAGTGTTTTCAACGCTAATTGGTATTACAGATTCCTGTAATTGCTACTAGTTTTTTTTTATACAGTCATCGAATGATTATGTGACGTCAGATCAATCACGTCTCGCCATGTTGAACAAATTTTACTTTCAATTGTTTCCTTCGGGCTTGCAATTGACAACTGTCAGTGTTGTGTCCGCTCATCATGTTGAAGTTTAACCGCTTTTACGCTTATTTTTTGCTCTTTTGACTAAGAACCAGTGTTTTCAACGCTAATTGGTATTACCGATCCCTGTATTGCTACTAGTTTTTTTTATATAGTCATCGAATGATTATGTGACGTCAGATCAATCACGTCTCGCCATGTTGAACAAAACTTACTTTCAGTTGTTTCTTTCGGGCTTGCAATTGACAACTGTCAGTGTTGTGTCTGCTCATCATGTTGAAGTTTAACCGCTTTTACGCTTATTTTTTGCTCTTTTAACTAAGAACCAGTGTTTTCAACGCTAATTGGTATTACAGATCCCTGTAATTGCTACTAGTTTTTTTTATACAGTCATCGAATGATTATGTGACGTCAGATCAATCACGTCTCGCCATGTTGAACAAAACTTACTTTCAATTGTTTTCTTTGGGCTTGCAATTGACAACTGTCAGTGTTGTGTTCGCTCATCAAGTTGAGGTTTAACCGCTCTTACGCTTATTTTTTGCTCTTTTGACTAAGAACCAGTGTTTTCAACGCTAATTGGTATTACAGACACCTATAATGGCTACTAATATTAATTATGGATCAAAACCAAGAACGTTGGTTCTATTTATTCCAGCATTATACCATCCATAATTTAACGAAATCACTTCAGCACTACAGTACTTGATAATCACAATAGAAAATTTAATAATTTCTAGAACAACAATGCATCCTAACAACAATATAAAATTTCATTTCATCGGCATATTTCTACAATTAATAATACAAACGTAAAACGTACAAAGCAGCGTCAAACTACTTAACATTGGCAATAGTTTCATTAATAGCCTTCGCAACGTATTCCACATTACTTGGAGTAACTCCACACATGCTAATCCTTCCTGACTTCAGCATGTAAATATGATGTTTCTCGATCATGTGCAAGGACTGACGTTCTGAAACCGACCATTAAAACCAAATCCCTAATGTAACATCGATGATTGTTACCATTCAGGCCAGTGTACGAGAACATTCCAATCTGGGAAGTAATGTGAGTCCAAGTTCCTGGAGTTCCCAAAGCTTCCAGCGCGTCCCTCAGCGCTTTCCTCATCTCGATAATGCGCGACGACATCGTTTTAATATGGTCCTGCCACTGATCGTACAACTTGGGGTCGGTTAAAACGTGATGGACGATCCGAGCGCCATGACTGGGGGGGTTCGAGTACATCCCTCGGACTATTAACGTGACGCGCGACTTCACTTTGGGAACGTCGGCGATGTTGTTGAGAACGAAAGTCAAGTTGCCAACGCGTTCATCTAACAACAAAATATTGTTTAAATAATAATTTCAAACAACTAAAATTTGGTAAAAAGCCCAACTTACTGTAGAGCCCGAAATTCTTGGCGAAAGATTGGGCGCACATGAGTTCGAAGCCTCTTGTGACGAAATACCGCACCGCCCAAGCGTCCTTGACCAAGTCTCCAGACGCGAAACCCTGGTAGGCCGAGTCGAAGAAGGGGAACAATTTGCGTTGTTCCATGACATCGGCGATTTTGGCCCATTGGTCTTGGGTGGGGTCGCAACCGGTGGGGTTGTGGGCGCACGAGTGCAGGATTATCACGGAATTTTCGGGAGCGTTGTTCAGATCTTCGAGGAAGCCGTCGATGTTGAGACCGCGTGCCGATTCTGACCAATAACGGTACTCTTTTCCGGTCTCGAAACCGCCGTTCGTGAACACCAACTTGTGATTTTCTGCGGAGGAAAAAGGTCAGTAATTTGGGGGGGCGCGTCCTTGCTGGTTACCCCAAGTAGGCTGGGAGTAGTAGAAAACTTTGTAGCCCATCACGGTGGCCAGAAATTCGGCGCCCACGCGGAGAGCTCCCGTGCCCGAGAGGGCCTGCACCCCGAAGGCCTACATGAACAAACACAATTTAATGATTGAATTATGTTGTTGCCATCTGAATTAATTTGTTTATGTATTGTAATTGTTTTTATATGTATATGTAATGGAGAGGCTACGGAGATAAAAGAAGTATAGGGGAGATTATTGCTAAACCGCATTATCTCGCTGAAAATTTTGAAAACCAAAATAGATAACAGTTAACAAGTTGACGTAAACAAGATATAAATAGGCTAAGTTAAAACTGATTTTCACGTGATTTTCGTTAAGTAACGTGTTACAAGTCAAAATTGGCAAGGAAAATCGATTGCGCTTAAGCGCTGCATATAAGTTGACCTAAATTTAAACACATAACAATATTCTGTTGCTGACCGAGACTCTTTCAAGAGAAAAAAAAATTACATTGACCTAGGCAGTTTCATGGGAAACCACCAAAACGACCTTGCCACAGCAGTTCTTTACAATTGTTTTTAGCAAACTTATCAAGAATTACGTTTGAAACTTTTGTAGCTAATTGTTTTAACAGTTTCATTTATAAATTTTGCTTCAAACAATATTCTCCAAAAAAATTCTAAAACTACGATCAGCCTCCACTGACCCGATTTTCTTTAATGGCAGCACTGTCGTCTCCCAAAAGCATCTTGGTGGCTGCGTTGGAAAAGGCCTCCATCCCCAAAACAGGCAGGTACTCCTTGTTGAGGGTTTCATCGTCGGCAAGGGCCTTTTCGGCAATTCGGACGACCGGCAACACCCACGGCTTTCCCTCGTTGGTCCTGTACGCTGAAGAACGATCAAAAATTTTCCTCCCCCAATTTTGGGTGTCTTACCTCCAACCCCTAGGCTAACTTTTTTTTCAAAACTGTCTTCCAGAAACGCTTTATTCAAAGCGAACACTTCAATGGGGGGGCCCAATTCAACATCACTAAACCTCGACATATTCAAGCGAAATCTCGGCACCAAATGGAGATTTTTTGACGAGAATCGATGTTTTTTATTGTTAATTAAGATAACCTTTTGACCTACTCAAAGTTTGTCAAGGACAAGTGTCAGTGAAAGTGTGTCACGTGACGTGTAAGGTGTTTCTGATTGGCCGCGTTGCCAACTCGTATTGACAACATTGGTCGTCGACACTGAAACTACTGGTGCTCATGCATTTGATCTACGCAACATAACCTCTAACAATTTACTAAAAATCTAAATTTCAAGTTGTTGATTGTTATCAGTAGAATCTAATCGTTTCAATCAAGACAGGTTTTGTTGCTGATTGGGTGTTGTCAGTTTTTCGTAGTTGTCACAAACGTTTTCTTTTGCATTATTTAAACATATGTCAACTGTCAGCCATTGGCGAAATGTCAAAATAGGTCTGCACTTGACGTCAACAATTAATCGCTTAAACAAATTTATTTAGGTGTAATCAGTGCCAATTTTCCGCCGTAAGTATAAGGCCGCTACCGTATTTTCGTTTCATTATTACCAATTAGAAAATTTGTTCCAAATTTCGGGGGCGCGTCGCTTCTGTAAACAGTCAATATTGACGTTTTCTAGGACATGTCTGCGTCGGTTCCCCTGATTCTGGAGGAGGATTGTGAGCGCGGAGGGAAGGACTACGATGATGGCATCGAGAACGACTTTGCTTACCGCAACAATGTCCTGCAGGCGACCAAGGAAATCAGGATGGGATTCATCCGAAAAGTTTACGGCCTTCTGAGCATGCAGCTGTTGTTAACTGTTTTAGTTGCGAGCATTTGCATGTTTACGCCGCCAATCCGGGAATTCGTACACACAAAGTATGTTTTCGAATAACTCGCAAAGTTAAATAAATAAATGGGTTTTTGCAGTGACTGGATGATGTTCATTGCTATGTTCGGAAGCATTGGACTTTTGATTGGGCTGCACGTGAAGCGTAGAGAATCACCAACTAATTTTATCCTTCTCGCCGCTTTCGTAAGTGATTTAATCAGGTTTTTGCCTGTGAATAAAAAGAAATTTTCAGACAGTGGTTCAAGCGTATACTGTGGCTGTTATTTTAACCTTCTACTCTCAAGCGGTGATCTTGCAAGCTTTATTGTTGACATTGGTGGTGTTAGGTGGTCTAACCCTCTACACGTTTCAAACCAAACACGATTTCTCGGCCATGCACTCGGGGTAAGTTTAGGCGGAAATTTAGTATCAACTAATTGCCCCGTTAATTGCAGATTGTTTGCTGGTCTTTGCATTTTGATAGTGGGGGGATTTTTGCAAATCTTTTTCCAGTCCACTATTTTCGAGATTGTCTTCTCGTTGGGAGGCGCGTTTCTGTTTTGTCTTTTCATAGTGTTTGACACGCAAATAATGATGAAAACTTTGTCAGCTGAAGAGTACATTTTGGCCACTATCAACTTGTACATGGACATCATCAATTTGTTTTTGTACATTTTGCGCATCTTGCAGGCCGTCAACAGGCAATAATTGTTTTTTCCCAATAACACTAAATTGATGTGATAGAAACGTGGTCGCATTATCTGGCGCACTTACGCACTTGAGTTAATACCGATAAAATTTTAACATTCAGTTATTTTAGGTGTGAACTTACATGTATTATATCTTTACTTACCTGCATAAATAAATATTATGTGATATTGTTTCAAAGCGGGTTTGAGAAATCAAAAAACTTGGAGCATTTTTACTAAAACATTCTTCACATTATAAACAAATTAAGATCACAGAAACAATGGTGAAGATAATGACTAACTGTAGCAATAATGAGTACAGCGGTTCCTCAATTTATGTGGCAGTACAGAATTATTGCAATATATACTTAAATGGATTACTTAAGACGTATTTTGAGTAATTAGAGTTATAACATTAATAAAATCGAGAAACTCAACAGTCTTTCAAGCTCAAGTAAATTATAAGTAACTTTAACCACTTGCTCGCTATTGTTTGATTTTGCGCACGTTACTTTTTGGGGCAAACAATAACGAACAACGAAATTAGGAAGCCATTTAGCAGTCTATAAATTTTTGGTAAGACGCAGAAAAACCTAATCAAAGTTTCCACTACATATAAGAGATATGTTCGGTCACAATTCGAAAATATTGAAACTTGAAAAAAACGTTACAAAAATATTCACTGTTTTATAAATAATTAACACCTTATTAAGTACTGTATAAAGTCGCAACTTAGGTGACATAAAAACATTAATGTCACATAAGTTACCCTGATTTAAAGATAAATATCAATTGTTAATCTTCAACATTTTGTTCAAAGTTTGTGTTACGTGTGGACAAAATTGAGTATGTATTTGCCAAAAAAAGGCACAACACCCCGAGATTCATTTCTTTGCGATAAAACTATTCGAAAAAGTGACTAGAAAAAGGAACTAAACAGTAGTTGGCGAGTTTCCGTTATCCTCAGCCTCTCCCGAATTTCCCGGGGGATACGGATGGCTATGAATCATCAAATCAAAGTCGCTTCCCGACAAGGACTGGCTGATCAACCTGTCCCATTGTTCCGGAGTCGCCGGACACTCGTTAATATTGCGCACAACCTCCTTATGCAGCGGGGGTGAAGGGTCTGAAATAATATTATTTTTTAATATAACGAACATACTAGTTACCACTTAAAGTTAAATAAGCACATCTAGCAAGAAGAGTGAAATTAAATAACAAAAATAGTGATTTCTCAAAATTTATATGTTCAGCTCTAGTCATTACTTACACAAGTGGCCCTGTTGCGCTCTGATTGTCTCTTGTTTGATGATAATTTCGTTGGTGATGTAGGCCTCGCGTCTGATTCTGTCCCTCAAGTTTGTCGGGATATCTGGGATACACCATTTGACCACAATTATGACTCCCGCAACAACATTTTCAAAAACAACAACGAAAGCTAGTCGCGCTGCAAGAATATGCCAGTAGATGGCGGTTCTGTCGTAGCGGTTCGGAGATCCCGGGGGTTCCCGAAAATCTGGATACCTACAAATATTTCAATTTTAATTAAAACGACACCACCCGAAATTGTTTACCGGCAAATTTCTTGAACGCTGTAGTTTTGAGGGGCGGACCCTACTTGAAAGTCGGACGTGTTGAAAGACGATAATGAAAAGTTCATGTAACCCCTGAGACTGTAGTCGGGACTTAGGTGGATCCTGTAGACTAGACGAGGGATAAATTCGGAAGTGAACGCTATTATGAAACCCTAGAAAACTCATTTTACTTCACCCTAACCGAGTTGAAGTCTTCTTACGTTTGTTATGATGGAAAGTTTGCTGATTGAATCGAGAATTCTGTACCAAACGCCTATGTCCCGGACTCTTTGACTTATCGGTCGTCTGTAGAAAGTTAGGAGCTTTTGCGAGTCCAAGCGCATCTCTAAAACGTTGTTGAGTAACGCGAAAAATGGCGCCAAGGGGAAGGCCGCCACGAAAATGGTCACGAATCCATATTGCAGAACTAAAATGAATTTCGAAAAATACCAAATTTGAGTCAACTAATTACAGAATCCTGTTTGACCGACTCTAATCTCATATGCGTGCAACAGCTAAAAACCAGTGAAAAAATTAATAAAAACGCCGGTACCCATTTCTAAATACTCCGGAAAGAGGCTCCGGGGCCCCCACTCCACCAGTTTAAAATCCTTGAGCCATTGCGGTCGGTTTCCTTTGCACGAGTGGTCCTTGCTCAGTCCCGTCTTGACTTTAAGCGTATTTAGCCACTTATAGAATAGAGGAAACAACATTTCCAGAACCGTGTTCATCGCTTGCTTCCCCACCATAATAATGGCAAGTTGAATGCACAGTTCCAGTAAACAACCTCCCGGACCGCACTGTAAAATTTTCAACGCTACAATTCTGTCGTCATCAAACAACAAGTACCTCTTCTTGCCGGTATCCCCACCATTTGTGGTACTTTTTCGGCGACCCCAAAAACTTCCCCTTGATGAAAGCGATGTAAAAAATCGAGCCGTAGTAGTTAACGAACTGGAGCAAGTAGATCTTGAGAGTTAGGGAATCGTCGAATTCGGTTTGGGTCCTCAAAAGTTCGAATTCAGTCAAGTACTCGGCCACGTAATTGTAAATCTTAAAATTGTTATGATAATCGAAAAGTTCCGAACGTGCTCAGGACCTACCCAGTTGAAGATGATGATGCAGACTAAATTAATGCAGGCTGCTGTGCAGGTCGTGAATAATATGGCGTAACTGTTGTTGACGCGGTCCGAAAACACCCTCAAGGTAAAGAGGATGGACATGCGGTACAGGACCACGGCGACAACTGCAGCCAACGCTAGCGTCACCTGTAAAACAGTAGTTGGAGCATTGATTAAGATCGCACACAGACACCTTGCACATCACTGACAATTGTCAACCGTCAAACGCGCATCTAAAGAAACAAATAGAAGTAAGCTTTGTTCAAGATGGCGTGACGGGACTCTGACGTCACGTTTAATCACTGGATGACTCTGTATCGTTATCTAAAAAGTAGGGATCTTCTTTCCTTAAAATAATAATTACAAAAGAGGTAAACAATTACGGTAATTAAAGTTATCAGCACTTGATGGAGTTTTGGCGCTGCCAAAATTTACGTAATAGAGCCCTCTGCAATTAGAAAAAGTGTCGTCAGTTTTCTGGGGCTTACCAACAACAAGACGACCGAGAAACTGAAAACAGTGATGGGAACCTTCATGCGCCAAAAAGGCACGTGCGGCTCCATGGTGTTAGTGATAACGTTAATTTCCTGCTGCTTCACGTGAGCCAGTCTGGCCAAGTACTGGGGCCTCGGGTGTTCCTCCTTCACGTCGAACCCAGTTAAATCCCACCGGTGAGTAATTTCGGCCGAGTAGCGCTTCCACAGCTCCAAAAATAGCGCAGCTGCAATCACCAATAATTGCGTTTGTCTCAAAAATTGCGAAACTTACCCCAAAATGACATAAAAATTGCAAAAAAAACCGTGGTGGCGTTATCGAAGAGGTAAGTAATGCGGGCGTGAGTGCAAGTTTCTTTTAAATCCCAATAACCGCACCAGTGGTCGCACAGAGGACACATCGTGAAATTTAGGTTGCAAATGTCCTCACTAAAATCATCGATGGATAAAATTTTGACAAAAATAGTTGTAGAAAAACCTCGGTTCGTTGATGTAGACGGTCGAGGCTGAGTAAACGAAGCAAGCTAAGCCGACTAAAGCCGCTGGGATCAGCATGTGAGTGTAGAATCCCAACCAGGCGAAATACAGGGCGATTTTGACGCCAAAATATTCTTTCACGTAATCGAGGGGTTGATAGCGGTACCATTTCCGAATCGCAGCCCATTCGTTGTAGAGAAGATGACGGACCGAACCGGGTTGTTTCAAATCACCCTTAAAAACTGTTCGTTAAACGGGGAAAAAAAGTTTCGCGCAACTTACGTCGTGAAGGGGGTATCCAGCAGTGTACGTTTTATCATTCAGAAGTCTTTCGATGCCGAAACCGAAATTGTTATCGGGATCTCGCGTGAATCTTTTGCGGTCCAGTATGAACTGCACAATTCTCGAATGGATGGCGGGAGTGAAGAAACAAGGAGAATCCACGTCAAACCTTGAAAAGTTTTCAAGTGACTAAAGTCCCGACATTAAAATAACACTGTACTTAAAGTGCCGTCAAACGGGTTCCTATTAAAGTGCCGTCAATGCGCGCGCAACACAAAGATCGAACTCGTAACAACTAGCGAGGTCGATAAAGCCGTGAAAAACCGGTGGCGTACCATAGACAGGCCTCGGGTTCAAATCCTCGTTCGAAAGATACTTTTCTTTGGGGAAAAAAAAGTTCTACGCAAGGTCAGTTCAGGGCCCTGTATTTTTTTTAAAGCACCATTAAAAATTACTATGTACTTGAACAGACTTTTCTAATCTTTTTCCTTGCCCTAGCGCACTGAAGTACCGTCATATGGATTAACGGCACTTTAACAGGAAGCCGTTTGACGGCACTTTAAGGCCAGCGTTAAAATAAACTCACAAGTATTCACGATCTCGACTGTAGATGGCGGTGAAGCGCTGCCCCTTCTCGGGAAACTTGTCTTTGTCGACGAGAATTCGAGTTTTTAATTTATCCCATTGGTTCGATAGCCCTTCCAGTAGGGTGTTGGTGCGTGAGTGCATCTGGTTTAGAGCGGGGATCTTGAAGGTAGAGGAAAATGAATCAGAAGTAGTTAAAGCCAAGAAAACCGCCCGCAAAGTTGTTTAGTTCAAAATGCCATGGGAAGTTTTGGTTTAGTGGTGTATCTCACGCAAGTTAGTAGGATAGAAAAACTGTTAGAACCCCTGCAAACGTGATTGTACCTTCTGTCGGATATAAAGGGTGGCGTTATTAAAGTGGCTACTCCGAAACCCTCTGGGGACTTTACACAACTCCTGCATCAACAGAATAAAAAAGAAAAACAAAGTAAATTTGTATAACGATAGAGCTGCATTTCCGGTTGCATAATCAAATAATATATTTTTTAATTAGGTTGCTTAGACAATTACCTTCCGCATTGGCATCCTCAATTTTAAGATCTCCGCATAACGCCGCAGCACCTCTTTTGGCGCGTGGATCTGAAATTTCAAAAACTTAATTCCAAATCGCACCAAAAAAAAAAAAATACTTTAACAAAATTGAGACCATTGATTTCTTGAGGAACATATTCTAACTGCAGCCCCTCCTTGACCAGGTTGTCTTCGAAAACCCTCCGTTTCTCGTACGCCGTCTCTTTGACGGCATCCTCCTCGAAAGCGTCCCAAACCAAAACGAAATCCACGGACCTAACACCATCATTGAAAAAATTCGTAGGAATCGGGCACGCCACTGGATCCCGCTTGAAACTTTCACTGTTTTGACTAAATTTGGCATCCGCCAACACTTCACGACCCTGAGATTCCATTGAACTTTCCGGTATTTTGATTCTCGGCCTTTTTTTCGGAAGCGCCTCCTTAAAGTCTCTGGAACCCGCAAATATCGATTTTAATTAACTAAAAGCGCGGCAACCGTTATAGTAACGTATGCGTCCCTGCAGACGCATTTTGGCTTAATTAAATAATTAATTAATGCAACTCACTTGTCTGTGTCCATGTCCGAGTCTAAATTTTCGCCGCTTTGGTATAAACTAACAACGGACATGGCAGTGATATCGTCGATGTTACTTTTTCTGGCCCCTTCGCCGCAATCGAGAACGCGTTTGGGACTATTGACGCCATCCCCTTGCCTTACTGGGGCCACGTGGTTGCTGGAAAAGCCCCCGAGACTCTTTGAGGGCGCAACTTTGGCTTCTGGGGACGAGTTTCGACGCAATAAAGGACTTGATAGACTTGAACATACTTTTGTTTCGTCATTTCCTTTCAATTCTATGGACATTCCAGGTAACAGCTGCAAAAAAAAAATTGGTAATGGTACGGTGCACGCAAACGTCACGTTACTGTTTCTTAAAAGTATGAATCAGCAGATGCTCATTAGTTTGGTAAATAAACTGACTGTGTAGCAACAAGCGGGGTCAAAGTGATAAGAAGCAGTGCCGGATTTTGGCTTTTACGGCCATTTCGTGCAATAAATAAATGGTTATTTTCACCCGGCTATTTTTAACCCTGGGGGTTATGACAACTGTTAAAAGCGAAACAAAAAGTTAGAATTTTTTTAACTTACTTGAGGGTAGAATTTGTTTGTTATAAATAATTCAGAGTACTTTAATTAAAGAAATGGAAACTAAAGGGGAAATCATTTTTTGAATGATCAATGACATCGACGTCAGGTCCAGATGATGAGTCACTAGAACTATTTAGTAGGTCCAATCGCCCAAAAAAGCAATTAGAAATGGTCCACTAGAACTACAATGGAGTATTGAATCTACCTAAATTTTCAAAAAGCAGGGGCGTCTCCAGTTCATTGGCGCCAAATTTTCATTGAAACTTAATAAATTTTGATTAAGCGTATTTATTTGCCAGCACTGCTTATGTTAGTTCTAGAACTACCTCAAAATAATAACGTTTTCCATTTGCTTAAACAATAAAAGAAACTAATGTACTTAGAACAACAACACAAATGTTACCCTTCACAGGACATCATAAAATTTATTAGCAATTGGTGTAGAAAGTACACAGTTAAAGTGATTTTGCGTTTTATTGCAAATACAATTTATTACCTGCCACTTAATCATTATGTTGATGTAATTGATCCATAGTCCACAAAAAAATATTGTTGTCCTGGCACCGTCCAAGGGCGAGTTTGTTTGGTCAATAGCCGTTACTCTTCACGTTTCGTCCTTACTCTCACTAAACATGGTTTTCCGTTATAAAGCCTTATTTATTTTGAGAAAAATAAAGAAGAGTCTTGCAAAAGTTTTCAAAAACCATTTTTTTTCTACTACTCTAGATATCTGTGGTAGACATAGCGCCTAAAAACCAGGTGATTCCCAAAATTCAAAATGGGTAATACGGAAAGTAATGTTACTAGCGGAGTTAAGAAGCAGGCTGGTGCTTCTATGCAACCCATTTACAAGTTGTGCGATTTAAAAGGTAAAAACCAAAAGTTTGACTTTAAAAATAACTTTTTTCCCTCCAGGTGCAGGTTTGCTGGTGGAGTTAATGAAGAGAGCGACTCAAAATAAACAGTACGCCGAACTGGATCACGCAATCAAAACAAAAGTGAGTAATTGAGTATTTTAGAAACTCCACAATCACTTTTTTAAAGGTCGAGCACTTTCTGTACAACAAAGGAGCCGGGAGGTACATTCCAATATCGCAGCTAGTTCTTCTGAGGAACAAGGAAAGAGCCAGACACAAACTAGTAAGTTACAAAACATCTCGATGTAACTAGGTACAACAGTTTATCGTAGCTGCCACCGTTAAAAGCGATGGAGAATCCTGACGAATTCGAAATCGATGACGAGGGTCCCGAAATAACCGAAGAAGAGTACGAAAGAAGTAAGAACTCTCCTGCTTTTGTTCCATCTCAAACTTTAATTTTTAAAAATTTAGATCCTCATTTGTACCGCCACGTTTGCTGGAAACTCAAAGAACGGGGCGCTGTTGGGGAGTCAATAATCCATTTGTGTCTCTTAAACGCAACTTCTTTGCACGGCGATATCGCCAAAAGGTTGTTGCGATTCTACCCCAAAATGATCAACGACATCTACATATCCGACGAGTATTACGGCAAGAATTCAACCACACAACAGAAAGATGAGAAAACTTACTAAAATAATTGTAGGAGAAAACGTTTTACACATCGCGATAGTAAACGAGGATCCTTCAATGGTCAAATACCTCCTGGATTCGGGTGTTGACATCCAGGAGCGTTGCTTTGGTAATTTTATGTGTCCCGAAGACCAAAAATCGTCGCGATCGGACAGCTTAGATCACGAATGGGTCAACGTGTGTCCCCAAACCAACTACGAAGGGTAGTTTAGTTGTTGCCGAAAGTAGGGTAGTAATGGAAAATTTTAGCTACGTCTATTGGGGCGAGTACCCACTAACTTTCGCAGCCTGTTTAGGACAAGAAGAAAGTTTCCGGTTGATGTTGTCTAGAGGAGCCAATCCGGACGCGCAGGACACCAACGGAAACACCGTCCTGCATCTGCTAGTGATTTACCAGAAACTGGTAGGGTTCTAGGTAAAACTCCCCCGATTTTACGCAAAGTTTCAGGAAGCTTTCGACATGGCGTACGAGGTGGGGGCGAACTTGTCCATTAGAAACACCTTGAACTTAACTCCGTTAACGCTGTCGGCGAAGATGGCGAAAATCGACATCTTCTTCCACATTTTGAACCTGGAACGGGAAATTTACTGGCAAATAGGTAAATTGAGGAACTTAATGACGTTAGCTCGAAGGTTGTGAATTTTAGGCAGCATCACTTGCGCCGCTTACCCTTTATCCCAAATCGACACTATTGACATGGAAACCGGCAACATAAGCAAAACTTCGGCGCTAAACTTGGTGGTTTTCGGGGTAGGTACCACTTGTGTAGTGACTTAAATAAAAACTCGTTTCCAGGACAAAGACGAGCATCTGGAATTAATGGACGGAGTCCTGATCGATTTGCTCAACGCCAAGTGGAACACTTTCGTTAAATTCAAATTCTACAAACAATTCTTCACTTTCGCCTTCTACTTTGTAATTTCGTTAGTAGCGTTTACTTTACGTCCCGGGCCTCCCCACAAAGATGTGGCAGTAAGCGGAAAAAACGCTACTAACAGCACGCTTCATCACCTAAACGAAACTGAAAACGTGTCGTCTCCCCTGAACCACACCCTGAAACCCCAAAATTTCACAATTCTAGTTAAACTTAAAGGTATCGCAACTTTATCTAGCTTAAGGAGGGCGTTAACATAAAATTTCAGTGCTAGAAGATGACGACAACGACGTGGAGGAATGGTGGGATAATCTTCAAGAAGAATGTAGATTGATGGACCTCGAATCACCCAAATCCCAAATCAGGTTCGCAGCTGAAGTGTTGATGGTCCTGGGAGCCTTCACTTATCTGGCAGCGGCCGTTCGTGAAGCCCGCTTTCTAGGGGGCCGCATGTTTTTCGAAAATCTCGTAAATTAGCACCAAAGTACCTAAAAATTAGCCCAAAAATTATAATTGCAGATGACGGCGCCTTCTCGAGTTATGTTCTTATTTAGTTGCATTTTGATGCTGATAGTTCCGTGTTTGAGACTCGCCTGTTTAGACGAGATAGAAGACGTGGTCGCTGTGGCCATCATGCTAACAACCGCGCCTTATTTCCTGTTCTTCTGTAGAGGTTTCAAAACGGTGGGACCTTTCGTCGTGATGATCTACAGAATGGTAATGGGCGATTTGATCAGATTCGCGTCGATCTATTTAGTTTTCGTTATGGGATTCTCGCAGGGTAACCGCAAATCTTTTTAATTACCCCCGGTTAGTTGATAACTTTCAGCTTTCTACATAATTTTCTTATCGTTCGATAACCCTTTAACACCCGACGAAGTCGACGATTCCGCCACTAACCCCATGTCGAGCCCTATCGAGTCGATAATGGCAATGTTCTTGATGTCGATGACGAATTTTGGAGATTACTACTCGGCCTTTGAAAAAACTGACCACGAGTACGAAGCGAAAGTAATTTCCCACAAATTCAATTGCAGCTTAAATAGTCTCACGGGTTTTAGATTTTGTTCGTTATATTTATGGTGATAGTTTCTATATTACTGATTAACATGCTGATCGCTATGATGGGCAACACTTATCAGAAAATAGCGGAAACTCGAAACGAATGGCAGAGGCAGGTCGGCGGGTTCGCTGTTGAAAAAATTACTTAACAATTAATATTATTTACTTTTAGTGGGCGAGAATTGTTTTGGTGGTTGAGAGAGGGGTGAGTCCGGCTGAGCGACTAAAGAAAATGATGGTGTATTCTCAACCTATGGGGGATGGTAAAAGAGCGTTGGTGTTGCGTCTGAATCAATCGGTACTCGATTTTGGTTCATTCAACAGTTGTTAAATTTGGTTTTTATTAAAGGATGAAGATAAGGAGGAGATGAAGGAAATTTTAGAAATGAGGCGTAGGCACGAAAGGCACGTGCAAAAAAGAAAGGAGAAACTTAACGAAACGGAAAACAAGAAACAAAAGATTAGTGATTAAGAGTAAACTCGGCACCCCCGCCATTAATGCTTTCTGCAATATTGCTTTCTTAAAACTTTTTTTAAAGTCATTGAGTTGCACGAACAGTGATGTATTAATACATAATATCATAAGAGCAAGGGATTTATCCTGAATAAATGGAAAGGTTCGCACGAAAACGCGTTGCCTAGCAGCAAAAATCACGAGCGCCACAGGACGTTGGGCCGGCTTAAAAATCCGAGAGCGAAGCTCGAGGATTTTTAGGCCCTACGTCCGGCGGCGCGAGTGGTTTTTGCGACGGCGACGCGTTTGAGTGCTAACCTTGAACATTTATTCTGAAGAAATCTCTTGCTCGAATGATATTCGACCGATTAATACATTAATGAAAAATTCACATCATCGATTTTGCTTGAAAAAAAGCTACTAGAGTTTATTCGGAATAAAATGCTAGTAGCTTTCTTTTTTCAAGAAAAGGCTACGTCATTGGTTGAAAAATGGAAAATGAGGCAATCCTATTAGTCAAAAAAGTATGAATGTATTAATCAAATAAAAATTTAGATAGTACGTAGCTGTAAACAGGAAAGATAAACGCCATACCAGATAAATGAAATGTAATATTTGCAAATAATATACAACTGGTCAACATAAGATGTTACGTTATTAATATTCAGTTGCAGAATACAGTGGACGGGACCACAGCTAGTTCTGCAAAGGTATGTAAACATTTATTAATACATACCGGGTGTTTCAACGAAAACCGCCGGTGCCAAATTGCGTATTTCCAATGTAGTTTAAAATTTGAAATTTGGCAGAAATAAACTTTAATGAATGCGCTACAATGTAGCGTCATTTTTTGGTCTATAATTAATTCCATGCGCCGTCGGGACGCCATAAAGTGCTTTTTCAGACATTTTCAATATATTTTTTTATTATTATTATGTTTGTAATACCGCCAGGTATACATTCCTGTTGTTAAAAATTTGAAATTTGTAGTTAAAGTATCGCTAGTTGTGTTTTTAAGAAGTTCGCGAGATTTTGACGAATTTATGACACCACTGCTTTATTGAAGCAGTCAGACAAAGACCGCCTAAACGGTTTGGTTATTTATGACTTAAGAGCGGTACCTACTCAAAGATCTATGCAGTACCGAGACCATCATAAAGTGGCTAACCGCAAAAACGGCCACAAAGCTGTAAATCAAAAATCCCTTCAAAGCTGAAATTTAAAAATCCATGTAATTCAATAACGGTTTGATATAAAAATATTTCAATTACTCGTTATCAATCTTGGAGGTCGTGATCATGAGCTTGAAGAAAATCAAAGAGATGAAGTGAACATTTCGACATGAAATAGCGACCGAAAGTAAAAACTCACTCTCTTAAAAAAAAAAAAAAACAATAATGTCATCTTGTAGTGCATTAATAATAGTTTATTTCTGCCAAATTTCAAATTTTAACTCCATTGGAAATACGCAATTTGGCACCGGCGGCTCTCGTTGAAACACCCGGTATGTACTTATAACAGGTGTCCCGTAAAGATGTGAGCATAAATTAAGCACAAGTTTCTTAGGTCAAAATAAGATGATTTGAATCAATTTACCTATTTCCAAAATTATCTTAACACAATTAACTAAATACCTAGACGAGAAACATATTTTCGATTTGATAAAATTAAACTTTTAGCAAGATAAAGTAACGGGGAGTAGAGAATTACAGTTTATTCGCAATCATATAGGTAATATGTCCATTCTTAATCTTTTAAGAAGTGGGGAAGTTAATCATTCCTGACAATCCATTCCTGACCTTACTTTTCCTCTCTAGGTTAAAAATAGGCACATTTTTAACCTACTATGAGTACGAAAATCGCTCGGTAGATGGCGCAGAAAGAAATTTTAGAAATTAATTTTGGTTTATTTGCCAAAAATGAATGATTGCGAATAAAATAGTATACAAACCTCAGTGGAAATTTCCTTCTGTCTCGAGCATTAGCTCACCTCGGCCCTACGGGCCTCGGTAAGCTATCTTAGCTCTCGACAGAAATGAAACATTTTCCACCTCGGTGTGTAATCTTCTATTCTTTGCTAAATTTCTATAGACTAAAATTGAATTAATTGTTGAATCGCCTTTAGTTTCAAGTTATTATGTGCATACTATGTAAGAGTCAGTGGCGGTTTGTATGTAAGAGCTGCGGAGCTGCAGAACACATACCGAAATGATCAAAAAAATAAAAATTGATATTTGAACCATAAAGGGTTTAGCATCTTTGTGCATAATTAGAACGGTAGAGGAGAACGGAATTGTAAATTAATACACTGCAACTTATATTGGCCCCGTTACTATACTACCGTCAATAGCTCTCGATTACTGCAAACTTTAGTTGCCTCAAATGTGTTCACAGCGAGCAATTTCGGCTAAGAAGTGATTTCATTGGTTGGCCGCTCACGTGGTGCTTATGGCACTATAACACAAATTTGTGGCTGCAACAGAAGCAGCGCAATCATTACAAAGCTTGGGTACTTTATTACCAAAACAAATCGGACCTAAACAACCATGACTCTTGAAGAACTAATGCGTTCCATCCAACTTCCAATTTCATCTCACGTGTCGTGTGGCTATAACAATATATAGTTTTTGCTAGAAAATAAATTTTTGCGTTTGTACGCGAAGACAAAATAAATGTTAAACCATTTGGAAAACCCACTCCTGATTTACAAATAAAAGTGGCAGCTTCTAGTCGACGGAAGGGTTATAATCGACAATTTAATAACTTCCACCGTGAGTCAAATTATACCAGAAATATATAGTAAGTTTTAATTATAAATTCTCAAGTCCTTCCATGAACTAAAATGCAGAACACACTAAACTGCAGCTTACGCGCCGCCACTGGTAAGAGTAAAACCCTTAACTTCCTTGTAATTTAAATGCCATTGAACCAAATAAAAATAATTCTAATTTTAAAAACCGCTACTTTTGACAGCATCTCATAGTATGCAAATCAGCTTATTTTAGCGATTACAAAATCTCTGTTAAATAAAGTATTTTCGATAAAATTGGCTTCTGCTTCAATTGAACGGATGTTATATGATACACTGACAATAATTTGTATTCCAGAAATACCATGAATAAACAATATTACTACACTGCAATAATAACCGATCAAAATATGATAAAACCAAACTTTTTTTCGAGTGATTTTTACAATTTTTTTATAAATAACACAGGTTTAGAAACACTAATTCCGGGCACGTTTGAAAACATCAGATCATTATACGAACTCCACTTGCAAGATAACCATTTGGAAATAATTCCGGAAGGTGTGTTCAACAATTTGGTATATCTACGAGTTGTACATTTAGAACGAAACCAGATACACTCCATCCACGATCGTGCTTTTGCCGGTAGTACAAATTTGAATCTTTTATATTAAGCCGATAATAACTTTGTTAAAATTCAAAACGTCTTATTCATGCCAATCCCAAAATTGCAACTTCTTGACATCTCCAATAATCTCGGTGGCAAAACGGAAAATCTCCATTTATCTCTGCTCCAGTTCGACTGCCGCAACTGTTCTTTGAAACGTTTAGACTTTGATAATAACTTCATTTATTTAAAATACGGAGATCGAAACAGCGTCATACTAAAAAGTTCCGTGATAAAATACTTAGATTTGAGTTTCAATCAGTTAATCTCCCTAAACAATTCAACTTTCAAGTTCAGTAAAAGCCTTAAACGGTTTAACGTCAGTTATAATTTTCTTGAAAGTATTAGTACTCACGCATTTCGAGGCGCGATGAATTTGTCACTTTTAGATTTTGGTTTCAACGCCATTAAAACTATTCATTATGACTCGTTAGTTGGTTTGGAGAATTTAACTAATTTGCTGCTAAACAACAACAAAATACAATTATTACCAAACGGCGTGTTTCGGGACTTGAAGTTGGTAGAAAACCTTGATTTGTCTAATAATAAAATCGATCACTTAGAATACGGTTTGATCAGCGGCTTAATCAATTTAAAATCACTTAATTTATCCGGAAACTACCTAACCAATATTTATTTCCACGCGTTGCCATCGACATTAGTCAAACTTTACCTGGATAACAATCAACTAACACAATTAGATTTAAAAAATTTGTTCGGTCTTCGGCAAGTGTCTTTAGATAATAACATTTGGTCATGCGGCACCCTTTCAAAGCTACTTTATGATTTAGAAAAGAAGGACGTAGCAATTGCGGAAGGTACATCTACACTGATCTCAAATTTGAATAAAATTGCATGTAATCTTTCCGAAAATGGAGAAACCAACTTAAAGCCACTTGACGAAACGCCGAACACTTGTCACAATGTCGACTTCATTAAGTATGTTGGTTTAGCCGGCATCTATTTCATTGTAGCATTATTACTGTACCACTTTGTATTGCGGGCCTATTGCTGTAATTTTAAGAATGTAACAAACCATCAACTTATTGAATTGACTAACAATTTTCCCTAGCCCGCTCTGCGGGACCCAAATGTATCTTTTGCAAGCTTTGATCTGCATTCATGCTTCGCATTTGTTAATATTAAAAAGTTTTGTACTTAGATGATCAATTTACTCTTGGAACTTGTATTAAGTGTAATATAGTATTGTTCATCAATCTTCTAAAATTGGGAGACCCTTGAATAAATATTTGAAACAATTCTTTGATTCTCTCACTCAATGATCGAGCGCGTTAAAATGCCTCAGTTTAATGAAAATGTTAGATACAACATAAAATATATTTAAAAAGAAAAAGTAAAAAAATTGACCTGGCAAAAACTATTTCTTCTTCTTCCCTTTCCCAGTGTCACGTTTCTTGCTAGTTCCAGCCTCATCTTTCTTCGCTTTAGCCGCAGTCTTCACTTTAATCTAAACAAACAGAACATTAGAACCACCTTAATAATTCCCGTTCCCCACCTTAATCATAGCATCGTTTCCAATATCCTCTTCTCCACCATCAGATTCGACCAATTCTTCATCTCCCATTTCCGACTCTTGAACACTCGCTTTCTTCTTCGACAACCCCGAAGCAGGCGCGTACGGCAACAACGGAACTTGCTTGTTGTAAGTGCGAGTAAAGGCTGATTTTACCTTAAACGAAATGTTGAATTTGTGTTGTTGTTAACGGCACGTCCATACTTTGCTATCAACACTTGACATTGGATTGTTCTTCTGGAACGCCTGGCCAAGTTCGATTAAACTATCCAAATCGTCTCGCAACAAATTGTAACTCTTCATAACGCCAACTGCTTCCGCAATTCCTTCCATTCCCCGAGTCTTCAACGGCATCACTATCGCGTTGCGCAGAGGCACTAAATAATCCAATTTCATCGCTACTTTACTAGCGGAAGCACTGAAAGTGGACAACAATAACAAAATATTCAAAATGACGAGAAGACCAGACTTCAAATTTGCATTAAAGAAATCCTGAAACGGTATTCAGAGGGCTAAATGAGTTAAATCATAGAGTTATGAAAAAAGCGTGAAAATCTAGCGAAATTAATGCAGCGGAACAGTCGCGCCGCTCGGTGGCGTGTGGTGTAACTATTAGAGAAAATTAAGTCCGTACCCGCGATATGACTTGTGAAGAGTGGAGGAATCTCCAGACAGAATGGGGTACTGTGGAAGCGTTTCACTTTTCGTTACACATGCATTTACATTAGGCGAATTTACGTTATCAAAGCTGACAAAAAATTACTAAAAATGAACCTGGTGCGGGTGTGCATTTGGAGTTCGCCCAGGATCCTCTTAAATTTGTTTTTCTTGGAATTTTTGCCGAGCCACGAGGGGAAGTTGATTTGTCCTTGAAACTGGCCCGACATGAAGTGACCCGGGAAGACGGAGGCGCACATGGCTTCAGTTTCGAGTAGAGACCAGTTGTTCGACCGTCTAATTTTCGAATCAACCAAATCGCCCATGCTAATGGAATCGGCGGCCGCTGCGGCTCTCCTCAAATTCTCTCGACTGCAATCGCACAATTTGAACGAAATCGAACAAAAACCGCAAAACATCGTCACCTGTCGTTTGTGGGTTGGACTTTAAGATAGTTTTCCTGTACAAAGAGCGGTCCTAAACTGTAATCGTAAAAGAACAGTCTCGATTTATCGACGACACTCATATCTTTATGTTCGCTGCGTGTGAAAACTTTGCGAACGACCTCCCAAGGTCCCAAAATCGTGTCCTTTCTAGCAGCTTTCGCCTCCTTTTCGGCTTCCTCCACGGTGATTGTTTTACCGGAAGCCGCCCACAAAGCTAGATGGTTCAAGGTTTGTCGAACGTCACAACCGGTGCCTGCGATAATCTCAGACAACACTTTAGGGTTCATTTGTAAACTTTCCTTGAAACAAACCGACATCATAGCGCCCTAAAATTAAAAAAAAATTATTCTGTGGTTTTATTTTTTTTTAAGTGCTACCCTAATTTGTTCGAGTGTCGGTTTGTTGAACTTCAAGTCGTAGCAATAATTGACTAAAGACCTCATTTTTTGGTGATTTCTGTCGTTACACATGCAAATAATAGGAATACTGGAAGTTTTGATCAGTTGAATAAGTTCTTGGATGCCGCCTCTATCCTCATTCCCGGCCATCCCATCAACTTCGTCCATCAGCAGAACCCGATTCTTGTTAGTTTTCGATTCTCCTACATTTAGAAACGTTTTAATCAATCCGACAACTACAACGCGACTCACCTGAAGCAAAACCCGCTATTGTTTTGGTGCTCAACAATTGTGAAACTTCTTCGTGTAAGAGTCGTTTACTCCTGGTATCTGAAGCGTTGAATTCGACGATGTCGAGACCTAATTCTCTCGCCACCAAGGTCGCGGTTGTTGTTTTTCCGACACCCGGAGGTCCACTCAATAAGGCGCATTTGAAGTAGGCGCCGTCGCAATTCTTGGCCCAAGGACTCGGTCGTTGCAACTTCTTATGGACTTCGGGCCGCTGGTTCTTGTGCCACGCCAGCAACCAACGCTTCAATTTATTCATGTTACTAGTCTCGCTTTGTTGACCAATAATACTTTTCAGATCTTTAGGCTTATATTTGTCAGTTAGAGAAACGTTGGCCGGTGCTACTTCGACTTTAGCAACTTCGCGACTACCAACTGGACCGACAACTGTTTTCTCAACTTTCGGACTAACAACTGTTTTCTCCGCAGATTTCTCTGTTGGCGGCTTCTTATCGGCTTTTGGAGATTTATTGGATTTTTCTGTCGGCTCTTTTGTTTCTTCTGTTAATCTTTTTGGGCTGCTCTCTGCAGATCCAAAACCAAAGTCTTCACTTTCACAAGAGGGTAGTTTTTTGACATATTTGGGTTCCATCCCGGACTTTGTTAAGATCATATCAAAGAGTTCGTCTTCAGAAATATTGGGAATGTTGTAGCTCCGAGCTTTTTCGAGTTTGCTTGGACCGGCATCCTCCCCAACAACCAAATAGTTGACTTTCTCTGGTGAAACGTTCATTATAAGAATGTAAGTAAAGTAAGTAAAGAAAATCTTTATAAGATAACTACAAGGCACAGTGCGCTACTAATATTTGAAACTAAAGCATTAAATTATCTTCTTACAGAAAACTGCTTTACCGGCGACACAATATAAGATAAGTCTGACTTACATTACTTATAGTTTGGTATTCTGAGTGCACATAACGCAGAAAATGCAAAACTTTATTAAGCTTAATATTGATTGATAAGAAAGACGTTTTCAATTAACAACTAAATATTTTACTTAGTTACAGAAAACTGTTATACCGGCTTCATTTGCAGTTAGGGGAATACCGCAGAATATTGCTCTACATGCTTTATAAACAACATACACCCCTCGACTTTGTCGAGCTACCCCTTTGCACCCCAGTAAAATCGCTATTTAGCAACACTTACTTGAAACACTATGCACAAATCGCCCACCATGGTCCTTGATCAACGTTTCAAATTCCTCGCCTTCCAAAGAGTCCAGAACTCCAGTTCTCAGAAAACATAAGTTTTTCAAACAATCCGGCTTTCCCTATATAAAAACTATTATATCAAAATTTTAATATAAGTAAAACCTACTTTGGGTATTTCTTTCATGCCATGGTGTTTGGGCCCGGCTCTGCCTAAATATTTTTGATAAAGCATTGCTGAGTATCGCTTCTTCTCGTGAGCTTCCTGCCCTGGATCAATTCCTGAATCGACATGTTCAAGCTTTTCCTTTTTCTTCTTGGGAGTTGCTCCTGTAATTTAAAACTAAGAAAAGAAAACAAACCATATCCAATAAATTACCGTCACTGGAAGACTCCCTGCGTTTCTTCGCAGCAGGTTCAGTTGATGTTTTCGGAGTGTCTTGGTGTTTTGAAGCTTCTCCAACAATATTTGTCAAATTACTGTTGCTAGAAGAATTCTTCTTTTCAGCAGTTTCAGGTGAAGCTTTCGGAACTTCATTTCTTGAAGCTTCCTCAATTGTTTTATCCAGCAATTCAACATTATTCACGAGAACATCTACATCTAAATCTAGCAGTGTCTGCTCAAACGCTTCATCATCGTGAACTGCCAGCTCTGCGTTTTTCTTCCCCTTTTTGCGTTTCTTAACGTCTTTAACTTCTTCCGTTTTCTTGGGTTCCGGCTTAGGAACCACCTCAACTTTGCTCTGTTTAATTGGAGTTTTCTTGAAAACGTCAGAAATGGCAACTGGTTTCATTTTTGGCTTTGTTTCTTCTTTGGAGGTTTTAGCTTCCGGTTGTGTCTGTTTCTTAGCGGTTTTCTTCTTGCCCTCATCTTCTGAATCTGAGCTTAGAACGGCGACTTTTTGCTTCTTCTTTGGGGCCTTCTTAACTGGCTCAGGTGTCCCTGCTACAACGTCTTCATCGTCAGAATCGTCGATGATTCTCTTTAAAGTCTTCTTAACAGCCGGGACGGACGGGGAAGGGTCCCCAGGTTTTTTAGAGAGAACAGTGAAAAATGAGCGGATATCCTAAGAAACATAACCCTAAAAAATCCCCGCGACACAGCCAATGTACTCACCCTTGACATTATCCCTGCGGGGGTTTATTTAACGTTAAATTTATTGGAAACCAAAAGAATTCAAAAAATAACGTCCTACAGAGCACTCCAGTTGACTTCTATGATTCTCCCGCCTTAAACGTAAACGTCAAAACAAACGTCAAAGCTTCAAACGTCAACGTCAGGTCAATCAGGCTACGTCTTTTATAGACTATTGGCAACACTGTTAGTGACAATTTCTTAATTCCCTGGTGGTAAACTTCTCTTTTTATTTATATATTGTTGGTAGCCCTGATGCTCTAAGTGTTTTTATCGCGTTTTTCAGTTACGGAATTGATAAATAATCTAAATGTTGTTAGCCGGTCGCCAAATTAATTGCGTTTACTTTTAATTTCTTAATTACGGCCGCAAATTCCGGCAAAATATCCATAAATGCGCAAATAATATTGACGTAACCTCAAAATCGGCGATGTCACTTTTTGTTTCAAAAACCGTAAATTTACCACAAACAGCCGTTAAATTTTTAGTGCAAGAGGAAACGGAAAATGAATCAGCTAAAGGTAGATATTTAATTAATATTTCGTTAATTATATGACGAATTTTAGAATACCGGACCCAAGGGGGGGTCCTGTCCGCCACCGATTACGCATGGTTGTCATGCGGGCCTCGCCTGGAAATCGTCAGCACCAAAACCGGGAATAAAATGGGAGCCTGGACGTTCGGATCTGTACTAAAGGATTCTGATACTGAAGTTATTTGTGTGGATGAAATCCAAAGGCCCCATGGCAGCCTGCCCTTGTTGGCAGTCGGAATTGATTGCCCTTTCGGCGGAGGCATGATTTGCGTTTTTGATTTTATTACTTCAAGAATAATTAGGGCAATCCAAATTGAGCAAAAAGTCAGTATTAATTAGCTCCAATTAAGGTTTTTAATTTTTTATGTACGCAGATTACTAGTTTACGAGTTATTGATGCTGGTTATGACGTTTTCACGCTGCCAGGCCCTTTGAGGAATTTTGATGGAATTATCGCCGTGGGGACAGAAGGCGGAGATGTTTTTCTCATCGACATTTGCCGCCAAATTTGTGATGAAGGTAAGTAATTTACCCCTATAATCCAGTGCTACAGAAATAAAACTTTTGATCAATGCGTGGAGTGGAGCGGAAACAGTTGGAGTAACAATTAGAAGAGATGTCGCAGCTTCAAAAGTAATCTGTAATCTCCATGTCAAATTTTTGAAATTTAAATTTTTTCTACAGATGATTGATGTGCTAGCTAAAGAAGAACCAATGCATCTGTTCCATTATTTTATAAGCTTAGCATAAATATTTTAACGTCTCCATTGGTGTTATGTGGAAAATAAACGAGTTTAAAGTTTAACAGGTGAACATTACGTTTGAACGCGGCTGTACATTCAACATGACGATTCTTAATTTTTGCAAAGAAGAGTAGCGACGCTCCCGCTCCACCCATACAATCCGCCCCCTTGATCTCCAGTCGTTATAGACTAGAGTAGGGGCGTTTCACTTTTCGTTACGCATGCTGTGACATTGATGTCACGATTAAAGGTGTTTAACTTAAATGATTTTAAAAAATTGCAGCATTAACTGTGGAGGGATTAGGGGAAATTCGCGACGAGTTGAACCCATGTCAATTAAGCAATATAACTTCAAAAGACGTTTTGAGAATCGGTTTTCATAAGGAGTTTGCCATCAGGAATAGCCAGCATTTGGCCATACATCTAAACGGTAATTTTTCCTAAAAAATAATTGAAGTGGAGCCAGGAGATTGGCAGGTGGCATTAACTGGTTGTAATTTTGCAGTTGTTTTTGACAAGTCTACCGATCATTTTACCTTAAAAGGTCCTAAAGGCGATGATCGCGTTCATGTTAACAAAGAAGAAGTTGCGGTCAGTTCTCTTTGTTTCTGTTCGCAATTGGGCTCGTTGTTGATCGGCTACAATTTCGGCGCCCTCCAGTTGTACAATTTAATGAATTTGAATCTCGAGTACACGTCGCCGGTTTGCGAGGAGCACATCCCGATTAGCCATTTTGCCGTACAGGTAACGTCGATGGAACACTGGGGCAACTACCAAAAATAATCGGTAATTTTAGGAACCAGCTGATGATCCGCGAGCTTTCTGCTACATTTGGGCCGTTTACAGCGCCGGAGACGAATGTCAGGGATGTTTACCTTTAGCGGTGATGTACGCTTTTTGTTATCACACTAAGGAGTATCATGAAGGTTACGGTTTTCTTTACCAAGTTGGTTGCAAAATTTTCGAAAAAACTATTGTTAATATTATTTATTTCTTAGGACTTCAACTACGCCGCTGTTCAATACCAAATGGAACTGGCGTTGCCAGGACATAGTAAGCGTCTTATCAAACCTCAAGGCGGGCGCTGCTTACGGCTGAGCACCATGCAACAAAGTCCTTTACACAAAGACAAATTCCAAGCCGATCCAGCTGAAGATAATTTAACTATATGCGTTCTAGTGTGGAGCGTGTGGTTTAACCGAGCGGACACTGAAACTTTTGTGGCTGTTTTCGACTTGAACCAGTGGTACAAGGAGCAAATGCCCAGTAATTACCTTCTTAATTCACCGAATTTTATTGTAACTTTTTAAATTGTATTTTCAGAAACTCCCGACTACAACCACTGCTCAACTTACATGGTTCAGTTCTGTGTGAGCGACGTCAGCAATGCCGCTACTGATAAAACAGTTCCCGTTTTGGACGTCAGCGTCACTAAGAATTCGCTGAACCAATTCCAGGGGACGCAAAGACTCGAGGAACATTTCTGTCCCAATTCGTTATCTTTCGGTTTGTGCTGTCTTCGCGAGAGCGATGCCATTTTTATCGAAAATCACGGGGTCCAAAAGGCGCTGTTGGCCAGAATCAAAAACGAAGGACCGCTGTGTTTGATCGAACCTGCCGAAATTTACCAGCAGGTTGTCGGATTGGGACTCGTCCCGCTGTTCGTCGACTTGCCTGCAAATTCTCCGGTTTCGACGGTAAGCTGAGGGAATGCGCGTTTGTCAAGCTAATAGTTTGCCTTGACAATTCCTAGTTTTAGGTCGTAACGGCAAGTAATTTTACGCACAACTAGGTGACAATTGTTGGTTTACACCTTAGTTAACAATAACCATAGCTTTACAATTAGCGAGCTGTAAAGCAGATTTTACAGCCCGGCGGGCGGTAAAGTTTATTTTACGCTCCGCTCATTATATGTTGAATAGATAATTATATGGTACAATCGGGAACTTTATCAATGTCTAATCGCGTCTAACCCTTTAGGTTTATTTAATTGTCATTAATTTATGGGTAAGTACTTTTCTACGAAGATACGCTAAGTTCAACAAAATTTACTTACATTTGTTTTTTTTTTAGACGTGCATTTGACAATTGACAACTGTTAGTGATGTCTTAAGTGTTTTACTCGTTCATCAAGTTACGATAAAACTGATAAATAAAATGTCGTTTCTTTTCTTTTGAACAACAAATAATTATCGCTGCAATTTTGGACTTTATTTCAGAGTCAACAACGGGAGATTATCTTAGATGCGGCCTTGGAGCACCAACTTCTGGGGTGGCTGTGCCGATGCGCCTCCGACTGGGCGAACGGTAGTTTTTTGGCGGCAGGTTGCTCGCTAGACTTCCTTATTTCTTGGGCGTACCAAAGAGCCGCCACCCTAAAATCCAATTGTGACAAATTTTGTAATTACTCGCTCACTTTTGTGGTGTTTTCCCTAGTAATTTCGTCGCGTTACAGGCATACCTCTTTTTGATTATTCCGAGATGAGACTGGACACGAACACTAATAATCTGCTGAACAACTGCACAAGACAGTTGAGTAAAGTTTGCTCTTTTTACTCGTTCATCATCAATAGACTCGTGATGTTCCTGCCGAATCACGGTAATTACTTACAATAATTTTTGGCGAGAAGAAGGGTTAAAATTGAGTTTTGCAGAATTAGTCGAAGAGCAGTATAGACAGTTGCAGATGACCTCTGTGTATTTCGAGGTTCTGCAGTGGCTCCTTAACGTCGGACTGTTGCCCGAATGTCCCCTGACGGCCTACCCGCGTTCCGATGATTTCGATCGGGTGAACGCACCGTATCCGGCCGAAACTCTCATTGACTTCTACAACCACAGGTCGGTTTTCATTTGTTTTTGATACGACTCCAATTTTTCTGCAGCTTTCGACCGCCTCCGGCGAAAATGCGCAATTAGGGGTTGAATTGAGAATTTTTGCACATACAGTTCTACCGAACTTATTGGGACTTAAGAATATTTATTTGTGGGAGAAGTGTCAATCTCTCACATATTTTCTTTTATTTATTTTTATTTTATATTAATTAGAAATAAATTACCGCCGAAAGTGATGGAAATTAAAATCCGGGCGTCGTGGTTTTGAAAAACTGGACGTGAGACAATGTCAACTTGCACACTGGAGGAGTTTTATCTGCAACAACTAATGGAAACGCGCCACGTCACGATTCCGAGATAACCACGCCTTTGGTGTGTTTTGACGCTCTCTCAGAGCTCAGTGAATACACTTTAGATTTTTTTTGCTTGATAATTATGGTAAATGGCTTGTAGTTTTAATAATACTGATAAGAAGTAGTGAAAATTGCTTGAAACTGCGTCTTCAACGTGTCTTTCTACCCTGCATCAACTTCTAATTAAAAGTAAAATTTTGGACTTTATCTACGTTTTCCATGGTTTTACCGCATAAAGTATTTTTATTTTTATATCGCAGAAACTCCTTGATAATTATGGTCATCAGTTGTGTTAAGATCAATTTTTACCTTCTTGCACTTGTTTATGTACTTTAATTTTATCCTTTATATTTTAAATAAAAAAAATTGTAAAGCGTCACACTAAAGCTGCTCAGAGCTGTCTGAAAAAGGCAAATTATAGTTCTTTTTTAAATTCCGTTTCTCTAATTTTATTTCTTAATTTCTTACAAATTTTTTGCTGTTAGGGTGACCATCTGACTTTCATTTTTTAACAATTTTTGAACGAGATGTGATACTAAAGCAAATCCTAACCGTTTGGAAAAGACTAATTATAGTTTTTATAGAAAAAAATCCAAGTTAATACATAATTGCATTTGTTAATTTTTTATGAATTTTTGCATTAAATGTCTGAAAAAAACTATTTTTAGTCTATAACAAAAACTATAACTTGCTAATTTTACTTGTTACTTTGCTACTGGTGAAATTAGTTCACATATTTTCCACGTTTCCAACAAGTTTGGTGGACTGTATAAAACTTTATTGGGATTCTACTGCACAGACACTTGTTACCTATTAAATCTAATCAGGGAAATTTTAGGAGGGCATTGCTAAAAATTCTGAACGAGGAGAATTTCTCTTCGTCCCACAGCGTCTTGTTCATCGACAACCTGGTAGAAAAAGAATGTGGCGGTCCAATCCTTCAGAGGTAAGTTCTCTAACTCCACCTCCTGATTACTGGCATTGCTGACTGTTTAGGCATTGGCAAAACGACGGGGGTAACGGCTCCTACCCCCCACCATCCCTCCAAGCTCTTCTTCGCACTTACTTGGTGGATCACACTGATATGTCGTACAAACATTCCTTAGTTATTTACGTTTTTTTGGACTTGGCCATGATCCTGGATCAGGACCGGTACAAGACTGTCGTGACGTACTTGATCAAGTTTCCGGCAGTTTTCCAAGTTAGCCCTAGCGTTATCAAGATAACGCAAGCTTTCTGGCAATTGGACCACGGAGATTATAACGTAACAATTTTTCTTGTTGTAAATTATTTTTTTAATTTTTTGTTTTTAGACTGCGATAGGGTTGTTGTTGGACCCTCTAGTTCTCTCCCAAGACTTGAAGGATTGGCATCATAAAGTCACTTTGAGATCACTCCTTCTCCAAAAACAGCACAATTTTGCGTTATTGTATCTCCAGGTAATTTTTTTAACAATAGTAATAATAATAATAACGCAAACATTTGAAGATCCGCAAACCCGCCATTGTAGACGACGAAGATGTTTTTAGCGCGATTAGCTTATACGTTGCGAATAACATGCTGGATGAAGCTTTTTATTTCGAAAAACATTTCAGTAAAGGTCCCGATAACACCAAGTTCATGCGTCATCTCTTCAACGGTAATAATTCTTCTGATGATTGATAAATTTTTGTAACTTACCAAAAATTGTAGAAGCAACGAAAGATCACAAATTGAAATCGCTGATTTACCGCGCTCTCGACCCGGATCAAGAAAAGTTTTTCCTCGCTTACCTGCTCGACAGCAAGCAACCGAACGACGAAGACCTCCATGTCTATTACCACATTTTGAGATCGCGCTACATCGAAGCTTTTGAAAGTCACGACCGCACTGTTCCTAATCAAGTCGAGACGCAAGGTTTGGTTGGACAACAACATGCGGTTCCTAGAGACAAATTGGTTTATAATTTGAAAAAAATATTACCGAACGTCAACAGGAACCTCCTCACTCTCTGCGCTAGGGAAAAAAAACACGTTTGGAAGCAGGGTAGGTTCGTTTCGAAACTATTGTCGGTGACTACAATTTAAAATTTTAGTTGTCAGACCGACGCCGATGTCAGTTTTTACGCATAACGTCGAGGAGAATGCTTGTTACAAATCAACTTTAATCTACGCAGCATTGGCTAAAGCTAAACAAACTTTTGACGACGCGATTGGAAACGAGTCGAAATCGGTAACTGAAGGTACGCCGTTTTTGAGAACGCCAATAGTTCCAAGATTGATCAAAAGGTGAGTTTCTTTTTCGGGTGACTTGAAGGTTCTGATTTAAAAAATTAGACTCTCTACAACCTTGATCGATTCGAAAATTATCGAGGACTACGGACCGACGCCAAGTAAGCGGTTGAAGTTGTCGCCGCGACCACACCTTACACCCTTGACACCTTCACGATTGGACACCCCTGTTGTTAAGCGAAAAACTCCCAGAGTTTTGAGCGAAATCAAGGAGATGAACGCAATCACCCCCCAAAGCATTTTGAAGGTCAGTATTCTCAAACTCGCCCACTATTATTTTAACATCTTGTTACTGGCCGCTTTTTCATTAATTCTATAACTTTCATTTTTGTTGTTAAGGTTCGTACAGGTCATCCGGAATGGCTTTACGTGCCGCTTACCCAACTTTACCTACTTTGACACGTACTAATGTCAGCCACGAACATAATTTCCAATTTTTAGATAAATTTGATACTCTTCATTCAGTGATTATGCTTGATGTGGCACGTGTTTTGGTTTTATTAGTTGGCAAATGGTAGAATTTAGTCAGAAAAGCGCGAATACGCGTAGAACCGGTTAAAACACGCCTTGATGAGCCAGCAAAACACCGTCGACATCACTGACAGTTGTCAACTATCAAATAAAATGGAAACAAATGGAAGTGAGTGAGGTGAGACGGTACGCTGGCATGACGTTCTGGATGACTGTAGTAATAAATAATTTACACTTAAAAATGATATTTTTACTCATAATAATCAGAGAAATTAATAAATAATAATAGGACATAAATGAAAAATATGGGAAAAATGCGAAAAGCTTTCAGAAGAGTTGAGTTAGTTGGAGATCGAAATATTCATTTTTTTCTAAAATTCAGGTGCGGAGCTTAATGACCAAGGAGACCCCCGGTAAATTCAAAGACGATCTCGGGGCTTTGGAAAATATCAGTTACACCCCTGTCACGTCTTTGAGCAAGGTAAATTATTATTGCTTTTAAACATTTACTTTTATTGATTTTTTTTTTTTTTGAAGAAATCCGGACTCGGGTTGTCGCCTCGTAAGTCTTTGAACAGAAGTGCTGCGACTGTCAGGTTTGAGGGTGTGGGCAGTTTATCGTCGAGTCTCAATTCTAATCATAACTTGTCGAGTGGATCAGAACGAACTTCGTTAACCAAAGACGTTTCATTGTTGCAACGGTCGAATTCTTCGTCGAAAAACAACTCCACTGAAGAAGACACTTTTTACTCACCTGAAACTTCAATTGAAGAAAACCAAGTTAGTAAAGGTATTGTCACTGGTGAAAGTTATGTTGGAGTTGACGAAATCGGAGATGAACGGCGGGAAAATGAAGGAGAAGCCGCTAATAAGTCGATAAGTAATGTTGAAGAATGGGAAGAAGAGAAGAATGATGCGGGAAGGGAAATTAAGGGTGTTAGATTTATTGAAGACACTAGTGTTAAAGTTGATGAAATGAAAGATGTTAGTGTTGTAGTCAACAAAACGTGGATTAAGAATGCTGACAATGAAGGAATTGGTTTTGTTAATGAACGAGAAGGAACTCATCAAAATCAAGCAAAAGTGATTGATAATAAAGACATTAGTAATATTGAAGAATTAGAAGAAAATAAGAAATATGCGGAGAGCCATGTTACGACACAAAGGCCGGTTTATACACCGAAAGCAAGGCGAAGTTACAGAGGTAGGAGCAGATCCAGGCAATTCCCAAGACCTGAAATCCCAGACCCAATTGTAGTTTTAATTGTAGTCAGTAAAACATGTTTATACAGTGTGTTCGAAATAAGAGTATTTAACTTATTTGAGGAGTGGCGATTTTGGCCAAATTACAAGAAGACCCCAGCTCAAGACTAAAACGGATCTATGTTTATAGAAACTTTATTTTAAAATCATACACAGATTAACCCCCTTCAATATTGACATTCAATTATGAAACGTCCTGTATGTTAAATCATTTGTTTCAATTAAAAATGCATTTTTCTGATTCTCGACTGTCGGTCGTACAATTAAATTAATCACTGTACTTAAAGTGCCGTCGAACGGCTTTCTATTAAAGTGCCGTTAATGCGCGCGCAACACGCAAGTGATGCCATCAGAGAAAGAGGAGCGACTACAAAGATCGAACACGTAACGACTAACGAGGTCGATAGAGCCGTGGAAAATCGGTGGCGTACCATAGACAGGCCTCGGGTTCAAATCCTCGTTCGAAAGATACTTTTTTTGGGAAAAAGAAGTTCTACGCAAGGTCAGTTCAGGGCCCTGTAATTTTTTTTAAAATGCACGATTAAAAATTGCTACCTGAAAAGAACTTTTCTAATCTTTTTCTTTGCCCTAACACACTGAAGTGCCGTCATATGGATTAACGGCACTTTAACAGGAAGCCGTTTGACGGCACTTTAAGGGCAGCGTTAAATTAATTATTTAATATTAAGTAAACTATAGTAAGCGTGTCAAATGTTATTCTTCTGTTGAAATAAGGTGTAGCTGGCGTAACTTTTTTGTAATTTGACCAAAGTTGCCACTGTTTAAATAAACGAGGTCGCCATGCTTATCCTTCTTACCTTGGACACACTGTATTAGATTCTTTTGATTTTTTGGTAATAACTAAGCACACTACTGCCAACTAGCGGAAGTTGTTGAATCTTTAGCGTCGTGATTATTGAATTGTTTATTATTACGATTGTTATTGTACAGGATCCGCGGAATCCGTGCCGGTCAGAACCAGTCCGCGACTCTCAAAACTTTCATCTTCTATAAGTGAATCGTCTTCTGATAGTCCCAACGATTCTCCGAAGACGCCATCAAGTTCGCCGAAGGTGGTGCCCGCGTTACGCGGGCGTAAATCCCTCTGTAGGAAAGTTTTGGAAACCAACGCGCTCTCACGGGTATTCAATTCCCCTGTAGACTCGTCCAGATCAAGACAAAAAACTGAAGAAATTAGCACAACAGAGGAGACAGTAAACGTCGCCATCGAATCCACAACCAAATACATAGACGGCGAAGACACCCAAAAATCCAGCTTAACTAGCAAACATGTGGTCACCACCACAACCGTGGTGGAATTAAACGATAATTTTGCCAATAACACTTCGGTTTCTTCAGATCTGAACGTTGCGCAGGATCGTTCGGCTACTAAATCCAATTTAGATGTCGAGCTATTTTCGAAATCAATTACCGAAATTTTGAAGGCCCGAGATATGAGGGCGACTGTTGAAACCGAGGAAGTTCCTCCGGTAATGAGTGTTGAAACAGTTGAGAAAGAAGTGGCGGCAGACGAAAAGTTGACCGAAGAACACTCAAGTCTCGAACACAACCAATTTAACTCTTACCAAGAAACTAACTTGTCCGCATCTGCGCTAGAATACGTAACCGACACGGAAATTGAAGAAAATTTAGTGGTGGATGACGTTATGGAAGTTGACGTGTACCAAGACTTAACTGGTGACGAGCAAACCGGACAAGTTGACATCTACGAAGAAATTTCCTCCGACGACAACAAAGACGAAAAAGAACTCGTCTACGAGGACATTTCGCACAATAACCGGACGGTCGATCCGCAAATGAACGTGTTCGAGATAAGCGATGATTTAAGCGTTAACGATGGAATAGCGGTCGAGAAAGAAGTGAGTTTAGAGGAGAACGATTTGTGTTACGGACACTCCAACACTTTGGAGAACGTTATGCAGGAAAGCGGGATCAGCTCGGCATCACCGAGTGGTAAGTTTAATAATTCGGGGGATAACTGTTTGAATTGGTCGCTTTCAGTTTTCGAAAGGAACGTCTTCGACAGGTCGGATTTGCAAGACGAAATTGATCAAGATCAACTTGAAACAACTACAGTCAACAAAACCGAATCTGCCGATGAAGTTATAGAAATAGGAAGTTCGAGTGATGAAAGAGAAACCACCAACGAATCGTCGGAGAAAACCGACGATTCTTGCGAGGCTTACAATTTTATCAACTACGGTCCGAATGAATCAAGTGAAGATGACACGAGTGGAAGCAGCGAAAGTGCGGACGAACCAAAAGTTGTTGGTCGAAAATCACGCGGTTTTTTCCACGGAGACATCCTCTACGTGAACGACGCGTCCAAACTCGACCAAACTGTCAACATTGAAGAGTTGGTAGAATCCCACGATAGTTCGGACGACGAGGAAGTACTTCCGACGCCGGAATACGAAAAATCGATGGGTTTATTTCACGGCAGTCTTCTCTTTACCAGCGAGTCGTCTAGCAGCATCAGTGATTTGGCAGAGAAGGAACCGGCAGAGGCCAAACAAGAAATCGAGGAACCAGTGAAGTTGGTCACAGAAATTGAACCGCCGGTTTCATCGGCGGAACGGGTTCAGGAAGAGCCTGTCGAGGAAGGTGGTGAGATTGAATCGGTCGATGCCAGTACCGTTAATCAGATAGTTCAAGAGTTGGAGGAAGAAAATTTCAGGCTAATGATTGAAGAATCTAACGCAGCGACGGAAACAATAGTTGAGCTGGCGGCAGAGGAAAATCGGAAAGATGAATTGAGCTCTGAAGAAAATAGAGAAATAGATGGGAAAATAACTACTGAGTCGAGGATGGAGGAAGACGTTATGGACAACAGCCAAATAACGGAAGTTTGTATGGAACCAACGGAAATTGAAGTAGAAACTGTGTCAGAGGTCGTGGCCGAAGAAGAAAACTATATAGGCGAAAATCAAGATGGCAGTGCAGCACCTGGCAGCGCTTCCTCAAATTTTGGAGCAAGTGCGGCCAACGCCTTGGTTACGGAAGTAAGCAATATGGTCGAAAATCAAGAGGGTAATGCACCGCCTGACGGCTCTCCCTTAAATTTTGAAACAGAAGCGGTACCCAACGCCCCGGTTGTGGAGGAGCGAAATCTTGTGGGAGATCAAACAACTGAGAAAGTTGTCGATCCAGCAGACGGCACAGTTCCTAGCATCAGTTTTGTGAGCAAATCAAAAGTGGACATATTGGAGACTTTGGAATTTCAGCCCAAGGAACAAGGCACGTTTGGAGAACTACCTCAAGAGATGAAAGAGGACACTGTAGAAGTAGCGGGTAATTAATTCATTAATCAGACATTTTTTTGGTTTCAAAGTTGTAACGATTTAATTTCAGCGCCGAGAAAACGCTCGTCTTCAGTTTCCAGCGGCGCCTCGGTTCCCAGCAACAATCTTCCGAGCAAATTAAAAATAGACGTGCTAGATGTTTTGGAATTTTCGCTCAAGGAGCAAGGCACGCTCGGAGAACTACCTCAAGTGATTGAAGAGGACACTGTAGAAGTAGCAGGTATTTAATTAATTAATCAGATTTTTTTTGTGACGCTTTAATATCAGCGCCGAAAAATTGGTCGTCTTCAGGTTCTAGCGGCGCCTCGGCCAAGAACCGGAAGAAACCGCGTCAGCAAGATGAACACGCGTTAACTCCACGTCGCCGGAGTACGCGTTCCTCTTCAACGCCGCAACAACCGAGTACTGAGGAATCGAAATCGACGACGAAGAGTTTGGGCGGCAGAACTTTAAGAACGCGAGCTTCGAGTACGGAAGTTGCAAGCCCGGTTGCAGTACCTGCGCGGCGAACTCGTAGCGTTAGCGCTGATGAACCTAAACCGGCGCGTAAACGTGTAAAGAAAGAAGCAATAGATTTACCGGAAATCGTCGAAGAACCTTCTACGTCTGAGGAACTTGTCAAGGCAAAAATTGAAGAATATATGGGAACACGAAGAATGACGCGGAGACAAATAGCGATGTTGGAAAAATCATTCGAATCGGGAAATTTAGATCCGTTAGATAATGTCACTCTAGATCCGGAAGAGAAAAAGGGTTCATCGTCTAACAGCTTGGAGAGTGCGCCTGTTGCGCGAAGACTTCGGTCGGCGTCGCATGTTTCAACTGTTTCCGACGGGTCGGATGGCACGGAACTATCAAAAAGTCCTTCTAAAGGTTAATATCTTTTTTTTTTAAATTTTGATTAGTTAACGAGGTTTTGTATTTAGGAGCTAAGAGGGGATCGCGGAAACCTTCTGTCGACGAAATTTCTAATGTTTCTGTGAAATCGAATAAAAGCGCGCCACCAACAAGGAAGAAAACATCAAAGGTAATGACGACTTGGTGTTTCAAGTGTTGATGATCATTTTTTTTTTGTTGAATTTTAGAGTTTGTCTGAGTCTGAAGATGTTCCGGTTAAGGCAAGAACCACCAGAACTAAGGCCAAGTCAGTTTCTGCAGGTGGGTTGAGTCGTTTGTAATTGTTGAACAAGTTTTAATGATTATCCTGCTTTAGATGTGGCGAGTACCTCCAGAACTACTAGGAAGAAATTCGCCAGTTCATTTACTGCTTTGCCTGAAATCCAGGAAGATTCCAGTAATGGCGCAAAAGCTGCTCCTTCTAAGAGGAAGACTCGCAAGGATAGCTCCCAAAAGTAATTTTTTATTTTGTATTTATACAAGTTGTTTTTTTTTGCTAGGTTTTGATGAGTAAAAAGTTATTTAAGCTTTAACTTTTGTTTTCGTAAGGAACCTATTTGTATTTGTATGAGAAAAGTCATGGAGGGGAGACAAAGCACGGAGGAAGAAATAGAAAGAGAACAAGAAGAAAGAGAAAGGTCACGAAGGAAGATAGAATTCAGGAAGGGAGAGAGTGTGTACTGAGAAAGATTGAGAGCAGGGAGGGAAAGAGAGACAAATAGCGGGAAGGAAAGAAAATTTCTTCTTCAGCTGCTTCTTGTCGTTTTCCGTGTGGTCCATGGCATTCTAATCTGAAAAAGAAACTTGTGAAAAAGTTAACGAGTCATATAAAAATGGTAATACAAAGGATATGGCTCCCTATCTCGTGGCTTCTTCTCAGTGTAGTATCAAAGAGACAAGCGGCAATTGCATGCGGCAAATGATTTGTCGCACTCGTTACGTGACAGCCTACACAGTCGCGCATAATTGTTCTTACGCGAATTGTTCTTAAAAGTACGACAGGAGGGTTTGCAAGCTTCACTAGCACTAAGGTCCGTATTTATAGACAGAACTTAAGGTCTGCCGTCGTCTTGAGACCAACTTGGACTTTACCAATGACTATCTTGCATTTAAAGGACCCCCTAGGCTCAGATTTTCAACTGACGATTGTTTGGCCTTTCCTAAAGTTTTATTTAAATAAAAATTTAACAATCTGCAAAAAGGCTTCAGCAATTGTTAATCAAATAACCAAATATTAAAGTTTATTGTCAACACCAGTTTAAACTAAATGAGAAATAGAAATAATTTGAAATTTACGCGCAATTAATCGAAAATGGTATAGAAATCTGCAAACATTCGACTATTTATTGATGCAAGTACCTTGCTTTTTCTATAGATGGCGCACAAAACTGCTACAGTTTTTCTAGAAAAGCAGAAAAAGATTTGTGTATAGTTTTACACTTAACCTCACAAAATAATGTGTGTGGCATAATTCTTTTAAAAACATGAAAATTTTACGAACAGTGCCGACAGTGTGGCGAAATTTGGTCAATTATCGCAAAATTTGGGGCCCACTAGCGTGCTCAACGAAATTGCTGTGCAGTAATGTATCTAGTTACGATCAGGATCTGCAGGTGAAGGGAGTTTCTTTGAGAAACTATATCGAAAAGCTACAAACTGAGTACGAATCGGCAACTAAAGGAAGCAGCAATGCAGACAAAAATCGTTGCAATGAACTGCGGCCAATTGTTTCCATCCTGAATCAGCGCAGAAGTTGCATTGAAAACATCGAAAATTTGGGGGAGTTACTCGAGGAATCTGACGCAGAACTCAGGAAAATAGCAGAGGAAGAAAAACACTCATTTGAAGATGAAATTAAGTTACTTAACGATAATTTGTTGAAAACCATAGTGCCTCAGGACCCCCAAGACTCCTGCAATTCGATAGTTTTGGAAGTTAACACCGGGGTTGGAGGGCAGGAAGCTATGCTTTTTGCCAAGGAACTGTTCGAAATGTACTGCAACTTCGCCGAGTATAAAGGTGATTGTTTTGATTAATTTAAGGTCGTTTTTTGAGCGTCGATGAATTCATAAATTGATTGGCAGGTTGGGAGGTTCAAATCGCTGAATACTCAATCACTGACTTGGGCGGGATTCGGCACGGCAGTGCTTTAATCAGCGGCGATTCAGCTTATCGTTACTTCAAATACGAGGCTGGGGTGCACCGGGTTCAAAGGATACCGGCCACAGAGAAAGGCGGCCGAATTCACACCAGCACCGTTTCCGTTCTAGCCCTGCCCCAGCCCAGCGATATCGAAATTGTGTTAGAAAACAAAGATTTGAAGATAGAAACAAAACGAGCGAGCGGCGCCGGGGGTCAACACGTTAACACCACCGATAGCGCCGTGAGAATTGTTCATATACCCACCGGAGTGAGCGTCGAATGTCAGGTTGATCGCTCACAAATTAAAAATAGACAAATCGCCATGACGAAACTGAGGGCGATGCTGTATCAAAAACAGTTGGACCAGCAAGTGTCCGAAAATGAAGCCACTAGGAGGAGTCAAGTGCGGTCGAATTTTAGGAACGAGAAGATCAGGACCTACAATTACAGCCAGGACAGGATCACGGACCACAGACTGCAGGGCTCCAACGTGCACAATTTGAAGGGGTTCCTCGGGGGCAACGACGCGTTAGATGCCCTCATCGAGAAATTAGATAGTCAATGCAAAGTGGACGCGCTGTTAAATATTGTAAATAATTTAGGAAATAAATAATAGTTTAAACTTGCACTTTCAAATTTCCATTTGTAGATTTTGACTACTACTGTGCGTTTTTTTCATAAGGGTCGTATTTAACAGTCTACCAAATTTACCCAATATTTTCATACAAAAAAATACTTTTATTTCCCAAAAATACTAAATGCTCACCAAAATTAAGAAAATACATAATCTTAAAGCGACAACCAAATATTGACATAATTCTGGCCTCTTATATATTTTGTTCGCCAAAATAACTTTTGTTGACCATAAATACTAAATGTTCACCAAATTTTATTCCGCATTTAATTCTAACATAATACCCAGATATTTAATTTTCGACCGTGTCTTATATTATTTAGCAGTTAAAAATACTATTTGTTGATCAAAAATACAGAAGCAATAAAATGTTGTGCAAATGGTAAATAATTTTATGCAAAATAATTATAGATGTAGATGTGCTAGGGCAAGGAAAATCAGAGTAAAAATAGAAGTGGTTTGCACAAAAAAAGATATTGATTTCAGTAATATATAAATGCTTTGCTGTAATTGGCTTGCATTATGTAAAACGTAAAACTTCTTTTAGTGGTAATTTCTAATCGTGCTTTAAAAAAAAATTACAGGACTTTGAACTGACCTTGTACAAAACTTTTTTCACGTGCCTCTTGTCTGGAAGCGCAAGCGGCAAGGAGAGATGCGCGAGCATATTTCATTTTTGGAGTAATAGAATAATTATTTGACGCACAAATAGTTTTTTTGAGAAACACTAAATATAAATTGATAGCTCGAATATTTATTATGTACAGCACGGACGCGTAACTTGAGCGTTCTAAATTTGGTGAACATTTAGTAAAATTGATAGACATATAGAATTTTAAATGTAAGTAATGGTAAAACAATACGCAGCATAGTTATTTTAGTGGTAATGTTCTCATTTTCTGATGTATAATAATTTGGGTTTCATTTAGATTTTTTGATGCTCATTAAATTTTCTGGTGGACAGTGCAAGGGATGTATGGTTTAATTTGGTGAATATTATATTTGTTTCCTTTTCATAACACACGCGGGCGTTATTTTCATAACACACGCTTGCGGCATAGACTTCTGCAAAGTTGTTTATGTTTGGTCATACCACAGAGACGTCTGGCAGGAAAATAAGCGGAAATTTATTACCAAGTTCGGTCATACCCAATTAGTTCAATAACAAAAAAAAAACTTTGTTAAACAGTTATTTTTTGAAGTTGTGGAAAAACAGTTAGCTGGAAAATGACAAACTCGTGTAATGGTCACACTTCCTCTAAATAGCCGTAAAGGTCCTATAGTCTGTCTGCCGAACAGAAATAACTAAGCCACTCCCCCAAAATTTATACTTGCGTAGAATGGTGAGCGCAACAGGCAGGTGGACATGCTACATATTAATGAAAGCACTCTAACTAGATCTCAAAAAACAATAACTTAATAAAAAAATTGTTTTTACCTACTTTCACGAAATTGGCTTTTGAAATAGAGCCTATATAAAAACGATATTAACATGGTATCTTTAGGGGAGTGGCTTAGCTATTTTTGCTTGGCAGACAAAGTATAGTAAAGATTTTTCTTCTGTATCTTTCAATTAACTCGATCTTGCGTTGACTTGGACTAACTGTGTGATGGCAGATTAATGGGTTTAGAAGTCCCCGAGTTAATATAAGACACTTTATTGCCACAATAATACATCAATTTACATACATTATACAATATTGTAACAATACCGTAAAGAAGTCTAACATGGTTGATAATATTGACCATAAGTCTTAGTTGGGGGTATAGCCTTAATTGTTCTTAATTACATCCCTTCTTAGTAAAATTAATGTACAGGTAAAACATCACAAAATTAATAAAATACCGTCCATGTGCGACGCTGCAGCAGGAAGAGTAATAAAGGAAATCTCGTTGCACATAGAACCATGGAATATAACATGTCAGTGACTAGTTGATTACGTTATAAATAAATAGTTACCAATCATTGCTCATCAATACACACAACGTTATGGCAACAATGCACATACACTTTCCTACAATTCTCTCAACTGATTTGTTCACTAACAGCTCAACAGAAGGAGAAAATTTTCTGATTTATCTATGGAACTAGGTAACACCTAATGTGGAAGAAACTTTGTCTACAAAAACAAACAAAACCAATTCCGAGATCTTAGTGTAATCACTGGAATGCTAACAATTGGAAACTTCCACTACCAACAACGATCACTGATAATAGCGAATAAAAATTGAGCAAGGAATTAGACCAAACTTTACAAATACAACAATAGATTTACAGTCTTAAAAAACATTAGCGTCGAAAGAAACGGAGCATAAATTCACTAATTAAAAATTAAATTTGGCAGTCAGAACTTTTTTTAGATATGATTTCTGTTTTGTTCAGGCGTCAACATCGCGATCAATTGACGTTTTCCTAAATATTTTAGACATAATAATTACAATTTCTAGTTATATACTCAAAGCCAATTTAAGTCAATGACCACAGTTACCATATTTTTTATAATTTCGATTAATTTGTAATCTCGTCGTTTTAAAACTAACAAAAGCTCAGACGGCCTGTATCGATAAAATAAATAATGCGCGATATTCGGAACAGCCATTGGACACAGAGGGACGTTCAAAATGGAATCTGTGATCAAACGTTGCTGTCGTACAATGGCATTCCCGTGAAACCGATCGGCTGGGCGTTGGTGACGAGGTTAGCGTGCATGGAATTGGGCCTGTTTGTACTGGGGGCGGTAACGGGGTCGGCGACGGCCGCTTGGCGCATCTCCTCCGCTGTTGCCCTGCGGAAAATGCTACGTCATCAATCCGCCTCAACTCCCGCACTCACCGGCATTCGAAAGTGGTACTTTTCTAGTTCTCTAATAGAAATACAGGGAGAACACAAATGTTTGACGCATCGAATAGACCATATTAATAATTTGCACCATCTCCTAAGAATTTGTAAATTCGGTCTGTTCTTGGGAGCATGCGCAGTGTAGTAACCCTTACGCACACTGTATATCGGTATAGGACTATGAGAGATGGAAGCCAGATCATGTGGTTGCCTCTCTCGGGTACAATGGGCCCATTTCTGCGCCTAAGTGCCGGTGGGGTCCTTTGGACCCCCCACACCCTCAACCGAAATCTAGAATGTGGTTGCCTCTCCCCAATTTGCGCATGCGCTTTAAATTAATGTTTAATATGGTCTACTTCGAGAAATAAAAACTTCAAACTTCAATGGTCACCCTGTACGCACATGCAAAGTGTCAACATTAAAATTATTATTAAAGTTAGCTACATGCGAGGGGTACTGCGCCGTGCAAATTAATACTCAACGTTATGGGAACCAAAAAAATCATTAAAAGTTACCAAATCATTGGAAGTCTTTGGTAATCATTTTCAATTACTAGAAATCAATGAAAAATTTTGTGAACATATTTAATGTACACAAAACTTTGCCGGCGATTTACCCCTCGGCTACATGTTACAGCATGGGGCAAAATGGTTGCACAGTAGCTTGACGTAGCGTTTCGGTTATGGGGAGGGTTGTGCGACAACAATGTACAATTTACATTTACTACAACTTTCTAGTGTTTCTATTTGTCTAAGTAGAGCCCTTCTTTCTCGACCTACTTCGAAATTAGAGAAAAACATGCAACAGAACAAACGTTACAACAATTCGGTACGCAAGCAGTTAGCGGTATTAGTTATACTTTTTACAAAGCGCATCACTTATGTGGGGCGCCACACGTCTGGATCTTCCATGAGCGTGGTGTGACCGTCGGCCTGGCCACCGATATCGGCCGACGATGTGGCCAGCTGCGGAGAAGCTGCCGCCGCCATGTCCTGTCTAGAGGCTCTATTATTAGGTTAGAACACACGTATTTAGTCAATGGTAAATGAGACGTTAAAACACAAAAACACCCAACACTTTATTCATGAAATGATTTCGAACGATCCAAACACCCAACTTACTTCCTGCCTAACGCCATCATTCCGTAAATAACTCCAGTCGTGAAAATAAGGCCGCTGCCGAAGATGCTGCTCATGCTCGGACAAAGAATAATGGCGGGGATGGCGAGTCTGTCAACAGAAATATTTTAAGGGTTCAACTCAAATTCGTTGTTTGTTAAAAAAATAACTTCAGTCATTGTTTACTTTACCCACTCTTCGATTTTCAAAAAACTAATTACACCAACGCATTCGTCACCATGTATACATTACGAAAATCAATATCTTTTCTTGTGCAAACTACTTTTATTTTTACTCATTTTCCTTGCCCTAGCACATCTTTTTTTTTTTCTATAAATTTTGCATAACATTATTTATCATTTGCACCACATTTCATTGCTCAAAATGGCATTCTAATGATGTTTTACGATGACGATGACCATAACTTCTAAAGATTACTTATACGAACTAGTTACTTTCGGCCCGCGGGCCGAATGTGAAAGTTTACGACCGAGACCTGGGGGTGCAAAGTTTTATTTTTGGCCCCAGTTTGCGAACAATGTTTTACGCACAACTTGATCAAAATTTGCGGCTTCTTTCAAATAAATTAACTGTTTGCATTTTAGGTATCAATGCTGTAATCATAACTTTACAACTAGCGGGCCGTAAAACAGACAAAACCCCGGCGGGTTGCCACACTAATTTCAGCACGTTAATATTTTAAAATCAATTTATAAACCATCTTCAGGGCATCAGGAGCGGGCCGTAAAGTAAACTTTACCGCCCGGTAGACTATGCAATTTCTTTATTGCCCGTTGGGTGTAAAGTTGTGATGATGATGATGAAAGAAGACACTTTTTAGTTAGTTGTGCGTAAAGCAACTTACACTACATATCCAAGTGCTCTGTTCCAGTACGGTCTTTTATCAACCCAATCGCTGAGTCTCTGCACGTGCTCGACAAACATGCAGCAGCAGGGGGCCTCGCAACAAATGACGACGAATCCAGAAATAATTTGCCACATTCCGCTGATTAAACAGTCAATGTTGCCTAACAAAATGCCTACGCAATTCCAAACACCCAGGAATATCGCAACTGAAACAAACAAGTTCTTAATAGGCAAATTGCCCCAATTTTCATTCAGCACTTACTAAAACTGCCCACTGTTCCTACCCCCCTGCCAGCATATTTCATCCACCACGGAACGTCGTCTTTGGCCACCAGATCTTGACCCGGCCGCGCCATCAACGACGCAATTTTATCCTGAAACGACTAATAACGAAAATTTAAAGAAAAACCGCCGAATTTAACAGAAAAACAAACCATTTCGTGGACGAGTCTCGGCAACTACCAGTTGTCAACTTGACAGCTGTCAGAAATCATCGATTAACGCGCACGGCCGCCAACCACGCAAAATTGTCACCAGCATTCAAATGTCGGCGCGAAACAAATTTTGCAACAATCGAGATATTGTTAACAATAACAATATGCCATTATTGCATCGTTAGGTAGTTTGAATGTTACGAAATAGAAAATTATGGCCGTTAATACTAAGTTGTTTCAAAAACTTCAGGTGTAAGTCACACAACTTCGTTAGTAAGCGAATAGTGTGGTGGTGTAAAAAGAGCGTTAATAAAATAACGTTTATTAAATTAAGGTTTTTAATAGTTACAGTTTTCTCGAAGCACGGTAGGTACCTGTTTTGAAGCTTAAACGATAAAACGGTATCACAAACATTCCACAAAGTGACACACAGCCATGGTTGATCAAGTCCACCTTAAAAGTGTAGCCAGTCGAAAATAAATAAAGTTAAATACAGTAGGAGATAATATCACAAAGCTGTGCCGATGTTGGAATTCTGGAACAGTTCGACCCACACAGGACAATATGGAGAAGCCGGTCCTCCCCAATTCCATCCATTGGGAATAGCCAAATGCGTCAAACCTTGCCGCACGACTCCGTTAATACCCGTAAGTTGCCCCTGCACCTTGTTGTTGTACAGCACGTTCGAAACGTGGTGCGCGGCGGTCTCCAGTTTCGCCCCCAAGTAAATTGTGTTAGCTGAAGAGGGCAGCACTGCTTGCAAGCCTCCCAAACCCAACCAGGGCTCTGCAAATAATCAACAATAATTTTCTTTAAGTCGCTTAAAAAATTTAATATAAATTACCTCCAGCGTCGACAGCGTTGGAAAAATCGGCAAGCAACAACAGCATATCCTCTTCAGACACCAAATCCTTAATCTTATCGTGCAAAACGTCAATTTTGGCGGATTTCGCCAACTTGAAGTTGACCAACTGCAAATTTACGTCGGCCACCTTAAAACTGGCTATGAGGACTTCGCCAATGCTTCTGGTATCGTCGGGACCTTGCGTAAGCAAAACTAACTCGACGTCGATTGCTGAAAAAGTCAATTTTTATTATGATCACCGGAAAAGTTGCGACGCTCCTTACTTCCATCGGAATCGTAGATGAAACCCAATTGGGAACCTTCAATGTCCAACATGCAAAAGTTCCAGTTGCGATTCTTGTCTTTCCACTCGCTGACGCGTCTCAGTCTCGGCTTGTTCAGCTCTTCGCAAATAACTTTAAGTGCTGTCACGTGGAGGACTTCTTGTACGGCAATGATAGAGAGCCTGCGGAAAAATTAATTTTCTAAATATAACTATTTCGCTCAAGTAACACGAGCATTGTTTTCCAAGGATAATTTGAATCAACAAGTACTTTGAACTGAACTATTTAACGTCAAAGTTTCTAAGTAAAAAGATAACATTTGTTGTTATCAAAAACTAACGTCCTACTGATTGTTTCCAGGTGCTAACGCACTTGTTTTTGCCCCAAAAGCCTCACCCGTTTTCGAGAATCGTCCGGCAGATGACTTCCCGAACTCCGGGATTGTTGGCTTTCTCCAAAGAAAAATCGTGGAGGTTCCAGGAGGCCACCCTGAAGGCCGGCTCGTTGTTCCTGACGAAACTGAAGATTTCTTTCAGTATTGGGCGAGGCGAGTAGGCGGATAACAGCTCGAAAATGTCGAAGAGGGACGACGACGACAGGCCGTTGAAGCCCGGTAGTTTGGGGGGACCGCCGTTCGGCTTTCTGTCGTGAGAGACGTGGAAGCCGTTGGTGAGGACGCTGGGCCTCGACACGTCGAAATCTTGCGACTCGTCCTGGTCGACGCTTTCGACCGTCAGAAATCTGCTGATGTTGTGGAAGCGGATGTGGTCGATGTTCTTCACTTTGATCAAATCTTCCACCTGCAAGAAACCAGAACCGAGATCAAGATTAACTTCATTCCTCATTTCACAAGAAGATTTTTAAATTATTACTTCAAGGTATCTAATTTTGGGTCTTGGTAGATTTAAATATTTTTTAGCGCAACGAGCTCTCCTTCGGGTTTTGAGATTTTAATTGATCACAACATTTAAATGGATCTTAATGGACGGGGCAGTTGGTCTTAACTGAAACAACTGCTGATAATTGGGGGCAGGTACAGTTAACTTATGCTGAATTGGTTGATTGATGGACGAGTTCTGTGCTACGTAGATTGGTCCTTGGCATTGAACGACACTGACCGTCACAGAGTAAATAACACTCCAACTATGTATTCCAAAATTTATTTATAGCCAGCGCAAAGTATCAATTATCGCCTTGAATATCATGTAAATTGGGAAACTTCGTTGTCATTGTACAGGTAGGTGTCCCAGCACTAGGCTTCACCCCCTAAAATTTCGTTAATTTTAAAGATAAAATTTTTAAATTTGAAATACATTATGTAACATAAATACTAAAATCGAAAATGAATACAAATAGTCATAGAGGTGTATGTACATATAAAAAATGTTCGTTTTTAGTTTTTAAATAATATCGTTAAAAAATATACAGGTGTTCTATTTGAAAAAAATGAAGAAAATAAATTAAAAAAGTTCTAAATTAAAAAATTAAGTTTAGCCACCCGTATAATTTTTCAAAAGTAAAATCAATTCAAAGACATCCCAGATATGTTTCCTAACTAATACTTACATAATTTTTTCTTAAAACTCGTAATTGTGACTGTAGTGATTTTTTTAACATGCATCTGCAGATGTCATTATTTAAACAAAAAAAAAATACTATATCCAAGTGGTTTGGAAATAGTCAGTAATAATAGTGGAGTGAAAAGAGACTAGAAAAAGGTTCTAAAAATTCTTCTTTTACACACAACATTCTATTTAAAAAAATGTCACTTGCCCCTGTATAATTGTCTTGGCTCACGCTGTATGTTCAAAAATAATTTCCGGTTATAGATTTTCTTTTCTAGTTTATTTGTGTTCTTAAATCAAATTTCTAGCTACCATAGAACTCGAGCTATCAACGTCGATGCCCCATCCTGTATATGCGTTACATACCGGGTGTTTCAATGAGAACCGCCGGTGCCAAATTGCGTATTACCAATGGAGTTAAAAATTTGAAATTTGGCAAAAATAAACTTTAATGAATGCGCTACAATGTGGCGTCATTGTTTGGCATATAATTAATTCCATGCGCCGTCGGGACGCCATAAAGTGCTTTTTCAGAAATTTTCAATATATTTTTTTATTATTATTATTTTCGTAATACCGCCAGGTATACGTTCATGTTGTTAAAAATTTGAAATTTGTAGTTGAAGTATCGCTAATTGTGTTTTTAAGAAGTTGGCGGAATTTTGACGAATTTATGACACGACTGCTTTATTGAAGCAGTCAATTTTCATGACAAAGACCGCCTAAACGGCTCGGTTATTTATGACTTAAAAGCGGTACCTACTCAAAGATCTTTGCAGTACAGAGACCATCATAAAATCTAATGTGGTTACCCGCTAGGTAAAGGGCCACAAAGCTGTCATGCTGTCAATCAAAAATCCCTTCAAAGCTGAAATTTAAAAATCCATGTAATTCAATAACGGTTTGATATAAAAATATTTCAATTACTCGTTATCAATCTTGGAGGTCGTGATCATGAGCTTGAAGAAAATCAAAGAGATGAAGTGAATATACTTCGATATGAAATCGCGATCGAAAGTAAAACTCACACCGTTTAAAAAAAGAAAAAACGATAATGTTATCTTGTAGTGCATTAATTATAGTTTATTTCTGCCAAATTTCAAATTTTTAACTCCATTGGAAATACGCAATTTGCCGCCGGCGGTTCTCGTTAAAACACCCTCTATGCATTCTGAATTTGAATTTTTTACTTTTAAAATTAACGAAATTTTAGAGGGTGAAGCCTCATGCTGGGCCCCCTTGTATATGGTGGTCGGGCAGCAGTTTTCCTCGAAATTTCGAAATAGAGCTCGCTTCTGGCTGAAATCGCGTTGATAAACAAATATTGCCTCAAATCCCATAAATTTGCGGTCGTTAATCGAGATTTTATTGCGGAAAGTTTTAACGAGAGACAAATTTCCACTCGTAGAACACGATCCCGTGGAACAACAAGCAACAAGCGTAAACTCGCTAATGATTCGAACACAAGATTCGATTAGCGCTTTTCCAAGTAAGGTCGGTGTCGGTGGTTATCCGTATCAAGGTGTACGGTTGGGCCTTGACGTAAAACTGGTAATTAGCTTGTTTTGCAAAAATAATTACAACAGACTATTCATAAAAGGTAAGTAGCAAAATGGATATTGTTTCTATGCGCCAAGGCACTTGTTGGGACTGTTTCGGCGACAACAAGTGGATTGTCAACGTAATCTGACGGTTACGGAAATAAAACCGCAGATAGAGTGGCGATAACCATTCACGAGGTTGAGTGGACAGAAAAAAGGTCTGCCCTCGATCAGCTCAGCAGTAATTTTTGCTAAGCCTCGCTTTCGGTTGAGGCGAGAGGAAGGTTTTGGAAATAGCATAAAAAGCATAATAATAATTGGTTTGAAGAGCAGTCGTTGCAAATTCAGCCACGGTCTTGAATATTAAAAGTAATAATTGTTTATTGATAGGACCAAAATCGTCAATAATCAATTGTTAACCAGTTGACTTCTGCAAAGGTCCTAACAAGTATTTCAATACAAAACAAATTTAGTTGATGCCTGCTCAAGCGTTTATGACGATTAGTGTAGCGTTCTCTGTCACACACATAGCGTGCTGTAGACACAACGATCCATTTTGCAACACAAAATAAAAAGTTTAAAAAATAACTAAAATTTTTGAGAAATCCTCCACTGCCGTACCTATAGCGTCCCTGTCTGCGTTAAAGAACGCAAACTTCGGTTTCAAAACCGCCACTCTTTCTAAACATTTTCTTTATTTTTGTAATTCTTGATCGCAGCCTGTGGGAACTGTGGGAAAGACTACGCGTAACGATTTATGTTTACCGCAATTATCTGCATTGGTTTTAGAAACTTCTGTCATGACTTAAACATGTGAGTCATTTGTATACCTACTACATCTTCGTTGCAAAATTGAAGAGGCCACCTACATCTGGGAAAATTATTGCCGTCTAGAAAAATTTCCTAAGTCGTGGAAAAAGTTGTCTACTATTTTAAAATAAATAACAGAGCCAAGTATAAAAATAAAATAAACTCGAGTAGTAACAAGCAGTCACCTACTCTGTTTCATCATTTTGGTAAAACCAAAAAGAAAAGATTTTGTTGACTTTGCAATGGAAATTAACTTTATGCTACCTTGGCGACAGTTGCAACTCATTCGATCATTATTATAGCTTGAAATCTCGCTTGAAATTTGTATTTGTTTCATTTTTTTTTTGACCAAATATTGGCAACGAATCAAGGTTGAAACGGTACCAGTCAAAGGTCGAAGCGAGTTTAGTAAAATGTATTTACAGGTCTATTTCTGAACACTGCATTAACAATTTTAACAATAATTGCAAAACAACAGGTCATTACATAAATTATGGTCATCAGAGAGTTGGAATTAGCCATGTAATAGCAGAATTTGCATCGACGTTAAACCTCACGTGCTGAAGTCGATAGGGATATCAGTAAAATGACAAGGAAACAGGAAAGGCCTTCAATTTTTCCTTATAAATTGCCTTTAATTGTGTTTAGGTCAGCGAAGATCTAACTGCACATAATGAAAATTAATTGAATTAGCTGTGCTCAGAATAAAATTTGCCTGACTGCAAAATTTTCCCATTGTGAAAACAACAATAAATCAAATTAATTGATCCGCCATTCTCTATGTTGGAAAATTATGAAGGAAACAACCCTGTTGGCTGACATGAAACTCAAGATGCTGAAAGGCATACGTATGTTATGTAACACAAGCGAAGCGAGTGTTCTAAGAGGCACAAGAACCAAAGACAATGTCACGGAAACAAATAAGATAACAAGTTTTTCTTTGTACAGTCTTCAGAAAACTAAACTGTATCTCGAAAAATCAACAAATAGGTTTGGATAGTTCCCTGCCATTGATAGGGAGAAGGGCGACAAAATTAGAACCAATGTTAGTAACAAAAGCGGGAAACGCGCCATCTGTTTCACAGGCTCTGAACTGTTTACGTCCAGAATTTACTAAAAAAATGGACAATGGCAACTGTTTCCCGATTATCATTCTTATTAAAAAGCTTTCGTTAATATAATTGCATAATCTTTGAACTAAAAGCACAGAAAAGGGTACATTTGTACTTTTAGAATAAAAATTTTACTTTTGGAACACTTATTTTTTAACGTTACAGATTTTATTTCTATAAACGAGATTTTGGGGCCAATTTTATAAATTTTACTCCAAAAGCACAGATCATAGTTTGCTTTACAAGATTCCAAAGTACCATCTTATAATATGATATAGTTTTTCTTAAAAAAATAAATAAAAAAATTTAATTTTTTTTTTCTTTCAATGAATAGACAATCACAACAGCTTTGTGATTACTTAATTTATTGGTAAAAACCGCATTAAAATCGAATAAAAACTAGAAGATATCCGTAGACGAGTCCAACGTCTACTGGCCTACAGCCTCTAAAAAGAAATCTATTTTCTTCTGACGGTATTGATGATTCGGCAAATGGCACACGGGCGTTTAGGTTTGAGGTGGGACAATATTATACTAAAAAATAAATTGATAAGCCATTAGTGAAAGCAAAATGAGTAATTTTTATTAAATTGAGAAACTAAATATTTTTCTCAGTTTATCTGGCTTTCATTTGTTAAAGTGGGTGCTTCTAAAGAGGTAAAGCCCTATAAGTGGGTTCTTTGCAAAGCTGTGTTCTTTGATTTTCAGTTGCACGAATCGTCGAAGCAAATTTGGCAATTAGATATTATGCCATGTAATATTAACGAAGAACTCGACAAGTATAAGTGAGTAAAGAAATTAATGAAGAAAATGAAAAAAATAACACAATGAGAAAAAGAAGACAGCAAGCAACAGACTAACATCATTTTAGAAATCGAATGGCTAAAACTTTAACTGATAAAAAAAACAGCCACGTGGCCAGTACTAGGAAGTTGTTTTAAAATATTATTTGAAATATCTGAAGTTATCTCCATTATCTACAATTGATTAGTTTAATTGAGAGTTGAAAAAGCCTTATCAGTTAAGTCTGTAATACCACTTGAAATACGACATGAGTGACATGACGTACTCTACTACCACAATTATAAAATCGACGAATTTGGGAGCAAAACTTGCTGCCGCTGCCAGACTTCGACCTTTGTCCTTGTAAAAACGATTCCTAAATATTTTATTGCCATCGATTTCCATACGATATTATCATAATTTAACACTATGTAGATCCAAATGGTTCGGTCATTGGGTAAGAAAAATAGTAGATTTCTAGATTTTGTTCAAAAAACTGGCCGTAAATATTTTCGAACCTGTTTGATTTTTGAATGTCACGAAGAACTCAAGTTCTCGACGACTGGAAATTTTCAAATTGCCATCCAACTTTTTTCTAACATTATAATTCGAAGGTTACGACAACAGTGTTCCTTTGGTCAATTTCTTAGCTTGTGTTAGTTACTGGAATTTAGAAGTGAGGATCTAAAAAACGTTTCCACTCACCTATTATACTTAAATTGTTAAGTGGCAGATCCTTTATTTGGAAAAATATAGGTATAACATATTTCATCGAATTTACTTTATCGATTTTATCATTTTTATCGTTTCGTCATAAATAATGTTGGTAATTTAAACAAATGTGATTACGATCATGATTAATAAGGCTCCAATAAGGTGGTTTACAATTTCCCATTAGATAGAAGAATTTGCACAACAGTGAAAAAGTATACTCATAATTCTCATACTCATAATTCTTCCAAGGACGTTCTTTGTCAACCTGGAATCTGTAACCTTATTTGTTAGTTGAAGATCAACAGGTACATAAAAATTAGAAAAATGGTTAAAAATACACCATTTTTTTTATACAGGGTGGGACAATAATGCGTCCGACTTCGATAATTCGAGTTCTATGATAGCTCGAAACTTGATTTAAGAACACAAATAAACTAGAAAAAAAATCTATAACCCGAAATTATTTCTGAACATACAGGGTAAGCCAAGACGATTATACAGGGACAAGTAATATTTTTTTAAATAGAATGTTGTAGTAAAAAAAGATTTTTTGGAGCCTTCTCCTAGACTCTTTTCACTCCAATATTATTACTGACTATTTCCAAACCACTTGGATGCAGAGATTTCAAATAATGGCATTTGCAGATGCATATTAAAAATTCACTACAGTCACAATTACGAGTTTTCTCTCAATTCGTTTTTATTATTTACTGGTGTGAAATTATTTGGACCAAACTTATCTAAAGAGATGGATCGGCCATCGTAGTCCCATTTTGTGGCCTCCGCGGTCTTCAGATTTAAACCCATTAGATTTTTTTTATTGGGGTTAGATCAACGAAAAGGTGTATGCAACACCAGTAAATAATGAATTAATGAAAAATGAATTGAGGAACGCATCGCGGAAGCTGCAAAATAAATAAATGCTGCTGGAAGTGCAAGACTGATAAATGGACGTTTTTTAAGAAGATGCCGCTCTTGCACTCGACTTGGTGGCAGGCAGTTTGAACACATCCGTTCAGTTTTATTTGTTTTATTTTTATTTCTTAATACATATCAGTCACTGCAATTTAACACGTGTTTTAATTCAATTTCCTAATTATTAAAATAATTTTACAATACGCTCCTTTTGCAGTCAAATAGAAATATCTTTTTTTTTCTAATGCAAAACATAGAAATTGTAACATCATTTTAAAAACTACACTAAATGAGCCATCTTTTAGAATAACTTGCCAAGTTAGCGTGGTATTTTTTTCAAAAGTATGAAGAGTCAAAGTTAGGTCATTAAAAAAATAAATCATGTATCAGTCAAAAATGTTTTTTTCTTTTCCAAAGATCTGGCTCTAGTAATGCTTCTTTGCCTCTTGATCAATAACAGGACTATTCAGAGTTACGTAACAACATTTAAAATAATATAATATAGAAATTTAAAGTTGTGACACTCTAAAAACTGATCTAAGGTGTCGATTTTCACGAAATTCATAAAAGTCCCAATATCTCAAAAACTAATGACTTTTTACTAAGGTCATATTATGATATTCTGGTCAGTAATGAGCAGGACTATCAGCTCTCCACGGGTTGACGTTGAGTTTAGGGACACCCTGTATAAGGGGCAGGTAAATTTCTCTTTCAAAGCACCACCTTTTTTTTGTAATTAAGAATTAAATTTTTCGAAGCCATTAGCCGTAGCTAAGTATGTACCTACTTATAGATTGCCGTTTCTTATATTATTTCCAATAATAAAATGATACTTAAAGTATACCTACCTTAAATCTATTAATAAGTAAATCATGCAATGCTACTATGGAAGAACTTTGAATGAGTAAGTTTTTCATCATTTGCTACTGATTTGCGTTTCTTTGTTAATCCTTGAAAAAATATAATGGCAAATATTGTTAGTTAAGTAGCAACAAATTTTTATACAATAAATTTCAAATGTTTCAAAATTGACACAAATGACAACTGACGACGGGTAACTTCGATAAATGTGTGTTGTTGTCGAATAACATAAAAAGCAAAAAATGATCAAGATACAAACATAAAGTGAACTCACTAAAAAAAACTCATGCTATTTTTATAGGAAAAATATCTGAAGCACTTAGGACAATTTTATCTGTCGAGTTATTTGAAAAACAATCTAATATTTTAGGATTATTCTTGAATTTTGTAATTATTGGGCGATAAATCGAAAATGGTTACAAATAGCCATAGGGGTGTACGTACAAAAAATGTTCGTTTTTAGTTTCTACATCATATCGGTAAAAAATATACAGGCTGTTCCATTTGAAAAAAATGGAGAAAATTAAATTCAAAAAGTTCTAAATTGAAAAATGAAGTTTAGCCACCCTGTATAATTTTTCAAAAGTAAAAACAATTCAAAGACATCCCAGAGATGTTTCCTAACTAGTACTTACATAATTTTATCTTAAAACTCGTAATTGTGACTGTAGTGATTTTTTAACATGCATCTGCAGATGCCATTATTTGAACAGAAATACCAAAATCGCTACATCCAAGTGGTTTGAAAAGAGTCAGTGATAATATTGGAGTGAAAAGAGTCAAGAAAAAGGCTCTAACGGCCGGTTTCATAACGTACCCTTTAAAGTTCCTTTAGTTAAAGTGAACTTTAACGTAAAGTTGACTTTAAAAATTATTTAAAGTCAGGCGTGTTCCATAATTCGAAGTTAGGATCACTTTAACTAAAGTTGGCTTTTAAGCAATTCGGTCCTGTTGGTATCACTGAAATTGAAATATTTCCTCCCGTGCTGGAAGCGGAGGTGACCGAAATTAGCCGAACCGTTATGGAGCCAAATACAAACAAAAACTTAAAATCTAAACCTAAATTAAACAAACGTTTTGTAAATAATGAGCAAGTAGAAATTGTTCAATAATTGTAATTCACCACAAACACAAGGATAAGAAACCATTTGACGTTAAAATCACGGTTAAAATAAAGTGGAATGAAGCCGATTGCCGAAGGTTGATTTTCACATATGTATTATAGGACTGTGTTACGACTGTGTACCTACCATATCGGTTCGTCTTCGATCAAAAAACTTTACGGCCCATCTAAAAATACATGAAAAGCAGTTTTTGATTTTTTACACATAAGGAACCCTGCCAGGGACCGTGTTGCGGCCTTGTCGTGCTACCATGGGTTGGTTGCAGTTGCTTCGAAAACAATTTTTGACGGTCATAGGACGGTCGCAACACGGTCCAAGCGCAGTTTCTCATATGTAAAAAATCGAAAACTTCTTTTCATGTATTTTCAGATGAACCGTACAGTTTTCCGATCGAAGACGAAACGACATGGTAGGTGAACAATCGTGACATGGTTTTATATGTGAAAATCAGCGTTAAAGCGACGAAGCGAGTGGTTATTTTGTTATTTATATACCCGCTCGTTTGTTCTAAACTATTCTTCTAGGTTATGTTTCCCGTCTCCATTCCATTTTCTGACGTTTCTCTTTCTCATATTGAAGAGTTGCGCGTGCGCCAATATGTTAAAGACCACTTTATCATTTAAAGTCTCGACATTGGGCCTTTTACTTTAAGGTCGACTTTAGTGTTAAAGTACGTCAAAACACGATTATGGAACCGACTCCAAAAATTAAAGTAAACTTTAAAGTTAAAGTCGACTTTAAATTTATTATGAAACCGGCTGTAAAAAATCTTCTTTTACACACAACATTCCATTTAAAAAAATATCACTTGTCGGTTCACCCTGTATGTTCAAAAATAATTTTCGGTTAGAGATTTTTTTCTAGTTTATTCGTGTTCTTAAATCAAGTTTCTAGCAATCATAGAACTCAAGCTATCGAAGTCAGACGTATTATTGCCCCAACCTGTATATCAATGAATAAGTTAAAAATAATTCCCAGTCAGTTCATAAACGGCCGGTGATAGCAGGAAAATGAAAGTAGGATTTATCTGGGACACTCTCCCATTATGAAGATAACCAACTGCCAAAAGAGACTGGCCTCTCGCCAAACTATTGATCTAGTCTAGTCTAGAGAGACATAGAAGTAAAAAATTATAGCGGTCAGCGGACTTTCTGCCCTCCATTCACCACCATAAAACATTCATTTAGGTTGAAATAAAAACACAAACGGAGACTACTAAAGCAATAAAAAGATAACGTAAACAATGGCAAAATCTTTGCTTTCCCCAAAGAAACTGGTCGTTAGTCAAAACTTTTCCCGGTTCCTCACCTGTTTGAAGGGTCCCTTTTTCTCCCTGTAGTGCACGATACCGGCGGCGATCTCCTGCGTTATCCCGTGCACACACTGCAGTTCAAACACGGTCGCCCTATTAACATTAACAAGTTTATTAGATTTGACAGTCAATCGCGAATCGGCGCTCCTCAAACTATCGTAACTTTGCGCCCTCGACGAAGCACAACTCAACCCTCTCCTGGCAGAAACGCAAATTTCCGGCCTCATATTTTCGAGTTTATCCGCCCCGATGCCTCGTACCAAAGCCAAATCCTCAATTTTCCTAAACCTCCCGATGGCTTTTCGGTGTTCCACGATGCTCTTGGCGATTTCTCGACTGACTCCCGGCAATGTCATCAGTTCTTCTTCGCTGGCTTGATTGATGTTTAACAGTTCGATTTTGTCGTCGTTGTCGGTAAGGGTGAAGGTGTGACTTAAGTTGTTTTGGGCGGTGGAGGATCTGCGGAACGATCTGAGGGATTTTCGCCGACCCGGTTTCGGCAAACTGGAATTCTGGCCCATTGTCAACAGAAACTGGACCATGGGGGCGGTTTTCACTTGCCGCTCGCCACTAAAACATCGAATGGAGAAACCAACACTTGAACTGTGAGAGCGTCAAGTCACACCACACTTTGCACCTGTTATCGGTTGTATCAACGGCGCTGATAACAATAGCGATTGTTGTTAATTAATAATTCCGACCACTTGCTGGCGGCTTCTAACGTTTTCCAACCATTGGCACTGAGTTAGCGCGACCACTTGGTATTCAGCTCGTTAATCCATTTGACCTTTTATATTCTATTAATAGGCGTGCGATTTCAATTGGGGGCTCACGTAAACGTAACACTTATAATAATAGGACACTTTCCAGCGTCTGGTTATGCGAAAATCCGGCCGTAGGAACACTGTTTATGTTTTTCTTGACACTGACAGGAAACGTGTGTCTGAGATTCATGCATCGGCTTGGTTTGACGTAACCCAAGGCCGTCGGGCATATCAAAAAAGTAAAATCACATAGAGTGCCGTATTCTCTGATATATTTTACAACTTTTGCCAAATCGCAACAGCGCATAATTAAGAAATTATAAAATTTTAAATAATTTTAAGCAAAAAAGTTGTATAGGTACCTAATTAGTAAAAATTTTGATGAATTAAATTGTTTTTTTAGCACAAACTTGAGGTTATAAACAGAATGATTTAGGTGCGTATTTATAAACAGGATTCGCCGTCGTCTTAAAACCAAGTTGGACCTTAAACGGTAAAACTTTAGTCTCATTTTTGAGAAAAATGAAAAAGTCTCACCATCTAATAATTTTGTTATTTTGCCATGTGTTGAAGCAATGGTTACCAGTAATTGATCAGATTGATTATGTTAATAATATGTAGTATTTAATTGCATAAATAATGACTACAGAAAACAATTAATTTAATTTAACTATTTTCAGTTTTATTATGGTCAGCGCTGTCTATTGGCCATTCTATTTCTGTGGACGCGGCATGAAGCTATCGTAGGCATACTTCACAAATAGTGTTGGTGCTCCAAAAGGCACAATCTCCGCTCTTATAATTATAATAAAGAAGAAAGAATATTGCGCTTAGCTGAAGGTAACACTTTTCATACGCCCGAAAGCCCTAATTTATAATAATTCTTTGAAAGAAATGCTGGGATTTTCTGGTTGCTGTTGAAAGCGATTGGCAACAGTGTAAACTAAAACGTTCTGGCGCCAGTTTTGTATCGCCGGCTTTTCCGTTTTATAATGCTTTTGCAAGGTCTGTTACCCTTAAATTACACATGTGTTACGCAGAGATTGTTGGGACAAGATTGTTGTTTATTTAAATGAGCAACTTACAAAAAAATCTCTTTGATTTCTGTGCTGGGGAGAGATACCTAACCTGAAATTTAAACGTCAAATTGTAAAATTTAAAATTTAATGTTTACGGTATAAAGGGCACGACGGGATTAATTGAACAGAACGGATTGACTTCCAAAATTCCTTGCCGTCTTTTCGATATCCGGTTCCTTGTCTTAACAGCGAACTTAACTTTGTATATATTTCTAGAACAAGCCTGTGAGAATGACTTTTGGAAGCTCAGGGCATCTTATTTCTGCTCAGGGTTACGCAGATTACTTCCAAAATGTTGGTGCGATAAGAGCTGAGCTTAGGGATGTTACTCAAATATCGAATAACAAAAAAAGGGTGTCAGGATGACTAAAATTAATTTTGGGGAAGAGACCAACTAATGCTGCAATACCTGCCAACTGAATCAAACTGAATGCTGACTTACATTACAAGGAAGGTTACAATCTGAAAGAAGTGTGGAAAGTGGGATGTAACGGAAATTTTCTAAATAGTTTTTTTAACAATGTCATTACAGTTGCTGCAAGGAAGAAAATTGTGAAGATTTTTAGGGGTTGATGTCCAAGCAGCTACAGGTAAGAAGTTTCACAGGCTCTTAAAATTTTGTACTCTTCAAAAAAGTCTTCTTTCTACCTTGTTATCATCATAGAACGTATTACACAGTTTTGAGTTAAGCAACAGGAAAATTTGATTTAAAGTTTAAATCGCTTCCAACAATCTTTCTAGTAATTATGAAGTTCACCAAAAAAATGATTTTTACAATGAAGTATATTTGCAAGTACTTTCTTATCAATGATAAGCTCAATTTAACCAATTATCTTAAATCAAGAGGAATCTTGCATATCAGTGGACTGCAACCTTCAATACACCAAATGTCTGATTTTAGATTTATCAGTTTCCTTCTGGAAGTTCTGTTTGATGTTTTCCCGGACCACTAAAGTTGTTTAAAAAATGTTGAGGCTATCGGGAAAGTTTGTGCGTGAATATTTCAAATTTGAAATAGTTACAAGACGATTTTCTGGCAATAATAAAATTGTTGTGAATGAAGAGGTTAGATCAGCTCTAAATCAAAATAAACCAGTGGTGGCGTTAGAATCCACCATCATCACCCATGGCATGCCCTATCCGCAAAACATCAATTGCGCATTGGAAGTGGAAGAGGTGGTTCGTGCTCAGGTAAACCAGAAACACGTGCTACTTCAAGTCACGTGGTACTTCTATTGTTTACATAACTGGATTTTCCGTGTTTTCTCCAAGAAATACTATGGGGTACTTGCCTAAAAAAAATATTGCACTTTATATTCTCTAGATGCATGCAGATAACTAAAAGAGGCTTTAGTTATTTTTTTCCCATTTTTTTAATTTTATTTTTCGTAAATATTTGCAATTTTTGTTTTTGATGACGCATTGGACCCCCGTATCCAAGACTCACACCTATATTGAATCTACTCTTGTTTTTGGATACTATGCAGCGCTGCTACTAGAGTGCACCACATGTGTACAGAGGATTGGCATTCGATTTATAAATAGAACGCAAAGAATCTGAGTAAAGCGCCATCATACGATTTCTTTTAGAACTACGCCGTGCAGAGGCCGCTTACGTCACAAATCTTCCACTCCAAAAATAAAAAAAATTAATTCTGGGCGTAATATTGACTCTAGAACCAAATAAGAAAATACGGGTCTAATGAAATCGTCTACATTTTCTAAATATTACATTTCCCAAACATGAGGCAAGTACCCTATTCTTGACAAGAATAATTATTGTAGATTGCGCAAATGTTATTTCATTTTCTAATTATGGTATAGATATTTAACTGCATCGCTGTAAATATCTTTTGGTACCTAGGAGTTTCAGGTGTGGATAATTTATGTTAATTTCTTATAGGGGGTGTATCGCAAAACACTACTTTTTACTGAAAAGTAAAAAAAATATATATCAAAGGAACATGGAGTATCAGGATAGGCGCCATTCAGGACAGGCACCATGCTAATGGGAGTAGATAGAGCAAGCTGCTAGATAGAAAGAAGAGATAAAAGTAGAATGAGATTTAGGCGAAGATAAACAAATGAAAATCTAGAAGAATACGAATTATTAAGAGATTTAACCAACCTATTTCTGAAACTTGCAACCCCTGTAGATATGAGTCGTAGTAGAAGAACTTACCCTGAGTTTGTAAGTTTCAATTTGTATTTGAATGAATAACGATCATGAAGCTTCACCCACGCTGCTGTATCTGCAGAGAACTAATTTAAATTTAATTTAAAGGGTTCGTGTATTTTGTGCATGGTTGGCATGTGACGTAACGAAGATAAAAGTGAGATCTCCAACCGGGATTCGAACCCGGGTTTCCCAATTGGTTGCTTTGGCCGCTTATTAAGAATCAGCCTCGCCACACGCGCCATATTATGCACCGTCACAGTACATACAAAGACAATAATAATATAAATTGTTTAACTCTCATGAAGGTGCTTTTTTTGAACAAACAACGTTGTGGTACGCAAGTACGCAGTCGCATGCGTACTGATTTGTAGATTTAACATGTTAATTTGGTTGACGCAGAACAGTTTCGGTTGTAGTTTTCAGCCGGTATTGATGAAGCTGATTTTTAACATTTTCGAAATGAATTCCCATCAACAACACCCTCGTTTTTATTCAACGTTAATTGAGCTGCCAGAACAACTGTTGGCTTCTACGGACATCAAACGAGTCATCCAATTTTTTTCACTTCAATCAAAATGTTTCGCCACATTTCCAAACAATAACATCGAATCCGCATTGTTAGTCTCGTTCCATTGACACGAATCGGGGCAACATCGCTCAAAACCCCGTCTAAATAGCGATTATATTAAAGCTTTACGCTTAATTAATTAACAACTTCTAGTTAGCGTTCTTGTTTGTCATTGTTTCGAGTCTACGCGGAGTTTTCAGCAAACATTTCAATTAACCCTTTATGCCGTCACGTTATTGACGTCATACATTTACATAATTAAAATTTAATAAAATTAGGGAGATCGATAACACTTTTTTGTTTGGTCGCAGGGCGCCGTCCCCGCCACCATAGCCATAATTAAGGGGGAAGTTAAAGTGGGACTTAGTCAAAAGGAACTGGACGAATTGGGGGACGTTCAAAAAAGCAGCCCTATCAAAACCTCCAGGAGAGATTTGGCGTTCGTTGTCAGCAATCGCCTCAACGGGGGCACCACCGTTTCCGGCACCATCATAGTAGCCAGCAAAGTGGGAATCCCGATTTTTGCAACAGGAGGTCAGTTGGGACTATAAAAATACAAAAGTACAATTCCGCAGCTAATCCCTGATATTGCTCAGTAAGGTTTTCTTTAATTGCCGGTAAAAAAGGAATCTGTTCACAACAATATTGAGCGTGAGTAACTGTTTGAGGGCTAGTCGTCGTTGTTGAGAATCTTCTAGCATTGTTTATACATCTAAGATGTATAAACAATGCTTTTAGGAATAGAGAATTTTTCCTAATATAGGCAACTAAATATACAAGTATACAAATAATTGTTGAAGTTGAAGATATCTATATTTCAATATTCACTCTTAAGGCCTTAGTTATAATTTCTGTGAATGATGAATCTGAAAGTCTTGTTGTAGGTGTGGGCGGGGTGCACCGGGAGGGCGAAACCACCCTCGACGTGTCTGCCGACCTTCCTGAACTGGGTTGCAGCAGCGTAGCCGTGGTCTCCAGCGGCGTCAAGTCTATCCTGGACATCCCAAAAACGTTAGAATATCTGGTAAGACGAACAGTATCAGTCAACGAAAATCTTTATTTCAATTTTATTCCGATCTTCACCCGCTCCTGCCCTTTCTCCACCATTAATGCCGCATTTACAGCGTCCGCATGTTTCAGGAAACCCAAGGCGTTTTTGTCGCCACATTCGGCGACACCGCCGACTTCCCGGCGTTTTATTGCAGGAAGAGCGGCTTTCAGGTCCCGTATCGCGTCCAAACCGCCCGACAGGCCGCCGAGATAATTCATGCCAACCACGAATTGAATATGCAATCGGGAATGCTGTTTGCGGTGCCCGTGCCTCAGGAGTTTGCTTTGGACGAGAAGCTGGTGGACGGGGTTGTCGAGGAGGCGCTTAAGACGGCTAAGCGGGAGGGGATTAGCGGGAAGCGGATCACGCCTTTTCTGCTGGCGAAAATCGCGGAGATAACCGCAGGGAAATCTCTGGAAACCAGTATCCTTTCAAAAGCCATCAATCTCCAAAGCAAATACGACAGCGGAATCTTGCTGGAGAGTTTGAAACAAATTTTTGTCAATCCGGAAGCTGGGGTATTCTTGTTAGCAACTATCTTAACCACAATCAGACATGGCTCTAATTAAGAACAACGCCAAAACCGCAGCCCGGATTGCCTGTGAACTGTCCCGCTTGAAGGCCGGGAAAGCAACGACGTTCCCCAATGAAGGGCCGGTAAGGTTGCAGCAATTGTTTAATTCTAGTTAGACTTAAGGAAACAACTACTTAATAATTGTTTGATTCTTAATCAACGTAATTAATGGAAGTAAAAAGTAATTTACGGACGAATCTTGATTATCGAAGGAAGACTCCCCTAATTTTGGTCACTTAACTTGACGTAATTGCTCGATGCGTTGGCGCCGTTGAAGCTTCCCTCTGAGTCCCATTGCAGGCCTATTACGGATAAATTACGCGTCGGTAAAACGCAAATTTATGCAATTACACAAAGTAGGTTCATTCGTTTCAGCCCTTTCTCGCTATTGATTGGGCGAAGTCTTTTTGGGCGAACAACGCTTTTGGCAGTGCTGTTGCGAATACCGCGTGATTAATTAAAAATGCACCCTTTTGTTGCTGGCGCCCCTAATTAAGTAAAAATTTTGCAACGAATCTAATTAATTGCGGCCTTGGCAATGAATCAAGTCCGAAAAAGTAACATGCCAACAAAGATTTATGGATCGTTCCGAAATTTATCCTTACATTTGATTTATTCCTTCGATAATTGCGGCGATTTCGTTTCGATAACGGAAAAAAATTGGCGGGTTTTGCGACCCTGACCTTTGAGGCGAGTCAATTTTCGAGCTACCAGCATCTGAAGGGACAAATATTTGCCTGGAGTAAACTGCGAAGTCCCATGCGACTTGTTCAATCAACATAAACGAGCGGACAAAAATCACAAACAACGTTCTCCCGTTTCATTATATTTTAAAACTGTACCGACGTTGTCGCCCCGATGTGTCAGCGCCATCGGCTACAGACGTTTTTTTGCTTCCAACCCCTAAATCTCGCCGGTTAGATTGAACCCGGGACAAGTGCCCGGCACTCGAGAAAAACTAAAATATCGCACCATTCATGGGTGAAAAATGGGGCTTGGGGTGCTTTAAAAAAATTAAATAGGTGTTCGAGGTTTCGTTAATGGAATCGGAGTTGGTTCGTGTTGCCTGATGAATTTAATTTAATAAATCGCGAAACTCCTCGCGGCAAACAATGAGGGTTGTGCACGGTTATAGGATTTCGCTACAAACAACAAGATCAAATTGTTTCGGCTCGAAATTAGATTAAACGGGACCAAGGCAGAAGTGTTGGGACGTGGCGGTGGCGAGATAAAAGTAAGCAGAAGAGACAATGCCGCGCTTTATTTCTGGCCCTCAATTGATCTCCGGAGGACGTTTTAGGGGCGCAATGCTAACGTGGCGGTTTTGATATAAGAAATAAGCCGGTACCGAGGGAAGCCGGTCGCAATCGATCAACTATTCAAACTCCGTCATTCAGGTTGGGACGTTTGTCAAACTGCAGAATTGGAAGCTCGTAACTAGTTCGTGAGCTGCACCAGTCATATTTGTAATGGAACAACTCAGAGGCGAGTGGGTGAAATCGAAACTTTGTAGCCAGACGCAAATGTCAGCCAATGCAGATTGCGAATCGCGGTTTTAATTAAACCTGGATAGACAGCCAGCGTTAAAGCCCTACGTTGAGCACCCAAAGGCCAAATTCTGCAGCGGTCTCTCACAAGTTCAGAATCGTTTGGACGGATTTAACTTTAACGACGATTTGACCATTGAACAGACTGAACTCATCCCCCTGAATAAGGTTTTTGAATATACCCCAAATGTTCCTGTTTTTAGGTGGTGATCGGTGGATCGAACCTGGACTGCTCTATCAAGCTGGCCGACCCCGCCCTAAAGGTAAGCACCAGCTACTAACAATACACTTTATTAAATAGATATATACATCATCTTGTACATGTGATAACATGAAATAGCTCTTAATAACAATGATAATAAGTACACAAAATCTATTGCGCTCTCTAGACGGCGCAAATAAATCGGGAAGCTTAAACAAGGTCGACAATTTGGTCTGTGACTACGACATGTGATAATACCGGATTTTCGGCTCTTTGAAGAACTGCAGCGGCCGACTTAATTTAGTTTTTTTTTTTTAAATTGGTCTCGCTAGTGCTCCAATCCGCCACCAGATGGGGTGCGACGCTTTAGTTGCTTTAATCAAGCTTATACCTTAATTATTACGGCTATTTGGTGTTCGTTTGGTTCAATTTTTACTCTAGTTATCATATACTTGCAGTATTCGTTTCATTATTAAGTAATTAGTATAGTTTATTAAATATGGATAATTAATTCTACCCTAAGTTTGTAACGTTTAAATAGATACATTTACTTTATTCTTTTTTTATAATGGGAATCGTTAATGCTAATTAAATGCTGTAACGCTATTCTACAACTCCTACTCTACGTCTTCCATATAAAATCGCTTTGTACTTTACATTATTCAGTAACCTAAGAAGCCGCGACAGTTCTGTTAGTTAATATGTTTTGTTTCAATTGGCTTCGCTTTGATTATTGCAAAATTAATTGTGGCCAGCAACTAAACCTTTAAGGTTTAATTTAAGGAGCTCACTGCCACTTTATGTACAACTGTACAAAAACTGGATGGTCGAATTGAAAACGGAAGCGAGACCACCGTTCCGTTTTGCTGAAACAGACAATTTCGAAAATAATGCCGGTGACTGTTTTACTAACATGTTGAGTTGATTAGCAGTAATCTAGGAATATAAAAATATACGGTTCGTCCTTATGGGGGAACCTTTACGTGAAGCTTTCTGTGCAATATTGCGAATTCTAAACCGTGGCTCAACTTTCCGACCAACAATCGAGTTACACGACACCTGATGGGTTAACTGCGAATGACTTGAGGGGTAGTTTTAGGTTATTTCGTGCTTTCAAAACTCCCCGACTTGGTTGCATAACTTCAAGTGACTTTAATTGCAAAGTGGCACTGATTCAGGGAATTCTGCCCCGGATCGTTCGTTCTAGAGATATAAAAATGTCCTGTTGGTTGATGTAAATGTGTGGAGCCGTCATTTCCGGTTGGAATGGGTAGTGATTTGAAGGTGACGTCGGGATGGCTTTGAGTGAAGTGACGGATTATCATTAACTTTGATTTTCAGGGAAGATGGATTCGCTTTTATTTCAAGATTGCCTGCGTCGAGCCGCCCCAGAATGCCTCAAAACGAGTGGACGATTCATCACACGGCAACTTTGTCGGCCGCCACAGATCATTACTTACGACCGACCGGTTTTTCATTCATGAACTCAACGTGAAATCGAAGGCTTGCGTTGCGAGTATAGGAAACGTTGCTTCAGAGGTTGTCATTTTTAGTGGTAGTAGCATCTTCAAGTATAGACCAAATGCACTTGACTTGGCTAAGTTGCTTAAGGCGAGGCACTATCATAATTATCAGTTATAAGCTCATATAAACACACTCGATTTTGGTTTCAAGCGTCCTGACTCGATTGGTTCTGCCTAGCGAATTGTCTAAATATCGTCATGTCACTGTAAGTGTTTCAGCGCCGAGGACCAAGCGTTATTGAGGTGCATTAGGGAAACTGTACACGTAGTATATACACTGTACACTAGGAGGAATGTATGGTTGAGAGTTTAGAGCGAGAACATTACTTATTGTGACTTGAAGATATTACGCGTGGGTTCTACGATGATGCGTTATTCTAGAAGCATAACAGTCTATTTTTTGGTCACTATACTTGATCCGGGGCTCAGCAGGGGTCGTCGCGGACCCTACTGTTCCTTGGTTTGCGCTTGAAGATTTCCTCCAGGGGTGTTGCCAGAGGACCCTTTTTGACCCGGCCCCACCTGCCGCGGTTGAAGAGACCCTCCAGGCGATACTTTAGTCAAATATTTTCGTGACTCCGATACTCCCTCATCTCGTAGTTGTTGTTGCCGTTCGGATTCTTCGTTTGCGTCGGTGGCGACGACAACAGCGCAGCACTCTCGGGCCGAACCAGAAGCGATTCCCGTTCACTCTCGGCACTTTCCGCCCGGATCGTTCCGGGAACCGCTCCGTTCGCGTTGGTCAACTCGAGTTCGGTACGGAGGATGCGTATTTTCTGGATCATCTCCCGAATTTCGTAACGCAATATCCCTAGGAAGCACAACTTGAGGAAGGCTAGCACGCAATAGCCGAGTATCGCGAGAATTGAGGCGGTGGCTCTCAAATAGGCGAGAAGTCTCTCGTCACAACCTGACGAATGGGTGCGGCTGCATCTCGAACTGTTGGTACTCGGAGGATCCGCGCAACAACTCAGAGGCATTTCCCACCTCAAACTGATGTTGCCGTTGAACTCGCCAGGACCGGAAACTCCACAACAGGACTCCTCGACTTGCAGTCGGTCCCACATGGCCGTCATTTCGTTGTTACTCCCGTACTCTTGCTGGAAGCGGATCCGGAGCGCCGGCTTCAACTCTTGGCATATTCTTTCGAACTTGAAGGCCCAAAAGGCGCCGAGAACCACGTCGCCGAAGAGGAGGACGAGCAACAGCAACCAGTAGGCGTTGAGGAGTTTTTCGGATAAACGAAGTGCTGCGAGACAACCGAGCAGTTGCAGGGCGCCTCCTTGGGTCATCAGGGCTAAGTAGGCGTACAGGAAGGAGGGCTGGTACAGGGTCAGGGAGGGTACTAAGGATCGGCGGAAATCGAACAGGACAGTTCTGGCGGCGGCTCCGCAAAACGCCAGCGCTCCAGCTAACAGTGCCGTGTTGCAAGTGTAGATCCAAAGACGGTAGTAGCGCATGGCCCTGCCACCCAGCCCAGAGGCTCCTGTAGCCACACCGCCGCCTACGCGTCGCAGCGGCATTCGCCTCCGAAGCCCCCCCTCAGTCGCCCCGACACCCATCGCCCCCCATGCACCTGCAACAAACAAAGCATCAGAAATGGGCCACTCGCGCCAAAGCCCCAATTACAAAGCACATCCCGATCCGGGGCCATTCATTAATTTTGGACCCGAGAACAAAAATGTCGATGGACCCTGCGAGGAATAATTTTTGGTTTTATATTTGTGTATATAGTGGATCACCCCTAGATGCTCGAGAAATCTTTTGTAACTTACACATTTCTTTTTATATTTGTGTATATAGTGGGACACCCCTACATGCTCGAGGAATCTCCTGGTGAAAATTTTATGAAATATTAAATATTACAAAAATGTATTAACCTTATCGATTTTCTGGTCAAAATTAGCTTAGGTCTTCATTTTTACAGCAACTGTTTCACCAAAACGGACGGATTTCTAGGCGAGTTACTTGAAGAAGACTTGAAGAAATTCTAAATTCTTCTTGAATTGAGGAAGAATCTCTATGATCGACGGGTAAGAAATTATTTTTGGCACTTCCGATTTAGACCGGAAGTAGACCAACTTTTGATTTTTAAATACAAACATATCTTTTTTATTGCCCTATCTGATAGAAGAAATTCTCCTGATTACAAAAATCGATTTTCTGGTCAAAAGTATTTCAGGTCTTCATTCTTAATGCAACTGTTTCACCACAACGGACGAATTTCTAGCAGTTATTTGAAGACGTAGAGAAGAAATTTTGGATCCTTCTTGAATTGAGGAAGAATCTCTATGATCAACGTGTAAGAAACTAATTTTGACATGGAAATTCTTCCTCAATTCAAGAAGCATTTGGAGTTTTTTCTCTACGTCTTCAAATAACTCGGCCAGAAATCTGTCCGTTTTGGTGAAACAGTTGCATTAGAAATGAAGACCTGAACTAATTTTGACCAGAAAATTGATAAGGTCAATACATTTTTGTAATTAGGAGAACTCCCTCTATCAGATGGGTCAAGAAAAAAGATATGTTTGTATTTAAGAATCAAAAGTTGGTCTACTTCCGGTTTAAACCGGAAGTACCAAAAATAATTTCTTACCCGTCGATCATAGAGATTCTTTCTCAATTCAATAGGGATTCAGAATTTCTTCTCTACGTCTTCAAATAACTCGGCTAGAAATCCGTCCGTTTTGGTGAAACAGTTGCATTGAAAATGAAGACCTGAACCAATTTTTAGCAGAAAAGTGATAAGTGTAATACATTTTTATAATTAGGTGAACTTCTTCTATCAGATAGAGCAATAAAAAAGATAGGTTTGCATTTAAATATCAAAAGTTGGTCTACTTCCGGTCCAAACCGGAAGTGCCAGAATTGGTTTCTTACACGCCGATCATAGAGAGTTTTCATCAATTCAAGAAGCATTTGGATTTTTTTTCTACGTCTTCAAATAACTCGGCTAGAAATCCGTCCGTTTATGGTGAAACAGTCTGTATATTTTGTCGCCAAAATAACTTATGTTGACCATAAATACTAAATATTCACCAAATTTTATTCCGAATTTAATTCTAACCCAGATTTTTAATTTTCGACAGTGTCTTATATTATTTAGCAGTTAAAAATACTATTTGTTGATCAAAAATACACAAGCAATAAAATGTTGTGCAAATGGTAAATAATTTTATGCAAAATTATAGATGTAGATGTGCTAGGGCAAGGAAAATAAGAGTAAAAATAGAAGTGGTTTGCACAAAAAAAGATATTGATTTCCGTAATATATAAATGCTTTGCTGTAATTAGCTTGCATTATGTAAAACGTAAAACTTCTTTTAGTGGTAATTTCTAATCGTGTTTAAAAAAAAAATACAGTGTCCTGACCTGACCTTGTACAAAACTTTTTTCGCATGCTTCTTGTTTGGAAGCGCAAGCGGCAAGGAGAGATGCGCGAGCATATTTCATTTTTGGAGTAATAGAATAATTATTTGACGCACAAATAGTTTTTTTGAGAAACACTAAATATAAATACACAGCGGGAATATTTATTATGTACAGCACGGACGCGTAACTTGAGCGTTCTAAATTTGGTGAACATTTAGTAAAATTGATGGACATATAGAATTTAAAATGTAAGCAATGGTAAAACAATACGCAACATAGTTATTTTAGTGGTGATATTCTCATTTTATGAAGTATAATAATTTGAGTTCCATTAAGATTTTTTGAAGCTCATTAAATTTTCTGGTGGACAGTGCAAGGGATGTATAGTTTAATTTGTTGTACATTATATTTGTTCCCAATATTAACTATTAAAAGGGTAATTTTTAGCATTCTAAAAAGACATTTTTTTTAAAATCTTTTGTGGTTTTGACTATAAGATGTTGCAAGGACGATTGAGGTCGAGTTTTAGGGCTCCCAAAAAGCTTCAGGCCGATAGTTACGCCCCTGCATTCAACCCTGCTGCTAAATTTGAAACTCCAAATAGTCTCTAAAAACAAACTTGACACGTTTCTCGTTAAGATTAGTTGCCGCTGAAGAAAGATCAAGTCGAAGAATGTAGGATTTGTTATTTTTCCAGCGAAGGTGAGGCAAGTTCTCTTCGGCTCCGCCAGTCGCTTTGACGCAACCCCCGCGCCATCATTGCGTTCCTAATTACGAACGACTGCCATTTGCCTAGTAAAGGTTGGCTCGAATAGCTTTGTTTACTGCTAGGCGCCCTCAGATCTTCAATATTTCCAGATTAATTCAGCTCCGGAGCGTAGGCAATAACTCAAAAAATTTGGCCGCGTTTCAACACGGAGCCACGTTGCAATCAAAGTTCTAGCGGAGCGCGGAAATGACGTCGATAACATAGAAGCGGTCGGGTCTAGCAATGGTTAATCAAATTCAGATTGGTTGAACGACAGAGTTGCGTTTTTTAAACGAGGTCTGGGGTTCTAATCGAATCAACTCTTAGGAAAATAGCTTAGTCGATTTGGAGGTGGAAGGTTCTGGAGGACTGAGCAGACGTTCAGGTGAGGGATAATTGAATCAGGTGCTTTCGGAAGAGCAGACACAACATTGATGCGACGCAGCCCCATTATGGCAGACGTAAATTGCGTTATAGGGTTAACAACATCTCGATTTTTTTCGTCGAGGATACTTAACCGGGAGGGATTTGTGAAGAAAGTGGCACTAAAAATGTTTCACTTGCTGTTAACAACTCGATTTCATGTGTTACAAGTCTCTGGGTTTTAGTGGCTAGTTAAAATTCCCAGCTGCACGGCGAGGATTAATTCATCATTAACTGGCATGTCGACATCACTGCTACCAGCTGCATGGGATGTTATTGGCCATATTCAATTATTGAATGCCGGAGAGTCTAATCCTCGCGGCGGCAGGAAAATCGTTAATGTAGGTTGTGGAGGCGACGGCAGCTCCTGGCTACAGCTAACATTTTCCAAGGATATTTTAATTTGTTACATTGGATGCCAAACATTATTTTTTCTAGTTTTAGGTTTGGTTTACAAGACTTTTTGGGATGACAAACAGAATGTTCAAACAGAGCCAAAACTGCATGCAGCTTTTATTTCTGTAAATAGAAGAACTAGTTTCTACAATTAATTGCAACTTTTTGTCAACATTAGTGTCGCCCACTGCAACTAATCCAAACGTCGTTTGAGGAACTGTTATCTTTTGGTCTTGGCTGAGGGTGACGCTTGCCGAAATTGGGGGTCGTTCACCCCGCCGAAAAGACACTTTTGTTTCGTAAAAGCGATGCAAATCGTGACAAAAAGACATATTTATGCCAAGTGGCTTCGCCAAACAAAGTTCAGGTGGAGTGTCCGCACGAATTGTTCAAAATTAACGGCAGCCAGACACGGCAGCTCTATCTAACACCATGCACCTACCCCTATTAAAATGTTAAATTAGTTAACAACTACTTCATGACGTGGGCAACTTTTTTGTATTATTCAAGGCGGAAGGGGCGTCGTGGCATTTTAATTTTGAATTAAACAACTACTTGATGACGTAGACAACTTTTTTGTATTATTTATGCCGCATGGGGGGGGGGGGGGGCATTTTAATTCTGAATTAAATAGCGGTAGATTTCTGGCCAAAAAAATCTTGTTAAAGGGTACGTGGTTGAGACACCGAAGTAGTTATCGAAATTTCCGAGTTCGTTTCGTTACAAATTCGTTCGAGCTGCGGAATAACCTCATTAAAACCGTTACAGGATGTTTACCTCTTTGATCTTTCCCTTTCGCAAAATAAACAGGAAAAGGTAATGCCCCTTCTGCTCCTTTGAACAGGTATTCATTTACACTTTTTTCGTTTCAGAACTTGTCGGCTACCCTTAAATTAATTGAACTCTAAAAATCCTGGGATTAATTTGGACGTATCACTTTCATTTGGTAATGGTCGGTGTTCGTGAAATGGTATCGCACTTTGAAGGGCGAGTTTGCACTTCGTAAATAATCCATTGTAATAACGCGAGTCCGGAAAGCGGCACTGTTACCTTTTCAAACTTTAATATTCTCTCCGGTGACCTAAATCTCGGTTAAGCCGTGCACATCCTTACGTTGCTCCGCCAGTGGCTCTGGCTGGGTAATCTTGTTATTTTCGTTGGGCAATGTAGCATTAAAAGGTTCTTCCTGGGCGGATTAACTGCGGGTTTACATGCGACCTGATCTATTTGCGCGCCTTGAAACACGGTAATTTAATAAGCGCGCGAATGGAATCGCAATCAGTCGAAGATATACGAAACTAAAGCTCCTAAAACTGTAATTCACATTACAGCAAGATTGTCCGAGGCCGTAATCGTTTCCGACGTTAAACCATATTCAAATTTCCAACCGCGCAATTTGCTCGATTCTTACAGAGAAGATAGCGAAATAGTGACTTCCAGTCTCGTGCTAGGAAGCATTAAAAGTTCATTAAAAGCTGTTTTATTGCTCGCCATTTCGACGGTGGCATTTGCGTTCTTGATAATGTAATAGTTACAATCTTAGTGGAAGTTTTTAATTGAAAGCGTACAAAGGAAAGCGGTCATTGATCATCAATTAATTATTTCTGTATTAGAAGTTACCTTCAAATGGTTTTTATCTACCTGTAAACAGCTAACCATGGAAAAAATTATCACTTTGGTATATTGTTTTGTCAATTTTTTTTTACAGATTTTTCTATTGATCTGTACCACTTGTCGAGGATGAGAAGTTGCAGAATTTGTTCATCATCCCTAATGGAGGGATTCCTGAGCAACTTGCGTTACGTAGGGCACCTAAAAACCGTCTTTCAAAGATAAGGCTAGGAATTGAGATAAGTAGGTTTTTTTCATATTCCGGGGGCCTTTCCCAACCCGATCCTTGGCTTGACTAACGATAAGCGAGCGCTGGCGCGGAGGCAAAATTTCCTCAAAATCTGCATTTCCATTGTGCGGTTCTCGATTTGAGCTCGCTATTGTTCTCACAACAAAACATGTTGTTGCAGTTTAGATATCGCTGCAATTGGCGATTTTTCGTCCTTAAAAACGTTTTTTAATCCAATTTAACGCCGTCAAGTCGCGAAGTAATCAGCGCTGACGAAAATTAGGAATTTCCACTAATCCAAACAATAACATCAACGTGATGACAGCCTCATTAATATAAGGGTATTTAACAGTTTACCAAATTTACCCAATATTTTCATACAAAAAAATACTTTCATTTCCCAAAAATACTAAATGCTCACCAAAATTAAGAAAATACATAATCTTAAACCGACAACCAAATATTGAAATAATGCTGGCCTCTTATATATTTTGTTCGCCAAAATAACTTTTGTTCACCAAATTTTATTCCGCATTTAATTCTAACATAATACCCAGATATTTAATTTTCGACAGTGTCTTATATTATTTAGCAGTTAAAAATACTATTTGTTGATCAAAAATACACAAGCAATAAAATGTTGTGCAAATGGTAAATAATTTTATGCAAAATTATAGATGTAGATGTGCTAGGGCAAGGAAAATAAGAGTAAAAATAGAAGTGGTTTGCACCAAAAAAGATATTGATTTCCGTAATATATAAATGGTTTGCTGTAATTGGCTTGCATTATGTAAAACGTAAAACTTATTTTAGTGGTAATTTCTAATCGTGCTTTAAAAAAAAATATTTACAGGGCCCTGAACTGACCTTGTATAAAACTTTTTTCGCGTGTCTCTTGTCTGGAAGCGCAAGCGGCAAGGAGAGATCCGCAAGCATATTTTATTTTTGGAGTAACAGAATAATTATTTGACGCACAAATAGTTTTTTTGAGAAACACTAAATATAAATGGATAGAGCGAATATTTATTATGTACAGCACGGACGCGTAACTTGAGCGTTCTTAATTTGGTGAACATTTAGTAAAATTGATAGACATATAGAATTTAAAATGTAAGCAATGGTAAAACAATACGCAGCATAGTTATTTTAGTGGTGATGTTCTCATTTTCTGATGTATAATAATTTGGGTTTTATTTAGATTTTTTGATGCTCATTAAATTTTCTGGTGGACAGTGCAAGGGATGCATGGTTTAATTTGGTGTACATTATATTTGTTCCCTTAATATAACCCCGAGAAGAGACTTTTGTTTCAAAATTCGCATAGACAGTGATACGGCGAGAGCTTCCGGCCTCGCCGTGGAACCGAACGAAATAGTGATCGTCAAATTGAAAATACGCCACCCAGCCGCATCATGGAGGAATTCCATAAATTTCTTCGGCAGCTCCGGCTGTATTGCATCCATTTTTACGGCTGTATAGGCGACCCGAGGCGTCTTTTCATATTCAAATCGAGCCGGAACAGATCTTTCGGTCTGCCGGGTAATCTAACTAGAGTCCGTTGTTAGCGCCGCTGTGTATGCTAATTAATGCATTATCCGCCATTTTCGGGACGTGCATTTGTAACAACAATGGCATCTGTCACTCGCGGTAAGTAAATTACAGGAAAATATGCGTTTCAATTTAGTTGGTCGTGTAACGGACGGGGGCTTCTCGGAACGTGCTGTTTATTTCCGTTGCTTCCTGCGGCACGTCGCATTTTTCACTGGTGCTCAGGAGTGACCCTTCAGGAGGCCCCTATCATAAAACAGATAACCGAGATAGAACGGGCTCCATAAATATCGGGCGGCTTAGCATTTCGAAATCTGGAGCCCCGCCGGACAAGGGATAAAAGAAAAACATCGCGACCACATTTCCTATTAGCCATTCACGAACCAACTTTGACTAAAGCCAACGACTTCACGTTTCAGACTCATTATCGGAAAATCGGAATTAAAAGTTTTCAATGGAATTTTAGTGTTGGGAGTTTTCACGTTTTTTCTTTTGTGGGGGTGTTTGAGGAAAACTCCTGGTGGTGACGCCGGGATTCTGCAAAGGTCGCCACGGAGTGTGTGCTCTCAGTAATCGATAGAGAGGCTGACTGCTGACTCCATTGTCATTTACATGCGCCTGAACCGGCCTAAGGTCTCGCCATGTGACCGGAAATCTATCAATTTTTTTCGCACTCCGCCGATGATTCGGGAAACTTCCAATGTGTTCCATTTCCAATGTAGTATGGGGCTAATTGGGTCCTTTGCTGGATTCAATGTGTTTCTGGAGTTTGGGGCCATCCTTGCCTCGTTTGGTGAACGGAAAATTGAATTGAAAGTTACAATTTTGGGGTTGTCGATTTAGCAGGGTGCTGGCATCCGCTAGGTGAGATGCACAGTGTTGTTGCGACCTTGCGTTTAGTGGGGGGAAATTTGCGAATTTTTTAGCCCCTGTCTCGTTATCGTCGCCCATTATGCCTCGCAGCCTCTAATAGTCGAGATAAAAAGGTGTTTTGTGAAGCAAATAGGTTGTCACCTCAACCACAATAAACCCCTGAAACGTCCAAATGACAAATCGACAGTGAACAAAATGAGTTATCACAGGCCAGGACCGCAGTTAGTCGAGTTAATAAATAAGTTGGCCGCCATGACAAACCGAATTAGCCGCAACTACAACAAAAACTCACCACTCGCTAAGTGGTCGTCAATTTAGATTCGCGGACGGGAAATTATGCATTTGCGACTGTTCAGTCGTTTTCTCGTTTTAAATCAGACGTGTACCTAAGTGCATTTTCCCCCATAAAAACCGTTTGACTAACTTCATTTGAGTTCAATTTCGAGGCAGACGCGCGACGCTTTTATTGTTCCATTATTTAAGACGAATTCAGGCCTTTGCGATCCAATATCGAGAAGGTAGCGCGGGTAATTGGATTGTGGAAACTATCGAGGCAGCTGAAATAGAAAAACTTGGGATAGGTACGGAAATAGATTCGATTGGCGACCTCAAATATCGGCTCGTTAAAACTAATTTTGGATCAATTTGAATGAACGCGATCACTTTCGACGTTTTTTCCTCCCCCTTTTCGCATCACGTATTCAGAGTAATTGAGAAAGTTCCGAAGACATTTTTTATGGGCGACAGAGGCGTAATCTAAGGTTCTCTAACGGCGCGAAATCCCTCTAGATCCGGAGTTGGCACAACAGCACCTACGACCTGATTGCACTAAACTTGTTGACTTTAGCACAGGGCCCCCGGTAATGCGCAAACTGCTAACACGTATTACCCACCGAACCAGCTTCGCACGAGTAATCTGCCCAATATGCCAACAAACTTGTCGATGGGGCCCAATTCCGTGCACTCTTTACAGTTGGTCTTCTTCGCCAGGTCCGACTAAACATGAAATAAGAATGAGGCCACTTGCAAAAATGACACCCTCTTGGAGAGACTTGGAGACTTATTCAGACGAAGAGGACTGGTTGATAACGACGTCCTTCATTGGAGCCGCGAAAAACAAATCGTGGAGGGCGTTATAAGAGAATATTTTAAAGAATCTTCTAGAAGGACATTCAAGAATTTAATTTTAAAACGATTTGCAGAACAGTGGTAAGAGAATCTAGTAGATGGGCACATCAGAGACCACGTAGCCTCTGCAGCGGAACCAGTATGTCTATCGCTCAGGCCGTGGATAATCAGGTACTAGGGATGGTTTAGAATTTAGTTTTTTGTCATTACCTTTTTTGATACTATCAATAGAATATGGATGAAGTAGTGTTGACTGTGGAGTTCACGTAAGAAGAGATGAACGAATTAAATAAACAACTAATCAGTCATTCAATAAATAATTTATAAAAGATCTTTCAGAAAAAGAAGCCTTTGATCACACTTTTTTGAGACTATCAGCTAAACAGTGACGAGAGAGCAATGATAATCATTTCTCTCAGAATTGGAAGGAAGAATCTGGCAGATGAACTTATCAGAGATGATATTATGACCATAAAACATCTACGGCAAAACCGGTAGCTATTTATGATGCCTATAATAAGTCAGACAGTGGATAAGCAGGTCTTAAGGACTTTTTTAGACAAGAGGGAAGCTTATGGTAAAACCTTTTTGACACCATCAGAAAACATCGATGAGAGGGATGATCAGGCCATGATGGGATTCACGTTAGAGGAAATAAGTCAATTGCTAAAGCTCCTTCCAAACCAGTCGAGAGGTCCAAAAAAAAAAACATTTCAGCAAGTCTCTCCGCTTTTTACCACCTCTAACCCTACCATAATTCTTGTTTGAGAATTTAATATATGGTCATATTAGAGACTTCTACAGCAAAACCACTACGCTCATCAGTCAGAGATTGGATAATTAATTTTTAATGACCTATCTAGACAAAGGTGAAGTCTTTGATAAAATATTTTTGACGCTATCAGCAGAACAGTGCTAAGGAAGTTGAGGCATTTCTAAAAGCAGAAAGCAGTGAGGGTGTGCAATTGAACATTTAACACGACACTAAACATCTGGAAATCATAAAGGGAAGAACAATTTGGATATGATGAAGAGGATGGAACTTTATTATTGCAGCTAATGTGAAGGCTAGTTTTAGTAGTTGAGAGGGTGCACCCTTCGGGGGCGAAACCCGAAGAGGAAGCCGACCTCCTATTTTGCTCCCCGAGGAAGAACAGTTCAATTGAACATACAACCTTAAGCTTTAGTGAAAGTACGAAACGAAACAACAAAGTTGCGGTGTTGGCTACAATGGGGCGATTCAGTTAAAAAAACTGGGGCAAATTTGTGCTTTCGACGTAAATCGGAAATTTTCGGGATGTAACTGAGACCAAAGCCGGAGTCGCGTCGATTTTTTTGAAGTCACGTAACAATTTTATGGTTGCATAACTCGCAAAGTTGGCTAAAGTTCGGATCCGCAAACTTTCGGGACGACCGATGCCGTTTAAAATAAATTAAAATAATTCCGAAGAAAACCCAATTTGGCCGGAAAATCCAGGAAGGACGAAAAAGCGGCCGAAGGCCATCGACTCTTTGATCTCGTTCCATTGTCGTCGTTTCGTGGGCCGGTTTTGAAGTTCGGCTGAATAACTGAAGAGGCCCTAATCGCAAAGCAATTTCCATCAATTATTAACGGACAGTTTAATTATAGTTTTATGCGGTTGGCGATCGGGAGAGACGCGTCCGCAAGTAATTTACCATGTCGACTATTTATTTAACAAGAACCTCGCTGAAGTTTGCGGTGTAAACGGGACCGGCTAAATAAATAAACAGTGCGGCTATTTTCTCTCAGTTCCAAGTTCAAACTGCTGCGCTAAAAGAGAGATCCCGAGAAAATTCTGGTAAACGAGAAACGAATTTTGTCGGAAATTCCTCGAATCGAGATGATTTCGATAACGCGATCTCGCTGCGAACCGCTGAAATTTCAGGACCGACCGCTCGAGCTCGGCGCCCTAAAAAACTTCCCTTCCAACTTGGGTGCTTAGTTTCAATTTTGCGTCGATGGCTGATGTATGACGGTCGGCGCTAATTGAAGACCGAAAACGCGTCAAAACTCGTGAAATATTTCCCGAACAACGAGGCGGTCTCGCCGGGAAATAGTTGTAATAGTTGGTGCTACCCCGCAACTTTGTTACACACACACACATAAGTAAATGCGACAGCGGCCATAATTCAGGCGAAAACTTGAAATATCGCCCCGGAAAATCGATGCAGGAACGTACTTAAGCGCCGGACGTATAACGGCGACTGGCAGAGGTCTTTTATTTTGCGGTTTTACGAGTCGCATTACCGAATTACATTTCCCGCATCACGCAACAACTTTATTGCTGCGTATGCAGCCGAAAAAATGAATAGTGATCTCTAATTTGGGGGAGGTTGTAATGTTGCGGCCGCTTTTTTACGACCCAGAAACATGGCAGGGCCTTCGGGACAATAAATTTCGGAATAAATCTGCATGGAATGAACTAAATGGGGGGTTTACCGCGAAATCAATCGTTGCGGCAAAGGACACGACGATAAAATTGGGATAAAACAATTTGGTGAATTTTAATCTGCGGATCAAATCTTTTCGCGGGTGTTCGCCACTCGCTTCCGGTTCAGGTGGGTTCGGGCCAGTTTCAGGAAATCCCTCCGGTAATTATTTGGCCTCCTGCCAGCTGCTAGCAGGATAATACTGTCCATTCAAGCAGTCAGAATTTCGTCGGACGCTACCAAAATTTTGCGACGTTCATCATAAATTTATTTCCCACAAGAAAGTCTGGACCAAGCATCTAAAACAAGGCTTCCACAACAATTGTGGACGAAATTTCGAGACTTGTCCCAAACCATGAAGACAACAGTTCACAACCATGTGACAGTCGAGGTGCTCCAGCTTCTGGACTAGGATGACATCAAGGGAATAAAGCAGAAAACTGAAAGAAAAAACTTCTTACCTATGTCGACATTTAGCCAAATAGTCGAGACTTCGTAACCCTTAACTATCTTGAGGAGCACAATTTTGGGCTTGCTGTAAGATTGATGCTGTTACTACAATGATTCTACCGTCACCCTCTGCTCGAGGGGTCTCAACAAATCATAAATAACATCGTAAGTCATAACGTCATTCCGGCGTGTCGCAATTAAACTTTCCTAGAAGCACGTGAATAGTCTTCTTGCCTCCCTTTTGTAACTTGGGCGCGAGCTAATATTTAATAAGAATCTCGGCGACGCAGAACGAATGTTTCCATAATTACCAGCATAAAGTTACAAATGTTTTAAGCATCTCCCTTAAGGGATCGTTTTTATTAAGCACTAGTCCGATAACACAAAGCTGCTTCTTGTTGCAGCTGATAATAATAATGATTAAGTCTTAATTGCGGCTGTAGCTGCGGGGAACTCGGGAGATTGATTATCGGATTCGCCCGGCGCCTCCGCCATTTGCGTGCAACTCCACGTAAATACCGAACTATTCGCATCGATGAATTCAGCAATTATTTTGAGAATTCAACAAATAATCAAAAGTGATTGTTAAGCTTAAAACAACAATTTAAATTACTGTCGACCTGATTAGATTTATTAAAATATACCCCGCAGCCGGTTAGTTTTGTTGTTGCACTGGCCTAATGGATTTAGTGCCCGCAGTCATCCGCCATTGTTTATGCACCGTTGAAGCCGAGAAGGCACTAAACTACACAGGAAGAGAGCTCAATTACCTTTTTTGTAGTGGGAAAGTACTCCTCGTTTTGCTCCAGAATTCTTGGCGTTTACATTTAATTTTCGTTATTCCCTTTCCGGCTCCGGTTCTGTCGAACTCTGGTGCAGATCAGTCTTCTGTTTTTACATCTGAAAGCATTTGCACATCGTTAGAACCGCGTCCAATTACCAATCCCCTCACAATCATCGCGATTAAAAGGAAACTTTTAACAAATTCCAAAAATTAGCAATTAACCGCAAAACATTGTGAAGAAACGGTTCTCACTTTTAACAAATTTTAAAAATCAGTAATTAACCAGAAACGTTGAATTGGGGTAGTTTTCCGAAGCCCTCCGGCGCATCCGCCGACCGGAAAACTTGGCGGAAATCCCCCGGGCGCCTGAATACTCGAAACTACCCGTTGCAGACACGTTTCGCGAATTAACTTAAGAGTTCAGTTGAATTAGCACTTAATTGCGCAACCGATCTATTTTCCGGCAGAACGTCTCGCGACATCTGGCTCGTTGTCGAGGACACGAATCTGTTCTGCGAGGTGCAAGGAAGAATCCTTTCAGGTGGCGAGAAAAATGGACCCCATCCACGAGGGACTCGCAGTTATTTATCGCTCTCGCGCTTTCGGTTCGTGGAAAATTCAAGAACTCTTCACGTCAAGGGCGGGAGAAGGGAATTGACCTTGGGTAATTCAGTCGGCGTTAGGGGCTCCACCGCAAGTTTTAACACGTCCGCTTTTCGGGTGAGCGAAAATTATAGCGGCCGACGATGAGGAGGGCGCGATAATTTGTTATTGGCTTTGAAGGGTTTCACCCTTAATACTTGGGATCGAAACGAAAATGCAATTTTTAGTAGTATTAATTGCTATCGCTCCGGCTTTCAACCCTTTGTCTCCACTCTTCACATTTCAAGATCTCGACTTTGTGATAGCGCGAGTTTTTAAAAGCTTTTATTTGAGAACTGCGGCCATGCTTTAGAATCTCTTTGTTTTAATTAAGGGGGTAATTGCTGCGTCTGCAGTTATTTATTGATCGAGATTTGGAACGTCTACATCATTTCTTTAAAATCTTCAACGGTGCTAACCGCTTGAAGTCTTTCGAGTTCATGCAACTGAATTGGAAAGATACGAGGTTTCGAAAACAGCGGTGCGTGGGCTATAATGAATGAAATTATCTCCTCAATCTCCCCTAGTTCTGTCTCTTCAGACAGCATGTTATTTATTTAGAAACACTGCGATCGATGGCCAACCTCGATAAGTCCCTGGCAATAAATAAAAATGAACCCTGACAGGCTCTATAAGGACACATAAAGCCTAGAGGAAGAAACAAAGTTGTCGGATTTCATAACGGTTGTAAATAAAAAGATTGCCACATTAAACGTCCGGGTGCTGCATCCAACGAGGTGATAGCTGTACCGATAAATTGCTGCAGTTTCGCTACCTGCTACAAATAACTACAGTTTTCTAAGGCGTTAGTAGCTGGAACTTAATCAGCGACCAAGTGATGCAATCAGTTTATTTTAAAAATTTCTACCAACGCCAGCGGTACGATTTTGTCAAAGCGTAGAGCTGATTATTGAAATTACCAATTGGAATACACAAAAAAATTGTGGAGGATTGTTGGACTGTCATTTCTTAGTGCAACAGTTTGAACTTTTGAAAGGGAAGATAAACGTGTCTATATTAAATTATATTTTACGAAAGCCTGTCTTTGACAATGTCTGAAACCTTCCTTCGGAAAGCTTTAAGCTCACTGATTGGTGGGGCCACTGGAGTCGCATTCAAACAGAAGTTCCACAGATGCCCGAAAAATAATTGCGCTTTTAAAGCTGTTAACTCTTGTAATGAGGAAATGAGCGCCAACTCTAAAGACCTGATAGGTCGTGAAATCTAATTAGGCAAATTGATTCCATTCAAACTCTTAATTTTTTTGAAGACAGCTCAAAAATTGTTTAGACATGTTTTTACTAGTAGACAACAAAATGTTAATAGTTTATTTACAAGTATCTAGTTGCTAACGTTATTGCTAACGTTGCTAACGAGTATGGATTGAAAGCTTTGAGACTTAACACAATTATGAGCTGGGTCATTGCCCTGATGAAAGTGCACTTTTTTGTGTTATCCTTTGTATAGTGTGACCACTCGATGTATAATAATTGCTTTACCAACGAAAGACGACTTGTACTTTTATTAAGGGCAGTGAACCCTTTTATTTCCACTGTCTTTGTCGCTTCTTTGACTTAAACTGAAAATATCTTAGTGTTAGGGTTTGCGTGAAGGAGCTACTTAAAAGATCATAAGTTCTGAGGTAGGTGTCGCACTGAAATAGCTCATAGCTCTCTGGACAGAGCTAATTCTGGTTTCTTTCATAAAAAAATAGTATTTTTTTAATTTTATTTGTTAATTTTTGTGAATATTTATAATTATTATTTTCCACCTAGCTTCTCACTATTTGTATAATTTTAAAGAAATTTAAATTTTTTTAAGAATTTGTCAAAGGAAACAAAATATGCAATGCTTACGTCCTTTGCTAATAATTAAAATTATTATTTGCTTAAATATTTATGCAGTAAACATTTTTGACTTTTTAATAAAGTTTTTCGGTAATTAGAAAATCATAAGTTGTTGTTAACCATCAGATGCCGCCTTGACATAGTTCATAGCTGTCTAAAAAAAGCTAATCTAGTCTCTTTAAAAAAAATTTATAGTTTTCGTAATTCTATTTGTCCATTTTTTATGAACTTTTGTAGTAAAATTAGCTCTTCCACCATTTGTTCCCTTTCTAGAATTTTTAAAATCTAGTCAAATTTTTTTGGGAAATTGCCTAAAAGCACTGAAATTGTTTCCAGCTGCCTGGAATGACTTGTTCAGGGTTCACGTTCTTTTTTACAATTTTTGTTTTTTTTTCTTAACCAATTTCTGAACTACGTGTCGAATTGCCGCTATTGGACTCGTGCAAAGTGCAACTTGTGCAAATTTCCTTGCTCGTATCTATTTCGGCGCCTGCAACATTTGGGATTAGCCCATAAAATCGGGGATTGGTGCAAGGGACGGGGGAAGAATGCAAAATGAGGCTGTGAACGCAGCACGAACGGCCCGACATCAGTTTATTAAATAGACCGATTTGTAGACGGCTCTAACGTCTTTACCGCCACCAAACGCGGATTTTCAACAGAATTTGTCAGTTGTCTGTCTCAGAGACTAACAAATTTGTTGTCATTTCAGAATTGCTTGAGTTTCTAAAACTTCTGTCTCAAACCAAAATATTTAATTCTATGAAATTGGGTCGTCTCAAAACGATATCGCTCTTAACAATGATCCCATGATAATTCCAACTTTGTTCCCAACTACTGCGCTTTGCTATTGTATCAATTTGGACAAAGCTTTGGTGACGCGCCCTCTCGACTTCTGTCTTAATTAAGCATGAACGAAGTTACTTCATCCATGGAGTTGTTGCGGCACGCACGCACCGGGGCCCCATTCGGACTCCTCCGCGTCTCTTCTCGAACCGGCGGAGGTGGAGATTCTGGAACTTTCAGCGACGAGAAAACCGGGGATAATTTCATTCTTCCACATTTCGCGGTCTTAAAATAAGCCGCGTTCTCGATTTTCTGACAAGACGTCAGGTGCTTGGAAGCAACTGTCTCGTCAATCTCTCCGACTTGACTTAACATCAACAACCATCCAAAATTCTGAGCGAGGTGAGAACGGAAATTGTATAACTCGAGCAGTCACGCTCCCCCGTTCTGTTTATTAGAATTGACTATTTTTTAATTTAGCACTCGCCAGTTAGAGTGCTAACTTCGCGCTCGTAACAAAACACGAAGATTGATGCGAGACAGGACCTAAAACCTAACTTGATACATGTTCGAAATTAATGGCGCAATTAATTATGTAATAGGTGCTAAATCTGCAGTGTGATGGCCGAATTTACTGCTGGCCGCCTCTTGGCACTAATCGGGGCAATGGTCCGGAAAACATCGCCGTTGAGAGGGCAACTCGGACGACCCCCCATTATTAATTAGCGATTAGGCGCTAACGAGGCGACACCGAATTTTCGCACCTCAGTCGGCTTTTTCCCTATTAATTCAAGAACTTTCAGTTTCAGTGAATGGGGGGCGCCTCTTCATTTCCGAAGTTCTCCGTCGTCACGCGTATGCTTGCTTAATTGATGAAGGCGCACTCGTTCCCTTCCATTTTTCCGTTCCTCTCGAGTGCTGTTTCTGGTCCTGCGCCGCCCCGAGGAATTTGCATTGTTCCGGTCTGAGGCCGGAATAACGAAACTTCAGAGAGAACGGCTCTTTGTGACGAAGGTCCTGGCGTTTACTTGTGTGGACGCGTCGCGACGACACACAATTTGTAGCAATTAGATCCGATGCGGGAAAGAGACTTGTTGAATGTCCGGAGATAATGCTAATAACGGTCGGTGGATGGAATTGCGTCAAGGTTGGAGGATTGTCGCGGTCTTTTTTGAGCCGAACGGGTTGTAAGTACAGAGATAGTTTCGATGTTTCTTAGCACCGGTAAGGCGATTGCCGCACTTTTCTGTCCAGGATTTGCTAAACGGTTCGGTGGAATTCAGCTGAATCCTAAGACGACTTCCTGAAGCTTCGCATAGCCGGAATAACTTGGAAGTCATCGACGCCGCCAGGAATAAAACATTCCGTTATAAATAATAGAACGTGCTAACGAGGCGCCACACCCCGTTCCTGCCAAAACCATTGGACGTTCCAGCCTTTACATTATTCACCCATAAATTGTTAAATAGGAGCGATTTTCTTTCTATTGCCGCATCATTTCCAAAATTTGAAAATTTTTCGGGTCAATAGCAGCTAATTAAGAGACTAGTGATTTAGCGAAAACTTTTTATTCTTAAAGAGCTTCTGCAGAAATTTTTTGACTCTTCAAGTTTATGAAACCGGGTTCCATTTTTTGTTTATGTAAAAATTGTGTCGGTACCAATTTATGCGCTTGTTTGAATAAAGAAAGATCGTTCAATTTGCTGTTCATGATTATAATAAGGGTGGCCGAATGACCCCGAAGTCTACTCTACTGAAAACAGGAGCACTTCAGGTTTAAAGCGCCTGAAAGCAGGGGCACCGAGCGACCTCTTGTTAAGAGGTTTAGCTTTATGAAGTCGCTTGAACTTTTGAGCGGCGCCCATTATCTACTGCGCCCTGGATTCACACAAATGTTGCTCGCGACAAATGGAGAAGAGCACGACGTCCAATTTTCACGTAGTTCTTTGGGTAATTATTATTAGAGATGCAGATTAGAGATGCAGATTTTAAGTTGTGATGAATTTGGGGTTGCACTAATTTTTCGTCGTAATTTGGTACAATAACTAGAAAGAGATAAAGAGGCCAGAGCAAAATATGTTTTTACCTTCACAAATCTTACCATAAATTTATTAGAAATTTTATTTAATAATGACTTTAATCATCATTGTTGTAAATAATTTTTTATTGTTTAATAATGCCTTGGATACAAGATACATTATGCTACCCATAATGCCCGCGTGGGCCATAAAGTAAAATACATAACAACGAAACTTGCATATCAACGAGCTTTTTCCAGAGTTTCTTGAGGAATTTCAATAGATTTGTCATTCATTTAGACAGTAAACCACATTTGTTTACAACAAATACGTAATTTTACGAAACAGATTAGTAAAACATAAAATTTTGTATGCACCACGGTTATTACTTGATGTTTATACCCCTCGGGCGACTTTAAAAGCCTCGGGTTAGAAGCCCTTGGCTTTTAAACTTGTTGCCTTCGGAGGACATAAACACCTATTTAATGCCCTTTGTACATAAATAACTAGAACTGATTATTATAATTAATCAATAGTTGATTTTAATTTTGGTGGATGCGCTTGGCATTACCTAGTTCAAAGTTTAGGGATTTATTGCCATTTTTCTTCGTCTGGTTCTATTATCTAATTATGGAACTTAAGTTACTTAAGGATAATCTTCCGTTTTATCAAACGGAGTGGGTAGATTCTTATTTTTCTACACCAATAATTACTAACTTAACCCCCCCCCCCCACAGTGGCGTGCGAGCAAAAAGTATTATGGGCTTCTATAACATAGTTACCTACTTGTACCGCGCTCCCCATTAATTATTTCTTTTTTGAATTCTTTTTGCGTTTTCTTAATTTGCGTATCTTTTTTTTGTTATTGTTCAATGCCTCTCTTTACTGTCCTCTAACTTCTTTTTGTTGTGGTCTCTGCTTCTTTTATTGCCTATCCAGTTCTAACTTAATACCGTCTCCTTTTCTTTCGCCTTGACTCTTCCGTCTTTTCTTTGCAAGACTCTTATAAAATTTTGCTTCTTTATTTTCTCACCGTTTGCTCATTACACTTTGCTTTTCTGTTTCTCATCTCTACCCTCAACTTGTTTCTTTGTTTCTATAATTATGTATCCTAACCTCTTTTGGTCTACTTTTAACACCTATATATAATATATCTTCTGCGCCGTTTAATATCTTCTGTTGTTGTTTCTACTGCTAGATGTCTGCTTCATACAACAGTACAATCTTTGGCAACTTTTCACACCTTAATTTAATTTTTTTAGTTCTTTTCTTTTGTGTTTTTTTTTGAAATTTTAGTTATATTGTACTTATTCTCCTCACTTTCTTCTCAATTTGTTTTGGTTTTTAATATATTTGTTTGACAGGTTTTGATTGTCGCTACTATTCTTCGTCTCTTATTTGTTTTAACTGATTCTTCTAATCTTGACAGCCACTCCAATATCTTTTTCCATCTATTCCTCAAGGTTTTCTTTTCTGCAAACTTTTTCAATCAATATGACAATTGACTTCTTTGATCTCTTCCAATAGTCTTCTCATTTTTTTTTATAACTTCCTTATCATTTTCATCTTTCTCACTAATCAGTGGACTTTAACCCACTCTCTATTTTCGTTTCGGCCTAAAAGGGAATCTCACGTTTCTTCGCGGGTTTATACCTTCTCCCCGATCAACCTTTTTTTTTTATTTCTTATCTCACCCTCCCTCCTGCATCCACCCGTTTCATTTTCGTTGTGTCACGGTCACAGAGAGTTTTTTTTTTTTTGGTAAACATAGATTTACATTTGAAATAGAGAAAAACTTTGCATAAGACGTGACAGTGGTAAATAAATTTTTTCAGGTGCCAGGTAGTTTTACGTAATACCTAGATTGCGTTATTGTCAAGACAGCGGCGTTCGTCAATTGTAAGTGTTAAATCCTCTGTAAATTACCCATTCGGTTCTTGGACAGTTTGTGATTGTCATCACGTCGACGTTTTCTCCTAGATTCCTCTGTTAATTAAAGTTTTCCCATTCAGCGTTCGCGAGTTGCGACAACTAGTCCATGATAACTCTTGGACTTTTGCTGCTAACTCCAGCGGCGCTGCAAGTGACGTTTGTTGCTGGATAGTACGCAGGTTATTCCTGTGAAATTTCCGGATGGTTGCTGCCAACAATATTTCAGTAGCAGCTGATGGCGTAAATATAGGCCCGGATCTGTTGGAAACGACCCGAAGAAACGTACGACTTCTGTGAAAGGGTCATTCGATTGCTGACTTGAAAGGCTTTCGTAATTGTAGAGTTCATAAATCGATAAAAGACCCGTTCGAGCTTGCATAGTTTATTAACGCCCATCAGACATCTGTCGACGGACACCCTCGTCATCGTGACATACTAGGCTATGAATAATGTCGGAAAAATTCAGTCTTCCAATTTAAAATCGACGATTTTACGCTTACGATTTTTTTACTGTTCTAACTTGAATATTTAGCTGAAATTTGCGAGGGGCAACTTCCATTGGGGTGATGAAATCTCAAAACTCGAGGTCTTCTTTATTAAAAAAGTCCGTTACAAAGAATTTTACTTCAAACGGCATAAGAGAAGTTTAATGGCTTCTGGAGGAACTCGGTGCTTTCATAAAAATTCTCTAGGATAAATATGAACTGGAAATTTTCGTTATTGAGTTTTTGGAAGTTGGGCTTCACGACTCTTGTTTCCGAAGTTTATGGCCGTGAACGCTGTGTAAAGTGGCCGTCTGGGACCGGGTAGAAGTCTCGCTATGATGCAAACATGTAACCAAACATCTAATTGCAACGTTTTTCTTGTTTGCTTGCATGTGCCGCCGCAATCATTAACTCTGCCAGAACGTGAAATCCGATAACAATGGCGGACGGAAAAATTAGTAGTGGCGTAATTGGCGCTATTGATTTTCTGTGAGGGTAATAGGTGGAAAATTTAGTTGAATAAATCGGGCCTAAATCGTTACTGTAGCGGCATTTGCATTTTCGTTACCTGAAACTTCGAGATTAAATTTTAAAAAATTTGAATGCAATTGGAAAAAATTTTCGATTTTAAGCTCAGTTTTTGAGGTGATTGTGGTTTAGTCGAGGACTTGCCGCCCCCGACCTCAACTCGATTCTTTGTCCTATTCGTATAAATAACTAGATCTTGACGTCAGTACACCATGTGCACGTGGACTTTCATTGTGAGGGCGGGAACCGTGTTCCAGGTAGGTAATCATCAGAAACGGTGAAAGAGCCGCATCGATACTCGTTACTTATTTACAGGGTGATGTAATTGATGACCATCAAATTTAATCAAGTTTATGGACCGTTTAATCAATGTTATTATATTGTAATAGTTCTATAAAACTTTAGCACGTGAGAGCCGATCGTAAAACAGTTTAATCACAGCGCCTGATTGCTCCTCGATGGTGATTTAATTTTATTGTACGAGAGTGCAATGCTTAACGCCCGAATGAATCTGCAACTTCGATTATTCCACCACGTGAAATCCTTTCAAATAAATACCGTGCAATAAAACCAACTCTATTAGACAGCACGGAAACGGATCTCTATTTGTCCGTCCTGGATTTTATTCGTATTCGTCGACTTCCTCTTTGGTATTGAGTTTGACTTATTTTCGCAAATTTCTGCAGTTAGTTGACATTGAAAACATTCCAAAGCGAGTTATATTCTGTTTTTACCGGAAACAAGTATGTGGGCAACAGAAAGCAACTGCATTTTACCACGGAACAATAAGGTAGCTGACCTTGCTATGCCCTGCAATATGTCCATTCCAACAAATAAGAGTGAATGAAAGCTGAAGACTGCAATCTTTAGCAAGAGTTGCATCACTATCAGAAAATAGTTTCTGGTATTAACAAAGACATAAATTTTTGAGGCAAAGCCGTCTGCCCATCATGACGTAAAAATTCATAAAAAAAGTTGAATTACGGAAATGGCAATTTTTTTATAGAGGCTAGGATTAACTCTCTTGAGGCAACTATGAACTATTTCATTGTGACACTTAGTTCAAAACTTTTAATTTTTTAGGTAGCTCTAAACCTTGAGATAAATGGAGGCACATCCGTATTTAAATCATAATGTAAAAATTCATAAAAATTTAACAAACGAATTTACGAAAATGATAGTTTTTTTTTTAAGGAGGTTAGAGTTAGTTCTTTCTGGACAGTTATGAACCAATTTAGTACGACACTTAGTTCAGAGCTTATGATTTTTTAGGTAACTCCAAACCTTGAGGCAAATGGAAACCGAGCTGTGTGGACATCATAATGTAAAAATTGAAATGATTTTTTAAGTACCTCCACACTTTCAGCTAAATCAAGACAAATCCGTGTGCACATCATAATGTAAAAAATCATCCAAAATTAAGAAACGGTTTTACACAAATAATATTTTTTTCTTAAAAGAGGCTACGATTAGTTCTTTCTAGATAGCTATGAACCAATTTAGTGCGACACTTTAGTTCAGAACTTATAATTTTTTAAGTAACTTTAAACCTTGAGATAAACGGAGACAGATCCGTATGCACATCATAATGTAAACATTTATAAAAAATTAAGAAACGAATTTACGAAAATGATATTTTTTTTAAAGAGGCTAAGGTTAGGTCTTTCTAAACAGTTATGAACCAATTTAGTGCGACACTTAATTCAGAACTTATGATTTTTTTAAAGTATCTTTAAACGTTGAAGTAAATGGTGTTCATCATAATGTAAAATTTCATAAAAAATGAAGAAATAGAATTACGGAAGTGGCAATTTTTTTTTATAGAGTCTAGGATTAGCTCTTTCGAGGCAGCTATGAACCATGCGACATTTAGTTCAGGGGGTATGATTTTTTAAGTAATTCCAAACCTTGAGGCAAATGGAGGCAGATCCGTGTGCACGTCATGATGTAAAAAGTTTTAAAAAATTAACAAGCAGCTTTACAAAAGTGATAGGTTTTTCCTAAAGAGGCTAGGAATAGTTCTTTGTAGGAAGTTTGAACCAATTTAGTGCGACAGTTATTTCAGAACTTATGATTTTTTAAGTAGCTTTAAAGCTTGAGGCAAATGAAGATAGAGCTGTATGCCCATCATAATGTAAAAATTCATAAAATATTAAGAAAATAGCATTACGGAAATGTCAATTTTTTCTTACAGAGGCTAGGATTTGCTCGTTAGAGGCAGCTATGAACTATTTTAGTGCGACACTTTGTTTAAAACTTATGATTTTTTAAGTACCTCTACACTTTGAGCCAAATCAAGGCAAATCCGTGTGCACATCATAATGTAAAAAATCATTCAAAATTAAGAAACGGTTTTACAAAAATGATATTTTTTTTTAAAGAGGCTACGATTAGTTCTTTCTAGACAGCTATGAATTAATTTAGTGCGACACTTAGTTCAGAACTTATGGGTTTTGAAGCTTTTTGCGCACGCAATTTTTTTTTAGAGAGAGTATGTTAGTGGTGTCCAGGGAGCTTGGAACTATTTCAGCTCGATATCTCGTTTAAAACTTATGATTTTTTTTATGTAAGTCTTTAGCCACAGAATTTGAATTACATAGTTTTGTTTCTACATTAAATAATCTAGGTATCTGCCAATTTTTAATTTTCTTCAAATTTATCTCGAGATATTGATTAACAAGCCAATTATAACAGTGCATTTATAAAATTTTTTTTGGTTTCACCTCTTTTTCTACGTTGTTTTGAAAGGCCAGGAAGCTTTTCTGTCCCCATCTCTATTAGTTTCTGTCTTCCTTTCTCTTTAGTCTTGTTTCTTCGTTTCAAATCCTCTTCGCGATGCGACTCTTTTATCAGCACTCACAAAACTTCTGCTGCCTCTAACTAATTGCTTTTTTGTCCATCAGGACTCGCTCTGAATTGAAAACAATGAAAACAGGAAGAAAAGTTTCGGCACAACACAAAAGCCCACGATAAACAGATGATACAGTTTTGTGACCTCTTCCTTCATCACTGTGTTGACAACTTAATATGTTTTTAATGGAACTTGAAGCTTTCAACGTTATTCGTGGCGCGCGAAACCCCTTTTCTAATAAAAACGGCTCCAGCTAAATAACTGCCGAATTCAGGAGCGAATCTGGCAATCATCAAAGCCCATTTTCCGCTGCCGCAGCCATAAAAACTGATGTCTCTCTGCCGATGAAGTTGCGACCAGTGCAGCTTTAACAGCTTTTTTACGGGCGACTGCATTTATCGTTAATGTGTGGCGTAAATACAATACATTTTGGACGCCGAAAAGCCCCTAAATGCCAGCGGTTTATTTAGCATCGTCGCTTAAAAAGCTTGAAAAAAGTTGACGATAATTTTTAAACTTATGGCGTCAAAACTAAATAGTTAATAAAAAAATTATAATTAAGATTTATAAATTGTGCGTCACGGGACTAATTGGCGCAAAAAATGGACGTGGGAGTCGTTTTGAAGCTGTCCCAACGTTTTCTTGATTAAGAAGCGCTGCCATCCTTAATCTTCGCCCTCGCCGTCATCATTGCGTTGGCCGCGGTCCAAGCGGCCGTAATTGGGGCCCATCAGTTCGGCACGTGCCATATTCAAGTTCAAACTCGACGACTCGTCCTCGACAAATCAATATTGACCAGAGCTTTTGTTGCATCGACATAAATACCTACAACATAAATTCGTAAAAAGCTTTGATGAATTTCGAGCTTAATCAACGCGGCCGGGCACGTGACCAACCCCCGGAGCAACAAGTGTCCATAACTACGAAGTTACGTACGACGACGTTAAAGTAAGACCTTTTTCAGGGGTGGTCCTGAAAGCTTCTTCTTCGCGGTGGTTGACCTGCCGTTCACCCCCCGCTAATTCGGCAATAAGTTCGGCAGCGTCGAGAAAAAACAACAATTTGTTTTCATTACCGCCGCCCGAACTGCCGTAATTCGCTTTTATTAGACTTTTATTTGCATTGGAGTTTAGTGGGGGGTTTGGTGGGGGACGGGGGGTTGTTGCGAGACGAAGAGAGTAGTTTCCGGGCGATTTTTATTGCAATCCGGACCAAATTTCAATTTACACTTGGAGATGGGGGGTTGGTTTGGGGAACCCCGCGTTCGTGACGGGGCGGCGGCCGGAATTTAATTAATAATAAATTCTACTGAGTGTCAAAATGGGGATGAAGTACATTGGGTTTTAACGAGGTTCTTCCGCTGGCGTGACTCCACCTAACCAACGGCTAATGCTAAACAACTAGCAAGTTCCAATTTCAAAGGAAGCGATTGTTTGGATATTGTAAGGTACGGCAGGTCCGGTCCTGCTCAAATTTTATCAGTCATAATTTTTTTAACGTTTTCAACAATTGTACTGAGGAAAGGGGAGCGGGGAGAACATTTACATTGCATAAGCATTTATTATGTAAGAGCTCGAAGCTCAGATTACTCTTCTGATTACATTTTTGCATATCATCCAGTTAACAAGTCTTTGGAGAATAGGAGCATTCACTAGGCAACAAAGTTTCATATCAAACTTGATGTTCCAACCACCAGTCTTGAAATCTGTAAAACTGCAGTCTTCAAACTTTGTTCAGTTAACTTGTTTTTAAAATGGCTCAATTGGGGGTGCAATGTTGACTCTCTTTAACGAGGACTACATAAATATTGTGCAGTTGATTGAAAATTCCATTTCAGAACAAATTTGCAGCTGTAAGTATGTAATTAATTTCTTCGAAATTCAGCGTCGAATTTTCGTTCCATCTAAATTCACCCGAAATAATGCATTTCAGAAAATGTTTATTTTTATTACACGAGCACCAAGCGCTTCAGCCCCATATTTTACCCGCGAGCCCACATTTCCATTCAAAACTGTGCAGTTGCAGACTTCCGCGCTTAAAGCCCCACAACTCAGCGAATTTAAATGCGTCCCTTATTCATTTCGGTCAGCAGCACTACCCCGCGATGCATTTGAATAAATTTGTTCAGCAAAAATATTTTTTTTACCACCCCCGACGAAGTCTTCCATCCACTTTTTCTTTTCCCGCTATCTCGGCCTTTATGCGAATTGGCGACTGAAAAATTTCGTCAACCATCACAAAATAATTTTTTTCAGAAGACTCATTATCGTTTCAATGCAGAGCCTTTCAATTTGCTGGTTCAGTAGCGGCACGGTCATGAGAGCGTCAATAATTCCAACTAAACGCTTTTCATAGACGCTTAAGCTATCGAAGCAGGCAGAGGAGCTTTAACGAAGTTTAACGATACTCGAAAACTGTTTACAATCGCACAAGCACACTCCGTTACAAACTTTATAACGTCTACAATCAAGAAGGCGAATCACGTTCAAAAACCCGCCAAATTTTTTTCCCGACCAGCCAGTTTATGTTCTCGACAATCAACTACTGCAGTAAAATTTTGAAACTTTGTAGTTACAAAAGGGGGTTGTGGTGATACGAGTAGTAAATGGGGAAAATAATATGCTAATGGTATATTTCTCGAAATTACAACTGAAGAGGCGTTCATCGTGGCAGAAATTTCCGAGGTGGTGGATGATTTCGCTGGCGATTGAATCACCAAACTCGGTGTCCCCAAGCGCCGGTCCAGCCGGTGTGTGCGCCCCAGGCGGGGGCGGCGACGATGGCGGCGGGTCTAGTGACGATGGTGGCGCCCCAACTGGGGGCGGCAATGATGCCCGCTTGGACTGCGGCCATAGCGAGGACGACGACGAGGGCGAAAATCAGAAATTTCATGGTGTAGCTATTTGGACGTTGTTGGAGGATTGATGGCGTTCGATAATTCCCAACGAGTATTTATAGCGACGGGGGATTTTTCTAAATAACAACACCGCCCTAGGTGTGTACCATTTACATATTGGGATTGCTAACGGCTGACATTTACATTTTCTAATTAAAACGTTTTTTTCTCCATCACCCTATGAATTACACAAGGAATTGTCGCGATGTGACAAAGCGCCATCTCACACTCTGTTTAATTATGCATTCGGCTCAAGTGCGACTCAAGGGCGCTAAGTTAGAAAAAAACAACCGCCTGGGGAATTGTAAAAATGGCGGATTCGCCACCTTGGCGATTTGCTATTGTAATTGAAATCTAGTCGAGATGGAAGGATTTTTCTTGTTGTTAGGTGTTTTCTGACTGTTTTATTTTGGCTGCCAGCCGAACGAAAAATGCGATAGATAAAAGGATATTGCGAGTTTCGTGTAGGCGAGACGTCGCCTTGAGGCGAACTATTGTCAATGACATTGTTATCGGTGCCGTTTCATTAGTTACGTTTTTAAATCGATCGAAGAATTTATTTATGTTACCAGGGAAGTTTTAGAGGCAATATTTCATTTCCTGGATTTGAATCATTAAAATAAAGTCCCGAATTAGGAGTTGGACCGGAACTTTCAAACTTTAAATTGGTGTTTGCTTTCATCTAATAACCATTCATCTGAGAACCGGGTTTTTTGGGATTTTTTACCTTCTTGCTCATCAGCAATAGTGGTAAGGATTTTAATTTTTTTTAATGTTTCGAATTGCCGAATTACTTGTAACCAAATTTTATTTACCTTTAGATCATGGTAGGAACGTTGTTTTCACTTCTTCTCTAAAATCTGTAACAAAGATAAAGATATTTTAAAATGGGGGCCATAATAGAAGAAGAATTCAGAGAACTAATGACGTATTGATGGACTTTTTAACAATTTGTACTATTTAGTAGAGAACTCAGCTTAGTGTTGCACTGGAGTTTTTTTTTTAATCTTTTTTTCAGCTGGGTTTTCCACTATTTTCCGACTTTTTTCCAATTTGCTTAATTGTATATTGAAATTTTCCTAAAGAAGCTGCTTATGGAGCCTAAAATAATATGGGACGAAATATAATGTACACTAAATTAAACCATACATCCCTTGCACTGTCCACCAGAAAATTTAATGAGCATCAAAAAATCTAAATAAAACCTACATAATTATACATCAGAAAATGAGAACATCACCACTAAAATAACTATGCTGCGTATTGTTTTACCATTGGTCACATTTTAAATTCTATATGTCTATCAATGTTACTAAATGTTCACCAAATTTAGAACGCTCAAGTTACGCGTCCGTGCTGTACATAATAAATATTTGCGCTATCCATTTATATTTAGTGTTTCTCCAAATGACTATTTGTGCGTCAAATAATTAATCTGTTACTCCAAAAATGAAATAAGCTCGCGCATCTCTCCTTGCCGCTTGGGCTTCCAGACAAGAGGCACCCAAAAAAAGTTTTGTACAAGGTCAGTTTAGGGCCTTGTAATTTTTTTTTAAAGCACGATTAGAAATTACCACTAAAAGAAGTTTTACGTTTTACATAATGCAAGCCAATTACAGCAAAGCATTTATATATTACGGAAATCAATATCTTTTTTTGTGCAAACCACTTCTATTTTTACTCTTATTTTCCTTGCCCTAGCACATCTACATCTATAATTTTGCATAAAATTATTTACCATTTGCACAACATTTTATTGTTTGTGTATTTTTGATCAACAAATAGTATTTTTAACTGCTAAATAATATAAGACACTGTCGAAAATTGAATATCTGGGTATTATGTTAGAATTAAATGCGGAATAAAATTTGATGAACATTAAGTATTTATGGTCAACAAAAGTTATTTTGGCGAACAAAATATATAAGAGGCCAGCATTATGTCAATATTTGGTTGTCGCTTTAAGATTATGTATTTTCTTAATTTTGGTGATTATTTAGTATTTTTGGGAAATGAAAGAATTTTTTTAAATGAAAATATTGGGTAAATTTGGTAGACTGTTAAATACGACCCAAATAATATTCAAGTCTTTGTATTAATGACTCTTTTTTATCCACCATGCATTAAACATTTCTGGCGTATTGATGAGCTATTTCAATGATTGAAAATGTGAAGCTAATTAATAAATCATAACTAGATGTTGCACTGCCTCAAAAGAGTTGTCATCCTCTTCTTAAGACAATACTACGGTTTTGTAACTTGTTGGTAATTTTTTTTCTCCACCATTTGTCGACTCTATATTTTGCCAAACGGTAAGCTAAGTAAAATTCAGATCTTTGCTAATTAGACGTTGTCCTGGAATAGTTTGAAGGTTCCAGGACAAGCTTATTATTGCTTTCCTAAAAAAATATTTTTGGAGGTTGTAAGTCACGATGGCGAAGAAGCTAGAAATATCGTCTGTAAGAAAGGCTAAGATTAAGATTAACGGTTCATTTAATTTAATAAACTATGCACTAAACATGCTACTGAACAATTTTTTTCAATTTAAGTTTTTTCAAGGAGCTAGTTCAACATTTTAGGCTCGAGAGTTCACCTAATTAAGGAAAGTACTCGTTTGCAATTCACGTAACGCGGTGTGTTATTTCAATCGATCTGCGTGCCTGAGATTCTATTAAACGATAATAACATATTATAGCAGCACGTCAAGTTCCACAAACAGCGCCGGAACAGAAATCTGGAATTGAATTCTATACGAATTCGACTATAATGACTCCTAATGTTGATTCCCCCATCTCATTTGTGCCGCACCCACCCATTATTAATGCCATTTAACCCATTCAACTCGCTGACGAACCAAAACTATATTATCATTAAATTTCGAAAGTTCTTTTCTTAGATTACGCCTACGCGTCATACAAATGGAGAATACTCTAGTTCAACAAGGACCGTAACTCCATGGAAATTGTAGCTCAAATTGCATCATAATTAATTATTGTCGCAACTACATAAATAATTTTTATTCCGGTGCTTTATCAAGGAGAGTGGTCTGAATTTTTGCTATAAATATCAATGGAGCCAACAGCAGAATCAGAAGTTCTATAAAACTCAATCAATCACAATGCTGAAGCACATCGTTTTCGTCCTGGCCGCCATCCTGGCTGCAGCGCCCGCCAGCTTCTTCGTGTCTCCAGCTGCCATCGCTGCAAGCCTCCTAAAATACGACGTTATCAGACTTTGGGTCATTTAGGGTTAAACCCCAACACCAGTTCTTGATTTTGTTAATGAAGCAATGTGTTGAGCAACCCTGGCACCGAGCCAGCCGCAGTCAGTAACATGCAGAAATTAACATTATGTCGCGATATTACTTATCGTTGCACTGGACCCCGGTGGTTGTTCTCGTTATATGCATTTAAGACGACCCCATCAAAGTTTGAGTACTGCTGCGACATCGACCATTTCTCTAATCCTGTTTGGAACAACTTTCCCAACTGAATTGTGTCGTGACACGTTAAGAAGAAAACTATAATAAGTCTTCCTTTTCGTTTGGCGCCCTTGCGATAATTATTAGCGTCGCAAGATTGATCGAATTTAGCCACTCAAGTGCTTTTTGTCCGGTTCGGAATTAAATTTGCGTCTCGCTTCGATAAAACTAGTGGGATGGTAGTCGCCGCGACGCCTCCATTGCATAAAGCTTAAAACGTCGCTTAATTGAAATTCTGGCGGCACTCCCAAACTGGCGGTGCCCCCATTAATGTATTCAGCCCCTACGTGAATAAATCAGACGGTCGCGTGTCCCGTCGACATTGCGATAACGCGGATGGTACTGTCATGGTACAATCATCAGTGTCGTGCTGGCCGGACGTCCCTCTCCAAAATGCGACAGGGGTAATTACCATCTGCAATGGCGTAAACGTGATGCGCCATCGATTATCCACGGCGCTACAGAAAAAAATCTGCAACGTTTTGACGTCATCATCACGACTTGAGTTTTTTTAGTGGAAGAAACTTAGGACGCCACTGGTTTAGTTGTTACAATTATTGCGGATGATTTATTCGAATTTGATCGACTGTTTAGTGATAGTGGACGAATTCTTCGGAAATAACACAATGTTATTTAGCGATTATTCGACGATGGTCCGGGCGTTATGGCGTAATTGCGGAAAAGTTCTTCTTGAAACGATGCCAAGAGTCGAGGAGCCAAGCCGCGGTTTTCCGGAATTTGCCCTAATTGACCGCGACCATCTTGCCGGCTTTTTTGAAACGGCGGATGATTAAGGGGAGTTTTGACCCTCGCTTCGTTTATTAACTATTTACACAAAAGCATACAATGCATAATAATGTCTGCTGGTTATTAATTAACTAATTAGGGCGCACTTTAAGGGTTGGTGGTTTCCTGAGGATAGTTGGAGATGACCACTGAAACGTCAAGGACATTAATTTTAATTTAATTTGTCATGCGATGAGTTGTCTGAAACTCCCTAGGGAGCGTCCTAAACATCCAGAAATTTTATCAGAAGGTAAGTTTTCTGAAAACTCACTTTGATACCCTGAGAACATATCTTCTGAAGAAGGTTGCGAGAAGACAACTCAAATGCCAAGAAAATTTAAAAGAAAATAATTACCGAAGCTTCACTTTATTTTCAGACAACATACCGTCTGACGAAGATTGCGGCAGGACAATAGAAGCATCAATAAAAATTACAACTTATCATAAGATAAGTTTTTGAAGCTCTACTTTTGTATCAGAGAAAGGTTTTGAGAAATTAAGGAAAGTATCAATAAAAATGGGAGCAAATATAATGTACACCAAATTAAACCATACATTTCTGGCACTGTCCACCAGAAAATTTAATGAGCATCAAAAAATCTTAATGGAACTCAAATTATTATACTTCAGAAAAGGAGAACAGCACCACTAAAATAACTATGCTGCGTATTGTTTTACCATTGCTTACATTTTAAATTCTATATGTCTATCAATTTTACTAAATGTTCACCAAATTTAGAACGCTCAAGTTACTCGTCCGTGCTGTACATAATAAATATTCGCGCTATTCATTTATATTTAGTGTTTCTCAAAAAAACTACTTGTGCGTCAAATAATTATTCTATTACTCCAAAAATGAAAAATGCTCGCGCATCTCTCTTGCCGCTTGCGCTTCCAGACAAGAGGCACCGAAAAAAGTTTTGTACAAGGTCAGTTCAGGGCCCTGTATTTTTTTTAAAGTACGATTAGAAATTACCACTAAAAGAAGTTTTACGTTTTACATAATGCAAGTCAATTAACACAAAGCATTTATATATTACGGAAATCAATATCTTTTTTTGTGCAAACCACTTTTATTTTTACTCTTATTGTCCTTGCCCTAGCACATCTGCATCTATAATTTTGCATAAAATTATTTACCATTTGCACAACATTTTATTGCTTGTGTATTTTTGATCAACAAATAGTATTTTTAACTGTTAAATAATATAACACACTGTCGAAAATTAAATATCTGGGTATTATGTTAGAATTAAATGCGGAATGAAATTTGGTGAACATTTAGTATTTATGGTCAACAAAAGTTATTTTGGCGAACAAAATATATAAGAGGCTAGCATTATTTCAATATTTGGTTGTCGCTTTAAGATTATGTATTTTCTTAATTTTGGTGGGCATTTGGTATTTTTGGGAAATGAAAGTATTTGTTTGAATGAAAATATTGGGTAAATTTGATAGACTGTTAAATACCATCCAACAAAAATTACAATTTATTAGGAAAAGTTTTCTAGAAGTTCAATAATATCAGACAACATGTCTGCGAAAGAAGAGCGCCTCTAAGATGATCGAAACGTCAAGGAAGAACGTAATTTAAGTCAATTATGTTTATTTATTATTTTCCATTCTCTCTATAGGCGACATGTCTTCATTACAAAGACTTTTAATGAATGTTTTTATATTTTTGCCCATTAGTTTTGTACGACACTTCCAAAATGAACGCACTTCACTATTGAGTGCTTTAATTTGCCGACAGTTGCGCGTTAACCAGCGCACTTTTAATAATTTCTAGAAACGGCACTCTTGTGACCGAAAATGGCCTTTTCCAGCAATTTTGTTGGCCGAATCCTGTACGTCCGTTTGCTTTTTTGTTTGTTCATCGTACTCCGTTGGCCGCATTATTAATTTAAAACGCAATATTTCCGCGTTGGCTGGGAGCAAATTGCTCCATAAATCCGATAAAAACGTGCATTTCCGCATAGCGTGGCCGAAAAGCCCGTTTCATTTGCCCTTCTTGCCTCTTTCATCACCAAATTTCAAAGCAATATCTGCTGATCGGTCCGTTTGATTGATCCCGTCTCAGTTTCGGGATTGCCACCACAAAAGTCAAAGCGGTGTCGGAAATGGAAAGTGACGCCAATCGGTTGCGTCCATTCGTGTTTATTAAGCGATTGCCGGGGCTAAAGGCGGATATTGGGTTTTATCGGGAAGTCGATAAAAATAATATTTTCATGCGGCAAAAGGGGTCACCAAAGTGTATTAAATGCAAATTGGAACCAGGATTCGTCTCGGAGACCGAGGGACCAACCCCGGCGATTATCCAGGGCGCCGCCTGCTTACACAACTCGCTGCGAATCATGGATATTTTTAAATTACCCTTTCTGTTATTAATAAATAATAATTTTATTTATTCACGAATGTGTTCAATATTCATCGTGGTGATAGGTCTCCCATATCGCACCTGAACGACAGTCAGGGAGGGACATGCATGCTAGATTGATGTGCCGTAAATTGCGTCGTAACGATAGCTTGATGCATGTGGGAAATGACGTGTGAGTTCGATAAGGTGAAATAGGAAAAAGAGAAACAAGAATGAAGGTAACATTATCGAATAAAAATGAATAAATAATAATAGAGGAGTTAATAAAAATGAAAGTCTGCTGAGCAAGTGGTTAACCAATGTGAAATGCAGGGAAGGTTTTACAGCATTTTACCGCTCGTAATAAATAAAAATCCGTTTTAGAGGTAAACAATCCACTTTCAATCATAGACGGCACGTTTGTCGTTAAAAACCTATTTGCAATGCACACACCGTCATTATGGTTCTTGTTCACAGCGCCACCGCACCGTAATCGCTTTATCGCGTTACCAACCCCACCGGCGGCCATTAAAGCATTTACATGTGCATTAATCGCAATTCAGAAAAATTACACTGGAAATCCGCCTCTGTTCATCCGCCAATTCAGCCGGATCGCTCGGTATTCCGAAATCCGCCTGTAGCCGGTAAATTTTTAATTTGCCTCCCCGAAATTATTCATGCCCCGTCAACCCGTTTCACTCTCTGTTTTGTTTGTGCGTTTGAAATAATTGCGAAATTAAACATTCCGGGAATCGCGCGCGAAGCGCTTTTATCGTTGGCGGCGGCAAAAGGTTGCGCGATCGCGTCAAGGATGCCGAGGTGTAGGTTCCCGTTTTGACGGAACGCCGGGGGAAAGTTTCCCGTTTTAATCGCAGACGGGAGAAATAAAAGTTTCCGGGGGAGTTTAGCATGACGGATTAGGGCGCATGTGGCGTATTGGTCCCTCGCGATGCAAACACCGGACGGATTTAACTTCTCCCAAGTTTTACCGCGACAGGTCCATGAGAAGTTTTGTACCTGGTGTTTTGGAAGTCATCATCCACTGACTGTGTTTCTTCGGGATTAGCGAACCGAATCGGTTGCTCCGTCAACTTGAAAAATCCCAACTAAACGCGGGCGACGAGAATCGAGGTTATCGACAAATGGCGGATGCGCCGGGTGAATTTGACCTCGCGCTTCAAACCTTTCTCCTATTTTTGTTGTCATTTTTGCCGGCCTTGCTCGCGATTCTCCCTCCGAACTGTCAACCGATATCAATATTGAAATCGACGTGTTCATTCCGATCAAGTTACGGGCTCTATGGCGGCGCCCTCTTCACATCCTTTCGACAGCTCACCTCTCAACGTAAGACGCGCTTAACAAAGGGCTTTTAGTAAATTAGGGCATCAATAAAGGGGGCTATTAGCGGGCGGTTGGGGGCGATCATTAATCAAATCGACGAGATTGCCGATGTTGGCTCAGACAGTTTTTCAGTCGTCGCGAAAATTTTGCGATGATTAAAAACGGACGAGTCGCTCCGCTTTCCTAATTGGAGTAATAACGTAATTCGAAACTGGCAACCGGTCGCTATTCTTGGACCATTAATCACGCAGACATCCCCAAGGATCCTCGGTTTGTTATCGACGAACGCTCTAACGTATCGGTTTCTTGTTCTAGTCGCAATTAAAAGGGATGATTTTGTTCGCGTTTACGGAGGCGTCCTCCTCGTTGAGAAATTGTTCCTGTTCTTTAGAAATTGATGGTTTTGGGACTCAGGTGTTCTGCCGTTTCAAACTGCAACCGTTAAAAAAGCTGCCACGTTTTAATTAACGTTGTTATGTTCAATCGGTAATAGATTTCCGTGCTGTGTTTCAGATTCAGGTGATTTATGGTGGAAATTTGAATGACCCCGTATAATTATGATCGGGCAAATGAAATTGATTTGATGGGTCGCGATATGTGTTCCGTTACCAGGAACGTGGTTCGTTTATAGTTCATTGTTGTGGTTCACGTTGCACTTATCATGCAGTTAATAATTATTAATCGATATCTACTAACGAAGGCTTTTGAACGTATCCCCCTTTGGCGCTTTGTAAGGGAGGTTCGTTTCCCTATGCGACTCATCGACTGGTAGTATAATTACAACACTTGGTTCATTCGCGCCAGGAACCGTTACGGAACCACATTAACTGAAGACTAGGAAATTATTAATAACAAATGCAAGTTACCGACGTAGTCACTGACTCCACCAAAAAGGTTTCTAAAAAGTAGAATGGCCATTTCAGCTTCATGCTTTCAGGTGCTAGGTGCTTTCAGCTATGGTTGGAGTAGAGAAGTAACAATTCCTCGGTGTGTGCGAACTTCTTTGTATAATTTTTTACTTTTGTTGCCTCTCGACTCTAGCGGCAGCTGCAAGTCAGTTTGAGTGGCTATTCCATCCCTTACGAAAGTTGTGTTTACGCCTCATTTACCCGCACACATATAAACACAACTCAAGCATTGAAAATTGAATGCAACGACCCAACAGCTTATTAAAACTTATTGAACTATAAGAATAAAAATTTTTGTGCTTAAGCTGGAGATGGGTAAGGCAAAATAGTAATAAAGCAATTAAGCTCAGATGTTACAAAACTGCCACTAGAAACTCTTGTTCATAATTGCCGATAGGTTACGAATTTAAAAGAAGTTTTTAAATTTTTTCCGCAACTTTATAATTCTGAAGATTTCCGATTGAAAGACGCATTTTTCAAATAATCTCTTTTGGCTATATTTCTGAATAATGTCTAGAATGACTAAAACCAGGTCAGATGTCGGTGGGTCTGAATTTTTCCTAAATGTGGAAAATAGTGTTAAGTACCTTGCGTTATAAGAAATTCCAAGAGCTTCATGAAGTTTAATATTGAAGTTTAAAGTTTTGCAGGAACTCTAGTTGAGTTTCGGAATGCAGTTTGGCCCCATTAAATTAACTCCGTAAACAGAATTAATACCGACGAGTTGAAGATTCCCGTCACGTTTGCCATCAGTTGCCTCGATAATGGCCAAATTAAGAGAAAAACATCGCCGATCGTTTAGATACATATCTGAGCGTTATTAGTAGCGCTATCTGCGCCCCTAACGTTTTCACGAGCCCGTTTCGTACTTAAGAAAATCCTCTCCTTTCAGGAGTCGTGCGCGCGGATCGCCTTAACTTTTCCATGAAACGAATGCGCCTGCAAACATATTGATTCACGATAAAATAACCCGTCCGGAAGTGATGCTTCCACCACTTTGATTGTCGGCGGAATTTACAACACGAAAAGAAAGAAATGTTTCCTGCCTTGCGACTCTCGAATAAAATTGCTGAAATTGATGGCGCGTCTCGGCTGGTTCGAGAACTGCCGTGTCATAACTAGGATCTCGCCGTTTAATTCTGTAATTTAGTTCGAAAACCGACAATTAAAAGCTGATATTTCGAGAGCCGCCAACGCAAGCAGAAAATTGCGCGTAAAATCGAATTAAAACGTCTCTGCGGCAATCCCGGCCGGAATTCCACTTCGGACTTTTAGAAAAAACGCATTTTAGGTCGCAATTAGGTTGGCCGACGTCGGGTTGTTGGATCTTTCTAGAACACGCCGGTGGTGGTATTTTTGTCTTTTGTACATCACGGAATTACAGGGTCGGACACGATGGAAACGTACGTGGGCAACGGCGCGATCGATGTCTGGATTTATTGCCTGGCTTCCACGACGTGCGTTATCAGAACGGCCGTAAACAAAACTAATATCAATATATACTTCCTCCTGTTTGTTTCTACCGGTTTTAAGGCGACCGTCCCTTGATAACGACCCTCGTGATCTACGCCGCCTCCCCATATCTCTCCTCGATCCGACCTTATCGCCCCGACGATTTTTCAGGTTATTTTAGAAGCTACAACGGTAATTCGGGACGTCGCTTCCCAACTGAGGAAAATATCCGCGAAGAAACGACTTAGTAAAGGGAACAAATATAATGTACACCAAATTAAACCATACATCCCTTGCACTGTCCACTAGAAAATTTAATGAGCATTAAAAAATCTAACTGAAACCCAAATTATTATACATCGGAAAATGAGAACACCACCACTAAAATAACTATGCTGCGTATTGTTTTACCATTGCCTACATTTTAAATTTCATATGTCTATCAATTTTACTAAATGTTCACCAAATTTAGAACGCTCAAGTTACGCGTCCGTGCTGTACATAATAAATATTCGCGCTATCCATTTATATTTAGTGTTTCTCAAAAAAACTATTTGTGCGTCAAATAATTATTCTATTACTCCAAAAATAAAATTTGCTCGCGCATCTCTCCTTGCCGCTTGCGCTTCCAGACAAGAGGCACGCGAAAAAAGTTTTGTACAAGGTCAGTTCAGGGCCCTGTATTTTTTTTTTAAAAGCACGATTAGAAATTTCCACTAAAAGAAGTTTTACGTTTTACATAATGCAAGCCAATTACAACAAAGCATTTATATATTACGGAAATCAATATCTTTTTTTGTGAAAACCACTTCTATTTTTACTCTTATTTTCCTTGCCCTAGCACATCTACATCTATAATTTTGAATAAAATTATTTACCATTTGCACAACATTTTATTGCTTGTGTATTTTTGATCAACAAATAGTATTTTTAACTGCTAAATAATATAAGATGCTGTCGAAAATTAAATATGTGGGTATTATGTTAGAATTAAATTCGGAATAAAATTTGGTGAACATTTAGTATTTATGGTCAAGAAAAGTTATTTTGGCGAACAAAATATATAAGAGGCTAGCATTATGTCAATATTTGGTTGTCGCTTTAAAATTATGTATTTTCTTAATTTTGGTGAGCATTTAGTATTTTTGGGAAATGAAAGTATTTTTTTGTATGAAAATATTGGGTAAATTTGGTAGACTGTTAAATACGACCCCTTAATAAATATCTTCGCGCTTTCAAACTTTGCCATCGTTTTTGTATTTTTTGTACGTTGGATTTTGTTTTGTCTTAGCGCTACTTTTCCACCTATACCATCCGCTTCAGTTCAAACACCCCTAATCTAGTTGTTCTATCTGCAGCTGGCCCTTGGGTGCATGCCAGCGTTAAATCCGCTTCCCCGGTTCCGCTTTCACGTTGGCAATAGCGCCGGGGTCAACATAACCTTGTTTGTGCAGTCTGGGGCGTTGTGCCCTCCACCGGGGGCGCTGATTTATACGCAAGTGCTTCCATTCTCAGCGGGTACAGTTCGCACGGACAGTTCCGTGAACCGAACAAGATCGGGGGATTTGTATCAAGAGACAAGAAGTGAAATGGAATACTGCGTCGAGTCAATTTCATTTGCATCGCAAAGCCTCACCCTCCAAGAGAACGGGGCGCGAACGACGGCCTTAAACGGAATCGGGGAAATGGGGCCGTTAAGGCAAAATGTTTACGGGGCCGACGCCGGCATCTTAACCTAATTAACGGAAAAATCCATAAGGAGATGCAGCCGCGTTCGGCGTCAACAATTCGCATTCGCGGAAGTTTCGACTAATAGCTGCCATCAGAAAGAATGGCAACAATATTGGATAGTCGCAACTTTTTTCTTAGGAAGATTACGTTCCAAACCTTCGGCTGTTAAGTTTGGACGGAAAATAGAAACGCTTGATTCGAGTGGGTGCCGGTAAATTATTGGGTTACGATACAGATGGCGGCGAATGGTGGAGGCGCCGGGAGAAGATTCTCTTCGATTTTCACCGATTTTGTTGTGAAGTTATCGAAAACTGGAGGTGATGGCATTGGCATGCCTGTTTAACAACTTGCTTGAACGTTCCAAGATGTGTAACGAGAAATGTTGCAACATTTTTACAACTGCATCAGTAAGGTTGTGAACCACATCCCATTGAGCAAGCCATTAAGGTTGCAAAATAAAAGTCGCACTAAACCAATTCAAGTGAGTTCTATTACCAGCAAAATAAAGCTCTTTCTGTCCAGTCTAAGTAAATAAAGTTTGACTTTAAATTAGGTCGATGAAACCGTTATTGACAAATAGTGGACGGCACCCAATTAGGCCAAAACTTTATTTATGTTTTACTAGTTTATTGTTGTTTAATAATGGGTTGTATTTAACATTCTATCAAATTTATCCAATATTTCCATACAAAAAAATACTTTTATTTCCCAAAAATACTAAATGCTTACCAAAATTAAGAAAATACATAATCTTAAAGCGACAACCAAATATTGACATAATGCTGGCCTCTTATATATTTTGTCCGCCAAAATAACTTTTGTTGACCATAAATACTAAATGTTCACCAAATTTTATTCCGCATTTAATTCTAACATAATACCCAGATATTTAATTTTCGAAAGTGTCTTATATTATTTAGCAGTTAAAAATACCATTTGTTGATCAAAAATACACAAGTAATAAAATATTGTGCAAATGGTAAATAATTTTATGTAAAATTATAGATGTAGATGTGCTAGGGCAAGGAAAATAAGAGTAAAAATAGTAGTGGTTTGCACAAAAAAAATATTGATTTCCGTAATATATAAATGCTTTGCTGTAATTGGCTTGCATTATGTAAAACGTAAAACTTCTTTTAGTGGTAATTTCTAATCGTGTTTTAAAAAAAGATTACAGGGCCCTGAATTGACCTTGTACAAAACTTTTTTTGCGTGCCTCTTGTCTGGAAGCGCAAGCGGCAAGGAGAGATGCGCGAGCATATTTCATTTTTGGAGTAATAGAATAATTATTTGACGCACAAATAGTTTTTTTGAGAAACACTAAATATGAATGGATAGCGCGAATATTTATTATGTACAGCACGGACGCGTAACTTAAGCGTTCTAAATTTGGTGAACATTTAGTAAAATTGATAGACATATAGAATTTAAAATGTAAGCAATGGTAAAACAATACGCAGCATAGTTATTTTAGTGGTGATGTTCTCATTTTCTGATGTATAATAATTTGGGTTTCATTTAGATTTTTTGATGCTCATTAAATTTTTTTGTGGACAGTGCAAGGGATGTATGGTTTAATTTGGTGTAGGTACATTATATTTGTTCCCTTTAATAATAGCTTGGATACAAAATACATTATGCTATCTATAATGCCTGCGCGGGCCATAAAAGTTTCATAAAGTTGCGTAAAGTAAAATGCTTAACAACGAGCTTTTTCCAGAATTTCTTCCTTCATTTTAACAGTAAACTACTCTTTGTTTAAAAAAATAAAAAATACGTAATTTTACGAAACAGATTAGTAAACATAAAATTTTGTATGCATCACGGCCATTGTTTGATGCTTATATCTCTCGGGCGACTTTAAAATCCTCGGGCCAGGGGTCCTTGGACCCTTGGTTCTTAAACTTGTCGCTCTCAGAAGGCGACCTTCACTTTACCAAAGAAATCGCACTAAACTAATTAATTAATGCAAATCGAAAACTGTTAAATGTCGCTTCTTTTCGCAAGTAAGTTCGTTGGGGCGAATGACTCGTTAATGGCGATTGGGGGAGGCGTCGGGCGAATCTGACCTACCCTACATTTCTCCGCTTCTTCAATAATGTGGTATTATCGATTTATCCACCGTTTGCTGGTTTGGAAAGAAGCTGGTAATGGCACTGACATTAATTCTCTATGGCCATCACAATTGAAGGAGTTTCGTGCTATGATTGGCATTTGGGAAATACAATTTTGTTTCTAGTACAAAGCCGGGTTGTATAATTAATCACGCTAGAGTTGCCCATTGATTTGGATGCGTCACGATAACGTTTAACAACGAAAACGTTCTAAATCCGCTCCGGAAACGTCCGGTTTTCACGTTGGCTTCATGCCTTGAAGACGATCCTCGTATAACAACGCGCTTACGGGAGTTAAGTGATAGAAGGCTGGATTGAGATATCGCTTGGGCTTGTGTAAGACGACTGTACGTTATGCAGATAGACCATCAGCTGTAAAGCACCTCGTATCTATCTCTGCTACCCTTGCTGCACGTAACATCCTATGTGGCATATTGTCTGGCCGATGTTGTGATAACGGCGGACAATGTGACGCGATTCATTCCTCTTTTCACCTCGCTGTTTGACTGATCAATATGGACGTGCCATGATCCATCGGACAGGATTGTGAAGGTTTTGCAAAATCTGTCTCTGCGAGCTTTATCCGTTATTTAGGGCTCCAAACACGTGTCAGAATTCGGGGTTGTGCCGATACCGCAGTTTCGGATAATGTAGTACATAATTTATACGTTCCTGCAACCCCGTTGTGATGATGGCTCTCGATCACGCCAATCCATACGTGAAACTATCCGAGACCCCCGATTCCACGAATCGTCGTTACCGAGGATCGCTTGTTCCGATTAAGTGACTCAATTTTAGCAACATTTGATCCGCAGAAACAAACTGCTTGTTGCTCCTGCATCTCGCGGCTCGGGTAAGAACCTGAGTGGAAGCTGCGCGCCGTCCGGGCTTTAATGGCGCATATTTTACAAAAATAATTAAAAGGATAAGAGCCCGACCGGCCGAATTAAAGAGAGTAACGCGATATTCCCGGAGTGGTTGTAGACTTTTCGGGTAAAAATAGGTCAAAGTGGGTGCTTGCGTCCTAAATTAATGCTAATTAAATTCACGTGCTTGACCCAAAAAAATCGCCCAGTAAAGAAGTCCCGATCTGTCGCCTTTCTAATCAAAATTGAAACGCAGCGGCGACCTCTCGATATCAAACATAACGAGTGCACGCTGTCTCCTTTTAAGTAATTAACTTTTCGCGCCTCACGGGGGTTCCGTTGTAAAAACGGGAAGGGTGACTGGAATCGGATTAAATGCAATATTAGCGGCGCAAATTGCGTCGATTCGGGAACCGTCAATATTTTTAGGAATTAATTATTTCAGGAGATCTAATTTTGTTAACAACCCTCGAACCCGGGTTCACCGATGTCACGTTTGGTCCCGAAAACAGTCGTAAAGCCGGCGCATCACGCGATTGGTTTCTCTTTAAAATTTCACGAGTCGCTTTTCGATCGGGTTGGAACAAAGTTATTGTTAAAAGTCCAGAAATGGCGCTGAAGTCTGGAAATTTTTGTTATGGTTCGAAATGGGGCGACGATTTGAATTTTGATCCCGGGGCCAACGTCCTCGGTTACCGACTTCATTTTGTTTGATTCGATCGAAAATGGGGCCGGGTTTATGGGATTCGTCTCTAGGGTGCCGGACGGTTTCCACTTTTTCCCTGCTACCCTCGTAAATCTTCGAGACAATGACGGCATAATTTGCGAGTATGATTGCGATGCCTCCAATTTATTGCCGGTTATTCCAGACGAAAATTTGTAATTTGAAAAGTTTCGTTCGGGTTATCGAGCGCTGGATGGAAAGTAATTTTGGAAGTTTGGAATGAATGGTAATGAAGTATGATGCGCCGTTTTGCTACTGTCACACGCACTTACGCACTTGGAACAACTTCTAGCCGCCCTGGGCAAGATTCCTGCGCCATTTCCTCTCCAGCGAGTCCAAGGGAAGGAGAAGAGTAATGAATTTAAAGCCTTGGTTCGATGCCATTAACAAGAAGTTATTGTGGGAGATTATAGGCTCAAACAAACAGCTTGTCCAGTGCCCCTCGACTACTGAAACTTGGGGCAATAATATGAGGAAATATATTTGTGTTTGCTTCAAGTAATGTTGCATAAGAATGAAAATTTGCATCGGAATTCTTAAAATGGTGCTTAAAATGGAAATTTTAAATATGATGGTGGACTTGATGGTGACCTCATTTTGAGAAAGTTTTAAAATTTTCTTATGCGGTAAAGCAATATACGTATTGATGAAGTTTGATGAAGTTAATCTGGATAAGGAGCTACTTATAAAAATTATAACTTCTAAACCAAGTGTTGTACTTGAATAATTCCAAGTTTCTTGAAGAGCTAACTATGATCTTTTTAGGAAAAAATTATCAGTTTTACAACTTTTTTTGTTAATTTTTAATACATTTTTATATGAAAATATTCACCCGGCACCTCCACCATTTGTCTACTTTCCGCAATGCACCTAAATTGTTCAAGAAAATCTTTTTAAAGAAACAAAATAAGCGATATTTATTTGTTGGTAGTGGTTTGGAGCCATCTTTAATATTTCCTTGGTGAACAATAATTTTATACTTATTATTAATGAGCTCCACCAAAGCTAATGTTTATAAGGAGCTACTTAGGAAATCATAAGTTCTGAACCAGATGCGGTACAACAATGCTTCCCATTTAGTTGAAAAGAGCTAATCATGTTCTTTTTTGCAAAAAATTACCAATTTTGTAACTTTGCTTGTTAATTTTTGATGAATTTTTATAGTATGATGTTCACTTTGCTCTTCCATCATTTTTATTTGTTGACATTGGACAAATTGCCTAAATTATTAATCATTTTTATAAATCTATGTAAAATGACAGAATAAGCGATATTTATGTGTTTGTGTCTAGAGCTGTCCAGATATTTCTTTAGTAAATTTTTTAAGATTATTATTGAACGTTCTCACAGTTAGATAAGGAGTTATACGTATACTTAAAAATTTATAACTTTTGAACCACTTGTCTTAATAAAATAGTTCTAAGATGCTTGGGAAGAACTAACTATAGTCCATTTAGGAAAAAATTACCAGCTTTATAACTTTATTTAACAATTTTTAATAAATTTTTATATTAAAATATTTACCCGGCACCTCCACCATTTGCCAACTTTTTGCAATGCACCTAAATTGTTCAAGAAAATCTTTTTAAAGAAACAAAATAAGCGATATTCACTTGTTTGGTAGTGGTTTGGAGCTATCTTTAATATTTCCTTGGTGAACATTAATTTTTTACTTATCATTAATGAGCTCCACCAAAGCTAATGTTCATAAGGAGCTACTTAGAAAATCATAAGTTCTGAACCAGATGCGGTACAACAATGCTTTTCATTTGGTTGAAAAGAGCCAATCATATTCTTTTTTGGAAAAAATTACCAATTATGTAACTTTGCTTGTTAATTTTTCAGGAATTTTTATTTTATGATATTTACCTACCTCCTCCATTATTTGTCGACTTTGTGCAATTTGCCTAAATCATGAACTTTTTTGAAAATTTACGCAAAATGATAAAATAAGCGATGTTTATGTGTTTGTTAATGATCAAGAGTCTGGAGCTATCTAGATATTTATTTAGTGAACATTTCTTTAATTATTAATGAACACTCCAAATGTTCTCCTAAAGTTAGCTTAATTGTCTATAATGAACCAGGTGTTGTACTGGAATGGTTCCATCCTGCTTGGAAAGAACTAATCATAGCATCTTTAGAGAAAAATTATTATTTCGTTCGTAAGTCTTTAATGAGCTATTATACTTTTTACGAGTCTAGTATTAAAATAATTGAATTAAAATAATTTTAATAATAATAATAAGTTGTCCAGAAGAAAACTTGCTATTTCTAAAATGGCAAAATAATGCACTTGTTTATTTCTTTTCTTTCGCTTCATAATTAGGGCGTGCTCGACACATAATTCATGTTTTCACAAACCTCACTCTAATTGGAAGTTTATCTACTACGTAGGTACTTAATTATTAACGAGAATTACCTACGAGTTTACCAACTAAAAAGTTACTTTTATGACGGCAACTCGTTACAAACAATGTCCACGTTATACGTAAAAAAGCTCGAAGTTCTTTAAAAAAAAAATTTTTGTTTAAAGAAAAGTTGTCCAGAATTGTGATCCTCCCCTAGCAAAAATGCATGAAACTGAGGCTTACTTTGGCGAAACAACCGTGGCGACCTTAGTGAAATATCTCGCGACTTAAACTCAAGATGCACGGATTCAAACATTCCGTACTCTGGGCACGTTTCGGAGGCAACTTCTCCTACCCACTAAAGGTATTTCTAAAAGTCGTCTCTTGTACGTCATTTAAAAATAATGTTCTCGACTACCATAACAATAGCATTGCTTTATTTCGAACTGGTTTCACAATTTGACGTCGTGAAATAACATCCAATAGTAAAAGTTGGAGAATTTACGATTTTTAAGAAGGTTTGCTAACTTTTTATACTTGTTAGATGCCATTGACACCGTAAAATAGTCCACTATTTAAGTTTAAGTTGCTTCTAGGGGAATCTAAGCTGTATTTTAAAGGCTTCTGCTAGTGCGTATGCCAGTTCGAGGACAGAGACGTGATCACATGTACTAACTTTTGACCTGTATGTGAAATTTCCTTTGATCTTAACAATTGTTGGTTAATGAGCGACGTGTTTGAATTGGAGCTTGACGCGATCAAGTTGCTGCTTTCGTCGATAAAAATAATAGTATTTACTAATTGGAAGGTCTTAGATTGGATTACCGAAGTTTAACAAGGCCGTGGCTCTTCTCGACCGTTACGCCGGTCAAGAACAATCAATAGAGTGGCTTGGATTGTCGAATTGGAAAAGTTTGTCTCGAGTATCGTACTTTTTACACAAGAAAAATTGGACGATCCGAGGGAGTTTTCCAGTGTTCGCCATAAATTGTTTATTCCTGGAGCGTCTCTTGAACTTGATTCGGCGTTTATGGCGCTATAAATACCCAGCCGAAGACTCCATTTCTGCGAATTTTTAATCCTAACTCCGGCTCCATTGCGTCGTATTTTGAAAAAAACGAATCTCATCCCTTCAATATTAATAAAGACTCTGGACAACTTGCTCGCCCGTCCGACTTCGACAAATCGTCGAACTGTTGCCAATTAAAAACCCCCGTAAATAATTCTAATTGAGTAATGGCTTCGCTCGGTTTTCCGGATAAGGGAAGGAAATATAAATCTGCCAGGCTACTGCAGCTCGACGGCTCTAATTTACAACTTTTCGCCCTTATTAAAGCGGAGGCGTCAATGTCCTTTCAGCCCTAATTCAACTCGTGGAAGCCCGTCGGGACCCGCGCCGTCAAAAAACACTTCGAGGGATTCGTTCTATTGGGAAACAAGGGATCCTTGGAGCAATCAAACAGTTCCATTGACACTTCCACGTGACAATTACAGCTGACAAATTTGTTTTAGGGCCGAATACTGATCTAGGTATTCTCCCCCGCTCCTTCAGCTGATGACTTTAAATGTATTTTGAAAAGTTGGCTGATTTGTTATCTGTTTGAAATTCGCAGCTTCTTGCTGCCCGCTGGGGCTCGCCCTAGCTTCACTTAATCAGGTAATTAAGGCAACAATACAGGTAGGATAGAGCTGCGAGTGATGATCGATTACGTCCCTCTGATGATTCCCAGAAGCTCTTTGTCTACCGTCAATCTTGCACAACACGAATCAATACAGTATCTGTTCTGGAGCCGGTAACGTCCGTAATCCAAATCCTCACCATCAGTCACGGTTGAAGTTTTTTTCAGGATCTTATTTTCTTCAGGACAACAAACCGCTTAGATCTCTTTTGCGCCAATTAGTGCCCTTCCAACTATAACTTTGGTTTTGGGTTTCCTGCGATTTTAATGTTTGAGGCTCTTTGAAACCCCACATTTTCTTGGCTTATGGTTAGAAATTGAAATGGCACAACGCAGGGCTCAAGGGTGAGGGATGGGGCAAAACAGTGGCACATTCTCCCCTTCGGTGTTGCGAATTCTCAAATAATATTAAGCAGGCATTTTTCCGCGTCCGTTGCTCTTTACGTTACGTTCGACAGCCCGATAATGATTTCTCCCCATTTGCACGTTCTCTCTTCATCCTCGCCCACCCTAAAAGTATCAATCAAACCCGTCGTTCGACGGCGCCAAATCTCGCTTCTTCGATACATCGCCAAATGGGACGTTCTCGCGCTTTTTACGTTTTCGTCTCATCGAAAACCGTTTTATTCGCAAAGAACACGGCGACGCTCCTGATGAATGGTTGAGTTTGACGAAAAACGTAGGTGGCCATATTTTCCATTTCCGGTTTCCCGGCGCGTTGAAACGACGAAGAAACTTTTTGAAATGACGTTTTCTCGTTAAGCCAACAAAAAGTGTTATCAATATTCAATTCGTGTTAATCCCGGCGAAATTGTCTCCCGTCGCAATGGCGCCAATTGTTCGGCGGATTTTCTGGTTTTTCAATTAACGCGGTTGCGGATTTCTCGATTTTTCAGTAATTTTCCCGACAAGGTGATCTAGAACTGAAACGGCAGCGCCATCGATCCAGCAGTTCTTTTCTTTCAGACACAGAAATTTATTAAAATATGTGATGCGAGAGCAACTGACAGCTGTTCACTTAAATTTTTGCCTTTCAGAGGCCAAAACTAAAAATGGGATGTCGAATCTCGTGATGTGTGACGTTTTAATGAATTTTCGCGAAAATCTTTCCGCCAGAGCGAAGAATTTGGTGTTGAGAGTTGGAACGGCAACAGAACCAAACGGTTGTGGACTTATCGGCCTGAATGTAGTGTAAACGTATTTTCGAAGCACCCACGTATATTAAAAAGGCGGGAGCTGTCCAAAGCTAAATGAATTGCAGTCGTAAATCTCTCCCTTCCGGATCCTATGACATGAAGCCCACCTCCGCAAGACGCTCCTGCAGGATGTGAGTGCCTTAACTCACACTACAGTTCGGTCGTAACTAACTCGGTCTCGTAACAAGGGAGGCACAAAAATTTCCGAGTCAAATCTAATAACATTTTTCCAGTTATTTAGTTTTTAATGCGTATTTTTGTGAAATTTCCATAAGTGCCTCATATGACACTAGTCGAGTGAATGCAAATATTTTAATATTAACCAGAATGGAGTTTTAAGCTCCTCCATAAAGTAAAATACTGTCAGGCAATTGCAGAAAACTACCGTAATAAAAGGGCAGTATATACTTTATAGACGCGACATCGGACTAAATTAAAGAAGAATTATTATACACATCACTGAGATGGCTCAATGGTGAAATTTTATTCTCATAAACTTTAAGATAGTTTATCAAAAAGTCAAACACCATTGGGAAAGAGTTGTGTCGCTTATTTTGTCTTTTTACACAGATTTTCTAAAAAAAATAATTTTTACCGCAATTACCCGGAATTTTAACCGGAGTTGCCCGGACTCACCCGGAGTTTTAACCGAAGCTACGCAGATTTTTTACCAGAATTATTCAGAATTTAGGCCGGAGCCGTCCAGAGTTATCCGAATTGTAACCGGTGTTCTCTGAACTCACTCTCAGTTTTACCCGGAGCCACGCGACTTTTTATTTTGGATCGCTTTTAGTCAACCAGAATTTAAACCGAAGTCGTCCATAGTTACCCAGAGTCTTTTAGTGTTTACCTGGAATCGCCCAGAACATCCGGAGTTTTAACTGGAGTCACCCGGAGTCGGGCGCAGTTTTACCTGGAATCACTTGGAGTCACCCAGTATTTAAGCCGTGGCCGTCCAGAGTTATTCGGAGTTTCAACCGAAGTTCACCTGGAGTCGCCTGGACAAAACTGGAATTTTAACTAAAGTCATCCGGAGACGTTCGCAATTTTAACTGTAGTTACTCGAAGTCACGCGCAATTTTTACTGGAGTTAGTTGCCCGGTATCACCCAGAATTTAAACCGGAGCGGTCGAGAGTTACCGGGAGTCTTAACCAGAATCCTCTAGAGTTTTTCTAAATTTTATCCTGATTTGCCCGGTGTTACTCAGAATTTAAACCGGAGTTGTCCGGAGTTTTAACCGCAGTTCTCCGGAGTCACTCTCACTTTTACATGGTGTTGTCCGGACACATCCGGAGTTTTAACCGGTATAACCCGGAGTTGCTCGCAATTTTAACTTTAGTTACCCAGAATTTAAACCGAAGCCGTCGAGAGTTACCGGAAGTCTTAACCAGAATCCTTTGGAGTTCTTCTAAATTTTATCGTGAATCGCCCGGTGGCATCAAAAATTTAAACCAGAGTTGTCTGGAGTTACCCGGAGTGTTAACCGGAGTTCTCTGTTGTCACTCTGAGGGTTACCTGAAGTCGCCTGGACACATCTGGAGTTTTAACTGGAGTCACCCGGAGTGGCGCGCAATTTTAACCGGAATCGCCCGGTTCACCTAGATGTGACTATTATTTATTTCAATTTAAGCCGATTTTAGGAAATTGATAAATGGTGGAGGGGACAGGTAAATGTCATAATATAAAAATTAACTGAAAATCAACCAATAAAGCTTCAAGGGGGATTTTTTTTTCAAATTGACTATGATTAGCTTTGGAACCATTTCAGTGCGACATCTTGTGATTTTTTTAAAAGTATTTTCTTATCCATACTAACGTTGAGGGAGTTAATTATTGAGTCAATAATGTTTTCTAAGACTCAAGATGTAATCAAAAAATCAAAACTATGACTTCTACAATTTTAATTTTCTTCTAAGTGAATTTGACAGTGTTTTACAAATTTAAATGTAACATGTATATTAATAATAAAATAGTTTTTTTATTGAAGCGGGTGTAATACCAACATACAGTACCAAAATAACTATGAACCATGTATTGAGTTTCAATTACGAGCAAACCCTGCTATTTCGGGCTGATCCAAATTTAATCAATCGATCCCATCACGCAAGTACATAGGTACCTAGCAAATTTAAGTCTATGCTCACAATTTATTTGAGCGGGATCGTTTTGGTCAAAACACTAATATTTAGATATAGTATTTGCTGTGTAATTACAGCGTAAAATTGGGCCGCCATTAGCAATTATTCTACCAGCTTAAGCTTTAACCTTGGCCATTCAGCATTTGGGTCAATCCCAGCAACAAGTCGATTATGTGGGATTTTCAAAAATCCGGAAGCGGCCTTCAATCAGATTAAAAGCTTGTTTACCGTCAGCAATCGTCGCAATTATCCGTTAATGGCAAGTCTCGTGATAAATAATGAGTCTGACAGCCAATACCGATGACTGATCGAAGAGTGAAAACATGGCGCGGTCGAGTCCGAATGCCAGGCAAAACACGTCCATTACGTCATTGGGGGGGAATGAATCAACCCCCGACGCAAATTCTCGAAACAAACAGGACCCCGATCAACCGGTAATTTTGATGCAGTTCCTCTTTGCAGCACTAACGAAGCAACTACGACAAACAAACGAATTGAAATCGAGAATTGCAATTTGCGAATTGAAGTGAAATTGGCTAAAGTAGCGGCACGTGACCGAAGAAGTTATAAAACGCGCACACTCATCAAACGTCAATCGCGAACTTTGTCTCGTTTTGGTTGCGTTTTTATCGGGTAAGAAATCGTTGCTGTTCAGACTTGATGGGTTGGTGTCCGCAATGATTTTGGTCTTGTCAACAAATCGCTGGTGTTGGCGACTGGAAAATGGACGATCCTTCGCCTTCTCGAACGATTTACAAGACAATAGCGTTTGCGTGCTCCCAACGCCCGTTTTGGGCTCCCTACACCCTTTGAATGATCGAATTGTAGTTGTGGATGCGAGCTGGTCCGTTGTTTACCCGATCGGACGCAGCAAACAAGCTGTAATTTTCCCGATCCATAAAGCGGAACAGACAAATAGACTCCGTCAAGGGGGCAGGGTAGGTCTTTGACGGAAACGCGCCACTTTTCCATGGAAATTATCCACGCAACCGATCGCTAATTTCGCTTTGTAATCTGTTTGTTTTGGGGCGAGTTATATATGGTGCGAGGGAATTGCGGCGGTGCAGTCATAAAAATTGCGCACTTTGGACACGTATACGGACTTTCGTCACGAATATTCGGCCTCATTTTACTGTCGTCAGGCGAAACTTCATTGAGGGACGTCGCGACACACATTAATCCGGGCCAGTCCGGCCGATGACAACCCATAAATTTTATTGGACACGCAATAAAGCGCGCGTGCTGACGGCGAGACTTCCTATGAACTGATATTACACTAATGCGGTTTATTTAGCCGAACAACAAATTTTCACAGCAATCGACGCCCTACCCGGCTATCGCAGCCGTTTCTGAACTTAACAAACAACAACCCCTCGATGGGCTTTTTAGACACCATACAAGGTGTCCCCGGAAAGTGTAGGTGTAATCGCAGTTTTTTTTAAATAAAAAACAGGCAATTTTACATAATGAGGTGATGCCTGTGTCCAAAAATGCTTTATTGAGACAGCATCAAGCTGCAGATCTGTCCCGAGAAACACTTTTAAGAACTGTTACAATAGTGAGTCATGAGAGATGACGTCACTTGCGTAAGAGATGTAGAAGGTTTTAAATTACCGAAGGAGTGGCGCAGTGGGAAGCGCTTTAGGTCCTAAACGGGCAGGTCGCGAGTTCAAATCTCGCCGGTTTGACATTTTTTCTCTGGTTTAAATCCTTCAACAGAACTAAGAACGCTTCTACCAATTTAAGTAATAGTTAATAAATAAGAGCTTTATCAATCTTACTTTAAATAAAAATGAAGGTAATACATAATAGATTAATAAGTTTTTTTGATCAGTCAGCTGTAGCATAAGTCTTTGTTCATAATGGACATATGTAAGCATCAAAAATATAGTAAATAAAAAAAACATGTACGTAATTATGTAATAGTAAAGTTGTGCTATAGTACCGAAGCCTTTGGAAAAAACTCTGGGTGGCTGGTTAAAATTCCGAATGACTTTGGATAAAACTCCGGGTGGTTTCGGGTGACTCTGGTTAAAACTCCGGGCAACTTCGTTTAAAATTCCGGAGAACTTTGGTTACAATTTTGAGTGGCTCCGATTACAATTTTTTGTAACTCCGGTTAAAATACCGGATAACATTGGTTTAAACTCCGGGTGGCTTCGGTTAAAATTAACTCTAGTTCAAACTCCGGGCGACCGTTTAAAAAATGAGTGACTTTGGTTAAAAATCCGGGTATTTTTATTTAAAATTTTGGGTGATTCCGGTTAAAACTCTGGGTGACTCCGGTTACAACTTTAGATAACTTGGGTTAAAATACCAGAGGACATTAGTATAAACTTTGGGTGACCTCGGTTAAAACTAGCTTTTTTAAAATTATGGGTAACTCTAGTTAAGGTTCCGGACAACTCCGGGTGACTGCCAATAAATTATTGTTTGGCTCGGTTGATTTTTGTTAGTATTCCGGGTGACTTTTGTTAAAACCCCGGATGACACCGAGCAATTCCGGTTAAGATTGCGGGTAATTTTTTTTTAAATTTTTGGTTGATAATTTGCGGTTAAAATTCTAGGTGACTCAGGTTAAATTTCGGATAACTCCGGGCGATTTTTGTTAAAATTGCGGACAACTCGGTGACTGGTGAAAATTCCGGATGATTTTGAATAAAACTCCGGGTGATTTAGATTAAAATTCCGGGTGCTTTTGGGTGACTCTGGTCAAAAGTTCGGGCGACTCAGTTTAAAACTCCAGGAAATTTTGGTTACAACTTTGAGTTCTTCCGGTTAAAATTGACGCTAGTTCAAACTCCGGCCGACCGTTTAAAACACAAGAATAATTTTGGTGAAAAATCCGGGTAATTCCAGTTAAAATTCCGGAGAATTTCTGTTAAAACTCCTGGTGACTCCGGTCAAAACTACATATAACTTGGGTTAAAATACCAGATAACATTAGTATGAACTTATTGGGTGACCTCGGGTTAAACTATCTTTTTTTAAATTATGTGTAACTCTAGATAAAGTTCCGGACAACTCCGGGAGACTGCCATTAAATTATTGTTTGGGTCGGTTGATTTTTGTTAATATTCTTAGAGCAATTCCGCTTAAGATTGCAGGTAATTTTTTTTCAAATTTTTGTTTGACTTCTCGATTCTGGTTAAAGTTACAGGTGACTCTGGATAACTCCGGTTAAAATTCTAGGTGACTCAGGTTAAATTTTAGATACCTCCGGTCAATTTTGGTTAAAGTTGCGTACAACTCAGTGACTCCAGTTAAAATTTGGGTAACTCCGGTCGATTTTAGTTAAGATTCTCGGCTGATGATTTTGGGCGACTCCGTTTAAGACTCCGGAGAACTCTGGTTAAAATTTTGGGTAACTTTGGTTAAAATACCGGATGACATTGGTTTAACTTGGTTACTCCAGTTAAAATTCCGAAAGGCTGTTTAAAACACAAGGTTGACGTTGGTTAAAAATCCGGGTAACTCTAGTTAAAATTTTTGGTGACTTAGGTTAAAATTTCAGATAGCTTGGGTTAAAATACCGGATGACATTAGTATAAACTTTAGGTGATTACGGTCAAGCCTAGCTTCTGTTAAAATTATGGGTAACTCCGGATAAAATTTTGGATAACTCCAGGTGACTGCTGTTAAAGTATTGTTTGAGCCGGTTGAGTTTGGTTAATATTCTGAGTGACTTAGGTTAAAACTTTGGATGGCACCGGGCAATTTCAGTTAAGGTTGCAGGTGACTTTCGTTAAAATTTTTGGTATACCAAATTACAACTACGGGTGACTCCGGATGACTTCGGTTAAGATTCCGGATAACATGGTCGATTTTGGTTAAAATTCTAAGTGGCTTTGGGTGACTTTAGTTAAAATTTTGAGGACGGCTCCGGTTAAAACTCCGGGTAACTCCGGTTAGACTCTGGATAAATTTAGGTAATTCCGGTTAAAATTTAGCGCAATTCCGAGTGTTAGAACTCCGGATGTATTCGAACGACTCCAGTTAAAATTTAGAGTGATTCAGAGGACTCCAGTTAAATCTCTAGGTGACTCTGGACTGCTCCGTATTAAATTTCCGGTGGCTTTTGTTAAAATGTCTGGTTAAATTGATGTCAATGATGTTTTATTCGACCGTCCGGATTATAAATATATAGAACTCAATTTAACTATACAATACTAACAATTGGTAATTTTTTTGAAATTGGAAAAGTTATAGTTTATACTTTGGTTTGTGTATGATTGCGAGCGATTATCAAATTATAAATAATCAAATGCTCAAAATATAAAATTATATCCACAGACAAAACATAAACAAGTTACAATAATATAGCCAGACTTGTGTAATAATAGTCTAATTATTCATCTTCGTTGATGCCTTACCTACTAAATTATCCCTTTTTTATTTTTTTTAAATGTTTTCTAAACTTATGCAATGCATGCTCCTGCAAGTTGCTTTGCTCCTCGCCTTCGATTCAGCCCCCTTTGGCTCTTTATTGCATGACTCTGTGCAACTCTAATTTTCCTAGCGGACGTTGGAAATATGAAGCGACAATCAGTCTGGTGGCTAATTGCGTCGCCCGAAACGTGTTCCATCAAAATTCAGAGCGGCGCTATGGCAATTTTTTCCAGCTTCCGTTCGGTCGGAACCGAATGAAACATTCATCGTCCGCCAACCGACCGGCGATATATTAATTCCAACATGAAAACAAACGTCCGGCTATTTTTAACAATATACCCGCCCTTGAGGTAACTAAACCCGGCCTAAACACAAACAATTGCCGGATTGCGAGTGGAAATTAATAAATAACCCAATCGCCAGTTCTGAAAAATCCCAAGCGAGAGGCGCGCGACTAATTTGCGAACCTTTTTAAAACCCCGAGATGAGCGCTCTTTGTGTTGGAAAGCTTTGATGTTGAGACTTTTAACATAATAAAAGGCCGACTTCGGAATTTACGGCCTCGTTTAAACACTGTCGGCTGTAATTTTTGGCGAAATTCATTAACTTTCGGTTATCTCTTAATAATTTCATAATGGGGCTATTCTGATTCCTGGAAACATCTGGCGGTCGCCATTAGGAATTCAAAACATACCTATAAATACTGCGCGAATAGAGTCAATATTGTTGCACCTACGCGGATGCGGCGGATCTCGCCATAAACACTTTATACATTTTTAAAGGGGCGGCATAAACAAGCCACGGGGGTGCTCAACGGGCCCGTCTCGCATTTCGGGGGAAAAACGGGAACAGTCGATACGTTCCATAATTTAGCAAGAGGCAAAAAATCAACGAGACTCGCTGGTAGTTTGTATTTTGATTGTTCCCTAATGACGGGATCATTATTAATTTAATCCGGCGCTTCCGCGAGAGGCTATTTTGCATTAATCAACTTTTAAGCCCGAAAATTGGAACGAGCTAATATTTTAATTAAACATTGAAGGCTTAATTAATTTTGTTACAGTACGTCCGATATTGCACGTTTGAGCTAGGCTTTGTCCTACACAGCAAATACCCAATACTCGTCGCTTTGTGGCAATAGATACAAAAATAAATTTTATTGGTGTAATTCGCTTGTTAGGATGTACTCGGCGCGATTTTACAACTGAGGTCGACCGAATTATTGATTTCAACAAGTTATAAATTCAAATAATTCCGCAGGGCTGGGTCGCCATTAATTTTTAATGAAGCAAAGTTCGCGCGATCATGAAACATGCACGTACTTTCGAAATATCCTGCACATCATAATGGATGCGTAGTCAAATTAACAGCTTGAGCACAGAAAATCTTGAATTTATTTTCCTTGCTGCTAAGCAGACATCTTATACAAACTAAATCTTTCCTAAAGCAAATACGTTGATTTCTGTTTAGATTTCCCTGACTTAGCTATGAGAGTAGCAGCAGAAAATTTTACAAGAACTTAAATTTTTGTTGGGATCGGTTGACTGGTGGTAAACTCAAATCCCAATATACTATTTTATAGCACACACAGCGAACACTAGATTTATGGGAAACATAAAATTTAATGTAAGGTTCTCTTCAAATAATCTGCTCAAATAAGTTTTTTGTCGTCCAGAAGCTTTACGTTTATCTTTTGTTCATAAAAGTCTTCTTTGGTTTCTATTTTGTTAACAATATTTTGTTAAAATATGAACCAGCAAATTCTAGTACGAGAAGTTTCGACCGGAACACGATTCTCCCGGCGCCTCCGCCAATTGTGCACGACCGATTAACTAAGAATTAGTTATAGTCTCAACTGTCTCAATAAACTCAAATTACCATACATCTATGATTTTTGACAAGCACTTGTTTTATGGGAAAATAATTAGTTCAAGAATTTTGCAGCTACGCTGCCGTCTGTTTTAGATACCGCAACATCAGGAATTTTGAATTGTCTAAAAAAACTTTTATTGGAAGAGTTCACTTTTATTTTAACAGTGAAACTAACAATCTTATTCCCTTTTATTAAATTTATTTAATTTATAAAATATTTGTCACAGAAAATTTTCCATTGATTGCTAATAAGATTTTTTCGATTTACTGCCAATTAGCTGAAATGGATTTACCTGTTCAGGAGTTTTTATTTTTAATTCTAAGTCAGCTGAAAATGCTTACGCTAGAACAGAAAACCATTTCCATGCGGCCGTAACGTAGTTATTATATAACGTTCTTGGATTAAAATTTCTCGCCTGATTCAAACTCTTGCGATTTTTTTAAAACTATAATACAATTTAAAATGAGATTTGGGGAGCTTGCAAGGGTCTACAAACTGAACTCGACTCCTACCGGCTAAATTTATAACAAGTCTGTATACTAGATGAAATTTTCAAGTAACTTTCAATGGAAGCTATCACAGAACCGAAAACAAACAGTAGTTTCAACAAAGTTTTCGTTTCACTATCTCTGCACATAATATTGAGCAACAAGAATTAACACCAAATCACGACTGAAACTTGAATTCCTGTTTTTCTCGTCGCGTCCAGTCAAACAAATCCTCTTAGTTCTGACGAGTCGTTTCAATGCTTCTATATCAAAGTTAATGTTAACAACTTCTGTCATTAGAGCCGGATTACTTGGGTAAACAGTTGCACAACATTCAAATTTTATTGGCAATTTTCCCAGGCGTCCCGAAAGAAAGAAAACGTGCGTCTATTCGTGGAGACGCAGTCTCCAGTTAATGACCTGCAAATATTCTCTTTGCATATTTTCCTCGCCGGCTGTCAGTTAATGTTAAGCTAACCTCCAACGCAATGAACGGGTCGGCGTCAAAATAACGCGGACGCGTGCGCGAGCTTTAAGTACGTGCTTCAGTGCGAAGCTTTGCGCGGACGCCACTGTCTCTTTGGTCGCGTTAAACCGTTCGCAACATGTTTTCCACGCGATTAACAACGAATCGTGATACTGAAATCAGCATTTCTAGTGCTTCGACACGAATAGATTTTATCTACGATTTCTTGGAGGTAAAGCTGCGTCGTCAAGTCGCAGAGACACTGAATCCATAGTTAGATATCTAGCTTCTGTTGGTAGGGGGTTAATAATTTGATTAGCCCCAATCTGAGGAATCTGTGAATTTGAAAATTTTAAATTTTAGGCTCTAATTGCCAGGAAATTGAATAACTACAGTGCTGCATGTCTCGAATCTCAAGAGAAATCACTAAGTGATTTGTCACGGGGTCTGCAGTTGCTAACGGTCAATCTTTAATGTTGGTGGATGGTCTGTGATCGTGCTCTCTGAAACTTTTCCTTGGTTCTATGGTGGAAAGAAAATTTGCCTAGCAACTGCTGGAAAAGTTTTAAAATGTATTCAGTCACGTCGTTCATTACTTTTTTAAACAAACTCATATATTATAGCAAATATCTATGGTCCATTAACTTAGCAGTAACACGCATAAAAGCTATAAATCTTGCGTACAATTTGCTGTACCAACGTTTCAGTGCACAATGCGACGATCGCTATAATGTGTGGCAGGCAAGAACCTTAATTCGCAATTATTAAAAAGTTGTTGGCCAATATTACAGAGTGCGAATCGTAATAGACGCAGACGTTGCCAAAGTTTTGACGTAGGTCAGGAAATGATCGATTGCTCGACGCAAATTGTACAATTCTAAATAGCCAAGTTCGAAGCGCAACATTAAGTAATAAAAAATTTCCATTCTACAAATCTTGAATGAACAGAAGCAATTCCAGCTGAATAAATACGTAATGTAATCTTATATACTCCAGAGCAATAAATTTTTAAGACCGAAACAGCGCAGCCGAGCTTAAAATTGTTGTTTGAGCACAAATTCGGAATAATTTTAAACGTCGTCGTTTCCCTTATTTTTGCTCCAGTTTCATTAATTATTTATATTTTTTAAACAAATCTTTTCACCTTTGCCGGTTGACGGCCCGAAAATGCGAAAAGCTCTTCTACCTTTCTCCGTTTGATCGGTACCGTGGCTTCCGCTGCAACTTCTTTCTTCGTCCTTTGCGAGATTAATGCACTCACAAATCCCTATAACCGGACGTTATTTATCTCAGTTCGGACTGACTTTCAGACCCGTCGCATCATCACATGTTCGAACGTTCCGACCGGTCGGCGAAGCGTCGCGACGCCCCTCATCGGTAGATCATGATGGCACGACGTTTCGGCATTTTTACCGTGAGGATGGACACCGGTGCTGGACGATACCTGCACGCGTGCATCATCCGCTACTACTGACGTCGGCGTCGCGACGCCGCCACAGACTCGGGGTGGGACGCATCCCCACCACCGGACTCGCCGGATGTTCGACGACGACGACGACGTTCGATAGGGATGCTAGTCGAGAATTCGGGGTTTTCCCGCAATTTTGGGTTCTTTTCGAGATTGCAAGGAATTCGGGGCGGAAACGGGAAATTCAAGCGTGATTTTGCAATGCCGCCACCGCGGTTCAAATTATTATTCCAAACCGGGGCTGGCAGCAATCGTTTGTTTTTAGGGATCTGGCCCAGTTTCCGGACGTTGAGGGAGTCGCGGAAATTCACAACTTTTTGAATATTTAACTTTGCCCCTTGCGCTTTGAACTTCTCCGAATCGTCGAGTTGTTGCATGGAAGAATTGAATGAAAGTGGGGGAATTGATCTTGATCTCCATCAGTTAATAGGTACCTACCTAGGGTTACAGATTTTGGAACTCGGCTCTAAACCGACTTTTGAACAACAACAAACGAAGTAGGTCTTACGATTTTATTCCATTAAAGGACCCGTAGCAAATCTTCCAACCAAAGCAAAAGAATTTTTTAAGAAGCATATGTCTAAAGTGTAAAAACTTTCGGGTCGTATTTAACGGCCTACCAAATTTATCCAATATTTTCATACAAAAAAATACTTTTATTTCCCAAAAATACTCAATGCTCAACAAAATTAAGAAAATACATAATCTTAAAGCGACAACCAAATATTGACATAATGCTGGCCTCTTATATATTTTGTTCGCCAAAATAACTTTTGTTGACCATAAATCTTCACCAAATTTTATTCCGCATTTAATTCTGACATAATACCCAGATATTTAATTTTCGGCAGTGTCTTATATTATTTAGCAGTTAAAAATGCTATTTGTTGATCAAAAATACAGAAGCAATAAAATGTGCAAATGGTAAATAATTTTATGCAAAATTATAGATGTAGATGTGCTAGGGCAAGCAAAATAAGAGTAAAAATAGAAGTGGTTTGCACAAAAAAATATATTGATTTCCGTAATATATAAATGCTTTGCTGTAATTGGCTTGCATTATGTAAAACGTAAAACTTCTTTTAGTGGTAATTTCTAATCGTGCTCTAAAGGAAAATACAGAGCCCTGAACTGACCTAGTACAAAACTTTTTTCGCGTGCCTCTTTGTCTGGAAGCGCAAGCGGCAAGGAGAGATGCGGGAGCATATTTCATTTTTGGAGTAATAGAATAATTATTTGACGCATAAATAAATAGCGCAAATATTTATTATGTACAGCACGGGCGCGTAACTTGAGCGTTCTAAATTTGATGAACATTTAGTAAAATTGATAGACATAAAGAATTTATATTGTAAGCAATGGTAAAACAATACGCAGCATAGTTATTTTAGTGGTGATGTTCTCATTTTCTGATGTATAATAATTTGGGCTTTATTTAGAATTTTTGATACTCATTAAATTTTCTGGTGGACAGTGCAAGGGATGTATGGTTTAATTTGGTGTACATTATATTTGTTTACAAAACTTTCTAACTACTTATCTCTTTTGCATACAGCAAGACCTCCACTGAATCCTTCTATGAGGGCAGTTCTAGAAATTTCAAGGAAATATTTTGAATCATCCTTTTGCCAACTCCTGAATACCAATTGGTTTTGAAGAAGCTGATGGGGGGAATAAGGTGGCCACTTCTCTACTCTACATGTGTCTATAGTGCAAATTTTTTAAATTTATTTCTTTTGTACTGTTAGAACCGTTACCAAGGCCTCCACTGAATTCTTCCTATAAGAGCAGTTCTAGAAATTTTAAGAAAACATTTTGAACCTGTTCCAACCTCTTGATGCCAATTGGTTTTGAAGAAGTTGATAAGGAACAAAATTGGGGAAAAATTGGGACAAGACTCAATACTCAACAAGTGCTTCCATCATCTTGATTTTCCATCAGAACCTCTCGAGGCCTGGTATCTTCCTTCAGCCCGGATTTCCGCAAAAGCCTTTAGAGCAACAAAGTTGGCACCGACCACAAACTTGCGTAATGCGCTGCTTTTCGAGGAAACAGGAAACGTTCGATTTCATGAAGAGTGACGCATCACGTTCCGATGCCTCGAGCCGATTGATTGATTTTATTTTCCATAACGTATTTACGGAAAATCAAGAATGCAAATGGCATACAGTATCAATTTCCATTTTGTCTGAAAGTGCCTAAATTTAGACCAACCAAATTCAATCAACCGCTTCCAGACGGATGCGGGCTTCATCCACAGTCGCTGCATCCATATACCATCAGACGTTCGCGGAAGCAGGAAATTTATAGCGACTTTTAAGCGAAGAGGGTACGCGTTTGAAAGTGGCAAATTTTGCCATCCCGTCTAAGAAAACTTTATCGTAAATCAAGGGATTGCAGTCAAAATTTGAATAAATCCCCCAACTACACTAGAACTTGTTTCTGCTTTCAGGACGATGAGTCAAAGACCAAAAAGGCAGCTTCACCACAACTCGAGTTTTCCAAACATTCTTCTTCTGATTAAGTCTTTTGATGGATCAAATTAACGCCAAGTAGTTAACGATTTTATTAAATAGTTGGGCCTTGGAAGCCAAAACGCTTTCGATCTTGCGTCAGGATAACGAATTTTCCTCAATAACTCCCAAGAATTTCAATTAAATTCCGAACATACAAATCGCTGGAGAGTAATAGAGTGGTAACTATTAAGAGATCGCAATGTTAACGACCGCTTCTCCATGTGGCGTCGTCGAGGGAACAAAAGCGCCATTTGTCACGTCACTTGCGATTATAAAACCCGCAATGCACGCGTAGTATCATAAATCATATTGCGGTAGAAGCAGTAATAAATTGAACCGCGTATTGAAGGAATTGGATGTAAAACTAAGGACGCCGCGTAATAAAATAAATTGAACATACCTAGAACCGCGTTGTGGAGAAACGGTTGGTACTCAGAACTGGAGGAGGCGTGTAATTAAATAAATTGAACCATCTATTGGAGAAATGGATTGGTGATGCTGAGACTTGGGACGTCACGTAATCTTAAGAAATAATTCAATTGTGCAGAATTGCTAGGAGTATTAAGTTCAAAACAAACAATTTGTGGAGGATGAAAATAGATACCTAATACAAGTAGATCAAATTACGCGTCAGCTTTAGCAACATTACGGCTGCAAAAAGCTCTGGGGAATTACTGTTTATATTTAGAAACGTACTGGACAGTATGCGGCATTACCTGGTTTTAACTTACCAATTTTCATAATTTACGAAATCCGTTCACGATACCTCTGATTGGTATTAAGTTATGGGTTGTATTTAACAGTCTACCAAATTTACCCAATATTTTCATACAAAAAAATACTTTTATTTCACAAAAATATTAAATGCTCACCAAAATTAAGAAAATACATAATCTTAAAGCGGCAACCAAATATTGACACAATGCTGGCCTCTTATATATTTTGTTCGCCAAAATAACTTTTGTTGACCATAAATACTAAAGGCTCACCAAATTTTATTCCGCATTTAATTCTAACATAATACCCAGATATTTAATTTTTGAAAGTGTCTTATATTATTTAACAGTTAAAAATACTATTTGTTGATCAAAAATACACAAGCAATAAAATGTTGTGGAAATGGTAAATAATTTTATTCAAAATTATAGATGTAGATGTGCTAGGGCAAGGAAAATAAGAGTAAAAATAGAAGTGGTTTGCACAAAAAAAGATATTGATTTCCGTAATATATAAATGCTTTGCTGTATTTGGCTTGCATTATGTAAAACGTAAAACTTTTTTTAATGGTAATTTCTAATCGTGCTTTTAAAAAATAGAATTACAGAGCCCTGAACTGACCTTGTACAAAACTTTTTTCGCGTGCCTCTTGTCTGGAAGCGCAAGCGGCAAGGAGAGATGCGCGAGCATATTTCATTTTTGGAGTAATAGCATAATTATTTGACGCACAAGTAGTTTTTTTGAGAAACACTAAATATAAATGGATAGGGCGAATATTTATTATGTACAGCACGGACGCGTAACTTGAGCGTTCTAAATTTGGTGAACATTTAGTAAAATTGATAGAAATATAGAATTTAAAATGTAAGCAATGGTAAAACAATACGCAGCATAGTTATTTTAGTGGTGATGTTCTCATTTTCTGATGTATAATAATTTGAGTTTTATTTAGATTTTTTGATGCTCATTAAATTTTCTGGTGGACAGTGCAAGGGATGTATGGTTTAATTTGGTGTACATTATATTTGTTTCCTTAAGTTATTATTACGAAAAACCCTTGGCATACTTTTGTTGACTCGTGAACAACTTTTTCTGACTACCATAACATGGGCTATTGATCTAGCATAATAGGTATAGTAGCGCTTTGAGGAGTTAACGTGATAATGAGCCGAACAACCTTGAACTAGATACTTTGAATTAAGTTCGAAACCAAGAAAAACTTCTAGCAAACATTTGAGTCACAATTTTTTTTTTTCTAGATGGACGGCAGGATCCACCCAGCGAAGCACTTTTTGAGCGCTGGAGGTGTAGGAAGAAACATTTGCGAGGCACTCTCCAAACTGGGACTTCCTCCATCGGTATTCATCTCGGCTCTCGGGGACGACCAACCGGGAAGAATACTCAGACCCTCAATTCCTCCCCGAACCCTGGGACAAGTAGCAATCTTGCCGGAGGCCCACACCGCCCAATGCACCGCTATTTTCGACCTCAAGGGCGACCTCTACTTCTTGTTGGGAGACATGGACATCCACAGCAAAATAACTCCCGAAATGGTGACCTAGGACCTAGGCATAGCAGAATTAAAAGATTGTGGGAAATGGTAGCAAGGGTTTAAAGATTGCTTTTTTATGGCGACAGAGTTAAGTTGCCGGCTAAAACTATCACGGCTGTTGTCGCAATTAGCTTGGCGAATGGAAAGGGCGAAGTTCGTTAGGTGGCCAATTAAGTCGCTGCTGAAGTTTTTTTGGCGTCATCAGCGCACCTAATTAAAATTTAAACAGCAAACTGCATGTGTTTTCGGTGCAAAATCTACTACGCGCATTTCTATGTTAATCTCGCCTAATTAATGTTTCATTACGTTGGAACGGGACCATCTGTGTCAGGGCTTAACAAACAAAAATTCCAACACGTTTCTAGAAGATTAAAGCTGCATTAGTGGCGAATCCAGACCGCAAGACAGTTATTGCGGTTCAAGCTCAGACGATTTTTTTAGAACCCCAAATATCCGTCCCCAACAGATCAAACGAGTCAACCCTCCATAATTGAACAGTTCTTCTTACCTACTAATTTTGTGCGTGTTAGGGCGCCCGGGGTAATTAACGGCGTTAATTAGTACAACGGTTGGCAATTTATAAGTGCATTAATAAAGCAACGTTCAGCTCCTTGTGAAGCTGAAATGGGCTTCGAATGGTGGACCGATTCCGTTGGAAATAGGTTATTGACGAAAAGTCAGAAATAACACTCGATGAATAACAAGGAGGGTTTAAAAATTGAGTCTCCTCGGAAATGTTTTGAAGCGGGGCGCGCAAAACAACTTAAAAGAGAACAATGGAGAAGTTGATTGGTGCACCCCAAACTACCCGCACTTTATTACTGCTGAAAGAGTTATGGTCGCGAATTTCCCGTTCATTTCCGCAATTTCGAGGAAGCCGGGTGCAGCTCATATTTAACAACGCATCTATTATGCCGCTCGTTTGAGTCATTTACAGGCGTGCTAAGGAGAGGAATTTTCCACTTAAGAGTCATTACTTATTTAAAAGTTTCAACTGACTACTAATAACTTCTGAAAATTTGCAAAAAAAAAAACATTATTGATACTATAACAAGCAGAAGTGACATTTACCTTTGGTTTTTTAATTATTTTACAATAAATTTTTTGGTCTCAACATTCTCGTCAGTTTAGTCTTATGAAGTTAGAACTGTTTTTGCAAGTTTTACGCAATAAAAGTTAATACTAGTCATCTTATCTTATCTCTCATGATTTAGGGCAAACAAAATGTTGGTATCTCCTGTTATTCGCCTTTGAATGATTTGTGGTGTGGTGCAACTCGCTACCTAAAAACTTACACAAGGTGGTTTCCAGATCAGGGCAAAAGAAGATGTGATCAAGAAGGCCCCCTTGATTATCTTTGACGCCAACCTAACGCTGCCAACAATAGCGACAATTCTAGAATTGGCCCACGTCTACAACGTTCCAGGTAACGAATTTCGCATTTTTAAAATTTTATTGTGCTGTACTTTGAGTACGCAGAGATATAATAACAAAGTACTAAAGTACATAGGTAGAAAAAAATAATACTAAATATCATCAATATATATCTAAAAATCGGACGGAATTCAAAATATCCAAACAAATAACCCTAATAAACAAGAACGTTAACCATAATAATCAGTTAAAGGAGTACGAATTTCTTAGAGTACGTCATTATAAAAAAATAGCTTTAGTGTTAAAGGCACGAAATTTTGTGGATGTGCGCGAAGCTCGAAAAATTTTGCTTGACCCCCTACCAGCCGCTGCGGTGTTGGGGATTTGGATGCATCTGCATTATGAGATTTTTGGATTCCCGCCTCAACTCGTAACTCTGCCTCGCCTCCTTGTAGAGACAGACGGCCGCAAATGCGTGGAAAAAGAACGAGATTACGGCCAACCCGTATGACCAGCACAAGAAATTAAAATTGGGATAAAGCAACCAGTCACGACGAGTGTGGGAACCTCCAAAAATCACTACTGCCAGAAACATAAAAACAGCTGCAAAAGAAATTTGGATTAGTCAAAATTACTAGTTTTATCGAAATCAAACCTGTTGTGGTGACACAAACGAAATCAATTGCCGACAGAACCCATTCGTATTGCAAAACGAACTCCAGCGGCCACCTGCACAATTGCAGAGCCATAATGACTTGAGCTCCAAAACTGAGCAGGAAAGACATCGTTACAAACGCCTGCACTGCCATCAGCCAGGGTGGCAACAACCATTCGCGAATCACGTAGAATTCTTGACTGAAAACGTGGTGACACCCGTCGAAGAGTTTGTCGAATTGGAAATTGGGGTAGCGGAAGTTGTCGAAGCAATACTCCCACAGACCCATGTTCTTGAAGTCGGAGAAGGTTTCTTCGTAAGACTTGACCCAATAGGGGCTGAAAACGCTGGTTTTACGCGGCGATTTTACGAGTATCGAACATAGTTACCTGCAGAACGCTATCATGAGGAGTAATCCGGCTATGTAGGTCATTAGGGCCCCATTTACCAAATAATCTGCAAAAAAGGCGTGTCAGAAATTTTGCGACGAGGTGTGACGAGAACGTACTGGACGCTTTGGGGTACTCGTTTTTCTCCACAGCTCGAGTCATTCTGGCCGGATTTGGGCGAAACAGCGATAATTTCTTGTAAATAAACAAATTGGCGATTAGTCAACTTCGTCAGTATTTACAATTGTTGGGTTGGCTACATTCGAATTTGACAGGTGTTACGCCCATTTATGCAGGGCGGCTACCAACAGCCGGAGGTGGAAATCACCAGGCATTCAATTTAATTAATTAATGGTCGTATTTATCAAATTTATCCAATATTTCCAAACAAAAAAATACTTTCATTTCTCAAAAATACTAAATGCTCACCAAAATTAAGAAAATACATAATATTAAAGCGACAACCAAATATTGACATAATGCTGGCCTCTTATATATTTGGTTCGCCAAAATAACTTTTCTTGACCATAAATACTAAATGTTCACCAAATTTTATTCCGCATTTAATTCTAACATAATACTCAGATATTTAATTTTCGACAGTGTCTTATATTATTTAGCAGTTAAAAATTCTATTTGTTAATCAAAGATACACCAGCAATAAAATGTTGTGTAAATGGTAAATAATTTTATGCAAAATTATAGATGTAGATGTGCTAGGGAAAGGAAAATAAGAGTGAAAATAGAAGTGGTTTGCACAAAAAAATATATTGATTTCCGTAATATATAAATGCTTTGCTGTAATTGGCTTGCATTATGTAAAACGTAAAACTTCTTTTAGTGGTAATTTTTAATCGTGCTTTTAAAAAAAAATTACGGAGCCCTGACTCACTTTGTACAAAACTTTTTTCGCGTGTCTCTTGTCTGGAAGCGCAAGCGGCAAGGAGAGATGCGCGAGCATATTTCATTTTTGGAGTAATAGAATAATTATTTGACGCACAAATAGTTTTTTTGAGAAACACTAAATATAAATGAATAGCGCGAATATTTATTATGTACAGCACGGACGCTTAATTTGAGCGTTCTAAATTTGGTGAACATTTAGTAAAATTGATAGACATATAGAATTTAAAATGTAACCAATGGTAAAACAATACGCAGCATGGTTATTTTAGTGGTGATGTTCTCATTTTCTGATGTACATATAATAATTTGGGTTTCATTTAGATTTTTTGATGCTCATTAAATTTTCTGGTGGACAGTGCAAGGAATGTATGGTTTAATTTGATGTACATTATATTTGTTCCCTTAATTAATCAATCAGTCAAAAGTGTGAATTTTAAGTAATTGGAATTCAAAGCAAAGTTCAGGTTTGCGAATCAAAAATTTACTTAATTTATAGCGACATGGATTGCAGTTTATTTGTGTAGAAGCAGCAATGATGTTACTTGGTCGCAATATTTTTACTTACCGTACAAGTTTGACTATGAAAAGGCTTTATGACTACTGTACTAGACGTTGTTTTAAACGAATTGATAAAAAATTATTATTATTGAGGTAGAAGTTAAATAACCCTAATATTCTTTGTCGCAAATTTCTTTTACTTTGTATTTTTGGTTGGCTACAGTGGAATTTAATTGGGGGTTACCCTCAATTTTGCAGGGTTTCTACCAACCAACGAAAACCAAAATCACAAGGTCTTATGTTATGTTAACTAGGGTAGATAACAAACCATAAATTAAACAATACGTAGAAGTATGTATATTATATAAAAATATTTTTTCAATACAGGACGGTACCACAATAACATTAGTTTACCTACATTAATAAACATTATAAAACATTTAAAAAAATTTAAGGCGAGTCGTTGTAAATGTCATAAATATTTAAGAAGTACTTTAAAAAATACTTTTTTGGACGGAAAAGTACGGAAATTAAAACTTAGGTACTAAGGCTTAACATAAGTTGTGTCAAAAAGCTTATTTAAAACACATGCTGGTACAAAGCCTCGCAAACACAAGAGACTACATACCTACTCTAGTTTGTACATACGGACGGACCTATCAAATGATTAGCATAATAAAGAGCGTCATGGACTAATCTCACATTTTCCGCAAGTACAAGCCAAAAGGCTTTATTGCCGGTTAGAATTAAAGGAGAAACTGTGAGGATTGGTGGCCATTACGCCTTACTTTCGCGTTCCAGCTCGAACCTAGTTTGCGACTCCATCATCTGCCTCTTCTTCCGCTCCTGGATATACCCGTCTGTCATGAACAAAACGGACGCGACCAAACAAGAAACCACCCCAATACAGGCCAAAGCAAACGACCACCCAAAGAAGTTGTTGTCGTGCCCCGGCATCCACCCGTTCCTGTTGGCCAAAGACGCGAAAACTACAACAGCAACCGCGCCGCAGAGCCCCCCGGCCAACAGAATCCACGCGTTCAACTTAATCAACACGATAAACTGTTTCTGGTCGGGGCCGCAACACAAGAAATACAACAACGTTAAAACGGCACTGAGCAAAACGGCGATAAAGCATAACGTGAAGAAGAATTGGGTGGCGACCATGAATCCGGGTATCAAAAAACCCCGAATTTGGTCGTAGCCAGTGGTGAAGGGGTCGTAGATCCAGCGACATCCCACGAAGAACCGCTTCTGGTTGACGTCGTTGGGGTCCGCTAACGACCGGAAGCAATGGGTCCAGAGCCCTAAACGGTTCAGTTTGGCGCCGTTGATGCGTTGATCCGAAACCAACCAGCTCGGGGTCGAGAAGGCGACGAAGATTAAAACGAATGCCACCACGAAAAAGCCGATGGCGACGTTGCCAGCTAGCGATCGGCGCTTCATCTAGGAACAAAAGCGAAACGTCGGGGTGTTAGAGGGTGGTAAGGTAAACAAAAACAAGTGGGCTTACCTCGTTGTTGGTGTAGTCCACCATAACAAAACACTAACTGACTCCAATGAGAAATGCGTCTAGATGGAGGTGCTAAGGAGAGATATGGGTGGGCTACGTGTATGGGTTAGTCACTGGAAGCGTGTGAAGGCACTTTGTTTAGTCAAGGTTCGCTTGGTTATGTTTTGATGATAGATTTTTAAATGTAGAGATTTAGACGCGGTGGTTGTTGACCACACCTGCCCATACTCACGCTTACGTGGGAGGTGCATTGGTAGGGAGCGGCAAAGTCGGACCCGACGAACAGGACCGTATTGACCTAATTTGAAGCCATTACGTTGCCATCAATTTGAATCACACAGCAACATTCCGATTGCAAAGATACAATAATTTGAGCCAAAACGTAGAACATAATACCTAAATTTTGGTGGAAATGGGGTACTCTGCCTAAAAAAAAATATTATTCGCTAGATGTCTAGATGCATGCAAATAATTAAAATAGGCTTAAATATTTTTTTCCTCATTTTTTATTTCACATTTTCGTAAATATTTGCAATTTTTGTTTTTGATGACGCATTGGACCCCCGTATGCAAGACTCACATTATATTGAATGGACTCTTGTTTTTGGCTACTATGCTGCGCTGCTAGCAGAGTGCGCGACATGTGTACAGCGGATTGGCATTCGATTTATAAATAGAACGCAAGGAATCTGAGTAAAGCGCCATCATACGATTTCTTTTAGAACTACGCCGTGCAGGGACCGGCTACGTCACATATCTCCCACCCCAAAAATTAATTCTGGGCGTAATATTGACCCTACAACCAAATAAGAAAATAATAATAATAATGAAATCGCCTGCATTTTCTAAATATTATATTTCCTAAACATGAGGCAAGTACCCTATTGTAAAGGGATTAAAATAGGAGAAGAAATTTATATTTTTAATCGGTCTTTTTAAAATAATAATTTCCGAACTGTTTGCATGCTAGTGGAAGCGCCAGATTTATTTTTAAACCTGAAATACAGGGTGGAGCAATAGTGCGTCCGACTTCGATAGCTCGAGTGCTATGATAGCTAGAAATTTGATTCAATTTGATTTGATTTAACATAAATAAACTAGAAAAAAATCTATAACCGGAAATTATTTATGAACATACAGGATGGGCCAAGACGATTATACAGGGTTAAGTGACATTTTTTTGAATGGAATGTTGTGTGTAAAAGGAGATGTGTTGGAACCTTTTCCTAGACTATTCACTCCAATATTATTACTGACTATTTCCAAACGGGTGGTATTTAACAGTCTATCAAATTTACCCAATATTTTCATACAAAAAAATACTTTCATTTCCCAAAAATACTAAACGCTCAATAAAATTAAGAAAATACATAATCTTAAAGCTACTACCAAATATTGACATAATGCTGGCCTCTTATATATTTTGTTCGCCAAAATAACTTTTGTTGACCATAAATACTAAATGTTCACCAAATTTTATTCCGCATTTAATTCTAACATAATACCCAGATATTTAATTTTCGACAGTGTCTTATATTATTTAGCAGTTAAAAACACTATTTGTTGATCAAAATTACACAAGCAATAAAATGTTGTGCAAATGGTAAATAATTTTATGCAAAATTATAGATGTAGATGTGCTAGGGCAAGGAAAATAAGAGTAAAAATAAAAGTGGTTTGCACAAAAAAATATATTGATTTCCGTAATATATAAGTGCTTTGCTGTAATTGGCTTGCATTATGTAAAACGTAAAACTTCTTTTAGTGGTAATTTCTAATCGTGCTTTTAAAAAAAAATTACAGGACCCTGAACTGACCTTGTACAAAACTTTTTTCGCGTGCCTCTTGTCTGGAAGCGGAAGCGGCAAGGAGAGATGCGCGAGCATATTTCATTTTTGAAGTAATAGAATAATTATTTGACGCACAAATAGTTTTTTTGAGAAACACTAAATATAAATGAATAGCGCGAATATTTATTATGTACAGCACGGACGCGTATCTTGAGTGTTCTAAATTTGGTGAACATTTAGTAAAATTGATAGACATATAGAATTTAAAATGTAAGCAATGGTAAAACAATACGCAGCATAGTTATTTTAGTAGTGATGTTCTCATTTTCTGAAGTACCTATGTATAATAATTTGGATTCCATTAAGATTTTTTGATGCTCATTAAATTTTCTGGTGGACAGTGCTAGGGATGTATGGTTTAATTTGGTGCACATTATATTTGCTCCCTTTTCAAACCACTTGGATGTAGTGATTTTTTTGTTTTTGTTTAAATAGTGGCATCTGTAGATGCTTGTTAAGAAAACACTATACAGTCACAATTACGAGTTTTAAGAAGAAATTATATAAGTACTAGTTAGGAAACATCTGTGGGGTGTCTTTGAATCATTTTTACTTTTGAAAAATTATACAGGGTGGCTAAACTTAATTTTTCAATTTAGAACTTTATGAATTTAATTTTTTCAATTTTTTGAAATAGAACACCCTATATATTTTTTAACGATATGATGTAGAAACTTAAAACAAAATTTTTTTGTATGGCTATTTGTAACCATTTTCGATTTATCGGCCAATAATTACAAAATACAAGAATAACCCTAAAAAATAGATGGCTTATTAATCTTCTTTTACACACAACATTCCATTAAAAAAAAAGGTCACTGGCTCCTGTATGTGCAAAAATAATTTTCGGTTATAGAGGGTGTAAGCGAAATAAGTGCATTAATTTTAACTGGTAATAGAACTCTTCAAGACCAAAAACGTTTCCTAATATATTTTTTTAAACGTTTTAGTTTTTGTGTTAAAATTATTTTAAAATCTTACACATTTTTTTACACGCCACTGGAAGCAACGTTACCTAGTCAACAAGATTATCTTATGAATTAATTGTATTATTGTTGTTCTTTGTTGGAGCATTTCATAAAAGGCTCGTCAATTTGCAGGGGAAAAAATGATTTAAAAAAATTTGATTTCGAAAAAATGGTACATAGGAGAAAAATTTGTCTTGATGAGTTCTACCACTGGTTAAAATTAATGTACTTATTTCGCTTACACCCTGTATAGAACTCGAGCTATCAAAGTCGGACGCACTATTGCCCTACCTGTATAACAAGAAAAAAACAGCTTTGATAAATATGGTGTGAACGACTATTTTGAAGAGTTGGACCAATTGCGTTGAAACATTAATCACAACTGTTCAGTTGTTGTTTTTCACGTTTTCTATCTTAATTATCAAAGAGTTTTCGTTCGCCTTAATGCTTTTGTTACATTCATGCATTATTACACATCTTAATGCATGAGTAATGGCGAATTCTGTGAAAAATGCCGCTGAGAATTTGAGTAATTAGCGGATAATTGCACCAGGAACGGTCCGCTCTGGCCAACTGCTGGTTCCGACTAGGACAAGGCGGTACACCAATTAAGCTTGGGTCACATAAGACAAAACTATCATTCATAGGAACATTCACGTTTGTCGCATATGAATATTCACTGTGAGCACACATTACACAATACGTTAATTTGCCTCAAGGCCCTGAACGTAATTACAACAATGGGCATACTTGAGCTACATTGAAATGTCTCACAACCTTTCCAGGAGTTTATTTCTTATATTTTATACAAAAAAAAACGCCAGCATGAACACATGACTTTCAACACCGTAATAGGTACAAAAATACAGTTTAGCGCTATTGACTAATGACATAAATATCAATATATAAATACAGTATAAAAACAAGGCAACTAGTTAATGTGCACTTATGGACGGAAACGTAAACATTGCAAAATGCACCAATAGTCGCTCAAAAAATAATACCATCATCAGTTAAAAATCGACAAGATGAGTTTGACTAATCTAAGATTAAGCTCAAAAAAGATTCAATAACAAAGGGACAAATTTGCATCAAATTTTAGATCCTTTTGTGGAAGTACTTAAAAGTTTCATGGTTAACAATCAGAATTGGTAGCGGCCATAAATGGTTAAATATCGGTGTGCGACGATTTCGGGACTTCCATGCTGTACGCGGAGGGTGGTCTGGACGCCTCTAAACGCCGATACTGGGCCCTGCGGGCCTCGACGAAAAACAGGGCTCCAGCTGGAAACAGAAGCAAGGAGCCGACCGCAGCGAAAGCGTACGACCAACCCAAATCGTTGTGTTGCCAATACGGCATCCAGTCCCTCTTGTCGCCGTTCAGACCGAAAATCAGCACTGCAACCAAACCGCAGAAACCGGCAATCGACAAATTACCGCCGTTACTCAGCAGCAGCAATATGTACTTTTCGTGGTCTTTGGCGCAGAAACAGAAGAGCCACGTCAAAAATGCCGCTACTAACACCAGAGTCATGCACAGCGTAAAGAAGAATTGGGTGGCGATGAAGAATCCGGGTAGCAAGAAGTCGTGGATTATGTAATATTCTTCTTCAAACACCCACCAGCAGCCGGTGAATTTGTTGTCGAAATGGTGGCGGAAATCCTCGAAATCCCGAAAACAGACCTCCCATAAACCTGGAATGGTCGTCGGTTATTTGGGGTTATGGGGGCGTTGACAGCGCCACTCCTGGGCGCGACTCACCTATGCGGATGAATTTGGGGTCGGCGACTTTTCCGTCGTTCACCAGCCAATAGCCGGAGCAAAAGGCTGTTAATATGAAGAGAAACGCGATTCCTGTGACGACGATTGCACAAATTCCTGTTTTTGTCTTCCCCATTTCTTCGGATTTTGTTGTTAAATGTTGATGGTTGGTTGACTCACCGATTAGGGGATTTTGACGGTGTTGTCGTGGCCAGCCTGGGGCGAAATTTCGAAATAAAGGCGCCAAATTACAAAAATTCTCTGCTTCAGTATTTTTCGAACCAATTTTTGTAAATTTTTAATTTGCAATGTTAAGTGGAAAATTTACATTTTTTTTGCAGTATTTTTCGAATATTGAATTTGCAATGTTAGGTGGAAACATTACATATTTTTTTCTTTCTGTTGCAGTGTTTTTCGAGCCAACTGATGTGGTGATTTCAACCAAACCGTTCGAAACGGATCACTGGAGGGCCATTAAGTTCATCAGCCCGAATTTGAACGAAATTCGTCACATTGCCCGAGAATTGAAGATTCCGTTTTTTGAAAATTCCCAGAACAAAATTGCCGAAGCCGCTGATATCGCTGGAAAATTAGCAGACTATGTCGAAAATGTTTTTGTGACTTTAGGGGATGATGGTTTAGTTATAGCGAGAAGAGGTGACGCAACAGAACCGTTATTATCGAAAAGTTTAAAACGATCCAGTGGAGTGAAGGTCAGGCATTATCCTGTGAAGAAAATTGAAGAATGTGTTAACGTGAGTGGGGCTGGAGATAGTTTGGCCAGCGGACTTGTTGTTGCTATGATGGTGGGTCTGAGCGAAGAAAGATGCGTTTCAGTCGGATTTGCCGCGGCTCAAACAGCTCTATTCTCTTCGGCCGCAGTCGCTCCAACTATCTTTGGTAGAGATCACAAAAGTTGGCTAGAAGTAGCTAAATACAACACTTTAGTCTAAATTTTATACGCATTGTTACATCCCATACGTATTTGCCTTTTTAAACGTGTGGCGTTAGTTAGCTAAATGTTTAAGTTGCCTTGGATGTAATAGGAAATGATAATTATTGTTAAGTATTTACACTTAAGTTTAGTTTTATAGTTTAATTATTAATTATCCTACTTTGTTTTATTTAATTTTTTTATTATTGAACTTCAAATGTTATTTCTTTATTTTTTATACTACCTAATCTTTAATTCTTAAGGGTCAATAACAAGTAGTTTCGTTTTGAAGTAATTCTATTGTGTAATCGTTCAAATTTATTTCAATGTGAGCATTGACCACTTTCTAGTCCAGACGAACAACCGGTTGCTAAAATGGACCATCACCGCTAGATGTCGTGGAACAGATCTGTCTTGTACAAATTTAACAGCTAAAGGTTCTAAATGATTTAAATCTAAGAACATTGACTAAGAGTTGGTATTTATTTTTAGATTAGTTGAGTCTCAACATTTTGCCATTAAATTTGTACGAGACAAATCAGTTCCACGACATCTAGCGGTGATGATCCATTTTAACAACCGGTTGTTCGTCTAGGTACTCTAGGTAGTAGGGTAGTAGTTAGTCAATGATGTGAGCATAAAATTTACAGTTTTCTGCAGTAGTTTGTAAGGCTACTCCTAGAGGGAGATATTGGACAATGTTCTCAGTCTTTACAAATTATGTAATAAATATTAAAAATACTTTAAATACGGCAAACTCTTTTCATATAGCGGTTTGCTTGTGCTAAAGTAACCTAAGCAAGTGTAATTGGTCATCTCATTATGTAGAATGGAGGCACACTTTCTTTTCTATAGCTGGTTGTCTGAACGTACAAACTGGAGCATACACCTTTCCGTAATTTTGCAACTGATTGTAAATAGATACAACCTGTTTTTGTAAGCTGACCTAAGCCTTAACTCTTTACAGGTCAGGTTACTTACTCTTTGAGCTTAAAGTCACCATTCTTTTAGTTCAATTATTTCTGGTTCTGATGGCCACCATAGGTCTTTACTCCAGTAGGGTTCAGCAATTTTTCGATTTAATTCAATAAATGTTAAGATGTTTAAAACAAAATTTGTAAATTTGTAATTGAGTTTTAATCAATTTGCCAAATTTTACTCTGAGCAATTTTGAAGGAACAAATATTTAGATATCATTTCATGACAATGAACTAGTTTCAAAAGCGTTCAGCATTGTATAGTTTTACTTTCTTCAATGAAATAATTTTTTGATGGTTTTACTGGATTTACTTTAATGTTCGATGTTCTGCTACTGAAATAATTATGTTAAAATTAATTAGATACTGTGTTAGTTGTCTAAACACTTCCATGGTTTACTAAAAATTCTTTGTTCTTTGACCTATTGTCATCAATTTGCCAAAATTTCTGCTCCTTTTGCTTTACCCTGAAAAATAGTTATGTTATGATTACCTAAATCTAAATTTAACGTCACTGTGACAGTTGGCCGAAATTTGTTTAAAATATTTAAGGATAGTCTTTTTAGCATTAGTTTTTTCTTCTTAACTTACGCTTAATGGAGCAGTGCTAGTTCCCTGTATCCTATGTGCAAAATATAGCGCCAATAGTAAAGCAGCAAGTATGAATACAACAGCAAAAATGACGGGACAGCACATTCTTAGGAAAAATTTTCGACAATTTCGACATTTTAGCCTGAGTTGAGGTGCGCTTGAAGAACTTTCCATTAAAATAATCTTTTTACTATTACTTGGTAAGAAATGACATTGACAACTAATTGACGCTTAATTAAAGCCATCAAAACTCTTTGTAATCTTCTCATGATGGAAATCCCCAACCCTTAATTCATATTATTTTAAGAGTGTATTTTTGGCGTATCCAGATTTAACCCTTCAGCTTGAATTAGGAAATTTGAAATAGGAACGTTCTTAAAGATAGTAAAAGTATCTTAGCGCAGTTGTTTTCTTGAGGAGAATTCTCTGCCTGTAGCCTTCGGCAGCTGGTGGGTCTGGTTCTGGGACAAGCAAGTCGCCAGACTCTCAACTCGGCAATGAGGGAAATGTTGGCCTCGTAGGTAAATAGTTTCTGCTGTTGAACAGGGTTTCGTAATGAGCGAGGCAGATTCTGTGCGGTATTAATTTAAAATACCCTCGTTGTTTGTAGCTCTAACGAGGTTTTTAAAGCGGAGGTTGGCGAATCTTTTTGTCAGTCTCCAGGGCTTCGTTAATGGACGCGTCGGAAAGATAAACACGGATGCAATTCCTCCACTTAACGTAATTATGAGTCGACTTTGCCGGACGGGGTGGGTAATTTCTGATCACGCAGACTCCCTGTTTTTAGATCGAAACGGGGGCAAAGCCGCTATTAATTCCGCCTTATTAGAATCGACGAGTCTCGCAACGGCAAAGAACCTTCGAAGATTTTTAAAATTGACGTCTTTTGTACGGGACACGAAAGCACATAATTGAATTTAGAAAGTTCGCCGGGATCCGGCTGAATTTCTTGCTTATTTCTTTCAGTTACTGTTGTGGGCGCTGAAATTAATACTTTTTTGTGATTTATTTTCTAAATTAATTTCATCCGGGCGCTGTGCGGCCCGCAACGAAATAATGTTATTCTTTTCGCGTGGGACTTTTATTAAAAAAGATGGATCTCTGGCTTGGTGCCGATTCATGCATTATTTATGGCGCCGATTTTATTGTTTTAATCGGCGAATATTGCTACGAAAATAACAGAAGATTGGCAAAAGTCCACAATTTGAAGATTGCCGTGTTAAATTCTCGCAACCATTTTCGCCTCCAAACTTTAAAGTTTCTTGCCCAAACAAGATCGACTTGGAGAAGCTGTTCTAAGAACACGTGCTTTAACAAGGCCGTAACGTATACATAAGTAATTCTATTTGGGAGTTAACCAAGCGAAAATCATGTAAATATGGGGCATAATCGTGAAGTCCTCCAGCCGGCTACCGTGATTTAGGTGTAAATTTATTCATGAAAGAATGCCCCCGGGCTCCGATAAAGTCGCCGCCATCCTTTTAGGGCTCACCGCAATCTAGAAATTTATTTATTGCGCTATTTACTCCTCCTAGTGGCTCCAGCTTCATGCTCACTAGGTAGGTACACGTAGCAACGTCAAAGACAACAAGCCAAAAAGGAGAAAGGGAGCTTTTGTAATGCATACTAAATTCAATAGAAAACAAAACTGGCTGCCAGATTCGCCGAGACGTGAAGGAAACCGGGAACTTGACTTGATCCACACTGGATATTGCGTGTCGTTTCCGATTCCGCCTCAAATTTCGGTTTGGGGGCGCGCTCCAGAGGTTCTGGGGTCACCCCGTCCATAGTCGGGGAAGAGAAACCGCCACCACCTTAAACTCGAAAATTTCAATATTTTCGAAATCGAAAATGTCTTTCTCGGCTAAATGGTGGCGGAGCGGGGTTGATTTGGGTCTCGACAATGGCCGTCGATTGTCGCAGTTTCGCCACATCATCCTCTAAGGCCGGCGTGGTGAAGGGCAGCGTAATTCCTGCCGTCGCGCTCCAGCAGGACTCCTGCTCCCGAGGGTTAGTTTATTACGACCGGCTTTGCAGGAACTCCCGACGAGGCCAGGCGGCTTACAAACCAATCAGGCAGCAGGGCACGCACAGGGATTGCACTCGCCTACATCAGATTAACTCTGATTCAATGCGACATATTTCATAAAGCGCCCACGAGGCGACCCCACGACCCCGAAGTCGGAATGCGTTAATCGAACTAATTTTATGGATTTGGGGGTAGCGGCGCCATAGGAGTTCAGCGATTAATCTTGCGTTTCTGGAGAATTTGAGATATTTGATGGATGTGTGGAGGCGGCACTTATTTACAAATTTATTGGAAACGCGAAGTTCGAAAATTCCAACTTTCGGTTCGAAGTCTAATCAAGTTGAGCAATTATAAACCGAGGACAATGACCTCAAGTTTGGATTTAACTAAGTAACCACTTGTTACTTGTCTTTTAACCTGCTATGGTTCAATAATTAATAAGTTATATTCTTCGAACTAACGGTTCATAATAGACTTCTTATGTCTGTGAAATCTATTTATATTTATTATTTACTTTGCTAGGACAACGAGGAAACTTCTTAGATTGCAATAGAGTATTACTGACATTAAAGTTATTAAAAATAATTTATAAAGCGAATTTGATAAGAAAATTTATAGCGGCTCTCCACTAAGCGCCTGTCATATAGACAACCAACAATACAGATTTAAAAACCTTAAATATACAGAGCAAGTCAGCTTAAGTAAATCAACCAAAATATCTTTGTTATTAGTAAAATTACAGTTTTAATACATGATACAATTATATAGCAAAAATTATTTGGTAGGTAGGTACCTTCAAATGTCACTTGTTTTATTCTGCTTGGAGATATTTAATTAAATGCATCAAATTATTTTTCTAATTTACCAAACTCAACTATTTTTTTAGCTAACATGTAAAGGAAAAAAGGTTTGACTATGATGCTGGCAATAAAATTAATTAAAAGATGTAATTATAAATAAGATCTGGTACTAGTGGTACTGTAAAATAAGAACAGTATCAATTAAAATATATTGGATAATTATAATCAATTTTTTTTTCTGCATATGCTTTTCATCTTTGGTACTTATTTATTATTATTGTTATTTACATAACTATCCAATTTATTTTGATGGCAGTATTGATCTCTATAGATGCAGCAGCCTCATAAAATATAGAATCTAGACCACTAATAACATAATTCCAAATGCATAAGCCGAACTATCCTGCTAAGACTGCAATATTCTTTTTCAGCATTGGATATAGGACACTAATCCCTGGCGGCTGAACTGCAGCGGCTTAATTGGACCTGCTACCGATATTAATGCCTCTCCGTTTTCTGGGCTTTTCTGGAGATAAATTTCTTGCGCTGGATCCCGGGATATTCATCATCGTATCACTGGGATAGAGCCGCAGACTGGAATTTATTTCCAGATTTTAATGCAATATTTCTGGACCTGGCTGGATCGCTCATAAAGCTTCCGTGATAAGGTCGTAGCTTTTACACCGAAGACCCCAAGTTGGCAATGACGATGAGCATTCGAAAATAAGTTAGATATTTCCGATTTGGGTTTTAAAGAGGAATGGACAATATCTAGTTGTTAGTCACTTGAAGCCCGCGGTCTTAAGTTTTGCTAGCTTATGCAAATTACTTAAGTGCAACTTTATAAATTTTTTGCGTGTGGCCGATGAGGTCGCGTTGCTCGTTCGAGATCAATACCGGTTACTTCTGGGATTAAAGTTGAAAAATTTCGCGGTCCCTCGGAGCGTACGTCGATTCCTGCGTTGGAAACTCGAGTGAGACGTGGGATTATGAAAAACATTAATCTTTTGTACGTTTGTTGCTCATTTATCATCGGCGAGGGTCGAATTATCCCGTTCCTGGATTGCATCAAAAACAATACATCATTTTCCGGTAATTGAAAATTTAATGGAACGACCTTGTCGAGTTATAGCGAGGATTGCATCGGCGAAATTAATTATGCTAATTCTCTAATTGCACAGCAAAAACGGCCAGAATTGGGGTTGAGTCGGGTTTTGTACCGAGAAAAGTGTACAGCCGGAATTTTAGGGGATGTTGTTCTCACAACGGGAGGCGGGGAGATTGTGTAAAAGCCAGAGAACGCTTCGAAAAAACTCGATTCATCGCTCCAACCCCAATAGCGGCGGTTTTCCCGCAACCCCCAAACAAATCACAAACAATCCGAATAGTTGCTCCGCAAACCAGTAAAAATCTTGGATATTGCCGGCGCTTTCTTAGACCATAACCATGCGTGCTTTATCTACTGGAATATATTTATTCAACCCTTAACGTTGTAGAAAAGGGAGTTCTATTAGCTATTTTTTACATTTTTACATGAATGTTTAAGTACAGTAGTTAGTAACGGGGTCACATGCCTGTTTCCTGGTCGAAGTCAACTCTGTCCATAATTCTGACTTTATGTAGTTTGCAATGATTGCAAAGTTTTAAATGTCTTCAGTACAATAATAAGAACTTCTTAGTAAATCGAGTAACCTTAACCACGTTTCCATGTAAGAATCTATCAAAATGCCAATTAGATTTGATAAATAAAAAGTAAGAACTTTTTCCATAACTAATAACGTTTCTTATGCACATACAGTAGACCTCGGTTATAACGAACCTCAAGGGACTGCCAAAGTTATTTCGTTATGTTTAAAGTTTGGTATAAGCAATTAATTTTTACATTGTTCTACAGAGTGAGACAATAGTGCGTTCAACTTTGATAGCTAAAGTTCTATGATAGGTAGAAATTTGGTTTAAGAACACAAATAAACTAGAAAAAAAAGTCTATAAAAGGAAAGTATTTTTGAACATACAGGGTGAGCCAAGACAATTATACAGAGGCAAGTGACATTTTTTTAAACGGAATGTGGTGTGCAAAAGAAGATTTTGCGGAGCCTATTACTTTTCAATCGAGTATTATTGCTGACTATTTCCAAACCACTTGGATGTAGCGATTTTTTTTTTTGTTCAAATAATGGCATCTGCAGATGCCATGTCACAATTATAAGTTCTAAGAAAAAATTATGTATAAAGATTAGTTGTGAAACATCTGAGAATGTCTTTGAATCGTTTTAGCTTTTAAAAAATTATACAGGGTGGCTAAATTTAATTTTTCAATTTAGAACTTTTTGAATTTAATTTTCTCCATTTTTTCAAATGGAACACCCTGCATATTTTTTATCGGTATGATGTACACCCTTATGGCTATTTGTAACCATTTTCGATTTATCGCCCAATAATTACAAAAATTAAGAATAATTCTAAATAATTAGATTGTTTTTTAAATTACTCGACAGATTAAATTGTAATAAGTGCTCCAGATGTTCCGTTTATAAAAACAACATAAGTTTTTTCAATAAGTTCACTTTATGTTTGTATCTTGATCATTTTTTGCATTTTATATTATCCGACAAGAAATACACATTTATCGCAGTTACCTGTCATCGGTTGTCATTTTTGTGTCTATTTTGAAACATTTGAAGTTTTTTGTCGAGTTATTTGGTAAATGATCTAATTTTTTAGCATGATTCTTGAATTTGAAATTATTTGGCGATATTTTGAAAATGGTTACAAATAGCCATAGGGGTGTGCATAAAAAAAATGTTTGTTTTTAGTTTCTACATCATATCGTTAAAAAATATACAGGGTGTTTTATTTGAAAAAATGGAGAAAATTAAATTCAAAAAGTTCTAAATTGAAGAATTAAATTTAGCCACCCTGTATAATTTTTCAAAAGTTAAAACGGAAAGACATTCCACAGATGTTTCCTAAGTAGTCTTTACATATTTTTTTCTTAGAACTCGTAATTGTGACTGTAGTGATTTTTTTAACATGCATCTGCAGATGCCATAATTTGAACAAAAAAAAATCGCTACATCCAAGTGGTTTGGAAATAGTCAGCAATAATATGGAATTGAAAAGAGTCTGGGAAAAGGTTCCGAAAAATCTTCTTCATTTAAAAAACTCTCACTTGCCCCTGTATAATTTTCTTGGCTTAGCCTGTATGTTCAAAAATAATTTCCAGTTATAGACTTTTTTCTCTAGTTTATCTGTGTTTTTAAATCAAATTTCTACCTATTATAGAACTCGAGCTATCGAACTCGGACGCAATATTGCCCCACCCTGTATATGTACAGAAACATAGATATGGCCAACAGACTTGAAATTTGGTTCAATTTATAGAAAGGTTCGCTATATGTGAGTTCGTTATAACCGAAGTCTACTGTAATTCTTTTTTGTTTTCTACACGAAAATAGGTAGAATGCAACATTTCGAGTATAACTTGTAAAAATAAATTGTGGGAGACTGAGAAGGACGAAATTCTCCCTGTTCCAGGGCGGAATAATTTTCGACCGCAATGTCGCATAAATTGTCGCCAGAAGCGGATGAGCTGTCATCCGGTTTCGGAAATTATTGGTTGGTAGTTATCGGGTAATAACTACCTTACCATTGTTCGCGTTTCAGCCCAGCTCTATCTTGATCGCAAAGCACGCTTGCGGAAGGGAATTTCGTGGCACGACCATAAAATCATGATTCTCTTCATATAACGTCGAAATCGCGGCAATTTTAATCGACTCCAACCTTCAACGGCCACTCAGTTCAGTCGAAGAAAGTCCGGTTTCCCGGCGCCTCCGCCATAAAGACCCTCGTCGCCTCGAACCGTCGACTGTCTAAATAGTTCGACCTAAAGTTGTTCTGCTAGTATCGACTAGAATTAAAGTGCTTTCATCGACTCTTATTCAGTGATGAGCAGTCGCGAAATTTTGATCATTATAGTCATAGCGTCACGTCTTGGGGTCTACTACGCTACCCTCCAGATGTGACAATAGTCATTAACCACGTGACCCAACACCCCGACAATAAGTGTCTCTTGAATACTTGCTAAAAACCTTTGCAAAACCAAACTTGTTGGCATGAATAGTTGCTAAAGAGCAACATTATCAAAACCAAACCTGTTGTCACAAGAATCCTTGCCGAGTTCCAAACTCTTGACTCGATGCAAATTGGATAATTAGCTGAGGCACGAACAAAATTCCTAGCGTTTAAAAGAGAAAAAACTTTGCTGAAATCGCCAATTATCCTCTCGGGTAATTTCAGCAACTGAACTGCTGGTTAATTTCAAAACTTGGAGGTCGCCTCCGAAAGAAGCGTCGAGGGCTTTTACGTTGCCAATTTCGACTAGACGTCAGGTGTAGAAGGTGGAGGCGCCGGCGCGCGATGAATGAACGTATTTTGCTAGCATCTGCAACGGACAGTTTCAGTGGCGTCGCGACGTCCACACGAACACTACCGGAACTGAATCGCGAGGTGCGTCCCAACGTACGACAACCACGTGCGATCGCACGCAAAAATTCCAACCACCCAATGAGCAAACCTTAATCACGAAATTTGTAAGTTTTACCTTATTTAGTTGTAATTGCGAAAAAAAATTTTGATAACCCTCTGGACGGCAGCAGGAAACAGTGAATTGTTAAGCTCTCACCCGAAAAGCTCGCTGGATTTATTTCAATTGCTAATTTCATTCAATCGCCGAGTTACCCCTTCCGGACGGGAAATGAATTTTGTACCTTTTGTATTTAAATACGTAATGATGGAGGGTTTAGCCTCTTGTGGTTAGCTTTTAGTGGGTAATCCACGTTTCCAATTTCAGCCCGTTTCGCTTATTTGAATTTCAGGACCGAACGCGAAATTTTTGTGCAATTAAACATGAGCTCGTAAATTTCATCTATCGAAGAGCAGCGGGTTATAATATTTTACGGTAAATTCAATTTCGCATCGAGCACCCCAAATCGTTTTCATTATTTCGGTTGGACCACCTGAATGGCGGATTTAGCGGAAATTTTACCACAATACCCCAGCATGATGCATCGCATGCCCCGCTTTTCCGATGTTGTTTTATTTTTAAATTATCGGTAGTATATAAAATGGGATCTCTGGACCACTTAATTGTAAGATGAAATAACATCTATTATATTTAAAAGCAATACAGAAATGACAGTAAATAATTAGAATTTTTTTAACGGCCCGAAAGTTTCTTAAGAATTATTACACGCCACCAAAACTTTGACGATTGAAAAAATCAGTGAAAAATTGCGTAGAAATGTTTTGTAAATTTTTTTCTTCCCAAAAGTGATTTTTTTGAAATCTACACTTTTGCTTAACATTAACAGTTCAAAAACATTACAATTACATTTTTTATGCCGAATTTTCCAGAGTGTGCTAATAGAGACGAAAAGCTAATTTTCTGAATTAAAAAAATAAAGCACTTAACAATCGTGTAAAAAATCGATCTGTCTAGAAGTAACATTACAGAACTAGTATCACGTGTAAGGACGTTTCCACTTTTCTTGTGCCTTTAAAAACTCTCTGGGCGTTATCTTTTGTTACGCAGTTTGGCTGGGTGCTGTTAGTATTTGTCAGACGTGCGAGTACTGAGTGTCGTTCCTGCTGCCATTTTGTGTATTTTCAGGTAATTAAGCAGCACTTTCTCCGTAATTACGTCGCTGAAGAGCGCACAACAACATAAAGTGTAAACATAATAGCTGAGCGCGTTATACGTTCAGTCCCAACAACGAATTTCTACGCTATCATTAAATTACGAATAATAATCATTAGACAGCTCTAGAATCATGTTTTCAGTAGGTATCTAGCTGTAGGGCCCAATTGTTCCTTGTTTGATCTCGCACGTAATTAGCCATAACCCTTTGATTCATCGCCTCCAATCAACATATTTAACTCCTTTGTTCTTGTAATTGCCGACGCGTTTAACATTCCGTGTTTGCAAAACAGATTAATATCAGTGATTGTTTTACTATTTACGATATTACGTAAATCTGTTAATGAGTCTAATAATTTTTGATATTAGGCAATTTGTTGCGGTTAACACTTCATAAATCTGAACGTTTAAATATTGGCGAACATTGTTGGGACGTGGGGTGCATAGTTTGGGCGCTTCGGTAACAGTTGCAACTTTGATTTACTCAGTTTGGAAAGTTAAGGGGGTTTTGGGTGTCCAATTAACTAATTGATATATGGCAAAAGTTTAAATGAAGCATAACGAATGTGCCGAGTTCCGACAGGTCGAATTCAGCCTTGGCGCAAGGTAAATATTAATATATGCACCGCCTATCCACCCCCGGCTTCGTCCAAGAATAGCTGCGTAATTTTACAAGTTTTTCAATTAAAGTAATGCGTTATTAAGTTTTCCAGTCACCATAATTCAGATAGAAACTTTTTATCTTAGAATCATACACAGATTCAATATTGACATATTCAATTATGAAACACATTGTATAGAAAGTCGACAAATGGTGGAAGAGCTATAATATAAAATTTCATAACAAATTAAGACGTAAAATTAAAAACATGAGTAGGGAAAGAAGAAGGGTTCTGGAACACTCCCCCCACCACTATTTTGGTTCTTGTATATTGTGCCGCCTACCTACTCAGTTTAGCTCAACTTACTATTTTTTATGTTCTAAACAACTTTACACAGGTTCTAAACAACGTTAAACATGTTCTAAACAGCTTTGTTTAAAGTTGTTAAGAGTCTGTGTAAAGTTGTTTAGAATACAATAAATGATAAGTTGAGCTAAACTAGGTAAGTAGGCAACACAATATACAAGGAGCTAAATAGTGGTAGGGGGAATCCCTCTTCTTTTCCTACTAACATGGTAACTTCTTCTTAAGGAAACTATAATTACCACTTTTTTGTTCTCTAGTTATTATTTTATGGGAACAAATATAATGTATACCAAATTAAATCTTGCATCCCTTGCACTGTCCACCACAAAATTTAATGAGCATAAAAATTTTTAAATGATACCCAAATTATTATACATCAGAAAAGAAGAACATCACCACTAAAATAACTATGCTGCGTATTGTTTTACCATTGCTTACATTTTAAATTCTATATGTCTATCAATTTTACTAAATGTCCACTAAATTTAGAACGCTCAAGTTACACGTCCGTGCTGTACAAAATAAATATTCGCGCTATCAATTTATATTTAGTGTTTCTCAAAAAACTATTTGTGCGTCAAATAATAATTCTATTACTCCAAAAATAAAATATGCTCGCGCATCTCTCCTTGCCGCTTGCGCTTCCAGAAAAGAGGCACGCGAAAAAAGTTTTGTACAAGGTCAGTTCAGGGCCCTATAATTTTTTTTAAAAGCACCATTAAAAATTACCACTAAAAGAAGTTTTACGTTTTACATAATGCAAAGCATTTATATATTACGGAAATCAATATCTTTTTTTGTGCAAACCACTTCTATTTTTACTCTTATTTTCCTTGCTTTAGCACATCTACATCTATAATTTTGCATAAAATTATTTACCATTTGCACAACATTTTATTGCTAGTGGATTTTTGATCAACAAATAGTATTTTTAACTGCTAAATAATTTAAGGCACTGTCGAAAATTAAATATCTGGGTATTATGTTAGAATTAAAAGCGGAATAAAATTTGGTGAACATTTAGTATTTATGGTCAACAAAAGTTATTTTGGCGAACAAAATATATAAGAGGCCAGCATTATGTCAATATTTGGTTGTCGCTTTAAGATTATGTATTTTCTTAATTTTGGTGAGCATTTAGTATTTTTTATTTTTTTGTATGAAAATATTGGGTAAATTTGGTAGACTGTTAAATACGACCCTTATTTAATTACCACTTATTTAAGAAATAATAATTTTTTTATTAGTTACTCTTCACACATGCTTTGAGAGTCTTCCAATAGGGCGGGCAACCCCTTTCACTTTACGCTTATCTCTATTTTGAGAATTTTCTCCAGCGGAGGTAGCTGACGCAATAATAATTGTCCCTTGAATCAAGACGAGTCGAGGATTGGAACTAGTTTCAACCCAAACATGTACTTGTAATTGAATCGGAGGCTTATTTGCGGAAACCAGCTAATCCCGTAATTGTTTGTGTGCAACATGGAGATGTTACTAATCCCCTCTTTCAATTTGATTATTTTCTTTCCAGTACCCGACGATAACGCGTGATTTAACTTAAACAATTTTTCAGCGCCATGGACACCCTGTACACAGCCCGGCTGCACGGCTTCCCCAACTTGAGTCGCAACGGTCTAGAGCCCACCGTCCTCACCGAAGAGAGCGTCCTCTCCCTCCTCATAGTTTTAGGCAGCAGCATCTCTCTAGTGGGCCTAGTTTTCGCTTTCATAACATACAGGTAAGTGCCGCCCTCTACTCCAATAATTTTTTATTTTTACACGTAATTACTTTGAGCTAATCCCCCAGAGCGAAATAATCCGCCCCTCAATCGCGACTCTCGGGATTATTCCAGAGGCATTTTCACTTAAACGTTTTAAGGGGCCGACCATTGTTGTGTTCCTCGAATAAATTACTTCTTATAAGACCACTTGCTCGGCTGGATATGAATTGTTTTTAAACACGACGCAAATTGCCGTTTTATGTTGATAGAGGCAAGAGATGCCGAATTTATTCAAGAGCTCCAAAGGGGAGCTCGAGAGGGGCAATTACCGAAAATTGTTATTGGCATCGATTCGGGCCACGGGTTCGGACGGCACTGGACTAATGACGCCATTATCTGATTATTAGCCGGAATAGATGTTCATTAAGGCAGGAAGGGATGTTGAAGGTTGGGGGAAAATTTTTGTTGCTTTTTATGTTTAGCACTGTTAAGGGGGGTGAAAATTTTTGTTGCTTTTTATGTTTAGCACTGTTAAGGGGGGTGAAAATTTTTGTTGCTTTTTATGTTTAGCCCTGTTAAGGAGGATTTACGTGAAATTGATCGAGCAATGGGAAATTAGAGGTGGGGCAACTGTGCAAAATTAATGCGCTATTTACGCCCGTCTACGCCCCTGACAGGTTTCTCGATATCTAACAACAACACTGATGTTGGCAGACAGAAATAAAGAATTTTTTGGCGGCGTCGCGACGCGCCTTAGCCTTAAAATAGCAAGTGTCGGTTCTGGAGTGCGGGACAACGGGGAATTCGAAAATCAATTTGGGGTGCAGCGTGTCCTACATTAATAGACCCCTCGAGTGCTGAAATTGGCCGACAATTTAAAAATACGTGCCGCTGAGGCCCGTGATGTGCCCTAATTAGAGTTTGATGAAGAGGTGCAGTCGATCCAACAATATCGACGGACGGCGGGATTCCCGCCCTGTTGCCCCGAAAACAGAAACAGTCGTAGCGATCGAAGGGTCCAATTGACGCGACAACCGCACGAAACGCGGAAAATTCAATTAACTTTTAATTAGTCGTCAAAGAGTGGCGGCAGGACGACCCCGGATGAGATTGTTTTTGTATTTCCTGCGGACGTCGACAGCCGGTGCTTGGGGTGGATAGGGCGCGCACAACAGCGTTTGCCGGTGACAGTAAAGGGTCCTCCACGTCTGCCCGATCAAAGGATAACGCGGTTCGTGCCTTTCGCCTGAAAACAGGACCGGCGACAGGCGATCGTGTCAAAAAACGCAATATCGAAAAAGGGACGAGAGGCGGCCTGCTAATTTCCAATTAAGCGGCGGACGCGCCGGAGAAGCTTTGGGTAGGCCCCGGAAATTTCCAGGTGGATACTTCGAGCCGCGCTAATGTAAAAGAAGAAGACCGGTTCGTTATAGCGGAGGACGGGCGAATTGCTGCCAAATCACCCCGTCAGACAGGATTTCTTCTTATTTCGCCATTAGTGTTCCCAAAATGAAAGATGAGACAGCGCAATTTTGCCATCGACTAAAACTAGTTTCAATTCATTCCTTACTCCTCCCAGAAAGTACGGGGGGAGTTAATCACCCCTAATTTTTAGCTCTCGAAATCGTACAAAAATTTAGAGAAACGCGTTATTCATTCTTTACTTCTCCCAGCAGGTACAGGGGGAGTTGATTACCCCTAATTTTTAGCTCTTGAAATGTTACGAAAATTTAGAGAAACACGTTTAATATTGTGGAGAAATTTGTCCGGCGACTTGAAACGCTATTGATTGTCCAGTGCGTAATCGGGGAGGAGGGTTGTCGGTCGCTTGAAAACAAGTTAATGTCCAAATGGCGTGACTGAACGTCCTTGACCCTCAACAAACATTCATGTGACAAAAAATTATCGCAAACCGCATCAATTGTGGAGGTTACGTCTACCCCGCAACAACAACTTTTCGAAGCGCCAACAACGGCCACTCGTCCGCTGAAGTTAAGTCCTCGACCCGGAGTTCATTAGAAATAAATGAGAAATAAACAACTTGGAAGTTGGCAAGTTGAATTTCTTGTCGATATCGAGTGTGGGACGAGTGGGCACTTAACGCGAAGGCTCCAGGAAATTTTGAAGCCCTGCACCGGCTGGAATCGTGGAAGCGGAGGGTGGAGAACGAAAACGATATTTTTATTACAATCGCGATTACAACGAGGTCTCTTTTTAAAAATCACGGTGTAAATCACCGGCGTGGCAGCTGCGAAGGGCGAAATTAAAAAGTCTTTGACTCGATAATTTCGCCTTTTCGTCAAGCACACGTGCCTCATCTTTCGCGAAGAACTCACCTTTGCTTTTATACCGAGTGTGAATATAAATGTACCATTTGCATTCCTCGCTTTTCGATCGATTTAAATTCAGCACCTTCCGCGTATAGTATAGAAGAGAAAAACTAGCGGCCTCAACGCACGAAATTGCAATTTCTTAGGGGACGCTTACCATAATATCTCTGTTTTGAAATTGCGTCAGATAAATTTGTTTCGTAAGCAAACAAGGCAATAACGTTCGGAATGAAACGTTAAACGGGAATTGCAAGAGAGTTTTGCGGAGGAGACGGACGTGCTGAATTGTTGATGTTCGTTGCTGGATGTATGGAATTTTAAAATGGAAATGTGGTTCCTGCCAGCCGCGCTCGCACGATGAAAACAACGCACGACATATTTATGGTGGCTCCGTGGACCACCCCCAATATTTATGGAAATATAACATAAAACTCACAAACTAATGCAACTCTCGTTGGTATCCTAACGTCCTTGCTAAGATTAAAAAACGGGTCGTATTTAATAGTCTATCAAATTTACCCAATATTTTCATACAAAAAAATACTTTCATTTCCCAAAAATACTAAATGCTCACCAAAATTAAGACAATACATAATCTTTAAGCGACAACCAAATATTGACATAATGCTGGCCTCTTATATATTTTGTTCGCCAAAATAACTTTTGTTGACCATAAATACTAAATGTTCACCAAATTTTATTCCGCATTTAATTCTAACATAATACCCAGATATTTAATTTTCGACAGTGTCTTATATTATTTAGCAGTTAAAAACACAATTTGTTGATCAAAAATACACAAGCAATAAAATGTTGTGCAAATGGTAAATAATTTTATGCAAAATTATAGATGTAGATGTGCTAGCGCAAGGACAATAAGAGTAAAAATAGAAGTGGTTTGCACAAAAAAATATATTGATTTTCGTAATATATAAATGCTTTGCTGTAATTGGCTTGCATTATGTAAAACGTAAAACTTCTTTTAGTGGTAATTTCTAATCGTGCTTTAAAAAAAAATTACAGAGCCCTGAACTGACCTTGTACAAAACTTTTTTTGCGTACCTCTTGTCTGGAAGCGCAAGCGGCAAGGAGAGATGCGCGAGCATATTTTATTTTTGGAGTAATAGAATAATTATTTGACGCACAAATAGTTTTTTTGAGAAACACTAAATATAAATGGATAGCGCAAATATTTATTATGTACAGCACGGACGCGTAACTTGAGCGTTCTAAATTTGGTGAACATTTAGTAAAATTGATAGACATATAGAATTTAAAATGTAAGCAATGGTAAAACAATACGCAGCATAGTTGTTTTAGTGGTTATGTTCTCATTTTCTGATGTATAATAATTTGGGTTTTATTTAGATTTTTTGATGCTCATCAAATTTTCTGGTAGACAGTACAAGGGATGTATGGTTTAATTTGGTGTACATTATATTTGTTCCCATTTTATTTTAAAATTTCGAACATTGCTAGCTATCAAGTTCCGTTGACTTGACACCATTCTGTCAAACAGTTGCCAGTAAATAACAATTGGTCTTTTGAAGGATCGTGGAACTTTAATTAAGCGACAACATATCTGCCGCGGGTCTGATGGGTCGAGGACTAGGACAGACATAGCAACCTGAAGTATGCAACAAAGTTATTTATTGAGGCTAGCTTCCACTGTTATGGCGCCAAAAATGGCCGATTTTCCCAAGTGCCGCAGAACACTTAAACCAAATTGATTATTATCATTTTCTAGTTGTCTCTGTATTCTTCAAATCTTAATCCAACCAGTTGAAGCATCCTCGAGTGACTAGAATGGAAGTTTTTTCCAGCTTTTGCGTTTCAAAATTACCGTTTCATAAGCACAAATTTTGTTAACGACCCTATGCCATAAAATTAATCATTTATCGACGCCATTACTTCAGCATTTGGTGGATGCGCCATCGGCCACTGAGCTATGTGTTATTCGCAAATTTCCCTCTGAAACTTTCCAGTCACAATGGCGACAAAATAATTCAAAGCCTCCCCCGTGTTTGCGTCTATGTCACTGTCTTTTTTGGCGGGAACCATTTTAATATTGGCATTTTGCTAATTCGCCCGCCTGTCAGTCAACGCCGTTTCTGCGGAATGTGCTGTTGCCAGTTGGCACTTTACTTATTATTTATGGCAGACGTGAACAAAAGGGGTTGCAACTGAAGCAAATAAACGAATCAAATGGGGTTATTAAAGGCAATTAAGGCTCAGCGCCAGAAACATTTGTACAATTAAGTTGGACGGAAGCTAGTTTGACTCTCAGCAAAGAGATGTTGGCGCTGCCTGCAAGATTATTATATTATTGATAGAGAGACGAGTTGGGAGAAAATTTTTGCTGCTGTTTTGTTGTAAAGCTCGAAGTTTGCTGGGTAATTGATATTCTTGAGCAAAAATTGGTAGAGCAGTGACTGTGAAAAGAAAGCTACCCTTAACATGGATCTATTTGTTGGAGTTAAGAAACGTGGAAGCTCATAAAAAATTCAGGGTAGATTTTATGGGGTTTAAGAATAGAAAACGGATAATCGGTGACCTATTAGTGGCAGTATTGCAGACAAGCTTCTATATGTCAAGTTGGCAAAGGCGAGCGAGCCGCTCAATCGAAATCATAAAATTGGATACTTATTGCTGCATTTTCATGCCAGTATAAGTGGGAAATTTACTTGAGAAATTATTTGAATAATTTTTATTTTCTTTAATAAAGCAAAGATAAAGAGCTCAAAGGTTAATGAATTTAAATTTTACAAAAATCTGGCGCATCCACCATTTGTTGCTATATTACGTACCCGAAGAAATAATTAGGTAATTACCCAAAAAAAGCAATTAACAATAATAGTTAGGCATTTTGAAGTGTTTCAATTATTTTTTTCATAACTCCAATTTCTTGACGTGGCAATGTTTACAAAACTGTCATTACAAGCAAGGTTTTTGCCATTTTTACTCTTAGTTTTGCATTATCTCTCGACATGATTACAGGAACTCTGAGTCTTATCTACAATATTGTCAAGCATTTCCTTGTCGAGAAATGCATTTTAATAATGCAAATATTCAAGTTCGGGCTTTGTAGTGGCGCTTGCAAATGTGACCTGAATGCATTAAAATAAGCAACAACAAATCCCAGAACTTCAGGCATCAGTGTTGGTGGTTGCAATTACCTTCATGTTGCCAAGCAGCGACAATACAACCCTCTTTGACAACATTTTAGATTTGCCCTGATTTCCATCAGGAATTTAAGTAGCGACGACCCCAAACTTTGTCAATAAAAAACAATCAATGCTATTGTTATTATTTAGCAAAAAACTGTTCGTGACTTGTTGCATTTATAGTTCGAGGATGCCGACGACTCGTTATCGACAAAGCTCCTTTTTTCTCCGCGACTCCCTCTGGGGCTCGTTAATAATTGGCGTTCCTCCCCGCCTGCCGTCCCCTCTTCGGCGTGTTTATCGAAAAACACGATAATCCCCGGATTCTTAGAGCACTCGATCCGGGCACAAAGCGCCGCGACGCCTCGCATCCGGTGTGAGGTTCCTTTGTGAGTGTCACGTTAATTGCACGTCGGTTTCATCTGGAGTGGCGTTTAAGAACTACCGGCGCTCCTCCAAATTCAAAGACTTTTTCTTCAACGAACGTTATTTCGTCGTCGCGGGGCGAACGTCAGAACTCGATTTTGTAAAACGAATAAACTTATTCGAGAGAAATCTTTTGTGCTAATTGCGTGACCGGCTTAATTTCAGATGTAATTACGGCCGACAAGGCTATTTGCTTAATTGAAAAGATGGATTTTTAATTAGTTTAAAGGTGGAAGTTAGCGTAATGCGAATTGTGAAAAATGAAAGGATGACACGAGAGGATCACGAAGGATAAAGCTACTAGACGATGGCTCGGTTTGATTGATGGTAATTACCTTAGAATAGCGGCAAGCTAAATTTAGCTTTCTGAGGGGTAAATATTGTTTCACAATGGCGTACACACTTCAAGCCCAACGCTACCGATAACGTATGTTTAGTGCTCGGAAACTAACTGCAGGTTAGCGAAGGTGCCACAATATTTACCCCAAGCACACTTCAACTAGGTGATGCATGGACGAGTCGCCCACGAGTCAACTATGCATAGAATTGAGGCGGAAATAATTTTTGGAAAAAGTTGAGATTTACTTTTAGCGCTCTTGCTCATTTCTTCCGATCAACACCTCAACCCTCAGCGTAAAGAAAGTGCACCAAAGTCTTCCAGAAGTTAAACTATTTTTTTCCGATCAACACTTCAACCCTCAGCGTGAAGCAACGTCTTCAGAAGTAAAACTTTTCCAAATGCTCTGGGCGCGCTTGTTCGACTTATTTTGTTTTAGGGGTTGAAGTGTCCGCGTGAAGAAATGAGAAAGCGCGCCCAGAAGCAAGTCTCGTCTTTACCAATTTCCGGAGGCAACAACTTCTTCCCGAGTTCGGGGAAAGGGTTTTGTCACTTGGAGGTTCACCTGGGTTGTCCTGGTTGTCTCTTCGCGCAGCGCTGTCGAGTGTTGCGGTAATAAAACAGCGGCCGTGTCTTTGGAGGCGGCAATGTCGTGAATTTGCGCTCTACAACAGTGAAAATTAACTTTACAGGAGTCAAGCGACTGTGAAACTAGAAAGCTAATCTAATGGAAACGGCCAAGACTTAGTTTCGGGATTTCGCCTTTTTTCATTAGAGCAGGAATCCGGGCTCGAGCAGAAGGATATTCTAAACCTTGTTTATCCACGATCCACAACCGACTATTAGAAACTATGTCGCTTCCAAAGTTAGTTCTGGATCTCAGTTGGAGCCTCTGGTTTATCTCTGAATTACAAACTGTGTGAATAGCGTCGTCGAGCTATCCAGGTGCGTCAAGTCTCATCCCGGTTTTACGTTAATCAGTCGAAGCCAATTAAATCGTCTCGACATTATCAACTTGCAGATGAACGCGTTCATGTTCGATTCTCGATTTCGCTGTGGTAATGATTGAATCAACTTGCGATAGACACTTAATGCCGTTATAAATTTGCCAGATTGGGGCGGTTCGGGGTAGGTAGATCCAAGAAAAAAGTTTCAACTTAGATGCACGCACAAAACTTGATCTATTGATTGTTGGGGGTTCTGCAGGTTCGGCCGATCTCCCGCGCTCCATCGGCTTTAATTTTTAACTCCACTTCCACGGGGAGGGCTCACAAATGGAACGATTTTGCGTGATTTTGCCAGGGAAGCCATTTTGCATTGGGCCCCGCTTCACAATTACTAAATTGTTAATAACTTTGTTAACAGGCCGGGCCTAAAACGCATTATTGAGCGGTTTTAGCTGCAAATTCAGAAGTGGGATTGGAGCAAAATTAACAAAATTTTGCTACAATAGGAATATTGACGAAAACACTGAAAGTTTTAAAGAAATGCTTCCAAAATAACCTGTATCTTCAAATTATCATCAAGTTATTTACAGTCTACAAGGGAAATTAGAAAAATTATTTATCTAATCAGCGATATGAAAGCAACTTCTTCATCAGCAAATGCTACTTTTCTTCTTTGTATTAAAATTTAATCTTTGTTAAATTGAGATACCAACAGACCAACAAATATTTTAGAATGGGCGCAAGTATAATGTACACCAAATTAAACCATACATCCCTGGCACTGTCCACCAGAAAATTTAATGAGCATCAAAAAATCTTAATGGAACCCAAATTATTATACTTCAGAAAATGAGAACAGCACCACTAAAATAACCATGCTGCGTATTGTTTTACCATTGCTTACATTTTAAATTCTATATGTCTATCAATTTTACTAAATGTTCACCAAATTTAGAACGCTCAAGTTACGCGTCCGTGCTGTACCTACATAATAAATACTTGCGTTATCCATTTATATTTAGTGTTTCTCAAGAAAACTACTTGTCCGTTAAATAATTATTCTATTACTCTAAAAATAAAATATGCTAGCGCATCTCTCCTTGCCGCTTGCGCTTCCAGACAAGAGGCACGCAAAAAAAGTTTTGTACAAGGTCAGTTCAGGGCCCTGTAATTTTATTTTAAAAGCACGATTAGAAATTACCACTAAAAAAAGTTTTACGTTTTACATAATGCAAGCCAATTACAACAAAGCATTTATGTATTACGGAAATCAATATCTTTTTTGTGCAAACCACTTCTATTTATACTCTTACTTTCCTTGCCCTAGCACATCTACATCTATAATTTTGCATAAAATTATTTACCATTTGCACAAAATTTTATTGCTTGTGTATTTTTGATCAACAAATAGTGTTTTTAACTGCTAAATAATATAAGACACTGTCGAAAATTAAATATCTGGGCATTATGTTAGAATTAAATGCGGAATAAAATTTGGTGAACATTTAGTATTTATGGTCAACAAAAGTTATTTTGGCGAACAAAATATATGTATAAGATGCCAGCATTATGTCAAGATTTGGCTGTCATTTTAAGATTATGTATTTTTTTAATTTTGGTGAGTATTTAGTATTTTTGGAAAATAAAAGTATTTTTTTGAATAAAAATATTGGGTAAATTTGATCGACTGTTAAATTCCACCCTTTTAGAATACGAACTTTATCACCTGGTAAATTGCATTTTAAAGCTTTTACGTTCAAAACGTGACTGCACTAGGCAACGCAATGAATTACCGGTATAAGTTAGTCTAATAATAAATCATTCATTTGCCGCCCTCTCTGTCCAGATATCACCGTCATGTTAAGAGCTTTCAATTAAAGCTCGCTAACTACACCCCGATTCGTTCAGCAGCCAGGTTGATTCATCCGCCTGTCCCAGTGTTAATCTCGTTACGTAACGAACATATTGAGTGTTAATTTAGAACCTTCTGGGCTGCGTTTCATTAAAAACGACTCTACATCGGTAGTTAAATTGTTAATAGTATTTTTCACAGATCCATAGCATATGCTTACAAAATTTAGTTGTCTATATGAATTAATAATAAAACTCATTGATTTGGTTAGGGACTTTGAACTAGATCCAGAACTGAATTTTAGAATTTTGTCGCAGTCCATTCCGTTGATGCTATTGCCCTATTTACTTGTTCAACTTTCGGGTCAATCGATGCATCACTGGCAACACAGTCACTTATTTCTCCTTTCTGGGTCTCGTAGCGCCGACCGCCACTTAACAGCGGATCCGGAGGGGTCCGGATTCCTTCCTAAGCAAACGCTACGTTAATGAACAATTAGTTAACGCGTCCCTACCTACAACACACCTACCGGATGCTGCATTCTATGCCGCTTTAATAGCTCCAACACACGACTTCTTGCCGACATCAAAACGTGTAATCTCCCTCTACGCCATCAAGATTGTCTACAGTAAGGCAAAGCTCCCTCGTCCGTTAAATCAAATCTTCCCCAGGGAATTCAATTACGCACCGTAAGTGCCGCCTTGAATATTCTAAATAGGTGGGTATCTGCCATCCCTCTTGACGCACCTTTCCCGTTGATGCAACAACGGCGCAAATAAAAATAAATAATGCGACGCGAATTCCGGGAATTTCGACATTTGGGATGGCGGTTTTTATTGTATGACAGTTCGTCGCGTTCCTGCGATGTTTTGCTACTTCCCAGCTGGCGGATGCTCGACAATAACATTTTATTGTCTGAATATGACGGCAGCTTTCGGCACTACGATATTGTTTCCACAGGGGGCACAACCTCGGGGGTGGCGCCGGGAAATTAACAATAATTTAACGGCTGCTCTTCATTTAATGCGGTCGTGCAGGTATCATTAACTGGTCAAAAGTCAATGTGGGGTTCGTTATACTTGTTTTGTGGCATTTAACTGAGTTAATTTTTTTGATACTGGTGTTATTTTGATTTTACTTAATTGGAAAATAAAAATAAAATTTTATTTAACTTTTAAGATAACTAATTTTAAGTTGTCTTCTTTGTCCCAAAATTTTGTGTTTGAGAGTGAACCTGCCAGATGCTGCTGCCGACCTGAAACTAGAGCTACGACGGGAATTAGAAAAAAAATTGAAAAAGTAGCAACCAACCACAGTTACAGTTTTCTGTAGCGAGTAAGTTTCTTAATAGTTTAAACAAGTTATAGAATTTGCTTAAAACTGATTTTTCGTTAATGCTCTTGCTGATATTTTGTTTGACAGCAATTTTGCTTCGATTCCTTCCTTCGCAGTAGAATTTCATTAGGGACTGAAGCAAAACACTCAACGATATTCTGTACGAAATTATCTCGATAACATCTGCGCTTTTTCTATTTATCTCGCAGCCTTCCTCTTCAACGCCTTAAAAAGCCATCCCGGAGGACTTTCAAAATACGTTTATCAACAAAGCACCGTTATAAATCACGGTCTATTTAAGCCAAGATCGAGGAAGCTTCAAAATTTTCTTCCTTAAAATATTGCAAAAGTAGACTAAATAGCGCATCTTTTAAAGTTTTAATTGCAAGCCTAGTTGCTAATTAACGCTGATCAAATAGTGGCCCGCCGATCTTGTTAAAAACTTTAAACCCCGCCATCAAATAATTCGGCTTCCATTTCCGGATTAAACACCGCCACCGCATCCCCTCAACAGTGGCGGCGCGATTATGGAGTTTGTGGAGGTTATTAAAACTTTTTCTATCAACCTGGGAAATTTCCCGTCGCAATTCCGTTATTGGTTCAATTTATCGTATACGGATTCGGTTCGATCAAGCGACTGATCCGATCGAGACATAATTTCCTATGTTTCCCGTAAAAAGGAGGGTTTCCGCATTTCAACCCGTCTCTTCTTCCCGTCGTAGCCGAATTTTGCTGCAAACATTGCAAGCCATCAAAACTTTGTCCATTAATAACTTTCACTGTGTTAAATACACTGCGGCGGGATGACTGAGATTTTCCTGTTGTCCCCCGGGAACGGGGAGGGACGAATTGAAAAATCGCCAAATTCACTCAAAGTTTTAATTGAACCGAATCTCTTCGGAAATTTTACGGACGGGCTTAATTGCCGCCAGGACCGGCCGAGAAGTTAGGGGGGCAACTAGCAATTAAGGAAGAACCGCACAGAGATTTATTTGCTGACCCAAATCGGCAGCACCATGAAATTACCATAGCGGAACCTGGGACAAGTCTCGACTGCATCTTGTTTGTGGTCTAAACCAACTTTTTATTTTATTTAAAACCGCGATTTAATTAAATAAAAATAAGCGAAATAAAGCTTTAGAGATAAATTTTTTGCAGAAAATTTATTTTGGAAAAATCTTGATTGTATCTGAAAGGGAGGAGGTTACATGGGGCTGCAATAATAATCCGACATCTACACGTGTCTGACCGGTTCTCCTCCCTGGCTCGCTTCAGCTTGACGCTCGACGTCCTTGTTGAGCGGGGGTAAATCGGCCGCCCTTATGGAAATTAATTATTGGAAGACCGAAGCCAGCATATTATTCTGGCCCCTCAACGCCTGAAATTGATTTGATATACCGACAAAAGCAAATAGCGAAACAACCACGAGTGACTGCGGTCCGCGTTCGGACGTTAGCACAATTAAATAAAATTGCCGTCCCATTTAATATTCTGAATCGAAATTTCTGGTTATTATGCCAGTAAAGTGCTCGAGGTTATTGCGTAACCACGCGCCTAACCCAAATGAATAATTTATCGACGAACTTTTACCATTTACTGAATAATTTGGCATAGATCGACCCTTTACGGGATTGTTTCGTAGGTACCTAGGAACGTGTCGCTCTAATCGATGCAGGAATTCCCCGTTTTCACTCTTAGCAAAGTCTGCGAGGGTGGCACAATTACATTAAGCCAAATTCTCGCAACATCTTACACTTTGTCAATCAAATCTTGCGCAATTAGGTACTTACAACGAATTACGCCTGGTGATCGTAGTTTAGTTGAGTTTGGGTTATGGGCGAGGGAGAGGGTGTTGAAACGGGTCGAGTTGGTAAATTGAGCTTTTTTGCGAGTTGAAATACACCGGCGGCCTCTTAAATTGCGGGCGACACATGTTGAGGGTCCCAAGTCGGCCATGTTGAGTTGTCGTCCCTAAACTAAGTTGTAATTACGCCGGACCTTGTTCGATTTTTGGCCGTGCCGCGGGGACCAGGCTAAATAACGCTTTTGATCCGATTTGCAACAGGAGCGTTTCCCTTGGAATTTCCAGTTGTTTTAGGTAATAGAATTATCATGATACGGTTCTTCCGTTTTGCCCAAACAATTGCGTTTTCGGCTTTAACTTCTCTCTGGGATAACATCCACGTCGCGAGTAAAGTTTGCCATAAATTGATTTGGTTGTTGGAAATTTATCAATTGAATATGTTACTTTCACGATTGTTCGTTATTTGCATATTAATTGATACATCACTTGGCTGTTCTCAATTGAATTTACACTGAAAATTCGAGGTGTAACTGTCATTCAATCTAATACAATTTGATGTTAGACCTGCCATTTTGTGCTCCTATTTCTTATTTAATTTATTAATGGGTCTCGGGTCTTCTGTAACATAATTGTGTACACGGATGGTTCAGATGAGAAATATTGATCTGACATGTGAGAGTATTGGCGCAGGTTGCAAAGAACAATTTCTGAATTTACAAATCTGAAGTTAACACAGACACAACAAACGTTAGTATACATACAGGGTGTCCCAAAACTCAACGCCATCTCGTAGAGGGCTGATAGACCAGCACATTACTAAGCAGAATATCATAATATGACTTCAGTAAAAAGTTATCAGTTTTCGAGATATTGGGACTTTTATGAATTTGGTGAAAATCGACACTTCAGATCAGTTTTTAGAGTGCCTCAACTCCAAATTTCCATATTATAATATTCTAAATGTTGTTACGTAACCCTGAATAGCCCTGTTATTGATCAAAAAACAAGGAAACATTACTATAGCCAGATCTTTGGGAAAGAAAAAAACATTTTTGACTGATACGTGATTTATTTTAAAAAATAAGAAGGGGTAGTATTTAACAGTCCACCAAATTTAACCAATATTTTCATAAAAAAAATACTTTCATTTCCCAAAAATACTAAATGCTCACCAAAATTAAGAAAATACATAATCTTAAAGCGACAACCAAATATTGACATAATGCTGGCCTCTTATATACAGGATGATTCACGTAGCCCGTCCATTAGAAGTTTTTCAACTTCCAGTTGGATTAAAAATTTAAAACTTGGAAGGCAGTCATTATCAGTCATGCTCATTCTATCTAAAATGTTTTGAGCTCTCTAGCTATACAGGGTGTGCGAAAAGTCGGTATTAACTTTCTTATTTTAAATAGAAACGTACCATTTTTTCTACATGGTCTAATTGGTCTTCCAACTCTGAGTTTTTATAACATTTGTAATGAAAACTTATTTGACAATTTTTGACATTATGTTAATTTATGTGAAAAAAATTGTCGATGTGGTAGCTTACGAAAAAATTCGTACCTGGCAGACGGTTTTGAATTTATAAAAACCAATTTGTAAAGTATTTAGTTCGAAGCCCACACTAACTTCTGATATCTTAATGGTAGTTCCATTTTGTACCGTATGGGCGCAGACAGTTTTCAAATATCGCACCCAAAAATGGTCAAAAAGTCATTTTTTTCAAATGGCACCTACAGATTTTTTTTACATCATTCGATAAAAAATTGTATTTTGGGATGAGTCACTTAAGCATAACCTATACCTAACTTCATCCCCTATCAAATTAAAAATTAAAATCCAGAAATTCCATCAATCCTGCCAAGAGATTTTTTTAGTTTTTTAAGTATGCCATGGAAACAAAAAACAATTGCAACATTTTAATTATGAAATGAATATATTACTAATTTTATAAAAAAAAACAACAACAAAAACTACCAAGAACCATCTTAACAAAATTCTAATGTAGGTGTTCAATGTGAGCACCATTTGGATTACTACATACATTCTATGAATCCATTTTCAGCAGATTGTGTACCTCTTTTAATTTCGTTGGGATCAAGACTGTCGAATGCTCTTATTATCTCCAGATCTTACCTCATTAGACTTTTATGTTTGAGGTCGAATAAAAGATTTAATTTATACTTCACCACTTTGCAACATAAAGGAATTAAGCGGGAGAATAAGAAGAGCATTTGACAGTCTTGACACCAACGAAATAAGAAGAGCTACACAATGATATAAAATGATAGAATGTAGTAATGAAAATGATGCTCACATTGAACATTTACATTAGAATTTTGTTAAGATGGTTCTTGATAGTTTTTGTTGTTGTTTTATAAAATTAGTAAGATATTCATTTCATAATTAAATTGTTGCAATTGTCTTTTGTTTCCATGGCATACTTAAAAAATCAAAAAATTTTGTGCAAAATTGATGACATTTCTAGATTTTAATTTTTAATTTGATAGGGGATGAAGTTAGGTATAGGGAATGCTTAAGTAACTCATCCCAAAATACAATTTTCTATCGAGTGGTGTAAAAAAAATCTGTAGGTGCTATTTGAAAAAAATGACTTCTTGACCATTTTTGGTTGCGATATTTGAAAATTGTCTGCGCCCATATGGTATAAGATGGAACCACCATTAAGACATCAGAAGTTAGTCTAGTCTGGACTTTGAACTAAGCACTTTACAAATTAGCTTTCATAAATTCTGAACCGTCTGCCAGATACGAATTTTTTCGTAAGCTACCACATCGATTATTTTTTTCCCTTAAATTAACATAATGTCAAAAATTGTCAAATAAGTTCACATAACAAGTGTTATAAAAACTCAAAATTGGAAGACCAATTAGACCATGTAGAAAAAATGGTACGTTTCCATTCAAAATAAGAAAGTTGATACCGACTTTTCGCACACCCTGTATAGCTAGAGAGCTCAAAATATTTTAGATAGAATGAGCATGACTGATAATGACTGCCTTCCAAGTTTCAAATTTTTAATTCAACTGGAAGTTGAAAAACCTTTAATGGACGGGCTACGTGAATCACCCTGTATTTTGTTCGCCAAAATAACTTTTGTTGACCATAAATACTAAATGTTCACCAAATTTTATTCCAAATTTATTTCTAACATAATACCCAGATATTTAATTTTCGACAGTGTCTTATATTATTTAGCAGTTAAAAATACTATTTGTTGATCAAGAATACACAAGCAATAAAATGTTGTGCAAATGGTAAATAATTTTATGCAAAATTATAGATGTAGATGTGCTAGGGCAAGAAAAATAAGAGTAAAAATAGTAGTGGTTGCACAAAAAAAGATATTGATTTTAGTAATATATAAATGCTTTGCTGTAATTGGCTTGCATTATGTAAAACGTAAAACTTCTTTTAGTGGTAATTTCTAATCGTGCTTTTAAAAAAAAATTACAGGGCCCTGAACTGACCTTGTAGAAAACTTTTTTCGCGTGCCTCTTGTCTGGAAGCGCAAGCGGCAAACAGAGATGCGCGAGCATATTTCATTTTTGGAGTAATAGAATAATTATTTGACGCACAAATAGTTTTTTTAAGAAACACTAAACATAAATGGATAGCGCGAACATTTATTATGTACAGCACGAACGCGTAACTTGAGCGTTCTAAATTTGGTGAACATTTAGTAAAATTGATATATAGAATTTAAAATGTAAGCAATGGTAAAACAATACGCAGCATAGTTATTTTAGTGGTGATGTTCTCATTTTCTGAAGTATAATAATTTGGGTTTCATTTAGATTTTTGATGCTCATTAAATTTTCTGGTGTACAAGGCAAGGGATGTATAGTTTAATTTGGTGTACATTATATTTGTTTCCATTAACAATTGAAATAGTTTGCAGTGCTCGAAGTACATGGATACGTTTTTGACGTTAACTCGAGAAAAAAATTTCCACTACAAATTGGGGTCCTCTACAATAAACAACAACACAAACTGTTTTTGCATTCTACTCGAGCTTTATTTGTAAGATAACGAATTTTCTTGTTTGACTTTTTATAGAAAACTCCTCTAAGCGCGCTTTTCGCACTTAGTCAGATCTTGTGAATTTCTTGCGCCCGTGGGAACTCGTCAATCGTGAGAATACCGCCGAAAGGAGTTTGGAATAGGGGTGCTGACGAGGCCGCTGTCAATTCATTCTCGGCATGTTGCCAAATTAGGGCTGCATCGTGAAGAGCCATTCCCGTCACGCGGATCCGCCGTAATGGTCTCGTCCTCACTGAATCCAAAATCGTATCGACACGTCCCCATAAATACTTAATAGGCGTCCTCATCACGTTCCACAAGACCGACTTTTCCTTTCTGTTTATAGCGAGCAATTGCGAGAAAGGCCGAAAGTTTATTCGAATCACCCCCAAATGTCGCAGGAATTTTGTTTGAAACCCGATATAACATTTTTAGGGAGTGATTTATCAAAAAATTCTAGAAAATCGCTTTGTTTTTTTCGTTGCAGCATTTCAGGGCGTAACGGAAACCGCATTAGTAACACCAACACTCAGAGCCGCACTTAAAAAAGTTGGGTCATAAAGCGACCCTTTCCGCGATCGCGTTTCGGAACGAGTGCCCGACAGCAGAGCCGAATAGGTTTTCGCGAAGCGATATCCGGGTAAAGGCGTCCCGCAGGACGACCCCGGTTCCCCGGTAACGCATTCATTACTTTCACCTACGCGTTTACTCCAGGACCCTTTGCTCGTTCCCAGAGCAGTGAAGTCACGGCCCCACCTCGATTTCGTCAAATAAAAACAATATCCGTCCTAATCGCACCCGGACCGGGACGAAATACGGGAAAAGCTGGATTAAGCTCGCGCCCTCCGTCGCGTTTCGCTTCTCCGGATTCTTCATAAACTTGCGGACGTGCCGCAATTAAAAACAATATTTGGCGCAGATCTGAAACCTGCGAATTGTTTGTTTTTTATTTCGGTACTTGGGGGCGGTTCGACCGACTTATTTGTGATACAATATCGGGTCGTAGTAGTTGGTAATTGTTTGGTTTTGGGACGCACCCCTCGTGTTTGCTCGGGTGGTTTGGTTGCGGGACGAAAAACTAGCGGCAACCAGCCGACAGTTTCCTTTGTTCGCGGATACACAAACACAATAAAGCAAACACAACCGACAGATAAAGACGAAGTTAACCCCCGTCAGGATATTGAACCGGGACAAAGGACTGACGTACGACTGTGCGACTTGATTTCGCTCCAACGTCCGACAACAAATTTTCGCCTGGAAAGGCCAACCGACAACGGGGGCTCAGAGGAGAAAAATTAGGCCGCCGGGATAGGGATGGCGGAAGCGTGCGGCCCGTTTTACACCCCCGAGTTTGCCTCAAAGAAACCTTTATACAAGATCCTAAGCCAAGTAGATCGCAACAATAATTTTTCAAGACTAGCGAAAATTTATTTTCACTATTTTTTGTTTCTATTGCTTGTTTAAATACTTACACGACTTTCTAGTTTTTCGATTGGGTGCAGAAATTCGAAGTTTCGATTGTCTTTTGTCGGTAGTTTCCGAAGTTTCCAAGAGCTGGGATAAATCTGGCTGAAAAGATTTGCCAACCTTGCAATAGACAGACACCTGGGAAATAAACCCGCGGCGCATCTCGCCGAATCCGCAGTTTTTTGGTCCAAAGTTACGCGATGACAACGTTAACCTACCACCCTTACTAGAAGTAAAAAAAGTTTTCCAACAATCTCCCGAATAAAGAGAGCGACATACAAATCGTTGCGAGAAAGTTCGATAAACAATCATGGCGAATCGTCTCCAGAAATCCCAAATTCTGAACCACCCAATAACTCATTGACTGCGTCTTAAAGAATCTGTCGAAGGGTTAAAACAATAATTGCGTGGAGAGGCCCGATTGGTCGATCTCCTGTCGCCGGGTAAAATTGATTGTCTTCCCTTAGCGCCTAAGTAATCGCTCCCGTAAATTATGAAAACGCCGCTTCTCTAGTAATGAACAAGTGATACGGTGTTGTCTCGCATGGAGGAGATTAATCTGCAATTTGCAAGGGGATAATGAAATTAAACGAATAGATGGGGTGAATTACTGTCGATCGTCAACGTCATTAGGGAATATCAGTTAGGAACCTGGAGCGAGTTGGGCCGATGATGAGTGGGGACGACGAATCCTCAAGTTAAGTAGCTGCTTAGGGGTTCATTTCGCACTCGATAAAGTGGGAAATAATCCGGAAGTAATGCCGTTACAGGAACACGACCGATGCGCCACTCGCCCGGAAAATTTGACAAATTGCACCAACAAATTCGACGCGTTCCACCAAATCAACGCGAAGATTTTCAACAATAACGTTCGGTAGCAGGGCGACGTGAGAAACCGAAAAGTTGGAGGTGAAGGCATCAATGCAAATTTTCAAACTTTTATTGGGTCTCTCGTTACTCCGCCGATGCGGTCCCGGTCGCATGCAAAATTACTTCTTTCTTGCATAATTGGGCGACTTTATGGATTTACTTTTCGGTTTTAAGTTACTTTTCCCCGGATGATTGTAAAACTAGAGGGCATGAAGGCGCGATATTTCTTGTGAGCGCCCACACGGAAGAACTTCGTAATTGCGTTTTTGGGCATAAAACGAGTTTAATTCTCCCGAAGGAAAATTGAATTTTCTGCGGAAACATATTAGCGTGAGTATGATGCGGGCCAGGATAAAGACGCCATCAAAAGCGGCTACGATATGTAAGATTTTATGAAAGAATGGGGGCCGTCAGAGTGTGCTTCGATACCTTTTCTGTATGCTGTGTGTATATTGCAGGGATTCGGGTTATAATATAGCCGATGGCCTACATTTTAAAATGCAAAGGATCCGTAATATTGCGGAACGGCAAAGGATTCACTTCCAAATAGTTTAGCGGCAACAGAACTAAAAAAGGAAAATGGTCCAACTATTAGGCTGAAAATCACCAAGTAGACAAATAGGCCGCTTCAAATTCATAACCTGCAGCAACCTAAAAAATTTGTATTATTTTGAAATATAGTCATTTATTTCAGGGATGAAATAAATGACTATATTTCAAAATAATACAATTTTTTTTTCTTTCAGGGATAACTTACTAAACTCTATTGGCTAATAGGTAGAAAATCACAACTGACTTTGGAAAACAAGCTACTTATTTATAAAGTCATTTTAAAACCCATCTGGACGTATGGAATACAGCTTTGGGAAACAGCAGCAAACTCCAACATTGAAATTCTTAAACGCTTTCAATCCAAAGTATGCTCACAAATGCCCCATGGTTTGTTCCAAATGAAAGTCATCAGCCGCGATCTGAGTGTAGTGAGCGTGAAACAAGAAATTAAAAATCGCAGTGAGTTTTACTTTAAAAAGCTAAGAAGTGCCCATCCAAACAATCTGGTGACGCAACTCCGTAAAGGACTCACTGTTAGACGCCTTAGACGATTTGACACTAAAGACTTAATGAATAGATTTTAATTTTAAACTTAGGAGACAGAATTTATTAATTTTTTTTATTAAGCAATTTGTAAAGGAGCAGGTCAATGGGCCGGCTCCTACATGTCAACCAATTTGTTATAAAATTACTGAATGTTCAAATAGGACAGATTGTAAGAAAATGGGGTTTAAAAAAAAAATTTCAGGGATGTTTCTTTAGGGGAACAAATATAATGTACACTAAATTAAGCCATACATCCCTGGCACTGTCCACCAGAAAATTTAATGAGCATCAAAAAATTTAAATGAAACCCAAATTATTATACATCAGAAAATGAGAACATCGTGACTAAAATAACTATGCTGCGTATTGTTTTACCATTGCTTACATTTTAAATTCTATATTTCTATTAATTTTACTAAATATTCATCAAATTTAGAACGCTCAAGTTACGCGTCCGTGCTGTACATAATAAATATTCGCGCTATCCATTTCTATTTAGTGTTTCTCAAAAAAACTATTTGTGCGTCAAATAATTATTCTATTACTCCAAAAATGAAATATGCTCGCGCATCTCTCCTTGCCGCTTGCGCTTCCAGACAAGAAGCACGCGAAAAAAGTTTTGTACAAGGTCAGTTCAGGGCCCTGTAATTTTTTTTTAAAAGCACGATTAGAAATTACCACTAAAACAAGTTTTAAGTTTTACATAATGCAAGCCAATTACAGCAAAGCATTTATATATTACGGAAATCAATATCTTTTTTGTGCAAACCACTTCTATTTTTACTTATATTTTTCTTGATCTAGCACATCTACATCTATAATTTTGCATAAAATTATTTACCATTTGCACAACATTTTATTGCTTGTGTATTTTTGATCAACAAATAGTATTTTTGACTGCTAAATAATATAAGACACTGTCGAAAATTAAATATCTGGGTATTATGTTAGAATTAAATGCGAAATAAAATTTGGTGAACATTTAGTATTTATGGTCAACAAAAGTTATTTTGGCGAACAAAATATATAAGAGGCCAGCATTATGTCAATATTTGGTTGTCGCTTTAAGATTATGTATTTTCTTAACTTTGGTGAGCATTTAGTATTTTTGGGAAATAAAAGTATTTTTTTGAATGAAAATATTGGGTAAATTTGGTAGACTGTTAAATACGACCTTTTCTTTAGTAGAGCGAGCTTTTCGAAGCACATCGGCTATAATAGGCTCAGCTGCAGAGCACTTAAGTACGTACCTACGTACTTCAATTGTAGTTATTTTTTTTGTAAGTGCTATGCATATGAAATGTTGGCTGAAGATGATTTGATGGCTTGTTGGATAGTAATAAACTGAATTAAGTCTCCTGAAAAGTATCATCATTGAATGTTTGAGAAGTAATAAATACTTTTTGTAATTTCAATATTTTTTCTAATCACATTGCATTATTTATAATCTGCTTCATTTGAATATTAAGTAAATGTAAACAAGGGGAAACGCCCAATGGCCTTTCACCTTATTCTATCGATAGAGTAGGTCTTGCGGCCAGGTTCTATCGAACCTTCTTGTGACAAGATCGTTATTGAATAGCTCCTCTATTAGTTCGTATGATGCCTTGGTTTGATAAGTTTCATCTCTGATGAAAGGAATCCTCAAATCATCGTGCAGTGTCTGAGTAATTATGTACCATGGTGCGTCAACTATCAATCTGAGCACTTTAGACTGAAATCTCTGGATGATGTTCAGCGACGTTGGTTTTGCACAGCCTCATAGATGGAGCCCATAAACCAAATTGGTTTAAGCATACTTTTATGTAGTAGAATCTTGTTTGGTAGAGGGAGTTTTGATTATCTACCTAGGAGTCAGTACATTTGCCAGAACTTCAGATCGAGTTGTTTTCTTTTGGTTTGAATATGTTTCTTCCACGTCAGACGTTGTTCAAGATGCTGTAGGTACAGGTACGTTGTTCATTCGTACAAGTGGACAGACATTGTGACGCGTGGTACACATTATTTTTATTAATTTTGTTTGGTTCGCCATCGAGTTTACCAGACATTAAGAATATTAAGATGATGTTGAAGATCTTGAAAGGCTCTGCCAGCATCCTTCTTTACAGCAAGTATCGCTACGTCGTCGGAAAAAAGAAAACAATCGTGGCGTTATTGGTTTCGGGTATATCGGCTGTATAGAGTAAGAAGAGCAGTGATTCTAGAACACTACCCCGTGGAACACCAGAGTTAATAGTGTTGAAAATAAAATTCAAACTCTCATTCATGCATGTTATTTATTGATCCGCCCTTCGCCGATACGAGGTCACCATCTTTTGCTCTTTTGGCCGTCACCGGATGTACCATTATGCCGGGTGCATTAGATTAGACTATATAAGGTCAATGCGTGTTAGTTTTAAGTGAGCTCTAGTGAAGCTGCCATACGAGCAACATCTCTCGATTAATTGCAATAAGTTGTTTTGTTGAATAAACGTTTTGTATAGCAAAAATCAAACTTGGCGAAAATTATTTAACAAATAGGACAGAGAATAGACTGCTGGTCGTTGAATTTAACTGAAAAGTGTCTATTTGACAGGTAGGATTTAAGTATATGGAAATAATTACTGGATAGTGCATTTTTTAATTTGTAGAGCAAGCCTCTGTGCCAGACCTTGTCAAACGCTTGGAAAATGGTTTGGAACACAACGTTGCAGTATTTTGCAGTATTTCTTTTCTTCAAGACTCCCTAATATTTCATTTACTACTTGATAGACTTGTTGAGTAGTTGAGTGGTCTTGCCGAAAGTAAAATTGATCTTTTGGTAGTAGTGTTAGGAGTTCGTATCGACGTAAATCCTTTGTAGCAGCAATCGTTCGAAAACTTTGCTTATGTTTGGAAGCAGACTGATAGGTCGATAGGATGTGACTTCGTTATACTGTTTGCCTGGTTCATCATCATCATGATGATTTCGCCGCATTTCCATATTATAGCATGCGACATGCGATTGAATATAACTGTTAAAACAATAACCTTGCGAGGAAGATGTTAATACTTTTTTTACGAATTTTTATATGCCTCATTTGGCTTCACCGCCAATTTTCCACTTTCTACAATAATTTATAGATTTTGATCTAATTTTGTTATTAAGTTGCTTAAAAAAATAAATTCCAGAATTTACGTCCCTGTTAACTGGATTATGAACGCCTCTTTACAGGCAACTAAAAAGTATTGTGGGACATCAAGTTCCGCACTGAAGACTTTTTATGTATTTGATAATTTACCAACTATAGTTAATTCAATGAAACTACTGTATCTGGAGGTCGGTAAGAGAATAGTGAACTGTAAGTGCTCGTGATTTAGCTGAAATGGAATCGGATCGAAAAGCAGTGTTGGAGAGGCTTTTAAGAATGCTTGCAAGTGACCTAAAGAATAAGTGCAGTGCAGTTTCTCGACTTCCAGACTCGACACTACTTTCAGAAAAATCGCTGCAATTTAGGAAAGCGCCTTAAAAAATGAATAACTTTGTCATCATGTTCTTAAAGCGTAAATCAAAGCTGGCAATTTTTTTATTTTTTGATGTAATTAATTAATTGTAGAGTTCATTCCTTTTAATCTCCAAACTCGTTCGGGATAGAAAAGAAAATTTTTCAATAAATCACCATTTCAAACGCGCATATCACCCCAATACGCGGATGCGTAATAAATATTTTCCAACTTTTATTTTATCTGCCTTTCCAATGCAAACACGGGAATGTTTCACTGCAATTCCCTTTGACCTGCAAAACTCTACATAACTCTACTAAATATTTCAACCAACTCGGTAATTTAAAGAATTTAAAGAGCTTTTAACTAAATTGAATCAAAGCAGAACTCAGTTTAATGAAACAAGTGGACAAAGTACTTACCTCAACGTGCATTGAAGAATCGAACCCTAACTCATAATTGAAACCATCTTATGAATACTATTAGTTTTAATAATTAGTTTGGATTTCTTAAATTGATGCTGTCTTTCTTCCAAACGAGAATTTTATTTCGTTACTTAATGTCCTGGAGAAATCCGAATTGGGGTAATCCTTCTTCGGCCTTCCACTTTGGGGAAAGTTGGGACTGAGAGTTGTGTTCGCGATTTGTTGGTTAAATGTCTTGATTTAATGAAGCCGACAGTGGAAATTAGCTCTAATAAAGTTTTTCTTTCGAAGCTTTATGAGATGTTGCGCCGGAATATCGTAAATGTGGCGAGGGTCGACAAAGCCACAAATCCCCAATTGCTCCCGAACAACTTTAACAACGTTTTCAACTCGGCAAGTTCGTCATTCCGGACAGAGAGAAGGCCCCGGAATCTCGCCGCCCAGAAACTATAAATATGTTTCCTTTAAATAAATGAGCGCGATTGGAAAAACTTGGCAATTACTTTTCATATCGATTTCTTTCACTTTCCCTTTGACCCACAGAAAAAGAGAATACCAAAAGGAAAGCAAGCATATTATGTTAAACAAAACGTAACCTTTATTTGTTAAGAGGCCATTACATTATTTACTTTCACTACTGTTCAGAATGATTAAATATGAAATCATTACTAAATAAAATATACTGTTAAATTACAAACCGCAACTTAGTGAAGGTGCAGAATAGAAAACTAAATAATTTGACTCTTTATTATTCAGTTCGACAAATTTGTTTCTGAAAGTGGATCTAATTGGAGCAGCAAAAAACTTTGGTTTTTTGTTACAAAAGTATTTTTAATTAATTCCACAACAACGGAAGATGTTTACGGTCGTCTGCGACAAATCCAATATTCTCTCGGTGTTTGCGACTTTTAACGGGCAGGAGTGACGAGTTGCAGCGTAATTCCTAAATTAATTCTCGGCGGATGCTGTTTAAATTTAGATTCTTGAGTAAACGAATTGGAGCCAATTAGGAAGCCTGATCACCTAATTGCGCCTCATCTCTCCATTTTCTTTAGAATTGGCCAAAAATAGAATTGTTGGCCACACTTCGTTCTTTTTTTTTTGACAGTGTAGAAGGAGATAATTAAACAAAAAAACGTTATTGCGTTAATCAGATTTTAGTTGACTGTAAAATGTGACTTTATCACGTTGGGCTTCCAGGTGATCCCTCATTACTTGCTCGCTTCTCTGGTTGCGCTCTATGTAGGTTACACAACTGTAAAATTGCAGACGCATAAAAATAATTTTTTTTTCTTTTTTGTCATTAGTCAGTTGAAACAAAACTGTGGACGAGGGCTCTGCAGTCAAGACGCTTTCCCTTTTCTTGACCCTCTTCTGCTATCGACTCTTTCCAGCAGAATCATCAAAGCAAGTTATTTTCGTACATATAATCAAGAGTTCTTGTAATGATATTAAAGTGGCTCACTATTGTTGAAATTACGCCCACGACTCCGCAGCGAAATTAATCCTGAATGCTGACGCAAATGTTCCTTTAAATTGTGCCGTCGAAAATGAGAGTTAATAAATCAGTGAAAGTGGCAGAATCCGGGGGTGGTTCAGAATCTCGTTCATTTAGCTAACTGGCCAACTGTAACGATTCTGGTGCCCAATTAGGCCTATGGTATCGCACAAATATCGCCCTTTAATTACGGGCAAAGGTTCGCCCACCTGCCTCTTGGCAATGGCGGTTAGCGGAAGATGTTACACCGGAATAACTCCGGGCTTTGACGGCCGTCGGACCGTAAATCTAAGGCCCAACCTTTGACGAAATATTGCCAGGCTCTGATGTTTTAATGTCGCACAAAAGAAATATTTCAGGAATTGGAGGGCGAGCGGGGAATTTGAAATTTTTCCAAACAGGAATAGAATAATAAAATTTTATCAGAACAGCACCAGGCCGAAATGTTCACTCTTTGTGTTCTGAATGGTGGAATTACTTGCAGCGTGCGACCGACGTTTCGGTAAATATGGAACACTGGCTGGATGAGGGCGATAAAAATTCTTAATAATTTTTTACGGCCGCGCATGAGGCGCTTTATGGGCGCATGTGGTGTTTATTGAGAATAGAACAAACGGAGAATGTTAGGGGTTGCAAATGCGAGCAACGTGAATTTTTAATAACTGCCAAAGTTGTAAAACGAGAATCTTTCACAACTATTTCTAATAAAAGGGTGTCCCAAAAGGTCCGCACCACTTTGAAGGTGCGTTATCTAGGATTAGTGTAGAGTACTGAAAAATTGTTTAAAAAATTCTGTTATTTAATTTTAAAATTATGGGGCTTTAAAGTAGTACTCTACACTTTACACTAATCCTAGAAAACACACATTGGTGCGTACCTTTTGGTCCATCCTGTATATTGCTCTATTTTTACAAATTTAATGTTATCCAGAAACTATCAGCTTCTCTTACAGTAGGGTAAGATGGGGGGTTTGCGTTCACTCCTCCTCTTTCTCCCATTGTATATTGCGTTGCCTACCTACTCAGCTTGCTCAACTTATTATTTTTCATGTTCTAAACAACTTTAAACATGTTCTAAGCAGCTTCGTTCAAAGTTGTTTAGAAGTTGTTTAGAACATGTTTAAAGTTGTTTAGTTTAGAACCTGTGTAAAGTTGTTTAGAGCATGAAAAATAGTAAGTTGAGCAAACTGAGTATGTAGGTACAATGGGAGGAGGAGGAGTGAACGCAAACCCCCTATCTTACACTACTTGTTATCTCTATTTTTTGGATGTTGAAAGTAATTATGGTAAACCCACAACTGTTTTGAAGTAAGCAGAATTCTTCTACAAATTATTTTTAGAATTTCGAAACTTCGGCAGATATAATAAATTCATGGGGTGAAAATTAAAGGTCGCCTGGAGTCGGTCGATGAAATCTTGTCTGATCAAGTGGACTGAATTCGATTGAAATCTTAATTTGCAGGACAAAATGCCTAAAGCGGTAATATTTCTGTTAATAAATTGGATTTGGGTCTGAGCTAACGCAATTCGGGCTGAGCATCTCTGAATGAGGACTTTTTCCGACGTGCCCACTTCACGTTTCTAATGAAATTGTAGCGAATGGCGGAGCAAAGGTCTTTTCAGCAGGGCTCTCGGAAATATTTTAATATTTCATATCAGTGATATTTGATCTCTCGGATATATCTCAGCGAAGAAAGGTAACCGAGAAAAAAAGGAAATGGCGTTATCAACGCAATACGAACTGATAAACGTCTCTGACGCCCAGAATTTATAAGATGAAATCACTCTTTTCGCGCCGCCTCACGTCGCCCTCCATTACCAGATAACGTCAAAAGAGGCTGTAAATTACGGAAAAATAATAGTAGCGAGAAAGTGGATATCAAAATCTTCATTATTCTCATCGCGATATTTATGTTGGAACGTGGAACAGCCTTGACTGAGTAACTCGCCGATATTTCGTTACCGGAGGAAACGGAGGCAGAAATAAGAGCAGATAATAGCTGCGGTCCGCGACAGATTATTATTTATGAAGGCTGCTAGCCAAGGGAAGTTACTACGAAAGTTGCTCACCATCCCGGCAACTCGAGCCGGGAAGAGGGAAGAGGTGGTGCGAGAACATAATTCATTACCTACCCAAAATGACGGCGACCGGACCTCGAGCGCCCCAAAATTAATTTCGTTCGTTGCAAATAAAAATACCTGCAAGATTAACTTTTCCAGGACCGGATTTGAGGTTTAACGCCCTAAATTATTTCCAAATTATCGTCGCGTTTGTTTCGGGTTGTTACTTTTAAAACGGGGATTTTGAACAGACATCAAGCCTGATTTTACGAGCCAGACGCGGCTTACACCAATCGCGCCTGATTTCTTTGGGAAAAGAAACACGTTGACGTGATCCGGCTGCCGACCAAGAAAAAAAGAACAGCTAAAGCCGTCTGGCTGAGATCTATACGTATCTTATCTTATTGCCCACAAAGATCTGCCTTTATCATCTTTTTCTTTTCTGGCAGTCTGACTCTGCGGACAATGAGCGTTACGTATTAACTACATGATTGAAACATGTCACCAATTATTCATCTCTTTCAGCTGGTTTACCTAATGGAAAGTTACGCTAGATCTCCACTGTTACAGGTACAGATACATATTTTGGTTAATTAACCGTAATTCAAACTTTCTGTTTTTGCTATTAGAGGGACAGGAGCGTTGTAAAGTAACACCTCACATTATTACATAATGAAGTGATATGTTGTTATGTAGACAGTAACTGCCCGTGGTGCTGAGTAACTCAACCATATAATTTACCTTGACACCAAAAACGTGTTTGCTCAACCTAAAAGTATGTACTTGTAGTGACATGCCCAGCAAACAGAGCTGTGGGTGCCGGTAGGGATCGATTAGGCTCCGGGGTTCCTCTTGTTTGTTTTATCGCACAAATTAAAGGGCGCACTATTTATTCTAGCGAATATAATTTGTTGAATAACAAAGACACCACCGAGACGCGATTACAACCAAGTTTCCCTCAACCACCCACGCTTACAACCCCAATATTATCCCCATTTCCCAGAACGCGGTAGAAAAAGCAAAAACCAGCCCCGTCCGCAATTACCGCTATCAGAAAATAATCACCCTGGAAGCAATTTGTCTCCATTTTACCCTCGACCATGACGATTTCTCCTCGATCTTGTTTAATTGAGCGAAGAGAGTTCTTGGCGGCGATTCTTTGAAATTTCCCGAGTGGCGTTCTTTGATTTGCCACTCTACTAAAAGATTGTTTGTTTCAGCTTATTCTCGGACCTCCGAAATCTGTCCGGCACGACGTTGATGAATCTGCTGGCGGCTCTCTTCATGACGCAACTTCTCTACGTCGTAGGCGTGGGCGGAGTACCGGTGAGTCTCCAGATCAAACAATATGACCGGGACGGGGGAGGGATAACGACCAAAAACGGGGGCTCCGGACGAAGAACGTAAAAAAGGATAACTGTTTTTATTGGGAAGGGGGAAACGCGCAGGGAGCAAATTTAAATTGTTACTTCGTCCCGGGGGCACGACGCAAGAATATTATTGCAACAAACACGCGGTATAATAAACAAAATAAATTGCCACGTGCAAAAATTGAAATAAAAAATGCAACTACATCTTTAGAAATTTTATAAAAATTCTTAAATCAGTATTTACGATAAATAGCTTTTTTAGAAAAGAAAATATTTAAGAATAAAATTTATTGTGTAACTTCTGCGGTTGGTTCTTGAAGTCGTAGCGACCTTCTCTTGCTCTTGGTGCTTTGAAGTTTTTGCGCGAAACTTCAAGAAACTTTTCTCTCCCCATCCTGTGCGGCTGACCTTAAATGGGCTCCTGCGGAGCCAACGTCGGTGGCGAATTGAATTGTGACGTTTTCCGGATGTTTTCAATTAATTCCGTCAGTTTCTCAATTACGGTTTCTTTCCGGTCCCGGGAGCAAGTTGTAAAAATTTAATTGGCCGCGATGATGTAATAATTGCGGAGCCATTTAATTAATGCAAAAGTTTCGCCGTGCAAAGTTTTTGTAGGAAAGTAAATAAGTTCAGGGCGAGGCAGCTTAATCCACTTGATAATTCGCCAATTAAAACGAAAAGTTTGTCGATGAAAGAACGGGGAAGAAAGAGGTAAAGTTGGCCGACGCGACTATCCGAGAGCGATTCTCGGACCGTTTTATTTCAATGTCCAACCGGGTAATTGCCGGAAAACTTTATTGTTTAGATTTTCTTGAGGGTTAATCGAATATTGACGCTTAATGAATTGATGGGGGCTGCATCAAGAGTTGGCCCGGGGCGAAGCGAGATCTCGTAAAAGTTTAACGAGGCGCCGAAGCCACGCCAAGCTGAAGACATGAGCGATAAAAATCCGGAAGGCCGCGTTGCCTAAAGTAGCTGGGTGTAATGCCGCAAAATGACCGAAGAATTTAAGAAAATTTCAACGCGAAGTTTGTAACTAAAATATATTGTTACCGCGTTGTTAGAGGCTAATTTCACGGAGCGGGATTCGCCCGGCGCCTCCGCCATTTGTGACTCCCGTGCATGTTCATGTAGCGACTTCCCCAACAAATCGTTCTCAAGCCCAAAAGTTTGTTATTATCAAAATTTATTGCACCCGTAGAAGGGTGATAAAGCCGTGGTAAAACAAGATGCAAAATCTATCGTGAAAAATATTAAATAAAACTAAAAATAATTTCGATTTTATCCACGTTTCAGTCACGTAAAAATCATTCGTGAGCTTTCTGGCTGTTTGGGAATTACTGTCATGTCATCCCCATATCTGCGAGTGTCATATTGCATATTTATGGCGAATTTCAGATTTTAGTTCTTTCAAACGACCTCCTTAAACGCTTTCAATTGAAACGGTGAATGTGCGTCGACAGAACCTGACACTTTTAACGCGACTTCGCCCTTTCAGTAGCTCAATTTACATTCATTACATGCAACCGCAATGCGCTACATGCTTTTCGATGCCGCAACAAACTTGTCCATTATCGCAAGCTTATGCAGCTTTCATAGCAATATTTCTAATTGCATAAAAATAAGAAATTTATCATTTTTAAAGTTAAACAAAAATTGTAGACTTAATTTAGTTAACAAATTGTGTGAGGGGAAAGGCCTACTAAATGAATATGCTAAATAGTTTTTAACGAAGATAAAGCTCTGCGCTTCTTTTGATTTAAGGACATTAATAATGAAGTGTCGTATCCAGTTGCTTGAAGTTAATTCGTCGGGACAAAAGTCCGCAGGGGCTTTTAACAAAACGAGTTGTGCGTGTCCGTTTGTTCAAGATAAAGCTTTAGTTTGCCGTGAATTCCAACCGCCTCGATTGCCATACCAAGCGTAACATGAGTTATCAAACTATTTCAGATGCAGTTCCTATTGTAGCAGGCTGTAATTGAAAGCTAGACAGATCAAAGTGTTTGAAACAACGTTGGAAGTTATAGATAGTAAACCGACATTAGCAGTAACCCACGGAAAATTATCCCCTTAACTGCTCTTAACTTGTCAAGCTAATAAAGCAAACAGCGCTCCTAATTTCAGCGTTGTATTGAAGATTTTCAGTTTGCTGGTTTATCCAAACCTTAATAATCTAGACCTCAATCAGCACCTGATCCTTATGCAGTTTTGGCGTAGTTTCGCTGTAGCACACAAATGAAGGTCAGCAGACACCTAATGTAATTGGTAAATCGTCTAGGTTCTAGGTGGACCCTTGAGCATCGATTTAACAATTGCCACCAGCGACCTGCAAATCAAAGTATTAAAAAAAATTGTTGCTCCACAACTGCTCTACCCAGCGGTGTATGCTATTCAAGGGGTTGTGGTAAAAAATGATTTTAATTAAATTTACCCCGACAACTACGTAAAAGCCTGCATGCAACAACCAACGCAATGACGACGGAATTATTGACAGGTGCAACATGCAATGCAAGGTGTACTACGATGTGAACGTAATTTTTGACAGGTGCAATTTGTCGATGCACATTGTCTGGTGAATTGATTTGTACAAAAAAAATTGAGTGAGGAATATAAAAATCTGATTTGCGTATTTATTAGACGTTGAAATTTTGATTCACTTAGTTGCCTCCAAGATAGCAAAAAAAATAGTTTCTTCTTTCTTTGGCAGAGCTGAATAAGCAGCAATATCTCCTTTTTATCCCATTCAGTTTCCATCCTTTAGAATAAATGTAATTGGCAACGCGAGCTGCAACATGTAAGACACGTCCAAGTGAGTTGCGTTACTCGTTGCGGCTAGAGTGTAAAGAAGACTTAAGTGTCGCACCCCTAAAATTTTCCACAATGCCGTTTAATTGGTAGCAAAATAAAACAATTTTTTTCCTTAAATAATAGCACTGTCAATTAAAATTGACAAGCAATTAGAAAAAGTGCTCGCCAATAAATAAATGCAAATACTGCCAGTCGATCACAACAGACTTCTTAAAGTTTTATGTGCCTCTCTACGATCATAAGTTCAAATCACAACGGTGCAAAAATGATAAAAAATAAATCAAATTTGAAAGTATAAGGACTGAAAACAGAAGTCGAGAAAGTAGCACTTAAGAAGCATTGATAATATGACTCCCTGAAAGAGCACCAAAGCCGTAAGCAAGTGCACTAGGTCAAGAAATGAGAAGCCGAAGAAATTCAAAATTTAAAGAGAACGTGTTTCCAGATAGAAGCAACATAATTTTTTTTGTCATCCGTTTTTTTGCTCAAAAAGCGTTTCTAGGCCTTTTGGCTACGCAGTCGCAACTTTTTGCCCAATTAAGACAACGTTAGCGCTCCTCCAACATCTAGTTAAAATGCGAGCTCTTGGAGCCGTTTTGGCCCCGAACTAATAAAATCGCAATCAAAAGGCGACAAATTTGTTTTTTCCATTCGGCAATTTTGCCAGTCCAATAAAATTAGCTCGCCGAGATTGCGTCGAATGAAAAAGAGCCAGTCACCTCTGGAACGCGACAGGGGAACAATATGAAAATGTCAGAATGCAACTTAATTAAGGGACACGATGCCGACTTGGCTTCTCCCTGCATCAGTTCCAAACTTTTGTAATATTTTTACCGAAAAGACTCCTTATCCAAAGTTTCGTCACTCGACTTCGGTATGAATTATTTATTCAACTTCTGGATGAGACCGGGAGCACCTTTATTACTTTCCAACCGCATTGACTGGAACACGTCAGGAAAGAATTGTTTACTGAAAAAAAAATAATAAGGGAGAGACGCCGCAAAAATTTTAACTAACGGCGGATTTTGGAGGTTTCAAGAAAAGCCTGGCCAGCACTCATTACAATGTTAAATTTAGTTGAATTTGATCTCGCAATTTTCTAAGCAATTTCAAATATTTGCAGCAAACTTGGCTGCAATCTACAAAACAAAAATTTTCCATGGTTAAATTAAATGCCGCTCAGTTATTAAATAGTGATGCCGCGCTTTCCAGCATAACTTTCATTTAAAACAGATCTTCCAGAGACGAGAGTCACCACTCACCATTGTGCGCTTTTTAAGCGATAGGGTTGAGGTGATGCTAAGAAAGTTGGACGTAAACTTAATTTTGCTCTCAGTTTGCAGCACTCCAGGAAAATAGTTAAACTTGATGGCCGACTCTTTATTCCTTATGCTCCTGTGGAGATGCGAGTAATTGCATCTCTGTGTTTGCTGTTTCGATTTGCTTGACAAAACCAGATTTTAAATCTGAAAACAGTCCAATTTATTGCGGGATTATTCAATTTCCCGTATGGTTTCGTATTACAACGGGATAAAGATACATCCGTCTAGTTGAATCGCTCAAAAGGACTTGTCGGAAGCAAAAGGTAGGTAAATAGCTAAAACGTGAACAACGTCAGTAACAGAAGTAATTAAATAAATCTGAGGTTTGCTTTATGAAAAAAGTCGATTGAAACAACCTGCAAGTAATTACAGCCCGTTTTAATTAATCACCTGAAGCTCTGTTTGCCTGAAGATAATTACCGGAATGACGCAATTTGCTGGCTAGTCTCATCGGACACTCTATCGACAAACCCCTTTTTTCCGCTTCGCTGGCGCGCAATTCCTCCATCGGACCCGAACCAATACGTTTTCAGCGGTTATCAGATAATTGTTATCGCGAAACCTCAGACTTTAAGAAGATTACCCAATTAAATTCCCGGAAGAATCGCCGCCATGACGGGAAGCGATGAGACAAGGGCGTCGGAGACTTGACGTGATGATGAGAAATGATTTAAGGGGTGGAGGAGGGGTAGCTTGTCGGCTTCCATATTGAGCCATTTCCATGGCGGCGGAGGCTTTGCATCCACAAGCTGGAGAGCTTTACGCCCCGGAAAATATTTCTAAAGGGATCAAAGAGTCGGCAGATAAAAGTAAAGTAGTTGCGGACCCCCCCTATAAATTTGAGTATTTCCTACGTGCCGGGAATTGGCGGATCTTAAGAACACAACAACACAACAAACGCATCGGCGAGAGGGCACGACCGCCAAATTTATCAAACTGTCGGATTTTCCGGCACTTGGTGCTAATGACCGGAGAGGAGTCATTGCCGAGACACTAATCTTTAAGAAGAAGCACCTACGCAATTTTGGTGAAAATTTTAGAAAAAAATCGCAATTTTTGGAGGCCCAAATTCGACTCTGTGAGAAACCAAGAAACTGAAGAATGAAATTGGGAAAAGCTAAGTTTTCAATTGTTTTTATTTGATTTTTTTTAGTTACGCACGGCTGTCTCGATTAGAACAGAAAAACACCATCTCGTTAACAAATTAGTCAATTGACGTGGTTGTTACGATTAAAACTTCTACCCACTCATGTTTGATTTGAGAGTGAAATATCAAATTATAGACCCTGATCCCTAATAATTACGTGTTTACAGTGGGAATTTGCCGTTGGAATGCCCGCAACCACGTAATTTTTCGCGTCTTGCGTGGCTGTGGTAGATACCGCCCTCATTATTTCCTTAACCCTGCTTATTTATTAAATGCAAATACTTATTCCGCCAGGCAAACACCGAATATAAACGACCATTATTTACCAACAAGAGAGGCTCTATCTGATTGCTCCGGGCATTAATTTAATAAACACGAATCTCCCTTTATGCTGTTTGCGTTTGTTCATTCCACTTCAAAAATTGTTTTATTTCGAGTAAATAATTGGAGCCCTTGTTAGCGAAGCGAGAGGTCACCAGGCTTCCAGTTGAGTATTTAAAATGAACCATAATTTTTTTTGTGCAATTATAGAAGCGTCGAAAATCGGGGCGAGCGACAGGTTTGCGTTAAACGAAAACAAATCTGTCGTCATTAAGTATTTACCATTCAATTTCGTAAAATTGAGGCATCAATTATTCGTTGGGGGGGATCCTCTCGATAATTTGATACGGCGGGTTAATTCGTTTTGAGCGACTAATCCTGCACCCCTGTAGGTACGTTGCCTGTTAATGCGTTACACTCTTGTAAATTAGTAATCCAGTTTGCTTTGGTACAAAATTCTATTTAAAAAAATTGCGTCGCTTTATGCCAAGTTCATCATTGTATAGCTACTATTTTGTTCAATATTTTTGCAAACTTTACCCAAAAATTATCAGGATTAGTTAAAACTTGTACCTTTACAATAATCGATTGAAGAAAAAAAAAGAATGTTTCCGCCCGGAATCGAACCGGGGACCTTCCGCGTGTTAGGCGGATGTGATAACCATTTTTTTACCATTTAAAAAGATTTTTATTTCTATTAATGATTACATAAACGCATATACACGCATATACACGGTACACAAAGGGTATTTTAGTAGATTTCCTAGCTACAGGTGCTTTACATCTACATTGAAATAAAATTGGTAAAATTTCCCACAGAACAATTTCCGCCCTCGACGGGCCCGTGTTGCGTCCTCAAAATGGAGGTGGACTGCCAACACATGGACTCACGTCATGTCGGGTTTCCATTGTTAAGTGAGAAATTGGACCTTGCAAATTAACAGCTTTGTCGACCAGAGGCCGCGAACAATTTGAGTGGAGTGGTGGACATTGAGGTAAACATCTTAGGAAACAGTTTAAAAAACCTAAGTTTTGCTAATTGAGAACTTATATAATAAGGGTGTGTATTTTGACGGGAGTGAGGGAGGGGATAGGTTAGGACTACTATGTACAATAGCGCAATTATATTTTATAATATTTACAGTAGCTTTGCGCCTAAAATCCCAAGAGTTAGGGGATGGTTCGTAATCTAACTTAAATTAAATATTTACAGTTTCAAAGAAATTTTGCAGTAGTTCAGATGATTTATTCATTAAAGAAATCTAAATGTTGATAAGGTAATTTATGTTTTATGACAAAATTCAAGTTATTACGACGGAGTTCCGAGATCGGGTTAGTTAGTGGACTGTGAGTCATCTGAACACGGTAAAATTTTTCCGAAATTGAGTTTGTAAACTCCCTCAAAAATGGGAGATTGGCAGTTTCATGCAGAATATTAAGTTTAGTATATCTATCTAGTCCTGTTATGAGGCGGAGATACTTGTTTTGGTGGGTTTGCAATGACCGAAATTTAGTTTTTGAGAGGCTGCCCCAGACAGGGGCAGCGTATGTTAAAATGGGCCTAAATATCGCGGTGTAAGCCAAACGCTTATTGCTGGCGGACAAGTGGCGGTTTCTCATCACAAAATATAGGGAACGGTTTGTAGAGTATGCTCTTCTGAGCGTTTCCGTACAGTGTTTGTGGAAGTACAGACGGGAGTCAAGGTGACAACCGAGATATTTGACTGACGAGACCGGCCTGATAACGGAGTTTCCCAAAGTCGGCGGATTAAGCACCTGGTTGTTAGTATATTTTCGGGTAAAAACAATAAGTTCTGTTTTCGACTCATTCAGTTTGATTTTCCAATCCAAAAAGAAATTGGAAATTAATCCTAGATGTGATTTCAGTAAATCACATGCTGTGTTTGCATTGCTGGAGTGGGCATAAATCGCAGTGTCATCAGCATAAAGAGCTAGTGACGTGTTTGCAAACTTAGGGATATCATTAATAAAATAATTAAAAAGCATGGGTCCTAGCACTGATCCCTGGGGGACACCTGCTTTTACTAGTTTAGGAGCCGAAAGAGACTCACCTACCTTCACCCGAAAATTCCTATTCACCAGGTAGCTAGCTATTAGCTTCACAATATGCGGTGGTATTTGGCAAGTTGTCATCTTATGAACCAGACCCGGAATCCAAACCCGATCAAACGCCTTTTCTACATCCAGCAAGAGCATAACCGTGTTCTTTTTTCTATTGAAATTGGTAGTGATGTCATGCACTATACGAGCAACCTGCATTACCGTATTGTGTTTAGGACGAAAGCCAAACTGTTCCGGGATAATGGTGTTGTGTCGGGAGTTGTACCTGTTTAGACGGATTAAAACAATTTTTTCAAACAGCTTAGCCAGCGTGTTAATTAGGCTGATTGGCCTATAACTAACAGGGTCTGAGGGCTCTTTGTTGGCTTTTAAAATGGGACATACAATAGCCGATTTCCAAGATTGGGGAAAATACTGGGTTTTAAAAATCGCATTACAAATGTACATATATTGACAGATTGCTTTATTCGAGAGGTTTTTGATTATTTTGTTCTCAATCAAATCGGGGCCTGGAGCCTTTTTAGCTGGTAATTTTGAAATAATGGTTTTAATCTCGTCAGGGGAAGTGATTAATTTAGAAAGTTGTCTGGGACTAATGTTAACAGGGTTGTTAATTATCTGTAGGTAGTTTGTGTGAGCTCCGTGTTGTGTCGGATTGGTGAGGGTTGGGTCTATGGAGTGTATTTCTTCAAATTTTGAACCTAGCAGGTCAGCCTTCTCGGAATTCGTCAAACAATGCAGGTTACCGTCACGGAGAGTCGGAATCTGTTTGAATGTACCTTTTAATTTCCTGATAAGGCTCCATAGGGAGTTGTCTCCGGGCCGGAGAGAAGCAAGTTTCTGTGTCCACGTGTTGTTACGATAATTACGAATTTCTAGTTTGATTCGCGCTGTAAGTCGATTTAGTTGGGATCTGGATAAAGGAGTAGGATGAGCCTGATGGGTTCGCCTATAATCATTCTTTTCGCGGATTAGCTGCACGATTTCATCCGGAAGGAAGTCGCGATTTTTATCAATCCTAACCGTCTTGCCATGTTGACGTCGAGCGGCTTGAATACAACGCGTAAAGTTGTCAACTTCTCGGTCTATTTCCTCGGGGGTGTTTAGTTCGCGATTGATTTTTATAGACTGATTGAGAGTATGTCGAAAATCATTCCAGTTCGTTCGTTTAAAGTGAGTAATATAGACAATATTGGGTTCATTCCCATGGCCACGCAACTCAAACGACATGGGGTTATGATCCGAGTTTAATGTGGGAACCGAGATGGGCTCTGAAATATTCGTTAGGTTTTTGAATAAAATCAGGTCTATGGTGGTGGGAGTGGTGAGATTTGAAGGAAAATGAGTGTGGGTTGCGGGGAAAAGAAGATCAACATTGCTGTTTAATACATAATTATGTAGGGTGGTACCATTCGCGTTATTCAAATGACAGTTCCATGACGTGTGACATGCGTTAAAATCACCAGCAATAAGCGTTTTTCTTCTGTTACCCACCAAAACCTCGAGATCATTTGCAGAGAATCGATTTCTCGGGGGATTGTAAATCGCGATAATGTCTGTGCCGTCCGTGAGGCGGATTGACACATGCTCTATGGAACAATTAACCCCAGAAATTACTAAAAACGGGATTGTATCTCGGATAATAATCGCGGTACCTCCACCTCTCTGCCCAATTCTGTCATTTCTAATTATTTGAAAGCCCTTAATTTTAATTTGTGTTGTAATTGTTAATTTTGTTTCTGAGATTAAAGCAATGTCTACTTTGCGGTCCTTAAGAAAATGCTTAAACTCGCCTAGCTTATGCTGGAGTCCATTTGAATTCCACGCTATAATATGGAGATTAGATACCATAAGACGGCAGGATTTTGACGAATTCCGTGAACACTTGAAGTTTCATGGCAGCGTCGCTGATACCCTCCAGCTGGTTGTTTAGGTCCTTGACGGCACGTAGCATTGCTCCAATGTTGGTGAGGGAATTGAGCTTTTGCAATTCACTCATCAGTTCCATGAACTCACTTTTGGGATCTGAATTCAATGGGCTATGCTCGCTGGTAAATGATGAGTTTGTTCTGGGTGCGGATCCTTGGCTAAGGGAATTTCCCCAAGCTGGAGTTCTTCGTGGAATTTCCGGTTGAGTTAGGGACGGTCTCTCGGTTACAATGGGTCGGAGCGGAGGGTAATTCCCACGGGTGACTGCAGGTGGAGTATGGAATTTAACACCTGATTTCGCTTTCTTCTGTTCAGACGCCTCGTCCAATTTTCTGACCTTTTCCAGGTAAACTGGACATGTAGAGCTATTGGCAGGGTGCGGTCCCTGACAATTAAAACATTTGGCCGGCGTGTCGCGTTCTTTCGTGCACTCTGATGTAAGGTGTTTCGCGGCACATTTGAGGCACCTCGGGGAAGCGTGACAGTACGTAGTTGCATGACCCCACGCTTGGCACCGATGACATTGCGTGAGTCGTCTTTTATTGTTTTGTCGCTCCCAGGTGATCCTTGTATGGCTGAGGAAACGGATCTTTGATTGTATCTGACGCAGGGTGACTTGAGGACCGGTAATAACAAGATACAACCTCCTGGTTGTTCCTTTCATTTCATAGACCTGTTTGGCTTCAATTTCGTAACAGGTCAACAGTTCTTGCTTTATCTCCTCGCTAGAAGGACCATGATCCAAACCGCGGACAACAAAAGCGTGGGTTTTTTCCGCTTTGTGCGGATGAGTGTGGAAGTCCATTTTTTGAGCCTGCAACTTATTGATGAGCTCTTGTCTCTCGAATTCTATCCTAGGGTGAACGGCGATGGAATTGGGCCCGTATTTAACGGTAAACCCGCCCTTTAGAGTGGTCGCTAGTTGTTTACGGAAATTAGCGTGTTGCTCTTCCGTATTGTAAACACCATGCAGGATGATTGGAGGGATTCTTTTATTTTTTCCCTCGTTTGATTTTGTGGACGGTTCTTCACTAACATCCATATTATCCATATTTTCTTGCGTTAATATTTCGTATCTATTCTTGGTTGGAATTGTGGAAATGACATCACTGGAACGGGGTCTCTTCTCAGCTTTCACTTTCGACATTGTGTTTTCGTCGTTGTCGGGCGAAGCCTTCCTTTTATTATGTGAAAAAGCTGGCTGTAGTGCCGGAAATTTTAAGTCGCCCTGGGGGGCATCTGTTGTGATGACTTTTGCTGTGTTGCTCACTTTTGTACTAATTTGCACAGTGGAAAAACTGAGAAACACTTGCAGCTCAAGACACTTTAACTCTTCGTAGCACTCAACTATACCTTAGCAGGGTCGCTCAGCACGTCCTCTCGCTTCGGCTGCTTGGTGAAGAATGGATGTGATAACCACTACACCACGGAAACTTGATTTGCTTCTTAAAGAAGTACAAAATGCAACCGCCATTGTTAACTTTTCCCGCCAAAACGAGTAATTCAATAAAATTTATTCACAGTTTTCCTTATGAATAAGCTTTTTGTTTCAATTGCTGTAACAATTCAACACGTTATTTAAATTTCTAAAATCGAATAATTAGTTGCAAAAATCTTTATTTATCCAATAGAAATTGTTTATTAACTTTGTTTCGATTTATTACCAGAAAATTTAATGAGCATCAAAAAATCTTAATAAAACCTAAATTATTATATTTTAGAGAAGGAGAACAGCACCACTAAAATAACTATGCTGCGTATTCTTTTACCATTGCTTACATTTTAAATTCTATATGTCTATCAATTTTACTAAATGTTCACCAAATTTAGAACGCTCAAGTTACGCGTCCGTGCTGTACATAATAAATATTCGCGCTATCTATTTATATTTAGTGTTTCTCAAAAAAACTATTTGTGCGTCAAATAATTATTCCTTTACTCCAAAAATGAAATATGCTCGCGCATCTCTCCTTGCCGCTTGCGCTTCCAGACAAGAGACACGCGATAAAAGTTTTGTACAAGGTCAGTTCGGAGCCCTGTATTTTTTTTTAAACACGAGTAGAAATTACCACTAATAGAAGTTTTACGTTTTACATAATGCAAGCCAATTACAGCAAAGCATTTATATATTACGGAAATCAATATCTTTTTTTGTGCAAACCACTTCTATTTTTACTCTTATTTTCCTTTCCCTAGCATATCTACATCTATAATTTTGCATAAAATTATTTACCATTTGCACAACATTTTATTGCTTGTGTATTTTTGACCAACAAATAGTATTTTTAACTGCTAAATAATATAAGACACTGCCGAAAATTAAATATCTGGGTATTATGCTAGAATTAAATGTGGAATAAAATTTGGTGAACATTTAGTATTTATGGTCAACAAAAGTTATTTTGGCGAACAAAATATATAAGAGGCCAGCATTATGTCAATATTTGGTTGTCGCTTTAAGATTATGTATTTTCTTAATTTTGGTGAGCATTTAGTATTTTTGGGCAATAAAAGTATTTTTTTGTATGACAATATTAGGTAAATTTGGTAGACTGTTAAATACGACCCTTACTAAATTGCAACCACAAATTGTTACGGAATACCTAATTTAAATTACAATTGGTTCAGAAACTGATTTAAAAAAAAAAGTGTTTCCGCCCGGGATCGAACCGGGGACCTTCCGCGTGTTAGGCGGATGTGATAACCACTACACCACGGAAACTTATATTGTCTTTTAAAGAATTACGAATTACAGCAGCCAGTGTTACCAACTTATTAAATCCGTTAGCAATTTTTTTTAAATGTTTCTTCTTATCGAGTAATTACACTCAAAACTGGTTACTTTTCAAGAAATAAAATTGCATAATAAGTATGTAATATTCATATTTGTTATTACCCAGCTTTTTACTACTTATAGACAAAACGTTAAAATGGGAATAATTTTCATGATTTTAATAAAGAATTATGCTTGTTTTAGTAAGCTCTCTAGTACCAACTCTAAATAATACTTTGCAATGACAGCTAAAATATCGTTATAATTGATGTAGATACAACCCCTTGAATTACAAGAACAATATTAGTTTAAACGTCGCCATTTCGCCACAGAAGTTGTATTATTATGGAATTTTTTTTATTAGCTAAATTTTAATTTTATTTATTATAATGTTGAAACATTTACTTTAGGATTCTTGAAAGTGTTTTAATGACGTGTAACTTTTGAGCCATTTCTTTGTTCCTAAGGAGGCTTCTCTAGGTATGTACAATAAAACGATTATGTAGTGCCCTGTTTATATTTCCTTCAGATAAAAATTGAGTTCCTACACTACAATCATATCTACAAGTTTTTCAAAAACTAAGGACACCTGATAAAAGTAAAAAACAATAACTGGGACGTTTAAGAGACTTTTGAAAGGCATTCAGAATATCAGGTTGTGTTGGAAAAAATTATTATTGCAATTTTGCAGATGAAAAATTATCTCTAAAGTTATACAGAATAATTTTGGGGGTCGCAGAAAAAGCTCAACAATGACGTTGCGCAATCAAACTTGTTCATTAGATTTATGATGGGTTTTGAGCGAAGGCGTGACTTTTGCGTTGGTCGGTGGGTGCTGAAACGGTCGTTTTAGCCCTCTGCCGCCACTGATTGTTCTTGCCTAACAAACGGTTATTGCCGGGACTGTTGCGTAATAAAACAAACAAGTCGTCCCTTGTTATCCCAAACACTGAATAATTTGTAATTTTAATTGCCACTACACTACCCCTTTAGTGGTGTCAAAATAAATTATTGCACGTGCCGGGTGAGGTTAAATGCGTGAACGTGTAAACCCACCCTCGAATGATAACGCCCGCTGCTCGCTTTCCGGCCCGCAGTAATCACCGGATCCAACAGAAATTGATGTCTTTTTGATAGCGGAGGGTGCATCATTACGCACATATATAGCATCAACAAAAAAAAAGTTGACAGCCAATAGTTACTTTTCGTCGTGGAAATCCTTAATTGTGTTTATTATGAGTAGCCTCAAGGAGGAACGAAGTTATCAAGATTTACGGTACACATAAACTTCCTGACACCGACATTTCTCTTCGCCTTGGCGTAAAAGTTTTTGACGGTTTAAATAATGCAATAAATTTTTTAGAGAAAAACCTTCAATGCTCAAAGCTAATGATGAATGAAAAAAATTGTTTCGGAGCTTACAATGTCAACAAGTCACGTTCAAATAGAGCGAGGAATGTTCAGAACTTTTCAGAAATCTAATTTTATACAAAGAAACGTCAATTCAGGGGCGGCACCTGAAAATTATTTATACGTTATTAGGTGGCGTCACGCCACCAGGACAACATGCACATTCGTCAACACGAGGGTGCGAGACATTGACGGACGTCCTTACTTCTCCATTCTTAATTTGTTGTTTTGCAGGTAGCGAAGCGGGTGTTTCGTAACGAACGACGTAAAGGGACACTTTGACCCAGTTTCGTCGCTATCTCCCAGCAGCAATGATAGGCGTTCGGTCGGTAAAGAACGTCTCCAGAGCCCATCCATCAAGCTGATACCTAAATTATAATTCCCCACGCGTCCCGACCCGTGTTTCAGCTTGTATGGGCAGATAGAAGAGGACTTGCTTCCCGATGTCCAGTGGCGATGAAAAGCGTGCCAGGTCGAGGAAATTAATAGAGGACAAGCTGTAACGGGAGCCGGGTGTAAAAATTCGTAATTGGAAAGCTTTCAAAAATTTCTCCCCCGTCTGAAAGGCTCCATTCACTTTTAATTGCCGGGTTTGGGGGCTTTTTCCGATATTGCCGGTAGATGAGGCTATTTTTGGACTGAATTAATTGATGTTTAACAACAAACTTTGTGCCGAAAACATCCAATATCTCGATCAATCGGCCACCAACAACAGCGCCATCTCGCATTGAAATTGATCGAACCGGTTATTACAAGGCAAGTTGCCTATCAATCACCGTCGACAGTCGGGGTTGATAATTGAAAAAAATCTTTTCGGAAGGCCCATTAATCATCCCCGATAAGGTGCAAACCTCAAAAAGTTCTCGACGGCAACTTACCTTCCAATCTCCGAGTCAACGCGACGAAATCCTTTCTTCTCCTTATTTAATTAAAAATAGCGGGATGTTATCGGGGGAGAAGCAATAGCGTCTGCAGGAACACCAGGGCGGAGTTCGTGCAAGATAAATGTCGGAAGCAATTCGATGTCTTATAAGAAAGCGCTAACACTAGCAGCTCGGACACTGTCGGTTCGGAGTTATTAACGGTTTACGCTCAAACCTGCTTGAGGGTAGAAACAGAAATTGAATTTACGTGCCAATGCGGAGCCGCTCTATAAATTTCATTTCCTGCTTTGTTACACGAATCGTCGGCGAGTTTTAATTCGGCAACTAAAAGACGCAAAGTTTACCTAAAAGCAATGACGAAAGAAATGTCAAGAGACTTGCAATATTTGCGGTTTACAATTTTTTGCGACAATTCAAAAAGTGTTAACATTAGATTACGTAGTTTTATTTATCTGGTTACGCAGTTTGATGCGTTCTGTTAATAAGAAACTTTTTCTTTCAGGACTCAGAACTCTGCATAGCACTAGCATTTTCTCTACAATACGTCCGTCTTTGCGTTCTGTGTTGGATGTTGACAATGGCTCACCATATGCATACGCAGTTCAGAACGAGTCTTCATCTGATTCCAATCACTGACAACAGCATAGGGAAGCACTTTTTTAGGTAAAGTATTTTCTGGACCAACGCGCATCACTATTCCGTTCCTTCCTCCCTTCTATGCATTATTTTTTATTGTTCTCATTATCTGCTCATCTAATCACATCACTCAGAAGCATTGAAAAATGTTCTTGATGGCAACCATTTTACAGGTGCCCTCTTTCTCTCTTTTGTTGTGAATGTTGCATACAATCCTATTTCCACATTCTTAGGGTATCCGTTTCTTTCAATTAGCCCTATGCTGTATCTCAGATGTTTGATCTAACATGGGTGTTGGCCATTAGAATGTGATCGGCTGTGCCTATATTTGAAGAGACGGTCACATTCTAATGTCAAACAACCCATGTAAAACCAAACATCTGGGATACAGCATGGGGCTGAATATTTTATTGTAACTTTTATCAGTCTCTCTGTTTTAATGACATCTTTGGCTTTGTAGATACATATACTATTTTATTATTTACTCATTGCTGAAGATTGTTTTTTTTTCAGGTTCTTCTCTTGCTTTTTTATTTCTTTTACGCATATTTTACTTTTTTATGTATGTTATTCTAGCACTCTTCTCTATTTAATATTATTATAAAGTATTTTCTTCTATTTAAATTCTAACATTCGTAATGGGGTACTTGTCTAAAAAAAATATTGCACTTTTTATTCTCTAGATGCATGCAAATAACTAAAAGGAGCTTAAATATTTCTTTCCCATTTTTTTATTTCATATTTTTGTAAATATTTGCAATTTTTGTTTTGGTGACGTATTAGACCCCCGTATCCAAGACTCACACATATTAAATAGACTCTTGTTTTTGGCTACTATGCTGCACTGCTAACAGAGGGCGGGACATGTGTACAGTGGATTGGCATTTGATTTATAAATAGAACGCAAGGAATCTGATTAAAGCGCCATTATACGATTTCTTTTAGAACTACGCCGTGCAGGGGAGGGCAAAGTCACATATCTCCCACTCCAAAAATTAAAAAATTGATTCTGTGCGTAATATTGACCCTAGAACCAAATGAAAAAATACGGGTCTAGTGAAACTGCCTACATTCTTGTTAAATCTTCTTTTTTTTCTCTGGCGTGTTTCGTCGTCGATGTCTCATATTTTCTTTTGGTGTCTTCTTTATTAATGTATATTGGTTTTGCGCCTTGTAGCTTACACATTTTTCTACCACCTGTTTTTTAATTTTTTTCTACTTTTTATTCCAATATCAATTCTTTACCTTTGTTCTCTTTTATTTTTCTGTCATTTCTTAACAATGGTTCTTTTATTGCTCGGTTTTTGCTTGATTTTTGCTTTTTTCTAATTGATGTTTAAGATCTCACATTATCCTCTTTACGACGTATTTTTTATTAAACTTTTCTACTGTCATGACTCTTTTTTGACTCTCATCTGATTTCAGTTTTACTTCTAGCGCTTGGTGGTATGACGCTGCTTTAACTTCCACCTTGAACTTTCGTTTACCACAACATATTCCATCAAAATGTTCTCTTCCTTTGTTCCTTTAGAGTATTCAGTCAATATTTATTATCTTCTTTCCTTGATTATTTCTTGAAATAATTTCTCTCTAACTTCCTCTTCTTCTCTTTCTGCCAATAAAAATAGAACCTCCACTAATAGTTCTCGTGTTTTTATTTTAACTTAACTTATAAATTTTTTGTGCTTTCAAAGTTTCTGCTTTATCTATAACGTTCTTTTATTAAATTTTTTCTTGTTCTATTATTACTTTTTGCGCTATTTTCTTTTGCTCCTCTCTTCTTCCATTTTCTTCTGTATTTACCTTTCCAGTTGTATTCTTATCATTTTCTTTTTCTCGGTATCTTCATTTGTATTCTGCCAGTAACCTTCTCCAAATTATTCTAATCCTCAGTCCAGGTCTCTTCAAAAAAAATTCAAGTATTTATTCTTGTCTCTTTAATTCCATATCACTTTTTTCTGACTTTCACTTTTTTACTGTCTTATCTATTTTTTTTCAAGATTAATTTTTTTTCAAGATTAATTTTTTTTCCTCTAGACTGCGTACTTCTACTCTCCTCAATCAAAATTTGTTGTTTTTCTTTTTTAGTTTCCTCAGTGTGTTATTGTCCCAATACAGCCATTGTTTTTCCAACATTAATTTTCCATATTTAACCCTGACTTGATTTTTTTTTCTTTGTGATTTCTGGTACTTTTTCCTTCTCACTTTTAATTGCAAATTAATTCTTTTTTTGAACCTTCCTACTCTTCCGGTTTTTCAAAATTTTTTAATCATCTCTTTTTTTTCTAACTTATTATTATTCTTATTTCCTCTTTTTTTTCAGCAACTTGTCCAATATCTTTATACTTATTGCTTATTGTTATCTTTTTGATTTGCCGACCCTAGCCGATGTCACGTTTCTCCTGAGGCTTTATTGGACAGTTTATTATCTATGAATTTTTGCAGAATTTCAAGCGTTAAGATAAACATCAAGAAAAACATTAAAACAAACTTTTCTAGTATTGCTAGTGTGAGTTACTAAGTTATGTAGCTTTCTTAATAATTTGGTTGTCCTGCTGTGATCATTTTAAGACTAAGAACGTAAGTTCTCCAACTCATCTTTTGTGGAAAGTTGCGAAATAACTTTTAAACCGACAGTCGTTATAGTCAACTCACTTTAACCTAAACTTTTACAATTTCGCTAGTTCTTAAAAATCGTTAATAATCGCCATAAGTAGGTAACGAGAACATTTTCAGCAATAACCCTGGAGGTGGTTCCTTGTTCTTTCCAAGTCGTAACTTTTTAATATATCTAACTTTGAACTTTTCACAGTTGCCAATTTTCGCTTGAATAACCAATTACGTCTAGTTCCAGAGACGGAGACGCCGAGTCAAAATATTCCACAACAAGATTAATTTTTTTCATTTGAGAAAAAATCGCTCTCCAATTGTGTGTTGGTAATCTCCTCCGCAGTAGCGATATTAAATTCCGAATTTGCGACGTGGAAAATCGAAAAACGAACAAACTGTTGAGAAATCTGCAAAAACATCTGGCGAATTTCCCCAACATGCTTTCGATAATAATAAAACGTGTTGGCATAACCCGTTGTAGTTGCGCCGAAACGCATTATGCCGACTTAACATACGATCGAGTGTGGGTGCCATTTGTCGTCGGGAGTTCTATTGTAGGGCAAAGTAGTCCTCCATATTTGAAGGGTTCACGAAGAAAGGCTCGAAACGCGCTAAAGCCTGCAAGTAGCTACCGAGAGATTTTTAGAAGGACATTGCCACTTCCTGAAGTCCCATTTTTTTTCTTTTTATTTTTTATTAAAGTTTCTTCGAGCAATACCTGTATTTTTTTCATTAGTAGTAAAATTTTTTTTAAGCAATAAATATTTTTCTAATTAAACACGCTTTGCGAAAATTGTCGAGAAAAATTTTTACGGCTCCCACTTTTCACCCCGTCACGTTCACTTTAATGAAATTAGCATTCGCGATATTGCGCTTCCGCTCTTCCGCCATAACTAATCGTTCCTCGAGTTTGTAAAAACCAAATTTTTTTTTCAGATACTCTTTGTTCGGCTGGGGGGTTCCCGGGATGCTTCTGGGAGCCAGCGTCATGGTTCAGTACCACGATAAGGGAGGCAAACTCCTCGATACTGCTAGTCTAAAATCGCAGAATTGCTGGTAAGTAATTAACTAAGTGAACAGTTCTGGCGATTAACTTGTTCGACTACCTTTACTGAGATAACTCGGCTCGCTGGGTCGTAAATTGCCGGTAGAAGAAGGTGCGTGTCGTCTTAATGGTCTTCTGGTATTTGTGGCGAAGTCCTCACAGCCACTTTACTGGATTGCAAATTGAAAGAACGCAACTGACAACAATCTAACGGCTAGCTTAACAAACTGAAAGTTGCCGTCGAAATTTATGCTGAAACTTCATGAAACATCGTTTAGCTTGTCGAAATTTTCCTAAAGCAGCGGCTGAATGGCTAAAACTTAACCCCGGTGTTTAAAGCTGTATAATGCTGAAGTAAATTTGTCCAACTTAAGAATTTTTTATTTTTGAGGCTAGGTAATTCAGTTCTCTGCATTATCTCTCGCGCTTTATGAATTATTGTTGCAATTTAGTTTCAGGATGTTTTGTTTTACTTCGCTTTAAAAACTTTCCATAAAACGCAATGTTGCAAATTGCGCAAACCCGCTTATTAACTGTTAAAAGCTCGAATATTAAATAGTTTGAAACTCCTTTTTACTCTCCCCAAACACAATTTATTAAAACTTCTTAAAATCAAATTTATTCTTCTTCCCGAAAACTAACAATAACACCTGCAGAAAGTTAATTAAAGCTCCTAATCTGGGAGTATTTACGAGCTTTCAACGATTAAGCCCGCCGTTTATTAATAACAGCCTCCAGTGCTTTATAGTTGGCAATTTGGGAAGGGTTATTGAAACGCTATTCACGTCCAATAAAAGCAAAGGTTTAAAAGTCGGACCGCGCATTTCGCTAAATTGGTTTTATAGTTCCGGATGATTGGTAGTTTATTGAGTAGGAGGACAGTTTCTGCAATGAAAAGACAGTTTCGCTAAACGTATTGCACTAATTCCGCTGATGGAGCACGTGCTCCATTAGAAATTGCCAAGAGAACGAGGAGTCGATAACGAAATTTTAGGGGTGGAGCAATTCTCGAAATTATACTTACGTCGAGATGAAATTTCATTTGGAGACCAATTCAGGTTAACGAAGTAATTGTCGACGTTTTTACGACGCTATTTTCTTCGTGTCTGTTTGAAGTCTTTAATGACTTAGCAGTTTATTAGAACAATTAACATTAGAGCCGTTATGTTTCATTATTTTCTACTGCTGAAGCTCGACATTATTCCTTCATCAAAAGTCGCTGAGTCTCAACGTAATTAGTTCATGTACTTAAAAGGAGAACTGTAAATTAACATTCACGTGGCAGTCAATTTTCATTCATTTGAAGCTCATGCCAATTATTCATGGAAAAATCTACCAACAAATAAAAAGGGGCAAAAATGAGAAGAATAAGACAAAAATTTAAAAAAAAAATAGTTTCTAAATTGGATAAAAATCACCATAAGGAAGACTACTTAGGGTTGGCCACTCACCTGATTCAAACCCTTAAGATCTTTGATTATCACACATTGTTATCCGTGCCACCTAACTCGATTAAACAGCTGGAGAGTCAAGCGAAAATAGATTGTTACACTACTAGGAAACTGGTAATCTCATAAGTTGAAGTGCAAATGGGGTGAGTTCGAGTTTGACTGAGCAACTTGTCGCTCGCGCTTCACATTTGGATCCCGAAGTGACTCTGGCGCCCGTCCAACTTCGCCAAACTCCCCATTAGCTTCTACAAGAACATGGCGATACCGGAGTGTTGTAGCACTGTTTGGAGGGTTGAACCACCCCCAACTATCGATTGATCGCCAATTAATCCGGCGTGCTTTCTCGCCCCGCCATTGATGAATTTCAGTCTGGGAATTTTCTTGAGCATCTTAACAATTCATTATGACCCCGACCGCGTATCCGTCACGTCTTTAATCAAGTTTTCCCGAAGTTGAGGTTGGCGCCAAATCAAAATCATTATTTCCGCCCCATTTCCCCGGACAAGGCAAAAATCGTCCTAATTACCCCGCTAATTGACGCGGAATCTCCATCAAAACCCGTCACGTAATTGTCGCCGGAATTTGTTTTCAATTTCGGGTCTCGCCGCAAGACTGGGAAAGTTTGTTTAATGAGTTTCGTCCCGATATTAATTCAGACGGGCACCCGAACAGAGGAAAAAGTCCCGCGGAGTTATTATTGGGGCCTTAACGGAAATAGTCCGTGTTCTTGTCGTACGTTGGGGGTTGTTTGCGTCGTTTCCTCGACACGTTAAATGGAACGTGGGGGTAATTTGATTAAGTCGACGAAGTTTTGAGAAGGACAATTACGACGTTATTAATGTGAATTTTCGATTCGGGACGTTTTGTGTAGACTCTAATTATTGCCGTGTTTATTAAAATGGAGCCCGAAGTTGAGGGCGGCAGGCCGGGCGCAACTCAAAATTGCTAATTTGACGTTCAATTTCGCTGACATTACATTTCAGCGCGGTACTTTCACAACTAATTTCAATCGAATTAGCGGTATTACATAATGGGAACAAATATAATGTACACCAAATTAAACCATACATCCCTTGCACTGTCCACCAGAAAATTTAATAAGCATCAAAAAATCTAAATAAAATCCAAATTATTATACATCAGAAAATGAGAACATTACCACTAAAATAACTATGCTGCGTATTGTTTTACCATTGCTTACATTTTAAATTCTATATGTCTATCAATTTTACTTAATGTTCACCAAATTTACAACGCTCAAGTTACGACTCCGTGCTGTACATAATAAATATTGGCGCTATCCATTTATATTTAGTGTTTCTCAAAAAAACTATTTGTGCGCCAAATAATTATTCTATTACTCCAAAAAAGAAATATGCTCGCACATCTCTCCTTCCCGCTTGCGCTCCCAGACAAGAGGCACGCGAAAAAAGTTTTGTACAAGGTCAGTTCAGGGCCCTGTATTTTTTTTTAAAAGCACGAAATTACCACTAAAAAAAGTTTTACGTTTTACATAATGCAAGCCAATTACAGCAAAGCATTTATATATTACGGAAATCAATATCTTTTTTTGTGCAAACCACTTCTATTTTTACTCTTATTTTTTTTGCCCTAGCACATCTACATCTATAATTTTGCATAAAATTATTTACCATTTGCACAACATTTTATTGCTTGTGTATTTTTGATCACAAACTAGTATTTTTAACTGCTAAATAATATAAAACACTGTCAAAAATTAAATATCTGGGTATTATGTTAGAATTAAATGCGGAATAAAATTTGGTGAACATTTAGTATTTATGGTTAACAAAAGTTATTTTGGCGAACAAAATATATAAGAGGCCAGTATTATGTCAATATTTGGTTGTCGTTTTAATATTATCTATTTTCTTAATTTTGGTGAGCATTTAATATTTTTGAGAAATGAAAGTATTTTTTTGTATGAAAATATGGGTAAATTTGGTAGACTGTTAAATACGACCCTTACATAATTACATCGGGTTCCACTAATAGACCGGGCATTTAACAGTTATTTCAAACGGCTCCATGTATGGCCGACAGCAGAGATAATGTCCTCACAATTTTAAAACTAAAATTTCTTCTACAGATCTGTAGCATTATTTCATATGCTTGGCATAAATATCAATTTTAGTGTCAGTGTTTTAGTCATACGTCATACACGAGACATTCAATATGTAGAGTATTTATTGAAGGATAGTTTTAAAGAATAAAACTAATTTTTTGGAGCCCCAGAAGGTTTGCAACACACAGTACACGGGAGGGGGTGGCGCATGCGCAATTCTGGGAGGTTTCTCAACCGCCCATCTCTTCCTACTCAGCACAAATAAAACTACTTATAGAGTTTTTTTAACCACATGGGCTATATGAACTTAATAGTTAATGCTTTAATAGTGAAGTAATGACAAAAAATTTAATTAATCCAAAGGTGCACTAAAACTTCTACATAACTAGTTGTGGTATTTTTCGTGCACTCTTCTGTCTATTCCTGAACCCAAATCCATCGATTTTTATTTATCAACAATTTGCTTCTTCGCCAAGACCGAGAGGACCGAATAAATGATCCGTGCCATCTACAAATTGAAACGAGTAATCGCGTGATCGTTAGCAAAGCCCCACCTTAAGTCCAAATTGGTAATTAACTGCCAGGCTTTCGGTGAAATGTAATCGTCGCGGTTTCATTCCTGCTGACAATATCATCAACAACGTACGCCGATTGGTTTTGTTCCAAATTTCCCATCGATTTTTCATCACAACATCAACAAGTTTTCCAGACTAAAAACTTAAAACTCAAAACAAACTTTTACTGTTATCGATAGATGCAAACATCATTTTCCAGCTCTTGGCCCATCAGCATTAGGAAGGCAATTCCAATTGTTGCGTTCGCCAAAATGTGATTTAACCGATAATAGTGGCTGCCGCTTTCACCCTGAAATTTGTGTCGTTGTTTCAGGATTATTCCCCGTAACTTACCCTTACTGAATAAACGTAAAACAAGGTGGTGATGATAAACGCAGATCCTGTGGCTGAAAATACGCCGAATACCGGCGTCAATATTTTGTGTGCTCGGCTTAACCTCCTGCAAAGCTCGTAATTAGTTCCGAACGTTTCCAACTATAATTCGCTTTATACGTGTTCAGTTGAATGAGGCGAATTACGCAAAATTTCAGTCGTTCACCGACTTCTTTTTGATACTTGCTGTTACGCACCAATTCTAGGTCGACTTCTTCGCGATAACCCTCGCTCACGTTTTCCAAATAATGTAAACACATGTACATCTGAAATTTGCCATGGTAAAGAAAATACGATATCATGTTAATAGAGTCTATGATTGCAAAGCCTAAAACTATGAAAGTTAGCCTGTAAACGAAGCATAAAGGGCCGCTGAAAACTGGAAAGTAGTCTTCAAAAAGTTTTAGAACGAGAAATATTTCTGGGTCGTTTTCTTCAGGGTGGACGCCCAAAAAAATGCCGTAAACGGCGTAAAGGAGGTTTGCAATAACGTATTCTGTTAAAAGGTTGGATTCGTTGCGAATTCTCTTGGAAATTTCTGGACCAGCGCTATCGATGGCCCAGTCAGTTTCCTTGCAGCATTTGTAAAATTCATCGATTTTCTGTTCCATTACTAAGAGCGACACTATTGTGCAGCTTCCCTGTATGAAATGACGGTTCATGAAAAAATTTTGAAGAATATTGCGAAACTTACGTGCAAAATTGGAAAAAATGTTGCGGAGTATTTGAGGAAATACTTCATGTTGGACGTTTTCAGAAACAAGTACGTTTGCCAAATTGATAGGACAAAATGGATAAGTACGGTAATCTTCATTAGAATTCTTGTGGATTTGGCTCGCAACAAATCCAGAGTTAATAGTTTTACAGTTTTGAGACAGTCGTCTAAATCGTAAGTTTATTAACGCCAAATTGGTAAATTGGGGTAAATACGAACCTGAAAACGAAAAGTTTTGTACAAGTGAGTGATTAGGAAAGAAAAATGAGCTTTTGAATCTAACTTGATTAACAAAAGCAAAATTATGCAAAATTGGTTTTAGATCCAATTTGGGGGCGATTTAATAGATTACCTTTCATCAGTGCTTTTTTTCCAAAATCCATCTTAACTTTAAATCGTCCGCGTTGGTCAAGATATCAACCAAGACTAATATCGAATTGTCATGTTTGCACTCAAGACATTTTTAATTGACTTGAAAAAGTTCTTTTTATTAGTTAAAAACTTCATTAACTTAATTTTAAACAACTTTCTGTTAAAAGTCTCTTCCGTTGCTTTAGTCAAGTTGATTTAATCAAACAGTAGAAACATTTCTTTTTAATGATATTAATTTACTATTTCCTTTCATCTCCTATAAAATATTTATAAGCACCGAAACTTGTTGATACTTACAACTTTTCTAATATGAAACCTTTTTCCATAATTGCAAATAATTATCGAGTTATTTAAGTACTTTGTTTCTGTTTGTTGCAGGTTTCTGGATCGCAACGCTTTCATATACGGTCTCTTGATCCCTTCCACCCTTTTTATTCTGGCAACCCTTTACTATTTGGTCCGATCGGCGTTGGTGGCACGCTACGTCATTAATATGCAAGTTGATCGACGTGCACGGGACAAGATGCGCCGTAAAAGGATGCTGCAAATCGCACTTTTTACGAAGGTGAGTCAGTAACAATTTTCAATTAGTGAATAAAATTGCATTTCCGGTTGTAATTTAATTTTAAGCACTTCATTTCATCCAATCTCATTTCTGCACTTCTGCTTGTTGATAACAGCGCATGCAAAGATAAAATTGCGGCTATTTTTTTCTATACAGGGTGTTTCAACAAGAACCGCCGGTTACAAATTACGTATTTACAATGGAGTTAAGAATTTAAAATTTGGCAGAAATAAACCATAATTAATGCACTACAAGATGACATTATCGGTTTTTTCTTTTTTTAAACGGTGTGAATTTTCACTTTCGATCGCGAATTCATATAGAAATATTCACTTCATCTCTTTGATTTTCTTTAAGCTTATGATTACGACTTCCAAGATTGATAACGACTAATTGAAATATTTTTATATCAAACAATTATTGAATTACATGAATTTTTAAATTTCAGCTCTGAATGAAGAGATTTTTGATTGACAGCATAACAGCTTTGTGGCCCTTTACCTAGCGGGTAACCACATTAGATTTTATGATGATTTCTGTACTGCAAAGATCTTTGAGTAGGTACCGCTTTTAAGTCATAAATAACCGAACCGTTTAGGCGGTCTTTGTCATGAAATTTGACTGCTTCAATGAAGCAGTCGTGTCATAAATTTGTCAAAATCCCGCGAACTTTTCGAAAACACAATTAGCAATACTTCAACTACAAATTTCAAATTTTTAACAACAGGAACGTATACCTGGCGGTATTACAAACATAATAGTAATAAAAAATATATTAAAATTTTTTAAAAAAGCACTTTATGGCGCCCCGACGGCACATGGAAATAATTATGGACCAAACAACGACGCCACATTGTAGCGCATTCATTAAAGTTTATTTCTGCCAAATTTCAAATTTTTAACTCTATTGAAAATATGCAATTTGGCACCGATGGTTCTCGTTGAAATACCCGGTATAATTATAATTAATTTAACTTCTTTTTTTTTAATCAAAGATATAGTTAGAGGGGTTTTTCTTTCTCTTCCAAATGACTAGATGGATATCTCACTTTTTTTTTTACATGATTGTGGGGAATTTAAGGAAAGATTCTTACCATCAACTATTAGAAGTTTGAAGCTGCCTACGGTTTCTAGCCAATTCATGAAGCTGCTGGATACCGTAACGCAGCAAGTTCCGTCAGCGTCATAATGTAATGATTGAAGCGAGATCTGTAGTTATCCCGCTGCTGATCCTAAATCCTCGACATGTTTCATAAATTTATGATTATGCAAAGCCTTACTCACACAGCTATTTTCAAGGCGTTTAGATTAATATAGCGAGAGTAGTACACCAATTTGTTCAAAACTGTTAAATCTTATAATTTTTTTTTAAAACCCGTTACCTTTTTTTGAATTAGGATTGTACGTCTCTAGTTCAGCCACCAGTGGTCAATTTAAGTAAAAAATACGAAATATCAAAACAGCGTCCCTGAACGGATAATGGGGATGTTCTTAGCTGACGCCGCTTACGGGAACCGATCCTGCGTCACAGAAAATTGGCCCAATAATTCACTATGAATGTCTCTGTAACTCTAAAATCCGATTGCGTAGAATAAAAATATCAACGAGTGATGATGCGGACTGATTGTGGATACGTTTTAATTTAATTTGGAACATAATTGCATCACAACAAAAACCTGAGCTGTTTGCCATAAAACACTCACCATTATCAATCGTCAATTTTCGACTATCAGGAAAGACAACAAAGAGCTTAATAGGGTACTTGCCTCATGTTTGGGAAATATAATATTTAGAAAATGTAGGCGATTTCATTAGACCTTTTTTTTTATTTGGTTCTAGGGTCAATATTACGCCCAGAATTAATTTTTTAATTTTTGGAGTCAGAGATTTGGGACGTAGCCGTCCCCTGCATGGCGTAGTTCTAAAAGAAATCGTATGATGGCGCTTTACTCAGATTGCTTGCGTTCTATTTATAAATCGAATGCCAATCCGCAGTACACATGTCGCGCACTCTAGTAACAGCGCAGCATAGTAGCCAAAAACAAGAGTCCATATAATATAGATGCAACTTTTGGATACGGAGGACCCATGCGTTCTCAAAAACAAAAATTGCAAATATTTACAAAAATATGAAATAAAGAAATGGGAAAAAAAATATTTAAGCCTCTTTTAGTTATACTTGCATGCATCTAGAGAATAAAAAGTGCAATATTTTTTTAGGCAAGTACCCCATTATTCTTATTATTCTTGGAATGGTTTTAACCACGGCGGTTCTTTAACTAGAAGGCTTGACACCAAATTTAGCTTTTCGAATAAGTCTTATTTAGAACAAAATAATAGTTAAGTTATTATGCCACTTCCAAAAATGCCACAAGATAAAAAAATATATCTATTGAATGTTAGGGTGTACAGTGACAGCCACATAAAAGTAAACGACCTGAAACAAATTTTGATTGAAATGATGAATGAGACTTATTAACAAGTCGTAGCTTGAGGATCTACTCGTATACTATGAAAAATGCGCGCCTCCAAATTATTAAAAAAGCACTTTCCAAGCTCTTCAATTCAATGTTACTTTCACTTTAACGTGTTCGCCACTGTACATAAAAAATTTTTTTGGCGCTTTTATAAGATTTTAGTTCAAAAAGTTCTAATGTCTCCACTTACTTGCTAGGAAAAAAGTTTTAATAAAACTTCTGATAATTTTACAGGGAAAGAAAATTTCTTGTTCAAAGGTAGTTTTTGTCACTACACATTTTGCAGTGAAAAGAGAGCAAATGTACCTTTTACTTAATTTTTTTTTAACGTATCCTGTTTTTTTCTATACTTAGCGCTTCTTGCTTGTATGCCACGATCCATTAGCGTAATAGAATAATGCAGGTATTGAGCGGTGTTGCCTCCGTGATGTCCTAAGAGAGTCAGTTATGTAAAGATTTTAATCAACACTTTAATTGTGTCGGCCCAATTTAACACATTACGTGAGCAATAATAGATATCACGCAATCTGCTTCTACATCAAATTATGAACGGTTATGAAAAGTTTGAGCCCGAATGCAGCTAATTCTATAATCCAATTTCCCGCTGCTGAGACTGCAACGTGTTGTGTTAATCCATTGAACCAGCCTCGCGGTTGTGTCGGCCTCACCGGGCAAATTCCCTCATCTCCCGGATCAATTCCACCGAAAAAAAAAAATTGAAATAAACCAACCAACGTCGGCCGATTTAATCGCGCTTCCATCCTAGGCAAAATCGAATCCGAAATTGCTGATACGACCGATCTGAATATGGTCGGTATTAGATTTATTCCCGCTCAACGGCTCCACAGCAACAAGTCCATTTATTTCGAAAAGTCTCTTTTGAATGTAAAGCGAGCGACACGCCCACACGGGCCACCCTTAATCCCCAGTTGCACTTTTTCAGACTCCACTACTAAAAGGAAAACACGGGGGAGAGGGAGGACAACGCGTTTTTGCAGCACGCGTGTTTAAATTTTTTCGATAATCCGCCTCCCGCTATGAAGTTTTTGCACCATCATTCAGTTCCTTTGGTGTCTCGACTCCCTCCATTAAATATTTGAATGTTCCTTCAAATCCATCAGAGATGCCCAAAAAATGAGGTTTTGTAACGTGTTACTAAGAACGACGATTTAGATCTTTGGTTGGGGGTAAAAAATTGTAATCCGCAAGATCGTCGAATTTCCGGAATGATCGCTCTTCTCCTGCTGTTTTTCAGGAAAATGGATCACGCCCACTACCCGACTAACCCCATAATAGTTGAAAGCGAGCTCCTTCAATTAAGTCAATTTCTTCGCCCCCAAGTGCCACCCTAACAACGACTGTACCGCGTTTCGTCCTTTGTTCAGTTTATCGCACCCTCTCCGAGCTCGCATCAACCGCACTTTGCATACAACTAGCGCGATCCATTACACCACGTACATTAATGCCGGGCCACTTAACATTCCCTACAAAACGGGTCTTTTTCATAATTTCGTGTTGCAGATAACGCTCCTGCTGGGGTTCGTCGTGACGTTGGCGGCGCTCAGCAAACTGGCTCGAAGTGAGGCCGTTTGGATAGCCTACCACGTCGGCCAAGGACTCCAAGGAATTTTCGTGGCCATGTTGGTGACGTGCAACTGTCAAGTTTTGAAACTGTACACCCGCAGCATGAAGTCGCGAGCTTCACGCCACATACCGGTCTACGCTAACATGGGACGGGGCGCCGCCTCCACCGCCGCAATTTCCAAATCAACCAGTCTACAGTTGCTGACGTGGGAACCGGCGCCGGATCCTGTCTAAGTTCCAGATAAACAGACGGATTGTTTAGGGTAGAAGAGCTTGTAAATGGTGTAGGAATTATTCAAGACACATCCTCTATGTCAGCATCGAATCAAACGCATCACATATCACGCCAAAAGCTCGCGAAAACTCTTCTAATCACCGAAGCTTCCGAGGGCCTATTTCGTGAAAGTCAGATATCTTTGATCTCCCGACTTGTGGAGATTTAACATATTTTAATACCCTTGCCCGGTTGTTCCTGGCACGAAGCGGTATCGTCCTCGTGTCGTAGGTTGCCTCTGAACATTATGGGACAACTCGGGGCGATTACGTGACCAAATTGACGTCGCATGACTCGACGTCCGCAGTCCCAAGTAATTGCGATGGATTTGCATTTGGCGAGAGTCCTCGCGATGGCGGAGGGTCCTCGCCGCCAAAGTTCCGACTAAATATTGAAACAGTAATTCCAGTTTTCGCGGAGTTGGATTAACTTCGCTCTTCACCGGGTGGGTTAAATTATTAAATTGTCCCGTATAGATAGTTGTGTTGTCGGAAGTTGGCCGGTGAGGGAGGTAGCGTCAGCGAGGCAAACTGGCTCTTGTACAAACTACAAGGACTTACTCTGTTCGGAGGGTCGGCAATGAGTTAAATAATGAAGCATGTTCGGCGTGTTTAGGCGTCACTGCAGTGGCACAGGGCGAAGACCTAGACTCACCCACGTCAACCAGTCAAAGGGCCAAAGGGTTAATTTGTTGTAGAGGCGCTCGAGGGCGGGAATTTGACGTAATTAACAAATCTTTTTGAGCAGTTGCAGAATCTACACAAACTCTAAAGACCGTTCTAAACTTCACAGTATTGGCAGATATTTAATTAAAAAAAAACATTGTTTTAATTTTTTAAATACATAAAAACCCCTGCAGTTTATTTAGTAATTGTTAATAATACTTTTGCACGGTTCTAAATTGGACGTTTAATAATTGATTTTGTTTACAAAACGGTTCGTGGCTGTTACAAAACAAATTATTTGCAATAAACATTTAAGCAACCGAACAATGTTAATGGACCTAATAACTGAACAAAAATTATGAGGATAGTTAAACATTTGGACATATCAAAGACAGATGCAAGTAAAACATCAATTCATATCTCTTGTCTGCTTGTTAAGTTGAGATTTTTTAAAATTTGGAGATGCAGCTAAAGTTGTGAAAAATTGAAGAAAAGGATGCTGCGAACCTGCAAGTCGAAAGATTGCAGAATCTTTAAATTGGCTATTAAACTTAACACCAGTTTTGAATTGAACTTATTTAGAGCAGTAGGTAATTGTTGTTTCAACTGTTGCGACTGAATAGTTATTTGCTACATCGGCACTATTGTGTTTCTACTTACGTAATAATTTTGTTAGCTTTTACATTTGTTGTTACGTAATACTTTTCTAATTGTCGTCACAAAACGATTTACCCAAATTTCGTATTTTCTCTTGTATTATATCGTAGCTCTAGTTGTGTATCAATGTAAATATCACAATCACACCAATAAATTTTAATTTTTAATTCCACGTGCTTTATTAACGCCGAAAGATGTAAAAAGAATTTTAATTTTACTTCTTAATTAATTCGCTAATTATTGCAAAATCTCTTTGACGAGGGTGAATAATGGAGCAGCAGTTAAATAGCATTGTGGCTCTTCGGGGATTCTCGAGGACTTTAATGTCCAGTTGACCACCATAAAACCGCGAAGCCAGCAACAAGTCGCAGATTCATTAACTAACAAAACTAATAAAACAACTGACAATGGTTGAAACCGGGAGATGCTTGCAAGAAGCCGGCCCGTGTCTGTTGTAACGATGACAGATACCCCCAGAAGCTCAGAACAATTTAACGAACCAGCCAATTTGGGAAATGGGCCCATTAGGCGATGCGGGCACAAAATTCACGACGGTCCGACCCTACGTTACTTCATTAAAGATGCTAATTAAGCATCGAGAGGAAGCTCTCTTTCGCATAACTTTGTTACCTCGTATAGCAGGACGAAGCTTCCCAAAATCGACCGAAACAAAGTGGGACTCGCCGGACGTTGGCCGAACATGATGAATTATGAAGCAATTTCCGCCTTTCGGGAAAAATCGCGATTTTATTCTGCAATCATCCCTTTTTGCGAGGCTGCCACTTTCCTGTCTTTTTTAACCACACTTGGGGATGAAATATAACGTTATCATTTTTTGAGTGAATATGCAGAAGCGTTTTAGGTGTTGAGGTGTTCTAGTTTTTAGACGTTGGACCAGTCCGAGTAGAACTTTTTTTGAGGATCACCAGTCAAAGCTGAAAACAGCAAGCAGCGTCGATTCCCCCCATTTCATCAAAGACCAATATTGAGAGGCATCAAGTAGTAACTTGACGACTTTGGTCAAGCAAGTATGACATTTTGACATTGCAGATATGACTATTGACGTAAGAGCACTAAAGTAACTAAAAAAAAAAATTTGTCTTCCACCTGAAAGAGTTACAGCTCAATTTTTCTCACTTTTACAAAATTAATTTTTTCTTTCGTAATTTCTTGCTGTGAAGAAGAACTTAACCAACAGAGAGAACGCCCACTTTTAATCAAGTGCGAAATTGCCAAGAAGACCCGAAACTGGAAATTATTTACCTCCAACTTGATTATAAGAATTATTTTAAGACATTTTTATTTTCTGCAGAAATCTTTTGGGGGTGAGAAGTTGCGTTGAGTATTTTCTGAAAACAAAGAAAGCTTTGAAGTTGGCCTGAAGCTCATCGCAAATGGAAGCCGCGTCGTTGAACTAATGTGTGAATCACTGACAGAATCGGGAGCTTTTACAAAGCCCGCTACGTCCGCTGCTAATCCACGTATTAATTTCAGGGCACTAATCAAGCTAGTAAGGGTTATTATTATCCAGCGCGGGATAATTACTACAGCGTCGCGCTCCATTAATCACCGGTGCATGGCGTCGCGACGCCGTCGCCTAACCGATTGCGCTCCGTAGCAGTTGACGCCAAAAAAGTTGAGAAATTGACGGTGATTGCTATCATCCAAGCAATAAGAAAATTGAATTCTGCTTTCAATAGTAAAGTAATATCTCAGGTGCACATCACATTAGGGAGTTTTTACTCTCAAAAGTTGTCATATTTAAAAATTCAAGCTTCGCTGTCATCCAGCCGTGTGATGCCTGATGGCAGTTGAAGCTTCGACCGCAAAATGATGGAACGGTGTCAATCAAGATCAGACTCCGTAAAAACAATTTTTCAATAAAATTCCACAACTTTTTCACATTTAGCAACCATACCAACAGTGGACCAGTCAGTGTTAGTAACTCGGGAGGGCGGAGACGGCGAAGGTTTCTCTATTTTTAGATAATTACTCAAATTTTGTAAGAACCCAATGTGACAGTAAATTTTTTTTCAGTGTCAGCTCGAGTCTCCGGATTGGCTGGAAATCGATGAGCTCGCCCCCGGTGCCGGTGTCAAAGCGTCGCAAATGTAAATTTTTAATATATCGCCAAATATTGACGCGACCCTCGTTCCAGGTCTCTCAGAACTTTTCCAAAGTCGTCATTCACCTTTACCTAATTCGCCGTTTAAACATCCGGTTGTATGTTAATATTTCAGGGGCTCGGTGCTAGCAAACCTCAATTCCAGTTGGTATCTTCTCAGGACCTGCCGGATTACGTGAATAATAAACGAGAAGCTCTTTAGAAAACTCCGGCAAGGGTTTGATAACGAAAGCTTCTGATTTAGAATTGCCACCGAAAAAAATCAATGGAAAAACAACAATAGCTTGTTGTTTCGTTGCGGGTCCGGTTGGTTCGAGATAACCGGATTAATGGTGGCGGTGGTTCGGATTTCTAATCTGAAGCGGATCCGGCGCCGCGGTGCGGGTTCATAAATATATTTTATTGTTGAAATGGCGACAACGCGATAAATCTTTAACATTAACTTGTATCGGCGGAATTGCTGAGGAGCGGAATTTATAACTGCTCGACGAGTTTATAGGTCCCTGGTGATTTTAATAAATCCGAAAGGTTATGGGATAACATCTGGGGAGGGTTTTAAGACTTGGAAATTTTTTACGGACTTCATAATCGCGGGATGTCATTATACATCCCGCAATTACTCAGGGAAACGCGAAAGCTCAAAACTTATTGCAACTACCAGCCGTATAAGAACTAAGGAGCGGGTCTTGCCTTTATATCTAAAATTAACTAAATTGTTCAATTGATCATATTCTCTTAGCCTCAAATCTCATACTTTCTGGGTCAGGTGAGGTAAAGTAAGGGCAGCTGAAACTCGGGTCAGGTCAAGAGCCGTTGTCTAAACTTTACTCGCTGATAATTCCTGAATCTTTCTGTCGAGCTTAAAACTTGAAGACTTGTAACCAGAACTGTTTTAAAGTTTTCAGGCTAAAACATTTATGTAATTTCTGAAATTTTCAGGAATAAAATTGTCATGTTCTACGCTTCATTCGTTATCTTTTCATGATTTTAAGACAAATTAGGTTAGATCCGGCCTCTTTCATGGATTAACACTACACTTTTATCCCGATTTTTTTTTCTTAATGGATTCTTAACGTTCCTCTACATTATCTTGAATGTTTTGATGCTTGAGCCTTCAAATGAGTTCTTTATTATCAAAAAACTCTTGGTTTCTACGTTTCTTGGTGCTTGTGGATAAGGTTACTAAATTTTTTTTTAGAATTTTTATCTCTTGTAACAAACGAGAAACCAGGATGAATTTATGTTAATAGTTTCAAACTTATTTTAGTCAAAAACAATTCGAAATGAATAAGTAATTGAGTGCGCAGTCATTCACCCAGTTATTAAAGGGAAAGGTCGAGTTGGCCAGCTTCCGCTCTCTTGAGCTTTCGTCGTACTTGTGGAGATCGCCGGTCGCAAAATCGGCCTTCTACCACTATAATTAAAAATGGGTCGTATTTAACAGTCTACCAAATTTCCCCAATATTTTCATACAAAAAAATACTTTCATTTCCCAAAAATACTAAATGCTCACCAAAATTAAGAAAATACATAATCTTAAAGCGACAACCAAATATTGACATAATGCTGGCCTCTTATAAATTTTGTTCGCCAAAATAACTTTTGTTGACTATAAATACTAAATGTTCACCAAATTTTATTCCGAATTTAATTCTAATATAATACCCAGATATTTAATTTTCGACAGTGTCTTATATTATTTAGCAGTTAACAATACTATTTGTTGATCAAAACTACAGAAGCAATAAAATGTTGTGCAAATGGTAAATAATTTTATGCAAAATTATAGATGTAGATGTGCTAGGGCAAGGACAATAAGTGTAAAAATAGAAGTCGTTTGCACAAAAAAAGATATTGATTTCCGTAATATATAAATGCTTTGCTGTAATTGGCTTGCATTATGTAAAACGTAAAACTTCTTTTAGTGGTAATTTCTAATTGTGCTTTAAGAAAAATTACAGGGCTCTGAACTGACCTTGTACAAAACTTTTTTTGCGTGCCTCTTGTCTGGAAGCGCAAGTGGCAAGGAGAGATGCGCGAGCATATTTCATTTTTGGAGTAGGTAAAAGAATAATTATTTGACGCACAAATAGTTTTTTTGAGAAACACTAAATATAAATGGATAGCGCCAATATTTATCATGTACAGCACGGACGCGTAACTTGAGCGTTCTAAATTTGGTGAACATTTAGTAAAATTGATAGACATATAGAATTTAAAATGTAAGCAATGGTAAAACAATACGCAGCATAGTTATTTTAGTGGAAATGTTGTCATTTCCTGATGTATAATAATTTGGGTTTTATTTAGATTTTTTGATGCTCATTAAATTTTCTGTTGGACAGTGCAAGGGATGTATGGTTTAATTTGGTGTACATTATATTTGTTCCCATTAAAAATTACCCTATCGCAATAAAATTAGTTGGCCCGATTCTCAGCCCTTTCAAAATTGTGTCGTTGAGGAGGTCCCGAGTAACCATCCCCGTATTCCCGTAATTACAGTTCCTTAATTGCGAAACCGCCATTTCTTGAGTAAAGTCTTTCATATTTTCCCCAACGTATCCAACTGTTGTCTTTCCGGCCGTAATTCGCTTGAAGGGGGCGTTTTTAACGGTTTTCATCAAATAACTCCTGCTTCCAGTGTTCGAGCACAAAGTACACCCCGATGAACAATAAAGCAACGAGAGAGTCCTTAATTTAGGATCCCTGTCGAGTATAAATACAATTTTATTCCCTTTAACCGGCCGACTGGTCGAACATCTGTTAGAAATTGGCGTTGTTTAGCTACAATGGTCGAGGAATTTTTAAATTGTTCCCAAAACCAAATTACAATTTGGGTGTTGGAGAAAATATTAGGTTTCATTTGGAAAATGATCCTAGCAACAAACGACTTTGATTGCGGCCTCGAGGTACTTGGCAACTGCTTTTAATAAAACATTAAAGCGGGAGGTTTAATATTTTGAAGTGAAGAGAAAGTGGAACTTTCATCACGCCACTTTCAGCTTGTAATCGAAAGTCTTGTTGAAACATCGAAGATTGCCCCATTTATCTGCGAAATCTCCACGGAAGAAGGCTTTGATTAAGCGAAAATAGAAGGGATGGTCCCTGAGCAGCTCTAAAGCGGGGACATGACAAGATAAATTTGATGACGTCGCCCGACCCCAATTTTTGCGACTCGCAACGCGTCGGTCCATTATTTTCGTGTCGGGTGTACTTAATTGATTATGTAACCTCTAAACTGGCGAGTCCTTCGAAATTATCCAAGCGAGCAACTGTTTTGGATTCTAACCAACCTCGCAACCATCAAACCCAACTTTCAGCATGTTACTTCATAATGAACGTTAATGTTACGTCGTTTACCGCCGTTAATTAGAATTAGGGTTGTCTACATATTACTTCCTCATCTATTATCGAGCCACTCACGTGCTCTCCGATGCATTAACAACTTGCGACGACTTGTAGTTAGTTCAGCTCGACTAGCAATATTCGTGATAAATTTCAGCTGTAGCTGAGGTTGACTTTCGCATTTTCAGCTCGTTTCAGATGATTAAGACTTGCCAGCCACAGGTAGGTATTGAGGTAAATTCTCTCAATGCGAGGTGGTGTAATCAGACTCGCCGAATTAATTAGCGCAAAGGAGACCAACGTTTCAGCCGCGCTAATCCTAGAAAGGACGTGATCCTGAAATTAATTTCAGCAGGCTCGCCAACAACTCGAGAAGAAAGCCAAATTTTCAATGTTGTAGGTACATTTAGTTGCCGTGCTGGTTCCCAAAGTGTTCTTTAATATTGTTGATAAGCCAGGGCCGGTCGAGGTGGAGGCTTAGCAATATTGAAAGCGGACGGGGCTTTGAACAAATTGCAGTGGCCGCTGCCCAATTCCCTCGTACAAAACTCCGATATTCCGATTGCCATCGGCTTAAACCGTACGTAAATCATTGTAAGTCGGTAATCTTGTTGCATGCCGAATCCGCCGATAGCGCTTCCAATTTGTTTCCAATATCCACGAAAGCCCTAATGCCCCAAAATAAATTTACAACGGTCACCCCTAATTTATCACCGCACTTTATCAACAGTCCAGCACTCCAGATTGATTCACTAAACGGACACTAATGGTGATCCGAAAGCTTTATCGAAACGACAAACGGCATTCTGTTCGGTAATTAGTTGATGTTGCGTAATTCTTAGTTTGTTTTAATTAGTTTACTGGCTTCGAAGAGACAAACAATATTTGTTCTCGTTTATCTATTACGACATAACGAATTTGATGTGTAAGGTAAATAGCTGACACAAAATGCATATAAACTTCGTAAAGTGCTTGGTCGTTATTAAATTTTGGTTAGTTGCGGTGAGGAAGAGGTCGGTGATGTTTCAGTGCTAGAATCAGTTTTGAGTGTTTCAAGTTGACGTGACGGTTTTGCTGTTGAGAAAATGAAGAGTTTCTTGGTCTTTTTGGTGGTAGTGGTCGTCAGCCAAAGTCACATCATTCCCAGGGGGCCACTGGACTCGGCGCTTGGAAGGAGGTGAGTTTCTGCGAATCACTCAAAATTAATTGGGGGATGAAATTGGTCGCATTTACTAAGGGTGAAGTACCAATAGTTGTTGTTTTATAGTTTAAGAAGTTTTTATTTATTTATTTCATTTCTTATTCAATTTTAATTATTATTGACGCCAACTTTGAAAAGAAGATTTTTATATTTTTTATTTGTAGGCATATTTGTAATTTTGGACTAAAATTGGCAAAATGTTACAAAAGAGTACCAAAAGCTCCAAAATTTTTAATTTTTGCTCTACCCTCAGTTGATACAAATTTAAAAATAATTACTAAATCACTATAATGTTTTTAGAACCAAAATTTATTATTATTATTAAATGCTTTATGCCGTCAAACGCAGTTTGAATCTACAGAGTACGTGTTCTCTAAAAAGCGCTTCAAGTCGTAACCCCGTTATTTATTACAAATTTTTTTTTTTAAATATTAACTTTAATGTCAAAAGATTTTTAACTTATTCTTTGAAATAAAAAAGTATTTTTTTAATAGTAAAAGTTATGTAATATTATATGTAATATTCATTCAACAATATAATTGAAATGTTTGGCAAAATTACGTTAGATTTTTTGTAAAATTTTTAAGTGTGGTGTGGAAAACCGTCGGAAAATAAAATTTGAACAACAATTAAAAAAATTCTTTAGTTTTGTTTAAATGTTTTTGTTGTTTCAACAAAACATTTGTTTTCCACGACACGCTTGAAAACTTTGCAATAAACAAACATTTTCATTATTTTGTTACCAAATTTATTTTTTAGATATCACTGGTATTTAGAAAAAAGTACTTTATCAAACTAAAAAATTAAAAACATAACTTACTATTTGAAAATAAAGCGGAAGATCTTTTGACATTAAAGTTAAAATTAAAAAAAAAATACGATTAAAACCATTTTATTTAATGTTAATGTAAACATTTGTATTTTGTTCATATTAACGTGCATGTTGACTTTCTTAAAAGCATCTAACGCTGGAGTCTCTGTTGTTACGTATTAGATCTTAAAAACAAAAGTCAGATATTTTTTACTTGTATACGGAGCTTTCTTGGAAACACGAAATGCATTTTCTCTCTTTTCAATACCTGCCCTTGCTAATACAAAAAATCACGTCAAAAAATCACGTCAATGCATTTTGCTGACGTTCTACAATCACAAATGATACAGCGGAGACGTTCCTCTTAACCAGATTTGCAAATCAAATTATTATTTCTTAACTAATTGAAAATTAAATTATAATTTAATTTTTGATATTATTTTAGAAACGATTTTAATAAAATATTTTACTCTTTCTTAATAATTTAAAAGTTTGCTATTTTAATGTTTGTCAACACCTACTAAAAATCTAATACAACATATTAATAAATGGTGAAGGTGATACAAAATTTGAAAAAGTTATTAACTCATTAACAACTTTTTAGCCTTATGCAACCAAGACCATATTATTGTAGATTGTCGCTATATTATGCAATACACTTGCAGATACAGAAAACATCCAGATTGGATCTTGATCAGAATTGTACAATTTTTTAGTTAAAAAGTCTCCTGTTTAATAAAAGCTTTGTTAAAAGTTTGAAAGTTTTAACACTTTCTTTTAAAGTGGTTGTTTGAAACCCTCGTTACAAGACCATTTTGCACAAATTTTGCTCATACAAATTGAAAGTGGACGAGGAAAATATTAAAACATAACCAGAAAGAGAAAAGATGGAAAAAAGGCTTTAGACAATTTGCTTCAATATTATGTTTACTGTTAAATCAAGAAATGCATCAATGATTCTATTTTTGAAGAAAATAGGGTAATAAGTAAAATAGGGTAATACAAAAATTTGGCCATTTTTAGGACTTTTTTTAAAGGTAATTTTCTCTTTTTTACATTTTCTTCATCACATTCAGAGGAGCCAATTTGAACAAACAAAATTATTGCAAAACGGTTTCAAACAGCTACCATAAAACCGTATTACCTACACGTAATACGTTCTTTCAGAAAAGTTACTTTTTAAAGAAGGTCGCTTCAGAACGGGCGAAACGTCAAGGGAGAAATTGCAATTTAGCAAACACAGTTTTGAAATTTGTATTCAAGAAAACTGCAAACTTACAAGAAATAATTACCAAGAGACAGACTCCTGTGCCAGATCTCACATATGAGTCAAGGAACTGTCAGATAAGATGTGTTTGGGTGCATGGAAAATTGACGGATCTATTTTTGTGCATAATAACTATCAATTTGATTATTTTTATCACTTTAAAAATAGAAGTCAAAGACCCTAGCGAACTTTGTCATCATACAAAAACTACAGTAAATTTGTACACCTAACTTCGTCAATAACAACGTTCAATAGTTAATAGTTAAATAAACCAATACAATTGTAATCAAGAAAACCATTTTAATCATTTTTAACTGCCTTATTCCTTAAACTTAACGTTAAACGCTCTGAATTAATTATTATAACGTATTGAATAAAGTTGCATCCAATAAAGTATTAACTTGAGTTCTGTTAGATCGGGGATTGAAGCTATCGATTTCCTTACTTGACATGCATATAGGCGACAGCAAATATTTGCAACTGTCGGAAGCAAATGTTGGTTGCTTGTTCGGTAAACAAGTAGTAGGTAATCTAAACTTTTTAAATTTCGTCTCATGTCCTAACTTCCTCTCGTCAGCAACCACATCTAGAGCACCGAGAAGTCGTTATTGCCAGCCCACCAAACCACATAAAAAGCGCATTAAAGCACGTCTAATATTAGTTACTTTCTCCACCCCGTTCGCCGTAACTTTTTACCTAACCCATATTTATTTAACAACTTTTTACAACGAGAAGCGCCCATAAATAGCGTTGAGTAGACTTTAAAATGCGAAGTCACCGCCTGACGGTAAACACAGATAATGTGGGCTCATCCCCAATGCAGCCCTAAATCCTGTAATCTTTTACGAGTACAAGGGTTACGGCCGCGTTCCATCAACGTCATACAAATCCGAGTTGCGTCCCCACGTAAGAAAATCGCACCGAATTACGCCTGCAGACGGAGGCCGGGAGGGAAAAACAAAGTTGCAATTAAGCTTCAATAGATGGTAAATTGTTGTGTTTACTGCGGGGATTTGTCCGATTCGTTCCTTTTGAAACATTTAACTCGCGTCAATGCACAATTCGGTTGATTACCTGCCCTCCAATTAAGCGTTATTATACCAACAGCATCGGGGTTGATGAAGCGCTTTCCTCCTATTTACATAACTCTCTATAATTGCAGAAACGCGGTCCGCTCGAGCGACCGTTGAAAAAGACGTCACAAATGGCGGATGCGCCGGGAGAATTTCACAACTAGAATTTAATTATTGCCAATTTTTCCCCGATAATTTTTTCCCCAACCCCATAAACTTTTAACAAAAAAGCAGCCTTGAGATGCTTTTAAGAAATTCTCAATTATCTTCGGATGCGTAATTTTCTTCGCTACTGCTCTATTTGGCGACCCTTCCGCGTATTACAAATTTAGATGTGGCTGCCGCCCTCCAGGTCGGGTGGGTCACGCCGCCATCCATGATGAAGTGCGGTGAATGGTGCATTAATTTCCTGTGATGTCGTTGTCTGTTGGCAGGCTAGGGTCGTCAACGGAAACCAGTCAGGATTGCAATGTCCGCAGTAAGAACTCTGCGGCGGGAGGGCACGCCGCCCCCTCCCACGCCCCACAGGACCTCGCCGCCAGGCGACCCCCCAAAGCCAAGCGGTGCTATAGGTATATTCGGGGGAAGTTTAAGGAAGGAAATAAGGCGAAAATAGTGAAGGGGCGCTGCGGCAAAATTCGATCTGTTAAACTATACGGGCTCCGCCCCTCAGTAGGGGTTGGAAACTAGTTGCGTTTTAAATTACTTAAAAGTAAAATAGGGCGACCCTCAAACCCACAAGATTTCTAAGTGTAGCTGTTTTTAATTAATTAATTAATTTTTTAATTAATATGAGTTTTAATCTTTTCAGATATGAAATAGTTGGAAGCAGTCGTTATCCAGACAGCGCCATCTCTGTTGCGAGGCGAGATGTTGCTTCCAGGGTAGCAAGACAACGATGCGAACGATGCCGGGATCTCCCCTTGTGTAAGGAGAAGAAAATTTGTGGAGTTTGTGATAAATTGTGTGTTAACGTCGAGACGTTTCCACCAACTCCAACGGAAGCTGCGCTGAACCCTTTGAACAACGAGGTTCCAGCAATCCTTCCAGGTGCCGATTCTATAGGTTCACCTCCATCAGAAACCGCCGGTCCAACAGTTCTATCATCGAGGTCTGCTGTGCCAGAAATGGAAAGCTCGCGTAGTATCGGTGGAAGATTCTTTGCAGTTGGAGAAATTGATTCTAGGCCTACTAAAAATTTGATAGCAAAACTGTTTGACTTTTCTGATGTAGAAAAAGTAGAAAAATTTATAATAGTAGCGAAATTCAAACAGGTCGCAAAAGGCAAGCAAATGTTTGGTTTTGCTGGTGGAGTTCCTGATTTTTCTGGAATTGTGGATTTGATTAACGCTTTTGGAGAAAACGGGACACTACAAGAAATTCATCCAGTCAACGCTACTGCAGTAAACGAATCGAGAAGACTGGATCTGGCCCAAGAACTCAACACAAAACTCGACAAAGCTATTAAAGACAAGAAACAAGAATTGAACACCAATAAATTGAGCCGCGAGCAAATTAGCGCCATGATCGAGTCCATAATGGCAGAAGTAACTTTTTAAATTTTTTGGTTAATTTTTCACTAATAAACTAATTTCAGATCAACGAGAAGAACAAGGATACCACCACCTTACAAATGCCGGAATCCTCCGCGAAGGAAATTGAAGGCAACCAACCCCTAGAGAACGAAGCTCAAGTGCGCGGTATGGGCGATGATTGGGTTGACGATAATGAGGAAGCCCGAATTTCCACCCCACTTCCGCTTCCGGTCGACCACCCCGACGCGACGCCAGAAAACAACATCGAGGTGCTCGGGGAAACATTGAATGTTTCGGGAGAAACTAAACCTAAACCTGAGTCTGACAACCAGTTCAACATTCAAACTAGGAAAAGAATAGATGAACCTTTAGAAGATGCGAAACAGATGGTGTTGAGAACCGGCGAGCAGTCTGAAGATCTTGCCAAAGACATCATGAAAATTGTTGAAGATAGTTTTAGAATGCCTTTAGGGGCCGAAAATAGTAGAGCTTCTCAAAGTCAAAACAATGAACTGGCTCAAAGTCCCAATGACGTCTCTGCTTCAAATAACGCAGGAGATGAAAAAGTTCCAAATCAAATGGTAGCTCAACAACCAATCGAGCGAAATGATGACCAAGACGAATCGATGGCAAGTGATGAAGATGACTCGCGTCCTCAAAGTGCTGAAGATTCCAACCAAATTCCAAATGTCAGACAAGAGGAATTAGAATTACTCGCAGGTCCTCAAAGAGTGAACACTCCAACCGCAGCGACAGAGTTCCCTCCCCGCATGTCAGCGGCTAACCAAGAAAACAGTGTAAAAAGCTTCAAACTGCCGCAAGATCCAGAACTGAAGATTTCTATGGAGAAATTAATGGCGAGAACAGCGGAAGGTCCGATCAAAAAACCCAGAGTTATCGAAATTTCCAAAGGCGATGACCCAATTAAAATTATTAAAATGTTGAGAATGCTTAGAGAAATGGGTAAAATTGAGGATGATAGTGAAGAGTTAGCACCAAGAGCATCGAAAGAATTTCCCAGAGATACGCCGGTTCTTTGGTCCGATTTGCACCTGGAAGAACTTTTTGAAGCAACCTCGCATAATGTAGAAAATCGCATGGATTCCCTGGGAATGACCCAGGATAATACGGAATCTCCCCTAATGCAAGAAGCCACAAATCTCGAAATTGGTAAGGAACCATTGGGAGCGTCTACTCCAAATTCAGAAAATCCCCAAGCACGAACGCGAGTTTTTCCGTATCACTTGGCACACGAATTTGACCCCGAGAAGTTGCCAAAAGGGCCTCTGTCACCGGAAGAGTTAGCTATAACTGATGACCCTACAACTATAAACCCTGGAAGTGGGAGCACCTCGACTCCAAATCTTCAAGCTCCTCAAGCAAGAACTAGGGTTTTCCCGTATCATCTCGCGCGCGAATTTGACCCTGAAAGATTACCAAAAGGACCTCTGTCACCGGAAGAATTAGCTATAACTGATGAACCTACAACTATAAACCCTGGAAGTCTTGGGGTTAGTACAGAATCGGACGCTCCAGCTTTAGAGGCCCGCCAAGTAAGGACGAGGGTTTTCCCGTATCATCTCGCGCGCGAATTTGACCCTGAAAGATTACCAAAAGGGCCTCTGTCACCGGAAGAATTAGCTATAACTGATGACCCTACAACTATAAACCCTGGAAGTGGGAGCACCTTGACTCCAAATCTTCAAGCTCCCCAAGCAAGAACTAGGGTTTTCCCGTATCATCTCGCGCATGAATTTGACCCTGAAAGATTACCAAAAAGACCTTTGTCACCGGAAGAATTAGCTATAACTGATGACGAAACTACAACTACAAACCCTGGAAGCCTTGGAGTTAGTACAGAATCGAACGCTCCAACTTTAGAGGCTCGCCAAGTAAGAACAAGGGTTTTCCCATATCATCTCGCGCACGAGTTTGACCCGGAAAAGTTACCGAAAGGACCTCTGTCACCGGAAGAATTAGCTATAACTGATGACCCTACAACTATAAACCCTGAAAGCGGCACAGAGTTGTCAGAAACAGTTGGCGCTAAACCAGAAAAGTTTCACAGTTTCGGCTCGATAGTCCCAATGAACGAAGGAGTTGTCGGTGATAACCCCAACTCACGTCGCGTTTACTTCATTGGCAAAGACATTGCTCTACCATTGCAAGTGATGCAAGACAAGAACGGCGTACTGCAGTTATCCGTTGATATGGACAAGTTGTGCAATTGCAAGAACAAAAATTGTCCCAAGAAACACGACAATCCGACAAAAGTTGAACAAAAAATAGAACCCGGTGATATCTTCAATGATAGCCCTCAATCACCGGTGTTCGAGGAGTTCGGAAATGACGAGATATCAAATTTGCCGAAGCAAATTTTTAAAAGAAGTCCCGAGATTTACGACAACGAACTAGTCAAAGATTACAAGAATGTTGTAAGAGAGAGATTTGATGGAGAAACTAACATGAAGTTGGACCACATCCACGAAGATGATGCGAAAAATTTGAAGTACTTAGCAGACGCCAACAAAGCTCTGGTTGAAGTTAGGAAAAGCAATGAGACTGCGAAGAAAATCGCCGATTTAAGTAGCAACGCTTTGGCGCTGATGAAAAAGCTCGCAGAGCAGTTGCAGTTTCATTGAATTTACGACAATACTGTAACTTATATTTTTTGTACTTTTATAGCGGCTATACAAATGTATTTTTTTAGAATAAAAACTTTAGTAATTATCTTTCATTCATTGATTTTATCCAATTATATTTGATGGGCAATAAAGAAAACTCCTACCACGGGCCCAAGTTTCAAATAAGTTTATTGTAAAAATATATATACAGGGTTAGTTACGCTAGGGAAACTGTATTCTATTCACATGATAGATTTTCATACAACCTGAAACCATTACTCTGAACTGGTCTCTTGAAAATATATACAGAGCCGAAACAAATTTATTTGTCAGTGTAATTGCTACACAACTGATTTCAGCACTTCTGCAGATAATTTAAAATTAGCAACATCTTCTGCAAGTTCCTAATAGCTGACAGGGGTATGATGAGTAAGGCTAGCTGTGCACTGTCAACTTTAAACGACCCACTGTTTGACGGTTTAGGTAAAGACAAGTGAATCAATTGGTCCAACTGAATAGATAACTCAGTGAAGACAGAGTTCAAATGTGGATTTGAGTAGTGCGCGCGTATCGTTCTTCCCACTGAGCTGGTCCTGCGTTGTTAACGCAGGAAATTAATTCCAATTAGTGAAAATACATGGTATTTTACAAATTGCATTGTTTTTGGGCACTACTGACAAGAGATGATTTATACAAATAAATTTCCAAGCAGCTATCAAATAAAGTTGAGATTTAACAAAATCTTTCCAACTTTTGTTACTAAATAGTTCTATAACTATTTAGTAACAGAAGTTGGAAAGATTTTGTGCATGAAAAAAAAAACAAAGTAATCTTTGTAACTAAAAATTACAAAAACCGATAAGTGCAAGGGAAGATATTTTTATTTAATGTAAAAGTTTGATTGCAAAAGTATGCCGTCTAGTGAGACTGCCATCTGTTTTCTAGCTACCCACTGAGTAAATTTACAACGAAAAGAATTGCCAGCTTTCACTTCAAGAGTCGTCCATTGCATTTATCTGGGATCTGTATAATAAATGCAGTTAATTAAGGACACAAATTAAACACGTCCTTAAGATCTATTTCAACCAAAACATAAATTACTGAAAGACAGAGTGAGAATAGCTGGAAGAATACTCTCCATTTGAACAGACACTTAAACAATTAAAAGTAAACCTGCTTAAAGGTATATTTACAATTTCGTCAATCAATAAAAAACTATTTGATAATCCGTCAACTTTAGACGTTATTCTCTCAGTAACTGTTGATGCATCTGAGCGGCCAAATGCGGCAACAGGACTATTTCAGGTACCACGGGTTTTGGCAAGGGGATGGTGATCGGCGGAGGTTCATCAGTGTCTTCCTTAATCTTGTTGGCTGGCTGCAACCTTCGAATGTTGCTGACTACGTTCAACCCTAACAAACAAACAGAATCACGAAACTGAAAACCTAAAAACAAAAATTGCAGATTTACCATGAACAGAACGCTTGTGCTGCGTGAGAAGATAACCCATCAGGAAACTTTCCGTACAAAGTTCACATTGAAACCGCTCACCGGTGTGGCGTCGCACGTGCGCCTTCAAGTCGTTGCCTTGCGCGAAAGCGGCGTCGCAGTAGGTGCATTGGTAAGGTTTTTCACCAGTGTGGGTCCGCATGTGCACAGTCAAGTTGTACGCCCTAAATAGCAAACGTAATAAGTTGAGTAGTTAAAATTGAACATACAGGTGTCCCCAAACTCACGCCCCAGAAAAAACGGGAGAAATCTCCAAAAAAAAAAAAACAACCAAATAATCCCAGGAAAAAATTTTCTAACTTAAATCGCTATTCAAAAAATAACATCTTAATTCGACCAATCAGTCAAGGCCGACTCGATGATTGATCGAGCTGACCTCATAAACAGCTGCAACATAGCAGAGAGTAAATTTTTGTAGTTGAATATATTTTATTGGATGTAAGAACACATGATTATAAAAATAAAATCGACCCCTTAGTGGTCATATTACGTCATATATATTAGTGGTCATATATTTCCCAAAAATACTAAATGCTCACCAAAATTAAAAAAATACATAATCTTAAAGCGACAACCAAATATTTACATAATACTGGCCTCTTATATATTTTGTTCGCCAAAATAACTTTTGTTGACCATAAATACTAAATGTTCACTAAATTTTATTCCGCATTTAATTCTAACATAATACCCATTTATTTAATTTTTGACAGTGTCTTATATTATTTAGCAGTTAAAAATACTATTTGTTGATCAAAAGTACACAAGCAATAAAATGTTGTGCAAATGGTAAATAATTGTATGCAAAATTATAGATGTAGATGTGCTAGGGAAAGGACAATAAGAGTAAAAATAGAAGTGGTTTGCACAAAAAAAGATATTGATTTCCGTAATATATAAATGCTTTGCTGTAATTGGCTTGCATTATGTAAAACGTAAAACTTCTTTTAGTGGTAATTTCTAATTGTGCTTTTAAAAAAAAATGACAGGGCCCTGAACTGACCTTGTACAAAACTTTTTTCGCGTGCCTCTTGTCTGGAAGCGCAAGCGGCAAGGAGAGATGCGCGAGCATACTTCATTTTTGGAGTAATAGAATAATTATTTGACGCACAAGTAGTTTTTTTGAGAAACACTAAATATAAATGGATAGCGCGAATATTTCTTATGTACAGCACGAACGCGTAACTTGAGCGTTCTAAATTTGGTGAACATTTAGTAAAATTGATAGACATATAGAATTTAAAATGTAAGCAATGGTAAAACAATACGCAGCATAGTTATTTTAGTAGTGATGTTCTCATTTTCTGATGTATAATAATTTGGGTTTCATTTAGATTTTTTGATGCTCATTAAATTTTCTGGTGGACAGTGCAAGGGATGTATGGTTTAATTTGGTGTAGTACATTATATTTGTTCCCATTTTTTAAGATTGCATACTATGTTAGTGTGTTTCATCTTACCTCCCGAACCCTCGGCCGCAAATGGTGCAAAGATGCGTCTTCTCCCCCGTGTGGTAGCGTTCGTGAACTGTCAGGTCCGTAGTTCGAGGAAAACCTGTGCAAAAACGCCATTACAATAAAGCAGAAACTAGTATGAATACTACCTTTGCCGCAAAACTTGCACTTAAAGGGTTTTTCTCCCCGGTGCCGCCTCATGTGTATGACGAGATAATCGTTCCGTATGAACCTTTGGCCGCACTCTGAACACAGGAATTTCTTTGAATGTTCATTATGGAATTTCATATGTTCAGTTAGGTGGGATTTCGACAAGAAACACTTATCGCAAGTTTTACACTTGTAACGCTTTTCCCCCATGTGGCCTTTGACGTGAACATCGCGGTACTTTTCGGTGGTGAAGCTCTTTTGGCAAACGTGACACTCGAACTTTTTCTCGCCGACCACCTGAACCAAAATCGTGTTGTACAATATTAATTAACCCCATCAAGTCACCAAACCAACCTTATCTCCTATACTGTGCTTGGAAGCCCTATGTTTGGCAAGTTGGTCAGCCCTATTAAACATCTTCATACAAACTTCACATTCGTAATCCTCTTTCTTTTCGTGCAACTTCGCATGTTGCTGCAGGTGATCTCTCCTGGAAAACCTCTTCGTGCAAATTTCACACGAGAACGGTTTGACGATCGAATGAGAACTCATGTGTCTCTTTAGATGGTTGAAGCGCGAAAATTCTTTGTTGCACACTTTACAAATGTGCACCCTCAACGTTTCGTGTTTCTTCAAGTGTTTATTGTAGAGACTTCGTCTGTCGAATTTCACTGTACAAACGTTGCAGACGAACTCACCTTCTTCGTCGTCGTCGTCGTCGGACTTCTCCCTCTTAACGGCCGCCGGTCGACCTCGCCCTCTCGCCGCCAACCGCATCGACGCCGCCGCCCTCACGGCGAGAGGATTCTTGCGAGGGCGACCGCGACCCCGCTTCACTTTAGGGGTGACGATTTTGGTGGGGAGGTATTCGGAATGCGCGCTGTCCGAATCGTTGTCGGGCACTATCGAAAAAAGACAACTCTCGAGTAAGCAGTTTCCAAACCGATCAGCTGAGCACCGAAGATATTTTTTAAAGTAAAACTCCGGAAGCTAAAAGCGACCCATGTAAAAACATGCGTAACGAAAAATAAAACGCAACCCATCTATTTGTGTCGTGGCCCAATGGTCAAGAAAAATTACGTCGCACCCATAGAAAAAAAACGGTCCGTTCCACCTGGATCGTAGGTACCGCGATACCGTATTTCCTCCGCAGGAATAGGAAACGTCAAGGGTTGTTTTCGGGAACACTGTGGCGACTCCCAAAGCGCGAGATTCAGCTCTATGCTGTATCTCAGATGTTCAGCCTAACATCGGTGTTTGCCATTAGAATGTGACCGTCACTTCAAATGTAGGCACAACCGGTCACATTCTCATAGCAAACACCCATGTTAGGCCAAACACCTAGGATACAGCGCAGGGCTGATTATCATGCCAATTCAATTTTTTTTGTAAAATAAATTTTCCGTAAACTACTAACCATCTAAGGGTATGTCGTCCATTTCCTCCACGCCTTCCATACTGTCGATTTCGTGATTAATGATGTCCTTGTCCTCATCTCCATCATCGCTGGGATCGTTATCCGGGTTCTCCATAACGTTCTTGACGTCTTCATCGTAAAGTTCGTGCTTCTCTTTAAGAGGCTTGACGTCACTCTGCAAATCCTCCACTTCTTTAATTTGGTCTTCATCTAAATTCTCCGTCACTTCGACTTGCGGTTCGAGGTAATCGTCGATGTCGGAATTGGCGGAGAAATCAATGTTCGGGTCGTGGTCGATTTCGTAGTAATGCTCCTCGATATTGTCGATATTATCTAAAGTCGGTAATACAGGTTTCTGGTTTTCGTGTAACCGTTTGTGAACCTCGAGACTGTCCTCGCGAGTAAATCCCCTATTGCAAATATCGCAAATGTGAACTCGTTCACCTAGAATTAAAAAATAATAATACCGAAGAAAGTATTGTTGCAATTTTTAGTACAAACCTTTACAGCGTGAAGCGTGGACGTCAAGGTGATCTGATCTGTTGAAGCCGCGATTGCAGGATCTACACGAAAACGGCTTTTCTTTCAAATGAGTCGTGAGATGACGCTTCAGGTGTTCCATTCTCGTTAGGGTTTTGTTGCAAATTCTGCACACGTGCAATTTGTGTTTTCCATGTGATAATTCGTGGCGGTACACATGAGTTTGTCTAGTGTAACCTTTGCCACAGAATTTACATTTGAACAGGGTACCCAGGTGGATGCGTTTGTGGCTTCGCAGGCCTTCGAGGGTGGTGAAGACCTTTCCGCACTCGCGACACGTCAAGATCATTTGGTTATTGTCAAGAAATTCAATGTAGTCCGACTTGATGGCGGCGTCTTCCAGCGCAACTTCAGTGACCGTCTCTACTACGGATTCTATGAACAAGTGAAGAATAAATTACAGTTTGTAAAGAAAGAAGTGAATTTGTGTAGAATTGTTGCAATTGATAGCAAAATTGTTAGGTTAGGTACTGGAAAATGTGACTGAAGGGGAAGTCCTGACGTCACGTCGAACGGACATGCGCACAAACACACTAGATTGAGTAGATTGGTACTCCAAAAAAGTTTGGAGGAGAGAAAAATTAAAAACAATTGCTGCTTTTGAACTTTGTCAGCCAAATAGCGTCGCAATTGTTATTTCTATTATCAGTAATAACTTTGGTGGGCCCCCTTTTCTACTTTACAAACCTGGTAAAACGGCGTCGGTCTGCTGGAGTTCCTCCTTGATTTGCTTTATTTTCAGGCTCTTGACGTACTCCTTCAAACAAACGTCGGTTTCCTTGCATATTTTCTTGAAAACGTAGGCGGCGGTCAGCTGGTTTTTGCAGGTCCTGCATATTATCGTGGGCAATCCGTCTTCCTGCTTCACCTGATAACATTCCTCCTCGGTGAAAACCCCGATTAACCAACCACCCAACACCATTATTTACCTGTATGGATGTACAAGCCATTAGCATCTCGTCAATACGGGGCTTCTCGTCGCACAAATCCGAGGTTTCAAAGAGGGGTATCATATCGTCCGACTCGTTCTTGCACGTGCGACAAACACGATTAAGGTCGTATTGAAGTGTTTCCATTTTCAGAGCGATTTTTGGCCGCTATTTTCCACTTAGACCATCGTATTTTTACCGACCCAAGCCAACACAATCGACTCCACTGGTGGGAAAGGAACTTACGTCAGCTGTCAGAAAGTTGGCGGCACCGTTGTTTACATTATGCCCAGAAAGGGGTTTGCACACGCACTGCACGGAAAAGTCGCAATTTTCACCGAAAAACCCCCCATTAAGACAAAACAACGCGGGAAAACGGGGTTGTCGCCGTTAATTCCAACAACAAGTAATCCATTAACGCACTTTACCGTCTAGACGAAGCTGCGTAGGTTATAAATCTCATTACCTCGAAAGGATCATCAGCAATTTAACAACTTTAACGAAATATTGGGGTTATTATCAATGATTGGTTAGCCACTTTCCGCTCTGAAGTATCTTGATAAAACGTTTGTTATTAACGCATTACAAGTTTATCTATTTTTACGAAAAGGTGGCAAAGATTTTGGCGTCCATCCCGCTAGTTCGAATCTTCACCTGCCAGTGGCGGCGGCGGCGGCAAATTTAAAAGGTTGCCTTTTTTAAAATAGCGTTGCAACAAAAGAAACGATATTCAAAAAAACATTTTTCAAGAAAATTGCGACAATTTTAAATATTTATGAGAGTAAATTTTAAACTTCGCACAATTAGCTAATTGTCATGTTTTAGCTTACAGAAAAATAGAAAATGTAGGTAATGTCTCGCTTTTATTTATACATAAACAATTAAAAATCGTATTTACAAGTATAATAAACAAACAATATTTAAAATTGCACATATGTATATTGAGACAGATCACAAAGATATATTCACAAAAATAAAAAATGGCCAACATAGTTTTCATTGAGTTCGAGATCAAAAACAAAAACGCTATACTGATCGCAACCACATAAAATCTAGCCTAGGTACATCTTCATACCTATAATACAAATATATACAATGAAATGTAAATAAATACTGAAAGCTGCAATTGAGCCTTAAGTGATATTTGTGAATTTAATTAAAAAACGTTACTTATTAAATCTTCAGTTTCTCACTGCTGGGTCTTTTTGCCTAGCCAAATGGTCCCCATACTCATCTGCGTCATCTACACAAAAAAAAAAACCAAAAACGTTATTTTTTTTTTTAAATCAATAATTACCGTCTTCTTCAGGATCGTTTTCCTCCATTTGAATATCATTTTGATTCTCCTTATAGTCAGCAGCACCGTCGTAAATTTTGTTCCCATCCTTATCCCCCACCCCTAACGCATCAATATGTTGCTTATGGTAATTTTGTTTCTCGGCATTCTTGATGGGATCATTCAAATCTCCGAACCCCAACGCGTCGTAAGCTCCATTACGCGCCGGTTGATCAAAAATTTCATGCGCCCCATTTTCCCTGTCGACATCATCACCTTTCTTCGCTTCATTATCGATTTTATTGCGATATCTATTATTGAAGGCAGGTTCATTTGGTGCGTCGTCAGTCTTCTTTTCTATAGTTTCGCGCAACGGCACTACGCCCTCCGGTAGTTTCCTCATGTACGGCAACGGTTCGTTCATCGCCCGTTTCTTGTCGGTTTTCAGGGTGACTGTGGGGATCAAAAGGGGTCGAGCACCATTGAGGCTTCCCTGGGACGATTTCAAACTGGACGCCGTGGTGGATTTAGTGGGGCCGTTCAAAACGTTGTTGCTGCTCGGCGCCGCCAAGACCTGCTGGTCTTGGAGGAGAGGCTGGTCCGCCGCGGCCACTTTCCTTTTGATTTCGTATTCGTTCGAGTTTATTTTTACCTGTTTACTGAAGTTGGCTGAATCGCGGGGCGACGAGGATTCTGGCGAGAGGCGGGGCGCCTCCAGGGTCCCGCATCGCTCCTAAAAAAAATAGTTTAGTCATTAAGATTAAATATTTTAAAGTGGCACACAGTTGGGAAATAACTAAACAAATAAAAAAATAATTGGGTTTTATTTGATTGAATACTTTAGATGTATACTCACATTATTTGAAAATGAAACACTTGAATCGCTGGTTTGACTGATTTGGCAACATTGAAGACTGCTTAGGTCATTTAGTGCGGGCGTTCGGGTCGGTTCGCGAAAGCTCGTTGCCTGCGATCTGATCAGACCTTGCTGTGCAGTCTACAATGCTGCCAAATCAGTCAAACAAGCGTTTCAAGTGTTTCATTTTCAAATAATCAGGGTGTACCTGTTAGAAAAATTAATATTATTGTTATTAAAAAAGGGTCGTAATAAACTGATCAGCATTCAATCCATCATGTACAGTATAAAATTGTAAATGATCAGTAAGATATTGCAAAAGAATCAATTGGAAGTTACCTTCAATGTGTCCAGTTCTCGCCGCAATTCGTGATTTACTTTTGTTAAATGATTGACGTGACTCTCGTTGTTGGCCTCGTTATTCGAATTTGTCTTGAGTTGCTTCTGTAGATTCTCCATATCAATTTGCGTTTGCAAGTATTGCGTCTAAAATTGTTGAATATTAAGTGTTACGGACAAAAAACCAGAAAAACCTTCAAATTTTCTTTGGCACTCTCCACTTTCTTCAGTTCTTCTTGAACCTCCTTAAGTTTGGCCTGCAAATCGTTAATTTCGTTCATTTGCTTGCTCTGAGATTTGCTGCACTCCTCCTTAAAATCGTCATGTTGGGTCTGCAACAAATTGAAGTGTTGTTGCAGCGAGTTGAATCTGAGACCGGTTTCGCTATTCGACTTCTCGTTTTTGGCCCTTTCTTCCTTCAATTTGGTCTCAAACTCCTGCTTGGCCTGTTGTCGTTCCGCTTGTTCCGTCTTCAGCGATTTCTCCAGCCTCTGTTTGTAATCGGTTACCACTAAAAATCAACCAAAGTTATCGCTGGAATGCGGCGGATTCAGGGGGGAAAACCTTGAAGCTGCACTGATAAACCTTCTTCCTGTTGAAGGCATAATTCGCTGGATTTTCTCGCGTCATCCAGCTGGGAAAGCGTGTTGTTGTAGCAAGCTATTATCCCGGTTATTATCAATGCAGCACACAGGTAGAGGAAAATGCGGGCCTTGGTGCCCCTCACTATTCGTGAACTAGTCATCACATTTATTTACGCTCTGTTTGTTTATAAACATTAACTGACACGGCAGCTAGAACCCTAACTTTCACCAGTTACTCAATTGCTGCAGTAAACACTTTTACCGACAAACTTTTTAGGTTAGGCGACTAACGCTAGGGCGCGATCGCTGTCAATTTGACAGTTGCCCCAAAATTTTAATTCAAAGCCCTTTTTAGTTTAATCGAAGAACTGGCTGCAAGAGCTTAATTAAAATTGCAAAACGTTTTAAAACGCTTACGGAATATTAGAAGCGCAAAATTGATTATTGGCGATGTTTCGTTGGTTTGGCGGCAATGCGAAATTTGGAAAAGCCCCGACAGGGTTGTCAATAAAGCGGGACGAAATTCCCTAAGTGGGCGGCCCAACAAACGTCAAGTTGACACTTGTGTCAAATGGTGACGGCAGTCAAAAATGGCCAGTGTAGGATTCCGGTGGCTGGACATTTTAGAGAAAGAGTTCGACAAGGCTTTTGTGGACTTAGACTTATCGATAGGTAAGCAAGATCTTCGCTTAACCCCCGACTGATTCTCCAAATTATCGATACTGTCATTGGGGACTTGCCAGCCACACACGGTTCCATGTTTTGTTTATTTTGCCTTTTTTGCGGCATTTATCGTTGGAAATGTGGTGGATTTACGACTTTCAACCCCTAATTTTGTCACTTTATATCGTTGAACAACCGAGCTGTCTTACGTGATGATTAATGGTTGATGTTGAGGGCCGTCATTAATTCAGGTTTGATTGCAGGAGAACTTGACTCCGAGGAGCCAGATGTTGTGTTCAACGTGCGGCAGAAATTGTGCACCCTCAGCTCGTGCTTCGCACAGCTCACCCACAAGGCACAGACCATCTTTCAGAATAGTGCAAAGATAGAGGTGAGTCTTGTCAAAACTTGAGAGGATCATGAGACAACGCCAGTTGTCTCCAAGGGTCCCAATGACGCACTATACTTTGTGCGTGGCTAAGTTAATAAAAAGTTTTGGTAACAAAGCTTTAAAAATATTGACACCCTCTTTTGGGGGTTGTTCTGGCTCCAGGCCAGGTAAAAAGAGCAGTAGTTCCAAAGTTGTATCAATATTCGCTTTTTATCATTTTCTAGATTCTAGATAATCAACCAAACTGATCCACTTCTTTCCTAAATAAGCTTTGATAACCAAATCAGTCACGGTAAGTCATTAGTAAGTCATTGATGCTTGCGTCATCGCTTAGGTTCCCAATGAAGTTGGATATTATTTTGGAAAATATTTAATGAAATTTGGCCAAAACGTTGATGGTCAGTCAATCAGTTAGTAGAACTCTATATTTATAAATAAGTACATAGAATGGTAGAAATTTGTTAGTGCTAAAGCTACTGTATTCTGGTAATCTCCAAAGTTCCATAGTCGTTGCCTCGATTCCCTTGTAAGCCGCCGCCGAATTCGTTGTCAACTATGAGAACTTGGTCGACAATCCTGCGAATTTCTTCGTAGTCCTCTGTGGAGCTGCTTGGACCGTTTTCTGGCCTCCCATCGAGACTTTCAATTATCTTGTTCGGTTGACTGGCGTCGCCTCCGCCGCTGTTCTCGTCGTTTTCTTGACCACAATTAATATCGTCCGTTCCGCTCCTAACGTCGATCAAATCCAAATAACTTTTACATTTATTCGTTGTACTTGGCGTTTCCGTGGCGTTTTCCTCGCTCGTCGAGCGTCCGCTTCCGAAAACTTCATCTATGAGCGCGTCGATGTCGCTCGTACCATTACTTTTCGTTTGATCCGTTCCCGAGTTTTCCTGTAATGTTTCCGGGATAACGCCGCCGCTATCGACTCCAGATATATGGATGGAGGCGTTTCTCGTTATGTTAATTCCGTTGACGGTTTCCATAAACTTGTGTAATTGTTCCTCGAACTTGCGAGCAACTTCCCCGATATTACTTCTATTGTAAGTGTGATCCGGATAAGACGTGTTTATTTTAGCTTCTATCTCCCTCACGATCTGCGTGATGTTGCTCAGATGCTCGTCGATCGACGACGTCGTCGTCGTCGAATTTTTGGCCAAAGCGATCTCCACGAGACCCCTTATTTGCTCAACCGCGGCCGTGATACCTTTGCCCTGTTCGTCCAACGAGATCACGGTGGCCTTCAATTCGGCCAAACTGCGCGAGAGAACCTGAAATGGTTTTATTAGTGTTAGAAAAAATATAATTGTTCTTGATCTTGTTTATCGGTGCGGACTTGCGTTGGTTTTTGCCCATATTAAAAAAAATACTTTTTTAAAATTAAAAAAATTAAATATACAGGGTGACTCACGTAGGGCGTGCATTAAAAGTTTCTCAACTTGCAGTTGGATTAAAAATTAATAATTTGACAAAGAATGAAGTTAGGTATAGGAAATGCCGCTCAGGACTTAGCCAGACGTGCGAACATTTAGTTATTATTCTGTACGCACTGTTAAGCGGACAACGACGAATGATTTTTTTCTTAGTTTGTAAATAAATACATTTTAGTGCAATAAACACAGTTAATGCCCAGTTGCACAAAACTTAACGGTGGTTTAATCGTTCGTTAAAAAATCGTTACAATTTTATTGCAAGACTATCCGATTATTTGTAAGATTTTGACGGGTTGCAATGTTAAAGTCTATCAAACATCTACGAATGGGGTACTTGCCTCATGTTTGGGAAATATAATATTTAGAAAATGTAGGCGATATTGATAGATCGGTATTTTTTATTTGGTTCTAGGGTCAATATTACGCCCAGGATTAATTTTTTTAATTTTTGGAGTGGGAGAATTGTGACGTAGCCGTCCCCTGCACGGCGTAGTTCTAAAAGAAATCGTATGATGGCGCTTTACTCAGATTGCTTGCGTTCTATTTATAAATCGAATGCCAACCTGCTGTACACATGTCGCGTACTCTGGTAGCAGCGCACCATAGTAGAAAAAACCAGAAGTTCATTCAATATAGGTGTGAGTTTTGGATACGGGGGACTAATGCGTTATTAAAAATAAAAATTGCAAATATTTACGAAAATATGAAATAAAAAAATGGGAAAAAAAATATTTAAGCCTCTTAGTTATTTGCATGCATCTAGAGAATAAAAAGTGCAATATTTTTTTTAGGCAAGTATCTCATTGCAACAATAAATTAATAGTCTACCAAAGTAATAGCCTTTACAAAGTAGTAAAGAACTTAGAGAAAAGATAACGAAAGATTAAACAACCGTTAAGTTTCGTGCAACTGGGCATTAGTGCCCATCCATTCTGGATACAATATACTTGTTTAATGTTCTTTACTTTGGTACGGAAATTTAAAAAGGACTCATCAGCATTATTTGGAGCGTTGCGGGCGAACACTAAATAGTAAGGATATTGTGTATGATGCGGCAAATTGGGTGTGCATATAACTCGACAGCAGTCGCGTGTTAAAGATGCTACAGCTTCTTAGAGATTGTGAACATACATGAATGAGTCGCTTTTTAAATTTCCGTACCAGGTTATTAAAACTCAAAATAAGAAAGCCAATAAAATCATGTAAAGAAAATTAATAAGAAAGTTAGTATCGACTTTTGACACACCCTGTATAGCTGGAGGACTTAAAATATGATCGATTATAACTGCGTACCAAATTTCAAAATTCTAATCCAACCACAAGTTGAAAAACTCCTGGTGCACGGCCCACGTGAATCACCCTGTATTTTAAATTAATATTTTTTATAATTAAAAAAAATAAATATACAGGGTGACTCACGTAGGGCGTGCATTAGAGTTTCTCAACTTGCAGTTGAATTAAAAATTTGTGGTTTGCGTTCATATTTAATCATGCTCGTTCTATCTAAAATATTTTAAATTTTCCAGTTATACAGGATGTGTCAAAAGTCAGTACGAACTTTCTTATTTTAATTAATTATCAAAAACTGTCATATAAGTTGACATAACATTGGTTGCCGAAATTTAAAACTGGAAGGCCAATCAAACCCTCTCAGAAATTGTATATTTCCACTTAAAATAAGACAGTTGGTACCGACTTTTGGCACAGCCTGTATAGCTGGAGGACTTAACTGTTCTAGACAGAACGAGATTATTGATTTATTTAAATTAATATTAATATTTAAATTAATAATCGATGCTCTTGTTTTCTGTACGACTACGTTATTTTTGTTCTGAAATTGTGTTTGTTAATATTGAAAAAAATCGTCGATGCTCATGTTTAGCGATCCTGTCTTACGTTGAAATTTTTGGAGGCGGCCGATCCATTCTCGTCGGCCAAAGTGTCTTGAACTAAAGAAAACAGCACGTCTAGATGTTCTCGCAATCGGCTTAGGCACGAATCGAAATTTTGATTGTCTTTGGTCAGCTTCTCGTAGACTGTCACGACGTTGCTGCCGATTTGGTGCAGGTGTCTATTGATGTGCAAATCGTGATTTTTCAATAGATACTCCAAATTTTGTATGTCTTTGATTTCGATCGCCGTTCTGCAACGGAAAAAAATTTTTTAAATCCGCAACTTTAAAGACGGCCGTTACTTCTTCTCGAAAGTCTCCACGAGCTTCTCCAGAATCTCGCTGATTTTCGACTCGATCTGCGACTCGTCCATCTGCAGCCGGTAGCAGTTGTCCATGAAGGAGCTCTGGGCCGAAAACACCTTCTCAAAGTTCGAGTCCAACTTGTCGTTCAACTTGTCGATTTCTGCGAAGAACCTTTAATTTTCGACAATTTTTGCGATCATCCCTCCTACCTTGGTCGGCGGGGTCCTTATTCGTGTTTTTCCCCACCAACACCATCAGGGTCCTTAGGCCGTTCTGGACTTCCGTTTTTGTCGAGTTGATGGCGCTTTCCATCGACGCTTGTTTCTCCAACAGCGCTTTCCCGGACTTCCAGTTTTCCGAATTCATTTCACCCACCTAACATTAAAGGTAAGCAGAAACTTTTTTCATTTTAAAACGTCCAACTAACTTTGATCGCGTACTCGTTGAGGTCGCCCTTCAACTCCGCTTTCATGTCCGCGATGAAACTTTCAGATACGTTCAGCTGCTGGAGGCCGGCGTCGAGGTGCTCCTGGATCTTCTCGAAACCTCCCGAAGCGTTCTCGAGCAAAGTCTTGAACATCAAGTTGGAGCTCACGTGGTTTTCCAAAATGGCCTTCTGGTTCCGCAACATCCCCTAAACAGAAATTTTAAAAAACTACTCGTATTGTTATTTTTAATTAACCCTCAAACTACTCGTATTGTTATTTTTAACCCTCAATTTTAGGAATTTTTGGCCTTGCTGTGAGTTATTGTTACCTGGAAATTTTCGCGGGTTTCGTTGCGAATAATTTCTTCCATCGCGGCATTTCCGGTTTTTAGGTCGTCGATGGCGGCGATGGCGTCCGATAGTTCCGCTTCGATGTCTTCGTCCCTCCGGACGATTCCGTCCTCGATTTGTTCGAGACGTGTCAAACTTGCGTCCAGTTTCACTTGGGTTTTGGTGGATTGCGTGTCGAGCTTCCGGTCCATGTAGCCGAGTCTGTGACTGATGCCCTCGTAGACGGCGTCGATTTTCTTTGCCAAATTGGTCCTGGCCACGTCGTCCTTGAAATTTTTCGTGCTGATGTTCTCCGATATCTTGTCCAGATTGAGCATCACCAACGACTCCAGACGAATGATTTTCACATCGATCGCGTCCAGTTTTCGATGGTACTGGTCCAATTTGTCCTGTAAAGTCGGCGACAAGTGCATGGAGTAGAGGCTGTCCAAGCTCCGCAAGCGCTCCTCTATCGACATGAGGATCGTCGCCAAGCTCTGAAGAGAAACAGTTTTTGGTGGGAAAAATTGATCTTCTGATACGTCGGGATTTTTTAGTGTAAAGCAAAATTATTCTAAAGAAAAAATTTCTTTGTTCGTATTCTTTGTTGTCTTCTTTATACATTTAACGAAAACGTAGATTTCATCTGCTCCTGCATAATTCACGTAAAATGATGTCATAGGTTTCACCTTTGACTTGCACAAAACAGATAGGTTTGGAAAATCCCCACTGATAGGTGTTCAAAATCAGAAGTGTAGTTAAAAGATTTTTGTTTTTAACGAATTATTACTTACGAAGTACGTAAATCTTTTTATAGTCTAAACTTGGCGACCTCTTTTGGAAAACCAATAAAGTTTTGATGGTGCAGAGTAAACAAATCAATCGTTTAAGTTGCAACGTTTCCATATTCCGCACAAATGCGCGTCGCTGTAATTTTTATTTTATGTTTACGGTTTTGCTTAATGTTAACCATAAACTTCTTGGAAATTGATGATGAAAAGTTGCTCTGGCGAAACAGTAATCGCAACAAAATCTGGTTCAATTAAAACTCTAAGTTCGGAATTTGCAACCAATTGACGGCACAAAAAGAAGGTAGTAGCTTGTGGCAGTATGTCAGAACTTGTGTAGTTGGCAACCTACTAAACGCAACAAACAGCTGATGGTCAGGTAACGTAAGCAGAAATTTTAGGTCATTACCGCCACATTAGCGCTATGCAACGCGTTCTTGGATTTACTGTCCCAAAACTCACAACATTTAAAAAAATTATGCAACGAAGTTTTAGTTCTAGCACTAAATACAAGACAAGAAAAAAAATTTTCTAACGAAGGGTGGTGGAGGCGTTAGAGCGACATGCTCGTCTATAAATATTATCTTTTCGCCTTATTTGGCTTTGGCCAAAGAATAGAAAACCGATAAGTGGCGAGTTGTCTACTCTTTGCTCTGAGTTGGGCGTTGATTGTTTAGTTGGTGGCATGCATGGGTGAAAAATGGCAATACCTGGTGGTCGATGGCTGTCTGAAAGGTCTTGGCGACGTCGCCGTGCGTCGGGACGGCGACCGCGACGTACGCCAGCAGATTGACGCCCATCAACATCTTCCACCACATCTTCGTTCGCGTTTATCGTGACCACAGCGACGTCTCGTTGCGGTAGGTTGTTTGTCTATGTCTGTGCACTGGGCCGGCCGGTGTCGACGTCTTATTTAACCACTAGGAGAGGAGATCGTGTTGTTTACACACACACTTGAATCGACGAAATTACCCGCCGACTATAACATCAGAGTCGGGGCCCGGCTCTCATAATTCACGGGCTTCCCGCGAACCCGCCGAAAAAAACGTTGGAACGTCAAACTGGATCTCGAGATGGAGGAAGACGAACGGTGGATCTTTGAACGTGCATCGTATTGTTGGGGCGACAGTTTACTTTCGTAATCTGAACAAATACACGGGTTGGAGGTTGTGGTCGAAACATCCCTTCAACTGTTGCAACAACTTTGTTTAGTAAATACTTCTTTATGGACTTGCGGACGTTCCTCCACGATAACGACGAAGACAAATTGAAAGATTACAGAGTCGTTGTCTGAACAATTATAAAGGGTCGTATTTAACAGTCTACCAAATTAACCCAATATTTTTATACAAAAAAATACTTTCATTTCCCAAAAATACTAAATGCTCACCAAAATTATGAAAATACATAATCTTAAAGCGACAACCAAATATTGACATAATGCTGGCCTCTTATATATTTTGTTCGCCAAAATAACTTTTGTTGGCCAAAAATACTAAATGTTCACCAAATTTTATTCCGCATTTAATTCTAACATAATACCCAGATATTTAATTTTCGACAGTGTCTTATATTATTTAGCAGTTAAAAAGACTATTTGTTGATCAAAAATACACAAGCAATGAAATATTGTGCAAATGGTAAATAATTTTATGCAAAATTATAGATGTAGATGTGCTAGGGCAAGGAAAATAAGAGTAAAAATAGAAGTGGTTTGCACAAAAAAAAAAAATTGGTTTCCGTAATATATAAATGCTTTGCTTTAATTGGCTTGCATTATGTAAAACGTAAAACTTCTTTTAGTGGTAATTTCTAATCGTGCTTTAAAAAAAAAAATTACAGGGTCCTGAACTGACTTTGTACAAAACTTTTTTTGCGTGTCTCTCGTCTGAAAGCTCAAGCGGCAAGGAGAGATGCGCGAGCATATTTAATTATTGGAGTAATAGAATAATTATTTGACGCACAAATAGTTTTTTTGAGAAACACTAAATATAAATGAATAGCGCGAATATTTATTATGTACAGCACGGACGCGTAACTTGAGCGTTCTAAATTTGGTGAACATTTAGTAAAATTGATGGACATATAGAATTTAAAATGTAAGTAATGGTAAAACCATACGCAGCATAGTTAATTTAGTGGTGATGTTCTCATTTTCTGATGTATAATAATTTGGGTTTTATTTAGATTTTTTGATGCTCATTAAATTTTCCTGGTGGACAGTGCAAGGGATGTATAGTTTAATTTGGTGTACATTATATTTGTTCCCAATTATAAAACGGCGTTTTTAGTTTTTAATTATCTGGGACGGGGTTGCCGAATTTCTTTCGTGATGGGGGGCGACAAATAACATCCATCCCTTGTCAGCGACATGCAAATCCCTGTCATTTGTATCAGTAAATATTTAATTAATTTCTAAATAAGATCAGGACGACCTAGTTCCAGCTCTCCCTTGCTCCGAAAGGGATTTGCTACCTGCTAATGACTACGCGGGGTTCCCAACCCCGCTTTGATTCGGCGACTTTAATTATTAACAAACCCGCATTATTGCTACACCTTGCGGCCAAATAATAATTATCTGTTGTGTTCGAAAAAAATTTATTCTACAGCGTGTTTCATAATTGAATGTGAATATTGAAGGGGGTTAATCTACAGGGTGAGTTCGCTAAAGTGAATCAAGCCAAATATCTCATAGGTCCGTTTTTGCGTTATTTTTTATATACAAGGCGATAAAGACTTTTTATTTTTTTTTGTTTTTTTTTTTAAATAACTTTGGAACTACATACATTAGATATATTTATTAAGGCAAACGTCTCCGCTATCACATGCGTTTTTTTTTCACTGTATTTTTGTTTAGAATATTCGATAACGAATGGCGCATGATTTTTCGAACTATCCTCGTATCTTTCAAAAGATCTTGTAACTACATATACAATAATGTATTACATAACTAGCATGGGAATTGGCACTTAACAGACGAGTCTGTTTGTCGCCGTCTTTTCCCACAACCTCAAAAAATTACCTTGTTAGACAATATATTTTATTTTTTCCCGATCTAATTAGCTACGATCAGACTCGTCACTAAAATGCCATTTATTTCTATAGCGCGGCCAATCACGAGCAACTTGCCAGAGGTCTCTACAACACACGTACGGGTGTTATGGAAATAACGCACAACCCTTGAAAGTTCGAAATTTTTTTCCTGCGACATTGAATAAATCTGAAAGCTTTCACGGGGGGTTGTGGCTAAACTTAATTACATACAGGGTGGACCCCTCTTCAAAATTTAGACGAGTTTAAGTTTTTGGTGAAAATTCCTGGTTGTTCTGACGCCAGCTCCTGAACTACTTGGAAATTAATTGAGCGAGTTGCATGCTCTTGCCACAATCTTGCCCCCTTATATCGATTTTCGCTTGAAAGCCATTACGAGAACTCATTTCATTTTAATTTTCAATTAGTGTTACCAACTGCAATTAAGCAAACGAGCAAGTTTTCCCTCGACAACAATAATTTCTTATCAACCGCAACTGGATTTTTTTTCGAAAATAAGCTTTCCGACTCTCCAACAAATCTTTTCAAAATGTATTCGTGCCGGGAAAGCGTCGCTCGGCCGGAAAACTAAACGCTTTACGATAATTAAAGCATTAAAATGTCATTTCGGTGTCGGCGGTGGCGGCCGGGTCAATTATTCCCCGATTGAACGGATGTAACCCCAAATTGGGTTAATTTATTTGTCGAATTTGGACGCAGAAACGTTAATGAAACTTGTCGCGACGCCCTTTGCTCATACTTTGGAAATAATTCGAAAGCGATTAGTTCAACTCTGGATTACACCGATCGTTGAACTTGACGCCTTAAAGCTCTCGCAAAATTCTATTACGTGTTCCCCCGATCGCCGGCAGAAATTGCGAGTTTATTTAAAAAAATAAAAAAAGTCTTTTTTTCGTTGTTTGCGTCTGGAAATTCGTCGTTCCTCCGTCGCATCGTTGCCGTTGAAGCGCAATTATTGGCTGCTAATTTCGTTTTGGAATCGCAATTTTCGGCCGGGAACGACCGGGACGCCCTCCAATTCCAGGCCCAGACCTTGATCACGTCACAGATACGCCAAGTGGCCGTGGAATGACCCAAAGTCTGGCTAGTGTCTGCGTTATCAAGACATTCGTCGCGTTAAATGCAATTTTTTTATTAATCGCCTGCGCCGCCGGCTCGTGAGAACTTTTTCGATCCAGACACTTCGGTGATGTCAGCTTTTATTTTCGCCAACCCGGAAACTGTTAATTCCCATGAATTTCCACCCGCTAACGCCCCAATTTGGCCCGATTTGCAAAACAATTTTTGAGGTCTCTAATTATTTTTTTAACGACCCAAATATGCTACGGGTTAATTTTTTCGCCCTCTGAATTTTCGCTGTTTTTCCAGGCCGAGCTGATCCACATGAGAGCGGAGCTGGTGGAGTCCAAAGCGAAACGCGACGTGCTGGAGCAAGAACTGCACAATTTGCTGCTCCAACTGCACTCGTCGCAGCTCTCCCAATTGCCCGACAGCTTGAACCATCGAAAACAGGACCCCAATTTTAAGCCCGACGTAAATAACATCAAGAAGAAATTGGAGGCCGAACTGAGACAAAGCCCAGTTCGCAACACTAGATGTGAGTAATTTTCGACGAATTTATGGGGGTAGTAGGTAATTTTTGTTGTTGTTTTAGTTAATCACAAAGACGCGGACGAGTTGAAACTTAGCTCAACGTTGCTGGAAACAGCCCAATACCGCGCGGAAAACGCACAATTGCAGCTGGAAAATGCGGCGTTGAGGAACTCCATCTTGGCCCTGAACAGCGAGGTCTACGGGGCCAAGTTGGCCGCCAAGTACTTGGATAAGGAACTGGCCGGCCGGATACAGCAGCTACAGCTTCTAGGTATTGACAAATTTCGAAGCTTCTGAAAAAATAATATACAAAATTCTATGGGAAGCCGTTTTACTTTTTATTCTATATAGATATCTATGTGTCATTTTAATTCTATTAAATTCCTATGCCACTTGCGATAATAGTAATCACGTTATTACTTTAAAGAGGAACGTGTCCGCTGTATCATTTGTGATTGTAGAACGTCAGCAAAATGCATTGAGGTGATTTTTTGTATTAGCAGGGGTACGTATTGAAAAGAGAGAAAATGCATTTCGTATTTCCAAGAAAGCTCCGTACAAGTAAAAAATATCTGACGTTTTAACATGAGTTTATTCAAGGTTAGAATACAGGGTGAAAGGTTCGGTCGAACGTCGACGTTGGTTGTGTTAAACTTCCTTCTACGGTGGCTGCTTTGGTAAAGAGGGCGACTATGGTCGCCAATTCCGCTGGTAGCGTCGGGTGTGGGGTGCCGTCGCCTCATTGGCTACTCTTGGCACCGGCGCAAATTAACATTAAATAAATAGGGGTCGTATTTAACAGTCTACCAAATTTACCCCATATTTTCATACAATAAAATACTTTCATTTTCCAAAAATACTAAATGCTCACCAAAATTAAAAATACATAATCTTAAAGCGACAACCAAATATTGACATAATGCTGGCCTCTTATATATTTTGTTCGCCAAAATAACTTTTGTTGACCATAAATACTAAATGTTCACCAAATTTTATTCCACATTTATTTCTAACATAATACCCAGATATTTAATTTTCGGCAGTGTCTTATATTATTTAGCAGTTAAGAATACTATTTGTTGATCAAAAATACACAAGCAATAAAATGTTGTGCAAATGGTAAATAATTTTATGCAAAATTATAGATGTAGATGTGCTAGGGCAAGGTAAATAAGAGTAAAAATAGAAGTGGTTTGCACAAAAAGAGATTTTGATTTCCGTAATATATGAATGCTTTGCTGTAATTGACTTGCATTGTAAAACGTAAAACTTCTTTTAGTGGTAATTTCTAATCGTGCTTTAAAAAAAAATTACAGGTCCCTGAACTGACCTTAGTACAAAACTTTTTTCGCGTGCCTCTTGTCTAGAAGCGCAAGCGGCAAGGAGAGATGCGCGAGCATATTTCATTTTTGGAGTAATAGAATAATTATTTGACGCACAAATAGTTTTTTTGAGAAACACTAAATATAAATGGATAGCGCCAATATTTATCATGTACAGCACGGAAGCGTAACTTGAGCGTTCTAAATTTGGTGAACATTTAGTAAAATTGATGGACATATAGAATTTAAAATGTAAGCAATGGTAAAACAATACGCAGCATAGTTATTTTAGTGGTGATGTTCTCATTTTCTGATGTATAATAATTTGCGTTTCATTTAGATTTTTTGATGCTCATTAAATTTTCTGGTGGACAGTGCAAGGGATGTATGGTTTAATTTGGTGTACAGCTTGGAGAATATGTTTTGTCGTATCGGGCGTTATTGCGGGCCGCACGACTAGATTGGGCGACTGTCCGGACTGTCCTGTTCGCTTATTTTGAACCCTCGGAGGGAGGCTATATTTGCTTGAGTTTGCACAAGGAGATTCCCAGCTAGCCTCTCTCTAAGGGTTCAATATAAACAACACGACAGTCGCCCAGTCTAGTCGTGCGGCCCGCAATGACGCCCGATACGACAAAACATATTCTCCAAGCTGTACATTATATTTGTTCCCTTAAATAAATAGCCCAATTTGACTTCAATTTGCTGTAAACCTTGTCATGCGCCATTCGTTATCGAATATTCTAAACAAAAACTTAATTATACTACTAAAAATATGCGTGTTTTTTGCGAATTTGAAAATACAAATTTGGTGCTTATTGTCGTTCTCTGTCCGACACTCATAAAATGGTTTATACCCATCTGTATACTCTGTAGAATACTAGAAATGATCTCGCGTCAAACATTATGAATATTGTCTTGAATTATCATACTGGCGCGCGGAAACCAGACCTGTATTAACACGTTTTATTCAGTATGAAGTAACAACGTGTGACACAGTAGTCTGGTGAATACGACACGGGATTAAGGCGGAGCGTACCACTGTGGACCAGCTGCGTACTTAATGCATGCGCGCGGCGTCATTCCATTAAATTAATTAGGTTATTTACTTTCCTCATGCCATTTCCTAATACCTATGCAATGATTTAAAATGAGAGAACTATAATCTCTGCACGTCAAAATGCATATAGTAAGAAAAAAACGCATGTGATAGCGAAGTTGTTGCTCTTAAGCGAAATAAGGTGATTGTTATTATTGCAAGTGGCATAGGAAAATAATAGAATTAAAATGACACATTGATACCTATACAGAACAAATAGTAGAACGACGGTAACGCTTCAATTTAATTGTTTTGTAACAATTAGGTAATTAGATTTATTCTCGGGCTCGAAGTATCGTGTTTTGGCGGTAAATAGAGGGTGAATTCTGTCGGCTTTTCAGCCCGGTTACTATTCATACACGCAGAACGGATCCTCTTTTGCATTCATTATGACGAGTTTATTTATGGACATGGCCACGATAGCGCATGCAAAGGTCGCCTATACTTCCTTCTGCGGCCTTTTCCGTTTAAAACTCGTCGTAAATTGAGCGAAACGCTGAAATTTCCGAAGGCAATTCTCGACTCCGCGTGTCGATTTGCAGGTAGGGAAATGAGAGGCGACATCCGCGACAAACTTTGGCGGCAATTGGAGTCCGAGATTCTGCTGCAACGGCACAAAACCGTCGTGAGAGCTTGCAGAAGAAACAGCATCCTGAACGGGTCCGAAAAATCCTGTCCCAAGCCGGAAATTGACCAAATCAACGAGAGGACGCAGCATTTTGGCGATATCAGGACCGTAGTGGTAAAAAGGAAACCTAGTCAAGGTCTCGGTATTAGTATTACGGTGAGTTTGGTACTTGGGTCTCGTAATTTTTTTTTAATTGAAATCGCGTTGATAGGGCGGACGAGAACATGGAGTGCCTATTCTCATATCGGAACTGGAACCTAACGGCCCTGCTGCCTTGTCCGAACAGTTGTACATCGGCGATGCGATTTTGTCGGTTAACGATAGGGATTTAAGACAAGCGTGCCATAAAGAAGCGGTGGACATTCTCCAGCAACAAACGGGGGATTGCATCCTGCAAGTCCAGTACATCGCGGCCGACGATAGTGATACTTCATTAGAAGAAGACGGATATAATTTCAGGTAATTGTCCAAACTATTTTTCTATTTTTTTTTTATTACATATTTTTGCTGCAAACAGATTTTTCGATGGGGAAGTGTGCGAAGCTAGCAGCCATGTTAGTTTAAATCCTTCAAACTCTCTAGATATGATCAACACCCCTACAGCTCCTAGAACGCCGGAATCCAGTTCAGCTGCAAGTCGGTGAGTTATCCTAACGTTGAACCAAAGAACTTATTGTTTAGAGTGTCGTGCATGATAGCAGTTGTGATTCTTTATAATTCCAAGTTGTTTTTAAGCGTAAACCCTTATTTTATTGTTTTTTGTTGTATTTAAAATTTTATTAAATTGTTTTTTACGACTGCGTTTTTATTTGAATTTCAAGCCCGCCCCCCAATATTTAGGAAGTGAGCATGTCGGAAACGTAGCTCCGAACGAAGAACCAATTCGAAATATCCTCCACAATTGCTTTTTTGGTATAATTTTTTTCTGCACCGCTTCTTTGGGCATGTTTCAACCGTTGTAGTGCAGGTGGCGCTGTAACCTTCCAGTAATTTTCTAGGATAGTGTCGAGAAACAGTCCAGAAGTCCCGAAGACCAAAAAACTGATAGTTTTGGAAGAAACCGAGGATTTCGACCCGACTGTTTACAACTACAACCTAAGCACCAACGGCAATATCTACAAAGAGATTATTAAAGAATCCAGCGATGTCATCAACTCGAACAACAATCCCTCTTGCGATACCACCACCGACTTGGTATTGTTCGACAACGCTACCAATAACGTAATCAAACTTCAAAGTTTTAAAAAAGTGGACGTGATCGACGACGAGAATTTCAATTGCTCCACGAATTCTTTAACGTCGGAGAATTTTTCGTCGCCGATGCAAACTAGTACTGACGTTTTCCTAGACTCGGAACTTCTTTCAACCGACATCGCTTCCAACGATTCACAATCGCCCAAAAACGTTCAAGCCGATTCAGCGTCGAAACCAAATTTTACTTACGATGACGCGAAAAGTTTTCTCAAACCCCATTACACTTCGAACGAATCTCTTTCGAATCCGAAAAGCGACCAGAGTCTCCTGAATTCGGGGGAGAGTTGCGACAGTTCGCCCGTGCACAAAATCAACAGAGACTACAAAAAGGTCCAGAGAAAGCACAAAAAGAAGTATTTCGGAGTGAAAACGCTCCAAAGTATCTTCAATAAACACGACGGTTACTCGGATATTTCCAGTACCGCTTCGGATGTAGGTGAGGATTTTCTGGACACCAGAAACAAGTTGAAGCCGATCGACAATAACGACAAGGAACACGTGTACAAATGCAACGCTGTTTACGCCGACACCAGTCCCCAGTTCGAGGAGAACATCCACAACATTCTTTCCGATATTTTCGTCAAGAATTTCAGTCAGCCCGAACCGGCCGTTTCGACGATTGCGCTGCCTACCGGCACGAAGAAGTACTTTAGTTTACACGGCCAGAACTTGAGGGTCGGCAAAGCGTTGAGGTTGTGCCCCAATGAAGATTACACTGAACAAGTGGAGAACGAGCAGAGGAAAGAAAAACTTTTAGCGAGATACGTATATAATGCGAATTCGATAAATGCGGACGGCGTGGGTGATCCCGATTTTGGAACGCCGGTTTAAGGCATAGATAGGGTAGATAGTGGTTTAGATAAGAGTTATTACAGGTTGTAGATGGTTGTTTCCTAACATTTCTAAATATTCATATTCTAATACGAAACTACTCTTAGCTGGTGTCTGATGGTTCCGGAACCCGAGAGAGGTTTGTCTTCGTTCAACCCGCATCTTAGCTATTTTTGGTGTTTTCGGTACGAATTGTTCTACCGATAACATTAATGATGCTGCAGGACTGTGGCGCATTCAACTTACCTTGCTTCCTGACATTGCAACGCAGCTGCTTGCCCATAGGTACGCAACTCGAGTTTGCCAGAGTAATGGGGTACTTGCCTCATTTTTGGGGAATATGAAATTTAGAAAATACGAGAAATTTCTTTAGGTCCCTATTTTTAATTTTTTTCTAAAATTAATTAAGAGGAACGTCCCCGCTTTATCATCTGTGATTGTAGAACGTCAGCAAAATGCATTGACGTGAGTTTTTTATTAGAAGGGGCACGTATTGAAAAGAGAAATATTGCATTTTGTATTTCCAAAATAGCTCCGTACAGGTAAAAAATATCTGACTTTTGTTTTTAAGATCTGATACGTAACGATAGAGACTGTGGGGGATGATGCTTTGAAGAAAGTTAACATGCACGTTAATATGAACAAAATACAAATGTTTACTTTAACATTAAATAAATAGCCCAATTTGACTTCAGTTTGCTGTAAACCTCATCATCTCCCATTCGCTATTGAATATTCTAAACGAAAGATTAATTACATTACTAAAAATATGCGTGTTTTTTTGCAAATTTGAAAATACGAATTTGGTGCTTATTGTCGTTCTCTGTTTGACACTCATAAAATGGGTTATACCCATCTGCCTCACATTACGGCTGCGCGAAATAATGTAGTGCAATTACTCTGCAGAATACTGAAAGTGATCTCGCGTCAAAAATTATGAATATGGTCTTGAGTTATCATACTGGCGCGCGAAAACCAGGCCTGTATTAATACGTTTATTCAGTATAAAGTAACAGCGTGTGAAATAGCAACCTGCTGTCAGTCCAACACTGGATTAAGGCGGAGCGTATCACTGTGGACCAGCTGCGTACTCAATGCATGCGCGCGACGTCATTCCATTAAATTAACTGGGTTATTTACTTGCACTTGATTCATTCCATTTCCTTTTATGCGGTGATCTAAAATGAGAGAACTTCTGCACGTCAAAATGCATACAGTGAGAAAAAAACCACATGTGATAGACGGAGACGTTCCTCTTAATATTAAGCCCAGAATTAATTTCTGGAGTGGGAGTTTATGACGTATGTAGGTTCGAATCAGAAAGGTTTGGATGCCGGCGTACTTCGACAAGAAATCGTGTGATGGCGACACTTAAAAATCACAAATCGGCGACTAGATCGCCGGCCGGATCAACATCCAAGACTTAAGAAACCATCCTCCGTCGTAATCAGCGGAATTTGTTTACACAGCCTGTTTGTTTTAGTTATAAATTGTGGTCGAGCTCACTTGACACTTGTCGCGCACTCTCGTAGCAACATAGCATAGTAGTTAAAGCGAGAACCCATTTAATAGAGGTGTGAGTCTTGGATATCGTTCCTACATACGTCATCAATGCAAATGTTTTCGGAAATATTAAATAAGAAATGAAAAAAGATATATTTAGGTTCCACTTATTTATTTGAATACATCTAGTGGTTAAAACAGCAATTTTTAGGCAAGTACCCTCTTGTTATCTTTATATGAAGCAAATCTAAGGCCGAGGGACTCCAGTTGTTTTTACCCTTAAGTATCTACATAACATGAATGTTTGTTTTAGAATAAAACGCATACTTGGCAAACGCACCTCAACAGCTAATTGCTACTATTGTTGGTTGTCAAAGTTTACTGGAAAGATATTTTTTAATAAATGCAGTTGTCAAATGTTAGGAGTAAGCGTATAGAGAAATGGAGAGCGACCTTCGGTGACCTAATAATAAGTATATAATTACTGAAGTGCTTTTGTTGCATGTAATTTCTTCAAACTCATATCATAAGATGATTTTTGAGTAGGTACCTACAACATGTTTTATGACTATATCCTAATTGAACTATGAAAAAGCAGCGGTCACGTTTTATATCTATCACTAATTTGACCAGTGTCTTAGAATCATTACCAATTAAAACTATACATAATATACAGTCTATCCACTATAAGAATGTTAAGCATGTGGTTCTCACTTATTGGCGTTTTTATTTAATATGAAATAAACTATTTATTGAAATAGGTCCTAGCTAGAGTAACTTTCTTGTAATTAAGCGACTCTTCAAATAGATAAGATCCTCATGTTTAACATTCTTATCCTGAACACGCTGTATAGTCATACAATTGAAGGTTGCATTTTTTGAACTTGCTTGTTTCTTGTCTTTAATCAACAGACATGCACACAATTATTGATAACATAAGCCTTGTAGTGCAGCGGAAAACGAGAGGTTGCTTGATACAATAAACTAACGCAGCTACAACTTTTCTTACGAACATGATGTTATCACACACTTACGTATGTGTATGATTCTTGTTGAATAGGTACAACTGATAAGCTGCAAGAAGTGAACTACCACTTTCTTTGCTTAAATTCAGCTTAAAAATGCCTTCAATGTGACAGACCCCAATTCGCTTTAGCATCATCACCACTTAATTTTCTGATAAGAATAGGATAATCCTACAGGCACTCATGAGTTTGCAGATTGATAATAAACCTACGCAGTATTTTTCTTGTTAATTGCGTGATTGCTCAAAAAAATTAGAAAGACCCCAATTATTGTGTTTGCCCTCTCGTTGGGGTTCGTTATTGTTGTCGTGTTTTCTAACGCTCTACAATCTCGGTTCACTCATTTATTAACAATAAAAATATATTTTTTGTATCGAATTGCTTAGTCAGTTTCTACCGTTACGTAACGAGATCTAATCATGTAGGTATAGTAAGTATGGTAAACTATTAATTTGTAATCTTAGTCAAGTGCATAACGTTTTAATTATGATTGTGAAACTGTTATCGTTATTAAACATATCTGTCATAAATTAAAGTTTTATGCTGCAGCAACTAACTTTGTCTCTCATTATCGTCCCATTTCCCCGTTATTCCCGAGATTAGTGCCGAGTCCCGAAATTGGCCCCGTTTAGTGAAATCAATGAGTGCGGCCCGCTCAGACGGCGCCGACTGCTTGCAGGTGTTTTGTTTCGGGCCGCATTTGGTGGAGGCGCCGGGCGAATCCGCTGTGACCGTAACTAGGTAATTGCATCGGCGTCGCGACGCCCCCACCTCGTTTCCGCCGTCTTCGCTACAGATGGCGCTGTCGTCGTCGCCGTCTTCCTGCGATTGCGGCAGATCGAAGCCGTCGTCGTCGTTGCGCAAGCCTGCACTCGCGCTACCCCGGGGAGCGTCCGCTGTTTCATCCTTTCTGCAAAGAGGGTAGTGCATCGCTGACATCGCCATGGCGGACAAGAAAGCTGATCAGTACTACACCAGACCGCCCAAACTAGGCAAATGGGAGGGTTTCCGGATCTTCCTGTGGAACTCCGAGACCAGCCAGTTTCTCGGAAGAACTGGTTCGAGCTGGGGTGAGTTCTTTGTTCCGCCATCGAAGATTTTGCAATTTCGACCCCGGTTTCTATCGAATTTTTTAAAGTTTTTCTACGAATTGTTTGATGAAGGGGAGATTTGCGAGGGTTTTGATGGAATTTTTGTTCGGGGGTCTTTGGGATCCGGTGTCATGGCGCCGTTTCGACGCTAGGTGTAATGGAGGACGACGCCCGGAGGCGGTCGAGGCCCGTAACCGGAGCCCTCGCCTGCCTTCAAGCCAACAATCTCGAATCGGGCTCTTGACGGTTTTCGTTTTTGAAAGCCAGGAAATCAATACTCTCGCGAGTTGACTTATTGACCCATTAAGTTCCAACGGTTTTTCGTAATCCGTTAGGGTGGGTTCACACTTTCTATTAAGTATCGAAAATCATTTCCCGAAGGACTTAATTAACTATTAACTTTATTATGTCTTCAAATTTACAACACACATCCCTGGGGTCAATTGAGGCAGACCAAAACGGGTGGTTATTGCAGCCGTAAAAGGCTTCCGGACCTTAATTAATCTTGAGAACAACAATAATTTTGGTAATAGTAGCTAATTTTGGAAAGGGGCGGACGTTTCTAGGTGTGGTGATAGATTCCGTCATCTGAGACCTAATTAGGTAATTTCGAATCGGTTTAAGTAAAACCTATTAACTAACAAGAGTGTTGAATGTCGCCTTGTGGTTGCAATTAAAACGACGCTCAATTTAATACCAAGAACTATTATTACTTCACTGCACGAACATGGATTTTAAAAGATCCAACTTATAAAAATTACTTGGAGAAAACCTAACATTATTGACTAAACAGAGCAATTACTGTTTAAGTGCTCCTTGTACGCGAGTTAATGAAGCTCCCAGTCGAGTACTGGAATCAATTGATTCAAGCGCAATCAGTACAATAAATATCAACAAATCAACCAGCTGCAATATAGATTGATTCTAACTATAGAACTGCACGTGAGTTGTTTCCTATAAAGTCACGACCTCCAAAAGGAAGTCGTTTGGTGCAGCATTTGGTGGAGGCGCCGGGTTCATCCGAGTCAGTCTGATGTAAATTTTAAAATTATTTTATTTTATGAAGCAAAGCCGGACAGGGGATGAAACGTAATTATGTGAAAATGCAGGGATGGGAATAAAGAGGGATCGCGGACCTACTGCATTCTGCATGTTTGAATTTTAATTGGTTAATTTTAGCCTGCCAAAGAGATTCTTAAAGTGGTAATAAAGATTTTAATGAGCTCACCGACACCTTAGTAATAGGGAGCGCGGGCCTCTTCTAATTACTGTTGCATGAGCAGGCTGGAGACTGCAAGCGAATATCGAATATTGCTACAAAGCAATTATTCGCTTCATTAGCAACAGCATCATTTTTTGAATTACCAGATCATTGCTTTCTTAATTCTTGCTTCATTAATTATTTTTTTTTTGATTTTTGTCTGTTTTTTTTTGGATGATGCGCGTAAATTTTCCTTCAAATTTTATTATCATGTGGCACAAAGTAATATTTATACTATTAGTTATCATTAGGTTATCATACAAAGTTTTAGATCATCGGCATAATTGTTCATGACTTAACATAAACATCAGAACAAAATATTTTAAAATTTTCAAGGATTCTCTAAGAATACTATTGCACAAAAAGTTATAGAAGAATGACGCAGGTAACTGTAGTTGCTTCATTGAAATAAGCACACTTAAGAACATGATACAGAACATCTTCTCCTGATTTCGGCGTTTAATTGATTGAATACAAGGTAAGCGGAAAGGAATGTTATGACACTAAATCCGTTTTAGTGATAAATAAATAACTAGCTGACCTAACGTCAGTAGTACAACCTAATTAAAGAGTGTTTGATTAGATACACAACAGTTAAAAAAGAATCGGGTAACAAAATCGCAAATAGTCTAGAAATGATAAGGTTTGTAGAGTTTGTAATGAATCCTTTAATAACATCAACAATCAAAACTAGAGACTAAAATATTATTCAAAATGCCTTATAGCAGCAGCTATTTAAGATATTTGATCGAGTTCAATTTCAAGTAATATGTGTAGTGCCATTAAGAATGTTCAGTATTGTTATTAAGGGTATGATTGTATTACTGGTTGCATAACTTCTGGTGCTTTTTCTAAATAAATAATTGCCGATATTACGTTAACAAATACATTGCAGTACTTGATTACGTTAAAAGTGATTTTTTTAACTTGACAATAAAAATTGATCCTAGACGGTAATCTTTGTTGTTTTTTTTCCCAACTTCTTAAGTACCTCGTCTGGACTGGTTGCACTAATGGTCTCGTTTGCACTCATCGCGTATTTCCGCTGGTCAATGGAAACCCGTTCTAATTTTTCGAGCCAACGCAACCTCAGTGTAACTAGGTCAGTGTTAACCCCGTGCCGGATAAATATATCTCGAGAGAGAGAGAGAGGGGGGAGTAGAGAGGGCCGATCAATATCATTTGAGAACCGATATGGAGAGAGCTTAATCGACTCACCCCCTAGCCCATCGTTCTGCCAATTGAATGCAATGGATTTGTTTTATTGTTTTCAGGCAAAATCCTCTTGTTTTATCTCATCTTCTATGCGGTGCTCGTGGGCTTCTTCGCCGCCATGCTGGCCGTTTTCTATCAAACATTAGACGACACCAAGCCGAAATGGCAACTAGACAGTTCGTTAATAGGAAGCAATCCCGGTTAGTTGAGAGCTGATTGAAAGAAACGCATTGATGATGGTCGAGTTTCAGGTTTAGGATTTCGACCCATGCCGCCAGAGGCCAACGTCGAGAGCACCCTGATTTGGTACAAAGCCAGCGACAAGGGCAACGTGCAGTATTGGCAAAACGAACTAGACACATTCCTGAAAGGTAACCCGAAACAATTGCAACCGAAGGAAGGCGCCGTAATTTTTCCCATTTATTTGCATCTAACTGCAACGACCCTTAAAGCAATCGAAGCGCAACCAACTTAACCAAGTCTAACAAAAATTTTTATTTATTTTTATTCAATTCAACTTCAAGAAGCTTTGAGTAATCTACACTCATGGGGTGTCTCAAGAATTTTTTTTATTTTTATTATTTCTTTCCGTTTAGAAGTTACTGCGATGTCGATTTGTTGGAAGTTGAAGTAACTGTTGCCGGTTTCAGGGTACACCCAGGCCGAGAAGACTGACAACGTAGAGAACTGCGACCACAAAAACGTGCCATCAGAGGGTAAGGCGTGCGAGTTCAAAATCAACAGCAACTGGGCGCCTTGTCTCAAAGATTACGGCTTCGGTTTCGGAACGGAAGACGGCGGCCCCTGCATCTTCCTGAAATTGAACAAGGTAACTTTACATTTTGTTCGGAGTTGTTTAGAGTTGGTTGGAATTTGAAACTTTTTAGATTTACGGCTGGGAGCCGCAGTACTACAACAGCACAAACATTCCAGAAGGGATGCCCGAGCATTTGAAGAAGAAAATCCGCGACGACGAAAAGAACGGACAGGTGGGGAAATGCCTGGGACGAAATGCGGTTTAATGATTCGAATTTTTGCAGCATAACATCGTTTGGGTCGATTGTATGGGGGAGAATCCCGCCGATGTTGAGAATATCGGGCCGATCAACTACCATCCGGCGAGAGGCTTCCACCAGAAATATTTTCCGTTCAAGAACATCAAAGGGTATTTGAGTCCGTTGGTGGCGGTCCACTTCGAGAAACCGAAACGTGAGTGTTGGGAGTTTTTGGCGATTTTTTTATTGTTATTTTTGCGATTTTCAGGCGGCGTTTTGATCAATATCGAGTGCAAGGCCTGGGCCCGCAACATTCACCACGATCGCGTTGACAGACGAGGATCTGTCCATTTCGAGTTGATGGTTGACTAAGCGCCATCGTTAAGAACCAAGTAAAATCCGGCTCGGCGAGTCGAGGCCCCACCAACTGCCAGCCAAGCCAAGAGTCGACTGTTTACTAAAAATAATAAATAAAAACTGAGGCGACGGTCTACCTAGTTTAGTTCAGTATTTAGTTGAATTTTTGACTCTGCCACGTTAGTTGATCCGACATATAGGTTGCTTTCGGCCAACTTTTTTTGGCGGCCAGGAAACGTCAGCTAAAAGCATAGAGTCACAGCGTAATTAATTAATGAAAAAAAAAACACAATAAGTTCCGTAGTTGAGTCTCCACTAGTGTGTAACGTACCGACGCATTACAATAAATTATTGTTAATACTCGTATGCGAACTTTTTGGCGTGTGTGGTGTTACCGCATACGCACTGTATTCATGTTGTGATAGGAGCGAATGCGTTAAGTTATCACCATAGATCTGCAAGATCGATTTTTGTGTAAATAAATTTGGTTGAAATTTCCCGAATCCCAGCAGTAATTTGTTCATTATCGTATACATCTACATGTTTAAAACACTGTTAATGCTCGTTCTGTTGCGGAACATCGTAAGCAAAACTAATATTGTTATAAAAAAATAGTAAATACTTAAGTGTTACCTGTACTTCATATAGTTTAGATAATCCCTAGAGATAACATTCAAATTTATAAGTAAGTTAGCGAAACAATTGTGAGATTTGCTTTGTTGTCGTGTTACATGAGCGGATCATGCCTTAAAATCGACGTGACAGCCCCAACATCAACCGAATCCAACGCACAACCCGAAGAAGCTGAAGGAGAACAGGCCGTCACTAACATCTCTATCCAACTTTACACCACCAGTTGATGTTGGCGCTGTCTCTAATTGTTACGCGAGATCGACGATTAGTTCTGGATGCTGCTGTACTTAAATTTTTGCCATCACCAACATTATTGATAAATCTGCAGGGCAACGACGAAATCACTAAATTTCTCTTCTATTGGTTATCTAAATTCCCGATCGGCGCCTGGTCCGACGCGCAATTGTCGTACAATGTACGGGGATTATGCAGATGATGTTATGGGCACACTTGAATATACTCGATTTTTCGATCCATGTTGTTCATGATGTGTGCACATTCAAACTATTTAATTATGCTTTAATGTAATTTTTTTAATAAATCAATAAAAATATTGATAGTGGTTCTAACGGCCAAATGTTTCCTTATAGCACCCAGACACCCCCGCAAAGTTGGCCAGTTCTCCAGTTTAGAGAGAACGCAAGGAATAACTCTGGTTAATGCTTGAAAAATCACTTTTCTCCAAAATATAATCTTTTTTTTCTTTCAGTTTTTGCCAATGCGCAAGTGTTTGAACTAAAATAAATTATCAAAGACTCAGCAAAGTTCACGTCATTCCTGCGACCTTTCGGTAATCTAAAATTCACAAACATTGTTTTGTGTAGCTAAATTCAACAAATTCTGTCTCGTTAGCCAGATCTACTTAGACGAAAATGCAATGTGAAGAGTTGCAATATTGAATACCTTTAGTACTAATTTAATTTTCAGCAGCCACTCTTGTGCTCTACCTTTGGGTTTGGATGATTTCGGCCACAATATCAACAGAAGTTCCAAAATTACATTTTTACCCAGCGCCTCCAGATTCCAGAAGCACTTTAATTTGGGTCAAAACCAGCAACCCTACCAACGTCAAGTATTGGAAGAATCAACTAGACAACCTCTTAACAGGTAACGAGAAGGAAGTCAATTTCTTGAAACTTTAATAATAGAAATTCCTAACTTTTAGTTATAACATAGATTTTAGTGTTTGTGTCTGCAACTTGTTGTAGCTTATTCCAGAAATAATAAGGGAGATAATGTTCAGATTTGCCACGTTGGCGGACCATATGAAGATAAAGTTTGCGACTTTGACGTTGAAATATCGAAACAAATTTGCAAGAGCGACCAAAGTTATGGCTACGCTTACGAAGAATCAGCCCCTTGTGTTTTTCTGAAAATGAGCAATGTGTAAAGGTATCATTTTAATTTCATGTTTAATCAGCAAAAAATTTTAGGTTCTTAACTGGAAGCCGCAACCATACAACAGCACAGACCTTCCGCAAACGATGCCTGAGCCTTTGAAGCAACATATTCGAGATAAAGAAAAACGGGGTCAGGTGGAGATTTGTGACATCAATTATACCGAATAATAATAAGTAATTTTGCAGAACCAAATAGTTTTTGTTCATTGCGAGGGTGAGAATCCTGCTGATGTCGAAAATATGGGACCTCTCGTTTATATTCCGCAGCAAGGCTTCCACCAGAAGTACTTTCCGTTCAAATCTGTTGACGGCTATCTCAGTCCCTTGGTGGCGGTTCTTTTTGAGAGACCTAAATGTAAGAATTGACCTATTTATTTTCTGAATTGTGGAAGTTTTGCCATCTTGCAGACGGCGTACTGATGAACATACAGTGCAAACTTTGGGCACGCAACATCCAGCACGTTGATGGACAAGGATCTGTCCATTTCGAACTGTTGATCGACTAAAGAAGAATCAGCTTCCAAACTCTAACACCAAATTCAGAACTGGCAAGAAAATAACAAAACAGCCATCCAAAAGACTTACTAACAAACAATAAATGATTCTTTGGGGCTCCAGTCAAAGTTTGTGCTTTTAACTTGCGAGGAAAAATATTCTTAAGTACTTTATCTTTCATTACTATTGTACTAAATTTAATTAAAAAGCTACTTTCTTGTTTCGTTATAAATTTATCTGTCAAACTTAACGAGTTTTAAAACTTCTGTAGTTATCGGGGGAAGATTAGTACCAAATAATGATGGTCAATTCGGTTATCACAATTTAGATAAAAATAATTAGAATCGCGTCACTTCCTTCAAGCCGTCCACCAATTGAGGTTTGGCGGTTTTGAGAAAATGGTGGAAGAACGAACAAAAAAAATACGTGCGTTTTTTCTGGTGGTTTGTCTTGCATTTTCAATTTTACTAATTTTAGTGAGAACCTGCGCTTTCTATGCGGTTTTTTGGCCGCTGGTTGCCGCCTTTTTTGCAGTTATGCTACTGCTGTTCTTGAACACGTTGGATCCTTCTCGACCCAAATGGCTTTTGGACGACTCCTTAATAGGCTCCAATCCCGGTTTGTTTCTAGTTTTAACAATTACCAATTAATAATTACCTCGTTAGGTCTAAGTTTGAGACCGAAGTCCAGACTTATCTGGTACAATGTCTCTAATGAAGGAAGCGAACAAGAATATCAGAACTCGCTAGAGTCGTTTCTATGGGGTAGGTTGAAAGTAGCAAAGAACTCAATGATTACCTAATTTTTTAGACTATTACGACCTTAGCCAGGTTGAGAATGTCCAAAACTGCATTGACGAATATCAACCGGATGTAGGAAAAGTTTGCGAATTTAAAATTGATGATGACGGTTGGGCACCCTGTACCAGAAATTTCGGATATGGGTATGGCGGGTTCCAGGGAGGTTTCTGCATTTTTCTAAAATTAAACAAAGTGAGTGAAATCTTCGTAGAATTACGGTTTAAGTTAGTTTCTAGATCTTTAACTGGGTTCCGGAAGTGTACCGTGTCGACAATTTGCCTTTCTCGATGCCTGACGATTTAAAAACCTACATCAGAGCCAACAATACTGTAAGAGAAATTGGAAATTTTGGCGGTTTCAACTAGTTGCCATTCCACAGCTCGATTATGTTCACGTGGATTGCCAAGGGGCGAATTCGGCAGATGTGAAGAATATAGGAGCCATCAGTTACAAGCCGAGCAGGGGATTTCACAAAAAGTACTTTCCTTACAGAAACACCCAGGGTTACTTAAGTCCATTGGTAGCGGTCCATTTCGAAAATCCACAAAGTGAGTGAGAACAGGAACAATGCGTCAATGAAAACAATAACAGCGGAAATTATAATTTACGTTAACTGCACATACGACTCGTCCATGCTAAGTGCAGTATTTACGTTGTTGAACTTATCTCGTATCACAATTACTGTTGGAGATACTGAAATTTAATTGTTGCAGAGGGAGTGTGGATCACAGTTGTGTGCAGAGCTTGGGCCCAAAACATCCACCACGACTACCAGCATGAACATGGAGCTGTAAAGTTTTTTGTTAGAATTGAGAGTTAGATTGAGTATTCCTTCAATAGTTCTTTGTACGAGAGTCAGATGAAGGGTGTTCAGCGAAGATTTCTCTAGCTACCTTCTCGTTTAAAACATCTATCTAATGGATTTTTTTAAAGACTGCTTCTGGATAATCTGAACTTCATACTTATTTTTATAAACACTCCTAACATAACAGATTACATTATTAATAATTTTTTTTATTATCTCACTTAGTCATGTGATGTAACAGAACACATCGATCAGGATTTACTATGTTATTACTGCCTACCTGTCAAACCTAAGCAGATGTTTATTAGTTCAGTTTATTATTATTTAACAATAATTGACGAATACGAGGAAAGATATTGCGAGTGTTAATTATTAATTATTCAAATTTATGTAGGTGTGTCATTGATGATTGTTCATGGCAACCTATTTCGCAACAATGTGCAGCTTGTCAATATTCTTCAGTGTCGTGGTGTGAATAAACAAAAACCAGAATTTTAAAGGTTTCAGAGAACTGAAAACACTTGCGACAAATAAACAGAATCGCTATCGAAGTAGGTTTCCGATAAATATTGCATCTTCTGAATCATCTCGACATCCTACTTAGTAATAGAGTCGAGTTCCATTTGTTGTTATAATTGTGTTTATTAGGGTGTTTCAAAAAAATCGAATATTTTGTTTTTTTCAAATGGTCGGCAAATTCTGTCAGAGAATGCTAAAATAAAGACCTCGTCAAAATTTGAGCTCTTAATTTAAAGATTTAGTGGTCGCGGTTCGCAACTTTCTATTTCCCATTTAAATAACATAAGAAATAAATATTTTTAACTTTAGAATTTTTTTTTTTTTTTTTATGAAGAAGATTTTCAGTATCTATTACAAGTTGTAAAAAAGCACAGAGAGATGTACCCTAATTGTAATAAAGCCTTAATATAACAGTTGGACAATTGATTATTTTTAATTTCTACCCTTTTCTTTTAGAATATCATTTATAATTTGTCGTTAAACATTTGTTCTCATTTTTTTTATCACCTTCCGTATGTCTCAGATATAAATGTGTGATATTTTTTTATTACATAATGATAAAAGTTGAAAAACCCGAAAAATCGGTTCAAATTAAACTTTGACCTTGAATAACTCTGGAAGGATTCAATTTATAGAAAAATTATAAGAGACCTTTTTTGTAGAGCATTAAATTTCCTATAAAAATCTGAATTGGTCATTGCCATAAGTTCATTCAATCCAGAGGTATAAAATTCTAAAGTTAGAAATATTTATTTCTTATGTTATTTAAATGGGAAATAGAAAGTTGCGAACCGCGACCACTAAATCTTTAAATTAAGAGCTCAAATTTTGACGAGGTCTTTATTTTAGCATTCTCTGACAGAATTTGCCGACCATTTAAAAAAAAAAATATTCGATTTTTTTGAAACACCCTAGTGTTTATACCGCTAAAATAATATAGTCACTCTGAATAACAAAATAGCACGTGTAATTTAGTCACAAAAAATAAATCATGTAAAGTTATGGAAAGTTTCTCAAAAAACTAGTAGGTATTAGTATTAGCAACTAAATTTATTTCTTGTTTACAGGTAAAGCAGATTTGTAGTATTTTCACTACTACATAGTTTGAAATCGCGTAGGTACTTCTTTTTTTATTTAGACATTATTGGTGGTTATTTAAAAATTGAAAATAAGTGCCAGCAAAGCTGGAGGACTCAAAGTGAGTCATTTTGCCATCTAACGTCATTTTCGAAACAACACGAGCCCTTTTGGAATCGTAAGATCTGGTCGAGCCATCGTTATCTAGGGATTTCTTAATTAAAAGTTAGGAAGTTTTTTGAAGGCATTGAAAGAATCGCTGTTTTTCCCATTTTCTTCGGTAGGTCCTGAAGGACCCGCTGGTCGTGCCTGCTACCACGCGCCCCTGTTATCCGTTCTGCTCTGCTTTGGGTCTGGTGGAAAACCGTCGACGTGAAGGAAAACCGCAATAAAATCCCCTCGAGTTTGATCAATATATACGTGGCGCATGCCGTATAAGTTCACAATTCCAGTCCGGAACCACCGGAGAAACAGTCTAAATTCCCACTTCCACATGTACTCGTGCTAAACTCCAACAACCACTGAAATGCCGCTCCAATAAACTAAAGTGCCCTTTAAATTAGCCAATTGTTACCTACGTTAAACGTTGTTAGTAAAAAAAATTTTAATAGACAAATTAAATGTTTTAACAAATAATGTGAGCTTCTGTTATGATTAACGCACAATTCTCGTCCGAATTTCCTCAACTGATCTAGGTAAGGTTGTAGCAGGTTGTAGTTTCGAACGGAGCGCTAATGATCACCTGCATGATCCAGATGCTTGTTCTCGCATTGATCCAAAATTCGGGACGGAAAGGCCGATTAGGATTCAGGACGAAATGCTAAATTGCCAATGAGGCGTGCAGCATTGGCGGCAACTACGGAGAGCATATTAATTTTAGTTGCCTGGCTCCATTGTGACCTCAAAATTTGCACCGCTAGTCGGTTATTGAGTTAATGTTGTTAAATTGCCCTCGCCAGGTAAAACTAGATTAAAGTAGAACTTTGTAATAGAATTACTTGTCAGTGTGAAAAGTCTGGTGTTAAAACAAAAAAGTTAAAATAAAAATCTTAACGATTAGGACTAAATGGACCGAAATCTGCATGAGTCATAAAATGAAAAATTCGATTTTTACCACGGTCCATAAAACTTGAAAATTCCAAAAATTGTGCAGTCTTCTCGAAAGAGGAGTTATCAATGTTATCTAATGTGGTTTTAGATTTTCAAAAACTACGATTTTTCAAAATAGTTTAGATGCAGATATCTTCAATCAAATTACGTGTTTGGCTAGTGCTAAAGTATTGATAGGTGTAAATACGAAAAGGAAGTTTCAATGTGGAAGTAGAGTTTGCCAATTTTGAGTAAGATTTTGTCAATACACTAAAATAGAAGATAATATAGAGGTGTGTTAAGATGAAGTCAGCAAGTCCTCAAATATTTTATCGGAATTATACTCTAAACTATTGATATTGGGTTGTCCTCTTATAATACTACAAAACATGTGTAGTAACATATTATTATAATCTTTAAAGTACCGAAAATCTCATTGTAATTTTATGCCATGTGCCTAAAGCAACTTGACTTATGTAAAGATTGATGACAACAAGTTACTTCATCTCATATTTTGTCATAATCTAATCTAGAGTCACAAAGTATGTAAAATTACTTCACTCTCAAGTAGACTGGATAGTCAAGTTACAAAGAAATATTTAATTAAGGTCTCCCTCTTCTAACTAATTATATTTTTATTTCCCTTCATTTTAGACTCTAAAGTTCTAAATAATGAAATTTGTCCCAGCTAATTTTCTAAAAATTTCGAAATAATGAGGCACACTGATTGGTTGTTATTACAAAACACTTACATATTTGGACAAGTTCTCCAAAATGACTTTACGACTGGAAAATTACTCAGTCTAATTTCTGACGTCACAGATGCAATCTATGGCACTTAAGGCAACTTAATAAGAAGTTACAACGAGTTTTAAGGGTCTACAAAATGCGCAGTTCCTTTGTTAAATTTCATTATCAATCTAAGATCCCGTAACGATTTAAGTAACAAGCAATCAAAACGTAATAACTTTCGACCTCTTGATGTCATCGCCTAATTTCTCGCACCTAAAGCACTTTGCCAGATCTATATTTATATATTTATTTATTTTTTAAACATAACTCGATCATTCAGTAAATATTGACAGATTTTTTTTTGATCCAGACGCGTCTCATTCAGCTGCCCTAATGTTGACAGCAAAAAATGACGGGAATGGCTGGATATTTGCTATTTAAGGCTTGAATTCCACCGACTAATTGTCTTTTTCCACATACGCCAACGCTTTTATCCAACATTACCGAAACAAAGAACTGCGTACGCACCGGAGGGTTCACTTTGTTGCCTTTTTAAACCGTAATTGGGGAAATGCTGTTAAAAAAAATTGTCGAGAACGTAGGGGTTGGAAAGGTTGTTAAATGAATTTTTGGCGCTGCCAGCTGATAATTGAATTCATTAGCGGAATATCAACATTAATTAGTTTCAGGTGTTTTCGAGCAGAAACAGTGTCAGAAGGCATTTAATATCGAATTTGGGAGAAGAGGGAACACGGGACGCTGCCTCGGGACGACTGAGTTTTGTGGACACTCAAATTAGCGCGTTTAGATGAAAAATCGCGAGCTTACGTTTTCTATTAAATAAAATAATAATCAAAATATTAAATAATTATTAGTTTATGAAAATCAAATTTGTTATTATAAAATATTGGACATTTTAATATTTAGAAAAAATTAAATTAACAAAATGAAGATTTTCAGCACTCTCGCAATATCCTAATCGATCATCAACGAAAGCTTTTAAGGATTTTTGAATAGCATCCTGTGATATTATTTTATCTAATATTTAAAAAACCACAAATTGCACACCGACCAAACCTTAGATTATTAAAATAGACAAGAGTGTTTATCTGAAAAGGTAAAAATGTACCTACCTGGTCATCTATTTAAGAAAACCGCCAATGACGTCATATTTCAAAAAATAGAGTAGCTTTTGGAAATTAAAATAAATAATGAGGTGTCTATTGGAGTGTTTAAAAATAATAAAATAGCTATTTATGTAGTAAGTTGCAAAATGAAAGTGTTTTTCGCACCAAGACGTGAATATTACCAAACAAGCGAAGCGAGTTTGGTAACACGTCGCGTGCGAAAAACACGAATTTTGCAACGTACTACATACAAGATTTTTTATACAATCGTGGCCATAATTGTTAAAAATGTAAAAAGAAAGAATAAAATTGCACATTCTTACTGCATAATCTAGTTGCACAATTTTTCGTTTCCTAGGAAATGCGACATAACAGAATCAACTTTTCATTGATAATTGAGGTATTTGTCAGTTAATTTTACATTTTGTATCTAGTGCGAAAAAGTGACAGTGTAGTGAAAAAAAAACACGTCATTTCAACATGAAAATGACATTCAAAATGGTACTATTTCGATACGATTGTATAAAAAAGTTATTTTTATTGGTGATGCTTCCAAAAAGTTAGCTTTTAGTCTTCAAAGCTATTTTTAAAAAAGTGAGCTTTATTTCACCAAAATCGTGTTTGACAACACTTTTACATAAACTAAAGAACTCAGCTTTTGGACGAACGTCTTTTGAGGATAAAATTGTTTTTTGAGGGTTTAGAGTGTTTAGAGTGTTTAGACTATCGAATGCTGAAGTGGAAAACAGTCTTATTTTTTTAATTTTTATTTTTTAAAGTTTTTGAATAAAATAAAAATAGCACAAAATTTGCTTAGAATTCTTCCACAAAAACCTATAGCGTAAGCGTCCCGTGTGTGCGGCATAGAACAAGACATTGCATCTTTGATTATTGTCAAATACGTTCTACTTTGTGATTGCCTTATTTACTTTGGATCCTCAGGATTCTTTGGCGCCATGAAGCACCCCTCAAGTACGTTGACTATCCAATCTATTTTTAAATTCTCTCTCACATTTTGGTTCCGGTTTCATTCGGAGTGTCGGCCAATAAGCCAACCGAATACTTGGGCGTCAACTCAAAATTTATTGTTAAGGAAATTTTATCAGTAACAAACAATTAATTGTGAACTGATAAATTGTTCATATTTGAACCAAGGCCACTGGTAACTTAGTTAATCTCATTGACTAGTCCCGTATCTAAAAATTATCTGGCTTACAATTAATATTGACAGAAACTCACGTGCTTCGAAAGGAAGCGACATAATCGCTAAAACGACAAACGTCGATTATTCGAGAGTTCCTCTTTGCAAGTTAGTTACAGTTTCCTGGTTATGGGCCCGTTCGCCACGAGTTCAACAAATTGATTTTAATGTGACTGATGTTGCCATGGTTACTATGGGCCCAATCCAGTAAATCTCCAGACACGCAAAAAAAATCAGGGAACCAATCCTAAAACATGCAGCTTTCTATTTTATTTTTCCAGGCCTGAATTTATTAGCCAAAGTAGAGTAAGGCCCGCCTCGCGCCATTTGAATCAAGACCTGTTCGGGCAGGACGGACAATAAATTTGGAGCTAGACTGCAATAAAGTCGCAAAAAAGTTAACTTTCCAGAAATTTTTCTGAAAAACAGAAGGTAACTTATGTTCAGTGAATAGTAAGCACCTGAGCGCTATATGCAGCTGAATAACAACCCAGAATGCGGGATGTGGTGAAGAAGTTGAGACTCCTGTAGGTGAAGACTCAACTCTGATAACTAGGGGAGCTACAATTTTTTTTGAAACAAACTGCCACACTTTTAAGAATATAGTTATCTCTAAGATAAAGAATCTAATGAAATAATGGGTCTATAAAGTAAAAAAGGCTTAAACTTCAGTACAGAGAACCTTTGCGACGACCAACCCGTAAGGGAGGGAAAGAAGGTCGTGACAAAACGACCGAAACGTCATAATATGTGGAATTTATTTTTTGACAAATTTTAGCAAACTCGACACTATTTGTTTAAATTGAGTTATCCACCACATAATAATTTTTAAATAAGCCTCTACGTTAATGTTTAGAATAAATAATAATAATAATTGTTGTTGCATCATCGCTCGGATTAAGAGGATCTAATTTAGCATTTTTTCGAAATGCTAATCAAATGAATGCTTTGTTGGCAGTGTTTATTAACATTTCCGCTTCGATAGCAGATCTTGCGTGGAACTTTAACTAATTTATTGTCGTTTCAAACCAAATTGACGTCCAACAGGTCCTGCTATTTCACTTTGTTATTTTACGTTTATAATTTTATAGACAAATAGCGCAAATTATTGCGCAGAACTCCGTCAATATACAGGATGGTTTTTTACTTCTTCAGTTTCACAAGAAGAGTTCTCGTTACTTCAAGTTAATTTTATATTTGTTGCCTCAAAATCAACGCGAGGGGGATTGGGCACTATTGGAGTTTTTTCTCTTTTTCTAGATAAGTTTAAAATTGTTTACGTTTTTTGTACAATATGAAAAACTCTTTAAGGCGGTCACTACTACACCCTCAAAACTGAGGACAAAGCTTAGGATAGTCCAAACAATGAACACAATCAAATCAAATTTCAAACTTTATCTACCTGATTTGGTTTCAGATGATTATTATTTATTTTCAAATCCCCAAGTGATACGAAAATAAGAGATTTTAGTTCAGTTCCATGAATATCGTTCCTGCAAATAAGTATTGCAGCTTTGGAACTTTTTTTTTTTTGTTTAGCATGGCGAGCTCTGTAACATTACCTACTGTTTGAACAATAGTGTATTGAACAAAGAAAAGACTATAGATGCGGTATTATTTTGGGTCTTTCTGCTAATTCTCTTCATTACTCAATTGGGACTTGCATATTTCTGTTGTTGCTGATAGTGGTGATACTTGACGATTGACCACTGTACTTGTAAATATTTAAAGTTACTTCATTACCTTCCGAGGAAGGTACTCAAATAATTTTGTAGGTAATGCTAAACTAGTCGGTAAATAATTAACTAATTCAAGGAAATTAAGTCTAAGAAAAATATCGTCTTAATAATTTTAGTACAAACAGAGGCACACTTCTTGTGATTTATTTTACCACTTTGTTTGTTTGTTGCCCAACGACAACAATCAAGGTAACAATTTGTAACTGTATAAACACGAGTACTCACTTGTTTTCTAGTTTGTGTGTATTTTCTTGTTTTAGTGATAGAGTTGGAAAATTTTGCCACAGTTGCCAATAAATTTGTTTTTAACATTTAATTATATTACATGGAAGAGAGGACAGTACTAAAAAATCTTTTGGCAGCGTTGGGAATTACATACTGGCATTTCAATAAACTGGAAACATCTAGTCCGATCTGATCTTACGCGTGCAGAGTGAGTCAACTTAACGACATTACCTGTACATTTTGCACAACCATTTAGGTGCAAGCAAATATTATTAATGTCACAAAACAAATCCAATAATGCCACTCGTAAAAATTGTAATTACAAAAATCTATAATTAGTTGATAACAATTTAAATCCCGACGAGACAGTTTATGAATCCCCCAATTACCCAATATTATTTACTGCCTTATAAACTTTAACGAAACGTTATTTGGATAGTAAATTGTCGCAAAAAAGTCTGTTTTTTGCCAGAATTTAATTTTGAATTTTGAACGTAACTCATAATTGATCAGGGATTTACTTATCTTCAAGTTCGCAATATCAGTGACGTTGGTGTAAAAAAAAGTGCTGCAGCACTTAGAACTATCTGAATTGACGTAAAATGACTGAAAATCGCAGCTTGAGGCCGCCAAAAACGTGATTGAATCTTTAAGGTCATCCAAAATTGTCCAGTGGGTGGGGGGTTTTTTGAGGCCGGGGTCGCAAACATCACAACAAAATCCACCCCCACTTCTTCCACATACTAATAAGAATGGAGTTGTTATCTCATATTTTCCGTTTCTCTCCAGTTTTATTTTCAGTGTGCGTCTGTAAATAAGAACGGTCGGACATCGACTCGAATCGCGAGATTTGTGTTTATCTCTATTCACGTGTTTTATTGGCAGCATTTACGAGGTAAGATCGATTGTATTTACAATCATTAAGATTATTGCGACATCGCAATTGGGTTATCGACACCGTTCGGCTTTTTCGGCCAATAACATATCAAAAGGGCCAATTTTGATTAAATTTTTAAAATTTGGGGTTTCCGCTATTTTACGGAAATATCCGTGTTTCCGATGTTGGCGGCAATTAAGCGCAATTTTCGGCCTACAAGTGCAGGAAACGTCTTTAATTGGATAATGCGACAATTACTATAGAGACGCTTTTGATGCAAACCAAAAATGATGATTGGGGAGATTGTAACCTGCAGTGGCGGTGATATTGTGCAGTTTCACAACGAACTTCTTATCTTCGCGATGTTACTTTGACAAATCTCGAATTAATTGCGTGCCAGTTACGATGAATTTGTGACAAACAAGGTATTTAAGGTTTCCGGAAATTAACAACAAGAACTGCAAAAAATTGGTTCTGTTTTGGTGACCTAAGTTATAAACAATCACTAATTACATAGGCATTTTATCAAATCTGAACTAATTTAACAGCAAAATAAACAAATCGTTATGTTAACGACTGAAATAACGACAACTTTTAACTAAGTATCTAGCAGTAATTTGAAAGAAATCGTCACTGATAACACCTCGTTCCAAGCAGTTCGATCCCGTACAATCTGAGCATTACTAACTATAGGTTACAATTATTGTATTATGATTTTATTCACATTTTGAAATTGTTGTGGTAAAGTTTCCTAGAATTGGCAAATCTATTCCGTGCATTGACGCATCTTGTTTACTATTATTGTTGTTGCAGACCCAACAGTGAGAGGAAATGGACCTGAAGCAGGTGGACGAGGCGTCCAAAGATCCAGGTGCTGAAAAATCGATACTAGCTTTCGATGAGGACGATTTCGAGGGTAAGTTGACTTCAAAATACTGATTGAGGCTCAACTATCGTAAAATTGCCACTTTTGTAAATTCCGTGAATGGATTGATATACTCGTCCAGGTCCAGGTCAGTACTCCCATGATTCACCGGGTTGTAGGAACATTTTCCAACACTGACAAAATGTTTTTATTATTTTTTTCCTTAATAATTTACTTTACTAATAAAGTATGGTCTGTTCGCGTTCACGAATTGTTTTTCAATACCCGGATAACAAGGGGATTACTTGTTAAAAGTGGTAACGATTATTTTTATATCGAAGTAAATTTTACATTGCTGCATTGTAAATAGCAACATTTTTAAACTTTAAGAAGGTTGCTACAGTTAATTCTATTCAGATGGTTTTATCGTAATTTAATTTACCCTTGTGGAAAATTTCGCAATTATTATAAAATACCGGCTAATGAATAAGAAAAAGTTGAAAGATCCAAATTGCATAATAAATGACGAATGATAATGCTAATAACCTTTTGAAAAACTTGTTCGATGTTTTATTCTTTTTATCACATTAAGCACGTGTTTTCCCATTTTATGTCTGATTAAAACCAAATGTGTAACGTGAACCATGCACAGACAGTAGATAAACACTTTAATTTTTGCCCTAAGCGTAGATACTCTATCATAAATGATGAGGTCACGCGTGTAGAGGTTGTAATATACCTATATTATAACCTGATAAAATCGAAGTTAATAGTCCTCAACCAGGCGGTATGAGCTTCTTTATGAATATCCGCTTGGGCTGTGGTCAAACGCCTTTTTATTGGCAAAACCTTTACTCACTATGTATATGATGTTTCCAGATAATCATATTTTGTCAGCTATTACTGTGTTATGACCATACTCCAAGTATATTTAATTCAGATTAGAACAAAATTTTCATTAAATTGAAAGAAACTATTTCAATTCGAACAATAATTTTTATTATTTTATTAAAAATTTACATTTATAATAATAAAGTAGAATCTAATTCTAGTTTAATCACAATTTTCTAATTATGTCAAGAACAGCAATTGGTATCTACTTAATATCGTTATATTGATAAATACTTTTTTTAGAGTCAAAATAAATCGCTTAACTTTCCGTATTTTATAATGATCACCAAAGAAATCTCATTGCATGAGTTTTGAAATTTGAATTTAGGACGAATTGTTTTAAATCTTCTCAGGTACATGTGAAACCCATTTATTGACGTTCAAGAGTAGATGTTAGTGTTCAGTGCTAACAAAATAAGTTTTGTGTAGTCGACTAGAGAGCTCGTAGCATACATCAAAGATAAATGGAAATTGTCACTCTTGCTAGAATAAGGAAAAATGTTAATGTAGGATCGTGTTGAGTGAAGTATATTTCTCTTGCACTGGCAAGACGACTTCTAATGGAAGCTGTAAATTAATATTGTAGTTTAGCTTTGAAAGTAGGTACATGAAGAAAGAGTCGGTTGATTAAAGCCTTGAAGTTTTTTAATTTTATATATTTCTGCATTACTAATTCTCATTTCCAGGCACAGGCTCCTTTTTTATCCCGAAGATCCATAATTCATTCCCAGTCTCTATAGCACATTTTTAGTAACTCTATCTTATCTATAATTCATCACCAGTGTCTACAATCCATTCTCAATCTCTTTAACTTATTTTTAGTATATCTACAGGGTTAGTCAAAAGTATGGAACCAAGCTGCTCCTGGCTAAACTATTTAACTTAGAAAAAAAAATTGTATGTCACATGACTAATTTAAGGTTATATTTTTTTCTAAAATGGGGCCGATTATTTTTGCCTGAGGCAACTTTTCTTTTGCTAATATTTCTATGTAGCCTTCGTAACATAGAGAATTATTCTTTATACAATCGTAGAATTATATTTTACCTACATCAAGCCGTATATTTTTAAATAAATAATTCGCGTTCAACTATTAAATTACATCCATTTCGGGCTACTTGGAAGAAGCAAGTGTAACCCGACACAATAGACACTCGAAAATACCATTAGAATGTGGCTATTAAGCCTTGCAATTGAAGTAAAATTACCGGTCACATTCTAATAGTGTTGTCAACTGTATATTGTGATGGAATACACTCGCATTTTAATGGGTAGACCTGTACAAATAATAATATTTAACAATGCTTAAGTCTGACATTTGATATCACCAATATCATTAACTGTGGCATAGGTATAAGCAGTTCTAATTTAAGAAAAATGGTAATATTCTTAACATCTACCTATAAAGATCAAAATAGTTTTGGCTCTTTGAAAAATTATAAAGAAATGAAAAATGTTTCAAAAGGTGGGATTCTTAAATTTTGTTGAACTTTGTAATGGAAATGGCTCTATTAACTTACTAACTAAATAACAAAAAAATATGATTACTTAACTTAAAGAAAATTTAAAAAGACTTTACTGCCTCATACTAACAGAGTCGTCTTTTCGCTATCAAACTTCTGGCACTTTGTTTCAATTTCATCGCAGAATATTTTTTTATTATTTTTATTATTTTTGTGTTAAATGACCGGCTGTATATAGATCAGAACTAGTCACGTGCTTTGAACTAAATAATTATCTGCTTTGCTTCTGGTTACTTTCAACAGCTGTGGCTGTGGTGTTACTTCTGTGTTTAGTAAAAAGTTGATTTAATTAAGTGTTAGGTCGAAATCTTCTCCATGCTGTAACCGGTTCTCTAAATAGTTTTTGACTGACTTCTCCTTGGCTTATAGTGGCAGGGGCTCATTCTTTCGCTTTTACACCCAACATTGTTCCGCCATTGTCTCGGGGCGTTGTTTGGACAATATTTTCTTTTCGGTGTTGATTAAAAAAGGATAATAGCACCCACAATTTTATCTTCTTAGCCAAATTGGACGAATCTCTCAATAAATGCCAGAAATATTAAAAGCGTACGTAATTTATTTGGCGTTGCTGCCGGCCATAGAAGTTACAAAAGTAATTTATAATGCGGCAATCCCCTAGTTTGAGCTTCCCTCCGCGACGTACTTAGTAACAATTTTAATCAACAAAATTTGTGGACTCAACACGAAACTTTATCGCCAATTTAATATTTTTGTGCAATTTTTCAAATATTACTCCATAATTCAACAACCATTTTTTTACTTTTACTAAATAACTAAATGTAGGTATTGTGTAAGCTCTAAAAATTACGTTATTAAAACTTTTGGCGGTAAAGTTTGGGTGAAGCAAACAAATAATGGAATCATGATTAAATTCAGAATTTGGAGTTTGTAGACCCATTACCAAATTTAGTGTCACTATTCGTATGATGTCAACATTACAAATGGTTCAAATGTGTATGGACCTAACTAGTTTCTACCGAAACTTTGCTTGCTGATGTCGGATTTGGTTATTGAACAAATATCTCACCTCCACTGAAATTTGCATGTACGCGTGCTTTACCTTTGGTAACGTCTAAATTTGATTAGCGACTTTCGCTAAAAGTTTGCCATTCCTGAAAAAGTTTCAAAATCTGTTCATTAAACTTTCAAGTCGTCAACAATTACAGTTTCAAAACATGTGGCGTGACGTGAGCTTCATTGCTATCATTTTTGTTTCCTCCAACCTTTTGCAGCGATCAATAAGTTAACACAGAGCTATTCGCTAGCTGAATCACGCAGACACTTTTTCGAACTCTGTTGCCAATTAGGTCCAACTTAATTGGACGACGGGCAACCATTGGAAAATTTGGAAAAGTGCTTTTGTTTAAAATTCTGGTCTAATTATATTTATTGCTGGCGAGTCTACGGCAAACAACGTGAATATAGAAATAAGATTACATAATTGCGTCTAGACAGCGTGTTATTGTCCACAACTCGGGAACCGAGAAAAAAGCAAAATTCCACTTGAAGTGGAACAGAGACAAATAGGGAGATTCGAGAGTATTATAAGGGTGTTGACCCCAAATTGGGGTTGGAACGCTCGCGAAACTTTCACCCTTTAACACTGCGAGCCGCGAGGTCAGTTGAATCGAAAATTAATCCGTCGATTATTTTTCTGGAATCGCAACATATTATTGCGGTTTCTTGAAGATTTCATCCCCTTAACTGAAATCAAATCAATCTCTTCTAGGTCATCGGGCTCACAGCGTCTTTGTAGGGGTGCACGTGCCAGGGGAGCGGAAGCATTCGCACCGAAGACACAGGCATCATCGCAGAGATTCTGTATCAACAGACGATGACAGACCTAGTAAGTAAAGTTCATGCAGAAAATCGAGAAAGTTAATTAGCCAAGAAGACCTTAACCTGATTTGCTCCTCTCAAATCTCTAAACAAAATTTATCTTTACAATTCGACATCAAATAAAAACATCAAAGTGAAAGAGACAGTCATTAAATCAAACAGACGCGTCATTCCGGAAACGCGGGCCTCTGCGACGCCACAAATTTCCCAGCGGTGCCGTTTGGCGCTGACCCATCAAATTTGTTCGTGTCCTCTTTAACAATTAACCTAGCAAATAGATTAAAATCCCGCCGTAGTAATTGTGTTTTGTAATTGTGCAGGTACACCCCCTTCGCAGCGAGTCCAGTTTATCCTCGGCGAAGACGTCGACGATGAGAAGCACGAAAGCCACCCCCTATTCTCCGAAATGGAGGAGCTTGTCGTTGAGGGTGGCGACATGGAATGGAAGGAAACGGCCCGGTGGATCAAATTCGAAGAGAACGTCGAGGAGGGTGGCAACCGTTGGTCGAAACCTCACGTGGCTACTCTCTCTCTTCACTCCCTCTTCGAGTTGCGCAGTTTGATACTAAACGGGGCCGTTTTGCTCGACATGGAGGCCTCCTCCATGGACCAAATAACGGATTTAGTCCTGGACAACATGATCAACAGCGGCACGTTGCAGTACGATAAACGCGATAAAGTCAAGGAGGCGCTAATGAAGAGACACCGGCACCAACACCAACGCAAAAACCACGTTTTACCAATGATCAGGTCCTTCGCTGACATCGGCAGGAATCACTCCACGTCGAAAAGTGAGTGGTTGTCTAATTTTACGAAAATTCTGCAAAATTAACAATTATTGTCGCATCAAATTCCAGACGCCTGCGTAAATTTGATTTGTCTTTCGCCCCAACCGAAGAGGAGGGAGTCAATTGATAGCGTTGACGATAAGGAGGTTACGAAGAGAAACGGTTCCTATGTTTCAATTCCAGGTTAGGTAGCTGCTATTGCTTCGGGTGGCGGAGTTGGAGCTTGGTGGCGGTTATTAACCCTTAAAACTAGTTGCTAGCACTACTAAAACGTGTAATGTGTCTTCGCAGCCACGTACACGACGCACGTGCAGGGATCCACTACGTGGTTTACCTTGCATCATCCCGCTAAAGGTTAGATACAGGGTGTCTTCGGTGTTTTACTATCATTCGAAGTTTCCTCTACAGTTTGCACTCTAAACTGCTCTCTCTATACTAGCACCTGTACTACTTTTTTGAGATCTCAATGTGGCAACGCGTTACGGCCTTGAACCACCGACTTTAGTTACCCAAAATTTTCAATTTTCCAATTTTGCTTTCAGTTGAGGAACACACGTTCAACGAAGCGTCCACTGAAAAGTTCCTCACAGTCCCCGGACACGGTAAACAGATTTGGTTCCTTCGATTGCCATTTCTTTATTTTACAATTGCTCCCCCAAAAGTTTTTCTCTTAAGTTAATTAGGTAATTTTCTAAAAGCCTTTTTTACAAGCTGCTTAATTTCCCAAAAACTTTTTGTTGTTAGCCCCTCCAAATCTAAAAGCATGTTTTGCCCGGTACCCAAATTTTTAAGTTGGCATCCTGATCCTTGGCGGGGTAGGTAGAGTTTGCTTTTGCTTTCGCCCCTTTTTCCGGCTAAAAAACCAAAAAATCGTTTTGTTCAGGAGCGGAGAAGCCGGCGATGCCGAAGAGCGCCAGCAACGTGTCGATGCACCGCAACTACAGCACCAGCGACCTAGGGGTGATGAACGGCGACCTCCCCCAACACAACCTGCACTTCATGAGAAAAATTCCTCCGGGCGCCGAAGCCAGCAATATTCTCGTAGGCGAAGTGGATTTTTTAGAAAAAACTTTGGCGGTCTTCGTCCGATTAAATTCGGCCGTAAATTTGGGGGACTTGACGGAAGTGCCGGTTCCGACGAGATTTCTTTTCGTGTTGTTGGGGCCTTGCATGCCCGCTAACGGTTACCACGAGATCGGGCGCGCTATGGCGACGTTAATGTCCGACGAAATTTTCCACGAAGTCGCTTACAGGGCCAGGAACACCAGCCACTTGTTGGCCGGAATCGACGAGTTTCTCGACGCTGTAACAGTATTACCTCCAGGAGAGTGGGATCCGGCCATAAGGATAGAACCGCCGGCGGCCATCCCGTCGCAAGATCCCAGAAAAAGGCCCCCCGAGAAGCCAATTGAGGAACACGACGAAGAGGAGGAGGAGCAGAGGGCGCGCGAAGAATCAGGATTAGCGAGAAGTGGTGTTCTCTTTGGCGGCCTCGTTAATGACATCAAAAGGAAGCTTCCTTGGTATTTGTCGGATTTTAAGGACGCACTCGCGATGCAGTGCATAGCGTCCTGGATTTTTCTCTATTTTGCCTGCTTATCGCCTATTATCACTTTTGGAGGGTTGCTGGCGCAAGCTACTGGCAAGAACATGGCGGCAATGGAGTCGCTAGTGTCTGGATTTGTTTGCGGGATGGGTTACGGCTTCTTCGGAGGGCAACCACTAACAATTTTGGGTTCCACTGGACCTGTGTTAGTGTTTGAGACTATTGTTTATGACTTTTGTTTGACAATAGGGTGGGACTACATGTCGTTCCGGTTCTGGATAGGCACCTGGATCGCTATTATTTTAATGATTTTGGTCGCGATAGACGCCAGTGCTCTAGTGTGTTACATCACCAGGTTCACAGAAGAGAATTTCGCCTGTCTCATCGCTTTCATCTTCATTTACAAGGTGAAGTTACATAGTGGTAACTTTGTTACTAAAATTTTGTTTGCAGGCTGTGGAAAATGTGTTATTAATAGGAAAGAACTTCCCGATCAACACTTCGGGTTCGTTAGTAGTCGATTACAACTGTTCCTGTGTCGTCAACTCAACAATCCAAATCCAGCATCCAGAAATTCAAAACTGGACTCTCCTCAACAAAACGTCTTGTCTGGTAATTTCTCGATAATTAAAACCAACCAAAATTAATGTTGAAAATGCAGGATTTGAATGGAACGTTGCAAGGAACCGGTTGCTTGACCCCCGAATACTCCCCGGACGTCTTCCTGATGTCCGTGCTGCTCTTCCTGGGAACCTTCTTGATCTCAGTCGAGCTCAAAGACTTCAAAAACGCCACGTTTTTCCCGACTAAGGTACGTCGCTTCTAAAATCGCTTTAATTCCGCAATAACACCCTCCAACAGGTCCGTCAATTCATAAGTGACTTCGCCGTAATCATAGCGATATTAGCCATGACTCTCCTCGACTACAGATCGGCGATCCCGACCCCGAAACTGGAGGTTCCTCACGAGTTCAAGCCGACGTTGCCGGACCGGGGCTGGATCATCCCCCCCTTCAAACACAACCCTTTTTACTCGGTGTTTCTAGCAATACCTCCGGCGCTCTTGGGAACGATTCTCATCTTCATGGATCAGCAAATCACCAGCGTCATCATCAATCGCAAAGAGAACAAGTTGAAGAAAAAATGCGGCTACCATCTGGACCTCTTCGTGTTGGCGTTCTTGATAGAAATTTGTTCGGTGATGGGACTACCCTGGTTCGTCGCCGCCACGGTTTTGTCCATCAACCACGTCAATTCGTTGAAGCTGGAGAGCGAGTGCACCGCCCCCGGGGAAAAGCCGCAATTCTTGGGGGTGCGCGAACAAAGAGTTACTCATATCATGATATTTTTGACAATCGGACTTTCCGTTTTTCTCACCCCTATGTTGGGGCACATTCCAATGCCTGTTCTCTATGGAGTTTTCTTGTACATGGGAATCGCCTCGCTTAAAGGGTTACAGTTCTTTGATAGACTCCTTATAGTGTTCATGCCCAACAAGTACCAACCCGACTACATGTTCTTGAGACAGGTAAGGACAAAAATTTTCTCTTTTGTTTTCTAATTATTTGTTTTTAGGTGCCCATCAAACGAGTCCATCTTTTCACGTTGATCCAGTTGACTTGTTTGGCGTGCTTGTGGACGATCAAGTCCTTCAGCAGCACGTCGATTTTGTTCCCGTTGATGCTGGTGGTCATGATCGGAATTCGGAAAGCTCTCGATCTCATCTTCACTAGACGTGAATTGAAGATTCTGGACGACATAATGCCGGAGTTGACAAAAAGACATCAGATGCTTAAAGACACTGAGGTGGGCTGCGGTGCCAAATTTGCACGATGCATTTTAGGACCGAAACTGTTCGTAGAGAAAGGCGGAAACGATGTAGTTTTGAACGCCAAGATATCTTGTTGATGATATTGGGTATTATCTCTTTCCTTACACGAAATGTTAGTCGAAACCGGTCATCACCGGTACTCGCACACACGTACCCAGGTAGTGCTCCTAACGCTTGTTTAGATAGTACCCACACCTAATTATTGCCGACGTTTCGTACTTAAATCAATTATTGCTATTACGTAACGCAACTCAGTTAATGCTCAAATTAGCAACAATCGCATCGGTTGTTGCACGCAAAAGTACAGGACGATTCACGAGAAGAGTCGGAACTTTTAGGCGAACTTAAGCTTTTTCGTACTGTACGTAATGATTCGCGAGATTTGTAGGAAATTTTTGTCTTTGTCGTAATGTCGATTACATCACCACGTTATAAGTACATTCCATGCTTGTCTGACTGTTAATTATTATCGTTAAACTACATAATTTATTTATACATATTATCACAGTATTATTGTTTTAATAAATTCTATGTTACGTTGTTTGGTTCTGTTTTACTTTCGTTTGCGTCATTGTTAGCTGTTCCTTTGATATTTTTGATTTCTGACACAGTTTTAACGCTTGGCCATCACCACATTATATTTGCATGTAAGTATACATTCAGAATTTATAATGTTGTTTAGTTTGTTCACTTCACGTCACCATTGCACAAAAGCAACTTTGTCACTTTATTGCTGCAGAAATTGCACCGAGGTCGTCGGAAATTACCTCGACACTAAATACCTCACGACTCTTATTACCCGCCATTAATCTTTGTTTATTTCAATCATTTACAATGTTTGCGCTCGACCTAAAACCGGGACTGTCATAAAATTGTTGTAAACTATTTTACAACAAATTTTGGAACTTTGTTCTTAGTTGGCAGCCTCGGTGCAAATTCCCGAGGCTCCTGGTAGGATCGAGCAAATGGCGGATGCGCCGGGAGAATTGCTTAGCTCCCAAATCTCTCCCTGTTAGCAACTGTTTCTAACTGGCGTGTGGGTCGCTTATTGTTCCGATCCCTTTATTAGGTCGATGCCGGAAAGGGTTCCATTGAGATTGAAGCCGCCGGCAACTTGAAAATCCCCCTGGCAAACGGCAACGTAATGAACATCCCCCTGTCCGCCATCAATATCACCGATGAAGTCAACAAAACCGGAATTTGGAAACAAGTAAACAAGAGCAACACCCGCGATAAAGATAAGAAGAAAAGCCCGATAACTCCCAAGTAAGGAACGAATCACCAAATTAAACTTTTAATTTTTTGGCTTTCAGTAGATTTAAGAAGAAGAAACAGGCCAAGAAAGAGGAGAAACGCGACGATAAGAAGTTGGAAAAGCGGCTGTCGACCATGAACGAAGAAGAGGAAGATGAAGGAATTACGATTAAGGTGACGGACACTTCTCTACACATTTAAACACACACAAGCACTAACACTAAACATCCAAGTAAGTAGGCACTTAAAAGTTGTACACTCCCCTTGTAGTCCCCGAAATTTTCCGAATCCAGGCCCAGTCCTGTAGTTTGTAGATAATTCAATTCTATATTGTTCGGCTGGCTTTCATCGAAATTTGTACGCTCGCAACTATTACTGTACTTAATTAGACACTTTGTATCCTGAAGATTTGAGAACAATAAAAGACGAAACGCTGTTGTTGGATCTGGATTGTTTCATTCCTGGCACTTCCGAGATGTCGTTTTCCTAAAATCAATGTGCTTGCTTGATTGATGTTTAATTAATTGAATTGGCTTACAGTGCGAACAGTTTAAAGATAAGAACCGGAGGGAAAGAAGGAAGAGCAAGCAGGAGTCGGACGAAACTCACGTCTGAAGACGACCGCGTATACCTTGAACAATTAACCAACAGCTTGGTGAATTTATTTTTCCACATTATTAGATGGATGTTGTCAAATAATCATTGTGTGTCTCTCCACAGTATCAGATGTAACTATTGTTATCATTTGGCGCTGAATGGAAATGTACCTATCACGAAAATAAATGTTTAGTAAAAAGTAGCAAAATCTCGGTGTTTTCTTTAACTTATGACTACTCTTACAAAAACTTTTCTTAAAAATTTGTATGTGTTTAGTAACTCGTTCCTCTTCTGTCTTTCTTGTCTATATTCCTATCCTCCAAACCTCCGGTCTTCTAAGACAGCCCCAAGTGGCCATACTTTTCACGTCTCTCCTACAAATGGAAGCTTTGTTTGGGGACTGTTGCTACTTTTAGAGATAAGAGGTCATTGAGAGATTCGCATTCTGTCGGTTTACGGGTTTAACGAACAGCCTCTGCTCTAGATTCCCTTCCCATTGAAGACTCTTAGTTCTAGATTTCTGGTCATCATTCCACAGTTTTCCAATGATGTCTGTACTTCCTTAAATAACAGTAAATTTGCTATATGTACATTGCTGTAGTTTATATCAGTAATTTACAAATTAATATTTTAATTAGTCAAGGAAATGGGGGTATTTATTTAAAAATATAGTTATATTTGGGTGCTCAAAAACTCGCCACACTAATGCTCTTTAAGAGAATCCCTGTAAGTTCTTTTAATTTTGAGAAACTTTAAAACTTGAACCAATTTACAATAAGTAAAAAGCAAATATTAAACCAGATTTTTAAATATTATTAACAGAGTTTGGATTTTTATTTATAATTATTTTTAATTTCTAATTTAATGGATAGGCAACCATATATACAATGTAACACTTTTGGTCTGTCATCCAAACGTCAAATGCCAAATGTATGTCAAAATTGTCAAAGCTGTCAAACTCATGGGGCATTATAAATAATTTTTGACAATAATGTTGAGAATTCTGCAAGTTGGTGTCAGGGCGGCCCGTTATGGCCCCCCTAACGTGAATTCCGCCAGGTCCCTTCTAGTTGTAACCCACCCCTTTTCGGATTCTAACCGAAGAAGGGATTATAAAAATTTCGGCCACAAGCCCGAAAAAGCGCCTTTAATAACGAAAATCTGGTACAGCTTCCTGCTAATTTGCTTTATAATCCCCGCAATTGACTACCGATGGTGAGGTTTCCTTTAAAATCGATTTTCTTTAACCGTTACGATTGCAGGGTAAGAAGAACATTTTTCCCGGCAGTGAAAGCCCACAGCGAAACCCTGTCCGAAAACGGGGAACTCGACACTTCGGAGACGTTGGCGGCCGAAGACGACGGCAAGAAGAAGAAGCACCGGCGCGAGAAGATCGGGTTTCGCGATCGCAAGGTAAAATCCGTGATTTGTCAAGCGCAACTTTATCATGTAATTGCTAGATAATAGAGTATGAGAATCGTATGAGATCTTACTCGACTCCGGACAAAATTTTTCGGTATTTTGCCACAGTCAAATTGATTCACGGCGACGTAACCGAGGTGTACATGACCCCCGATGATTTCCTGCGAGCTATCACCCCCGGAATGCAGCAGCCCGATGGTAAATTCAAGTTTTGAGTGAATCGCTTGGTGTCGGAACTAATCAACTATGCATTGGCTGTGGACAACTTACTGATAATTTGGGTGGTCGCGGGGAACTTACGCTGGTTTCGCGCGATCACCTCCAACTGACGGAAGCTCGAGTTGCGCTTGCGAGCTTCCGGGTTTGAACTGATTTTGATTGATTCGTGCATGGCAGATAATCGAATATGAGAACCGCATACGCCACTACTCTACTCCGGATAAAGTTTTTCGCTATTTTGCCACACTGCAAGTGCAGGGCCCGACAGTCGATCAGCATGAGATTTACATGACTCCCGACGACTTTTTACGGTCGATGACTCCTGGTCTCAAGCAGCCAGACGGTTAGTTCACTTTCAAATTTTCTTTATCCTTCCAGAATGCGGATCCGGCATGAAAGTGGTTGCTTGACGCAGCTCCCGCCAGACCCCGCCTCTGATCTTGCAAGATACCCGCAGTAGCACCGGTCTTTTAGTTTATGTATACAAAAAAAATGTAACTTATTAAACTTTTTTTTTGAAGTCTCCATATCGTTTGTCTACATTTGCAGTATGGAGTATGGTAGTATCAGATTGCTTATTTTGTTGCGTTATAGTGAAACGTTTTTCCTTAAAACATTTTTAAGATTTTCATCTAACGCTTACTAACACTCTTGCATACTAACAAAGATCCATTCCTTCTCTTGAGTCAACAACTAATTGGTTTGTGCGCTGTGCAGGTTTGGGCCTGGACCAGTACCGAAGATACGACCCGAGGGTGAGTTAAGTATAGAATAAGAACCACCTACACCTATCTCAACGCTTTCATGTGACGACCCCACCAACAACTTATCTGTAAATACCTATTGTAATTGTTTACCTGTTTTTTCAGCACGATTTTCAGGTAATATTACTTCTCTTTACTAAATGGATAAGTTTTTTAGCAAACACGCATGGCAGATTTCTTAGTTACCTCAGTGGACTATGTGCATGCTGCTGTTTTTGAAAAGCGGTGCAGTTTTTTGAAATTCGCTTAATTGGCATGTGGTAGACAAAATTGTAGTTCTTTTTCGCGTACAATTCGAGCAAAATTCTTCAATTAACGCAGCGCGAGAAGGTGGCTCCCTCTTTACTCACTACAGATTTCTGTTTAGACGGTACAGCAAAAACTAGAACTCACCTTAGACCATGACAGCATTTTCTACAGGCTGGGCAGCTCGGGACTCATCACCTTTTCCGATTACATTTTTCTGCTTACGGTCTTGTCCAGTAAGTATCGTTACTTTGTATTTTTAAAGTTAAAGAATGGGGTACTGGTTTCATGTTTAGGGAGTATAATATTTAGAAAAGATGGGAAAATTTATTGGACCCTTATTTTTCTTTAGTATTAATATTAAGCTCAGAATTAATTTTTGAGTCTTTGGAATAAGAGTGTGTGACGTATGTAGATTTGAATCAGAAAATGCCGGCGTACTTCGAAAATAAGTCGCATGGTGGCGCCACTTAAAAATTTCAAATTGGTGACTTACTGGGGTACTTGCTTCATGTTTGGGAAACGGAAGAAAATAAAGACTATTTTATTAGATTCCATTTTTTAAATTTTTTTCTAAGGTTAATATTACGCCCAGAATTAATTTTTTAATTTCTGGAGTGGGAGATTTGTGACGTAGGTGGCCCAGGTGCTGCTTAGTTCTAAAAGAAATTGTATGATGGCGCCACTTAAAAATCTTAGATCTCAGCCACCGCCAGCAGTTGGGATCAAACAGAGAAGTGTGGGGGTTGTTGTTCGGATCAATATCGATATTCTTGTGATTGTGTCCGAGTTGTTAGCGAAACGTAATTGTATCTGAATCCGCTTTACACATGTGGCGCACTCTAATGGCAACGCAGCGCAGCATAATAACCAAAGCGAGAATCCATTTTATATAGGTGTGAGTCTTGGATATATGGGATAGATACAATACATCATTAATAACAACATTTGCAAATATTAACGAAAATATGAAACAAAAAAATGTGAAAAAAATATTTAAGCCTCTTTTTGTTATTTGCCCACAAGCAATATTTTTCTAGGAAAGTAACCCATTGTCTAAATTGCGTACCATCTCACAACCATTGTGTAGTTACGTAGAGAATCTCGCAGAAGTTAGCGTAGTTCAAGGATATCCCACGAGAGGCGCTGATACCGTGGTATTCTAGGTATAGGTATTAACTTCAGTTCAGTGGCGTACAAATAAATTTTTTCAAATCTTAGATCACGAGCTTGTTACTTATGAAACCAACTCTCGTTTAAATAACAATCTACTTAAATGTCTATTTGATTAGTAGAAACGCATAGCCGTTTTTTTGTAGACGTGTTGAAAAGGTTCCTACACTTAGGGGTGGTCTTTTCAACCTTCAATAGGGTTTCTAATAAAATTTATTTGCCAAATTGCAAAGTTAAACTTATAGCTATTTGGTTAACAAATTTTATTAGGAGTTAGAAAAGCCGGCCCTAAGTAGACGTGATGTTGAGGAGATATTTCTTGATAGACCGTAGCGTTAAAGCAGGAGCAGGATAATTTCACACTTTGCTTCGTGTAGTTTTGATGGTGGTAATAGGGGTTGAATTGTCTAGCGTCGAGGAGGCACTTCGAGATCGCCTTCCGGATGTTCGACTTGAACGGCGACGGTGATGTGGACTGCGAGGAGTTCGAAAAGGTGGCAACCCTAATTCGACAACAAACGAGCATCGGGTCTCGTCATAGGGACCACGCCAACACCGGAAACACGTTCAAAGTATAAAGTTTCTAAAAAAAAAATATTTTTTTGTGATCTAATAAACTTTAGGGTGTCAACTCCGCTTTGACCACCTACTTTTTCGGTCCTAATCTAAAACAAAAGTTGACGATCGAAAAGTTTTTGGATTTTCAAGAAAAGTTGCAGAAGGAAATTTTGAGTTTGGAGTTCCTAAGGAAGAGTCCGGACGAAAACGGGAACATAAGCGAGGCTGATTTCACCGAGCTGCTTTTGGCGTATGCCGGATACCCTCAGAAGAAGAAAGCGAGGATGCTTAAGCGAGTTAAGAAAACGTACTGAACTACAACAATATTTTTAGTTTTTTTTATTGTGTGAAATTAGTTTTAGGGATCACGGCCAGGGAATTTCGAGGCAAGATTATTTGAATTTTTTCCATTTCCTGAACAACATCAACGACGTTGATACAGCTTTAACTTTTTACCATATCGCCGGAGCCTCAATTGATCAAACCACCTTGAAGCACGTTGCCAAAACCGTCGCGCACGTAGATCTCAGCGACCACGTCATCCACGTAGTTTTCACTATCTTTGATGAAAATCGTGAGTAGGTGCAATTTTATGGAAATGAGTTAAATTCGGGCATTTTTCAGTGGATGGCCAACTTAGTAATAAAGAGTTTATTGCCGTTATGAAAAACCGCCTTCTTAGAGGTCTGGAGAAGCCGAAAGATACGGGTTTCGTCAAGTTTATGCATTCAATTTTGAAATGCGCCAAGGAAACCAGACCCGCCCTCCTGGACATCTAGCTATTGACTGAGTGATGAGCGAGTTTAATTGTATTCGTGTTGTCACTGTACTGTTTTAACACTTCGTGGAATGTTCCTTAATTAATGTTACTTTACGCTGATAAATTAAAAATTTAAATTATGACTTGCTGTTAATAATTGAATAACCACCAAATTTAAGTTATGTTAATTGCAAGAATATAGTGAAAATTAGTATTTTTTAAAATTTGTAACTAAAACAATGGATTTTTTTTCCTAAGAAAAGCAGCTTTTGGCCCCTTCTGCGCAATTCAAAGTGGCAATTTTTAACGCATGATCAACTACGTTGAAACGTTACGTATCTCATTATCTAGGTGATTGCCATGTGACTGCAGCAAGTTGCATAATGTTACAGAGCGATTAGTCATCCTGTTGACGAAAAAGCAGTGGTGGCGCTTTTAGAACCGAGAACCCAACTTAGAAGTCGTAATCATCGATTTTGACGTATAATGTTGTATACTTTAATTAACCTGAGATGTCAGCGACATCTATGAAGAACTATCTATATGAACAAAGAAAATAATTGAGTTTTAAACTACTAGCGCCTCCTTTGTGAAGAACATCGGTACTAATTTGTAATGCCTGCTTTTAATTATTAAGTAAGTACCCGCAGGGGGTTAGTTGCAAGCCTTGACTGCCGCTTGTTAAAAACTATTTATGGGGTAGCAAAATCTGTAGTTGCCCCTTTCTTTTAAATTGGAGCGCCGCCGCTGGTGACCCACCTTGACCAACCCGCGAGCGGCGGGCCTAGGGGAAAGCGATTTATTACTAAAAAATTGGCAGTACGTAACCAGTGCTCGGCGCCTCTAGACAGTTTGAGGTAAAGCAATTTTGCACAAAAAAAGCGATTTACGCAAATAACAACCACCAATTCTCCCCTAAAACTCGTCACCTTTTAACCCCCGTTACCGCAAAATAATTGCGAGGGTCCAAACCCCTTCAAATTTTTGTTTTCGAAATTTCCTGCGCCACAGTTATATAACAACAACTCGTATTGATTACCGGGTTTTTGAAACAATTCACCCAATACACCGCTTTAATTACTGAATTGCGTCGATAATAAACATTGTCCCGAAATTTCGCTCCAATTTTTTTTACGCACATGTGGTGCGTAGAGATTGACCGCCCCCCCCTTCACTTTGACAGCTGCCAAATTTTCGCCTCAAAATTAGTTTGTACGTTGGCCCACCGCCGCGGCCAGTCCAAAGGTCCCCTCCCGTTTATTTCTTAATTATTCTCAAAATTTTTGGAAGAAACTAACCAAAAATAATTTTTAGGTTAGAATTGTTGAGTGTCTTGTTTGCAGATCATGCACAGGGCGAGAGCAATAGTAGGCACCTTAGCGGGGCCCCAAGGTCCTAAATTCGCAAGTTGGTTGTTATCGAAGAACGCCACCCCTGTCCTCAGCGCTGCTACTAGGTGCTACAATGTTCCTGTTGCCTCCGAGCCCTTCCTCAATGGCAGTTCCAGCCAGTATGTCGAGGATATGTACAACGCTTGGCTAGCGGACCCTGCTAGTGTACATGCTGTAAGTGACGATGCGACGATCTCGCAGCCCCACAAACAGCACACCTCAATTCAATTGAATTATTTGCAGATTTAGACCCAGAAAATTTCTTATAACCTGTTAAGCTTGTCATCGCCGCAATCATTGTGTGGAAAAGTATTAGAATATTTTAAGCGTAATAACAATTCAGGCGTCCTTGGTTTTTGTTGGCGATAAGTATGTCATTGCAACTAAGTTCACAAGCGTAAATTTGAAGAATGAATAAGTAGGCAACCGGACTGGCACCTGTTTATTGTTGCAATAGAAACCAAAATTTTAACGCAATTTATTGCTGTTATTAAAAGAAGTAACGAGGTCGACTTTAACAATTATTAGAAATTTTATAGTGACATTTATGTTTTTCTTTTTATATAATTCACAAGTTTGAGGCAGCAATTTGTGGACACCTAAAGTGAAGAGAAAATAAACAATTGAACACCGGGTCATGAGTACCAAAATAACGTCGGTTGGATTTTGTAATAATAGAACAGGTGCCAATTTATTATCAAAACTAAAGCACTCTTGGTGCAAACAGATGTTGCGTAGTTGCAACGAACTTGCTCATTTCATCAAAAGTTGGCTTCTCACTTTTATCTTTTGGAAAAAAACAAAAACGCATCATTAAGAAAATCATTTAATTATCACCTCTTAAGAAATCTGAGTGCAACAAAAATTCGCCGATAGTCGCGTTTTATTAGAAATTTTAAATAACCCTATCATACATTTTTACAATCATGAGATTAAATATAGAAAATATTTTTTGGAGTGAGAAAAGTATTGTACATAACTCGCTGAAAAGAGAAACACTAGCGTGATTTTCGCACTCGGCTTTTGGCTTTGTGCGCTAGAAAGAGAGAAACTCACTCATGTGATTTTCGCACTCGGCTTTCGGCTTTGTGCGCTAGAAAGAGACAAACTCACTGCGTGTGCCAAGAGCCACTTTTCGTGCCCGTTATGTAATTACTGCTTGTAACTTTCTTTGTTGCGCAGTCATGGGACTCGTTCTTCCGGAACTCCGCCGGTGGTGGCGTGGGTTACCAAGCGCCTCCGTCTCTGGCTCCGTTGGGCAGGAACGAGGTGCCCGCCACGTCGTTCTTGCCGGCCCTCGCAGGCGCCGCCGGTACCGGGATGGTCAGCGAGAAGGTCATCGATGACCATTTGGCCGTCCAGGCGATCATCAGGAGCTACCAGGTCTGTTATCGGGATAGTTGGTCTGATTCCATAATAATAGCCTAGGGCACAGTGCGGAACCCTGTCAAAGATAACGAGAAGTAAGAAAAATTTAATCCTTTCTTTGGCACCGTTCCAGGCAATCAAGAGTTATTTTCAGCTTGTTTTTTTTCCGATTGGCACTTGTTCTCATTGCTTATTTATATCATTAGAGTTCAAATTATATGGATTTTGTTGCTGGTTGTAGGTAGATTTCTTTATTTTATTAATTGGATTAGTTTCGACCCTTTGACTCAATTTAAGTAAAATTAGAAATCCCTCATCGACAATCAGCAAATTATCGTGATGGTCACTGGTGTTTGTCGAAACCGATGGGTGGTCGAAGCGTCCATTGGGGACCTAACTGCTAACTGTTAAAACTTGAAAGTTTTGTGACTGTCTAATCACCATCTGCATTAGGCGCGTGGCCATCTTGTAGCGCAACTGGATCCATTGGGTATCATGTACGGCGATCGTACCACGACTATAACAGACCGAAAGGGCTCCCCACCTGACGAAGTAATGCGTCAGCACAGATTAGGTACGACCCTAAACTCGTTTGGTAGTGACGCAATGAGGTTTCGACGTCAAACCCCTATTGTCGTACACACTTTGAAAGGGTCGTAGCAGTTTGAAACATTAACTGGCTTTTTGCAGCTTTTCAGCTTCGTTTTGTTGTTTTTCTTTTGGTTGTGGTTTGAGTAGTCGTTGTTTAACAAGTAATTTCCAATTAATCAACCCTTTTGCTAATCGAGTATTGTTTCGGACACAACAAATCTTTGCTGTGTTCTCACATACCGTCACCATTGACTGTAGATAGAGGTGTTGGCTCCATTTTTAGATAAGAGGACATCACATCGCGAAACTTGACCCGTTGGGCATCAACAGTGCCGACTTGGATGACAGGACGCCGCAAGAATTGCTCTATTCACACTACAGTTTCGGTAAGGTCTACAATTAACCCCCCAAATATGTTATTAATAATAATAATAATAATAATTAAAAGCGTCAGTTACAACCGCAGATGCGGCCACTTGATAGTTTAGCTGTTTTGTGCATTTTGCGCTGTTACAAACAACTGAATGGCTTCTTTCAACAATCATTAGATTTAACAATTAACACCGTTAATTATTTTTAATGCTCATCTACCATTTTGTTTTTGTTTTTTTTTACTTACTTTTTGGCGTGTTTTAACTCAGACAATCCGTCCCGAACCTATTCTGAAGACCTCACGCGCCAAGTCCAGCAGTTCATGAGACGTAAGACCATTTTGTTTTTATTTTATTTTTATTTTTGAAGCTCTGTCTATGCAATCTCGTATGGATACACTGAGCTTGTACTGGGATAGTTGACAAACAAGCACTAAAAACACCACCGAATAACTGCCAGGTTAGATACGTAGAATAGTTGAAACCCCTCCCTCCCCCAGTGGCATAACTGTCTTTTTTTTTTTTTGTTGGAGACTTTAACGCCAAACGCAAAGGGCGGGGGACTGTCGTTATTCTACTCAGTTTTAAGGCTTGAAGTTTTTATTGTTTGTTCCTTTGAAGTATTGCTAACTGAGTTTGAACTTAACTAAAGGGAGATTATGACAGATAAGTATTGAAGTTATTTTAAATAGAACTGTCAAGTAGTTAGTCGTAGATTAGATTCTTCTAGAGCGGCCGCTTAAATAAACTTTCCTTGCTCTTATTTTCACTCCTCTTTTTGTAATTTTTGCGTTATTTTCTTTTCATTTGCTTTCTAACACACTAACAACGGGACGCAACTTACAATGTTTCAAGCTGATCCGATGCATAGAGAAACTGCGAGCAACTCTATTTTGCGTTTCGAGAAACTTTGGGGTTGAAAGTTGCGAGTATTAAAAGTAGATTTTCTTAACGTCTTGTCTAAGTAGAGTTAGTTAAAATGGGGTTGCTCGTATCGCCGCTAGTTGGGCGTCTTTTGACTTGATTGGCGTAATTAGAGGATGACGACATGGAGCGCAGCTTCAAGCTCCCTTCCACCACCTTCATCGGCGGCAAAGACAAGCAATTGCCGTTGCGCGAGATCCTCCGCCGTCTTGAGCTGACGTACTGCCGTCACATCGGGGTGGAATTCATGTTTATCAACAGTTTAGAGCAATGCAACTGGATTCGGCAACGCTTAGAAACTCCGGGCGCCATGGAGGTGACCCACGACGAGAAACGTTTGATTTTGGCCAGATTAACTCGAGCCACCGGGTAAGTACTCGTTGAACATTCAAAAACACCCCAGTTGACACGGTCCGCAGGTTCGAATCGTTTTTGGCCCGCAAATGGTCCAGCGAGAAACGTTTCGGTCTCGAAGGATGCGAAATCTTGATTCCCGCCATGAAACAAGTTATCGACAAGTCCACCGAATTGGGGGTGGAAAGCATCGTGATGGGAATGCCCCATCGGGGACGTCTCAACGTTCTCGCCAACGTTTGCCGGAAACCTCTGCATCAGTTGTTCACGCAATTTGCCGGACTCGAAGCCGCCGATGACGGTTCCGGCGATGTCAAGTACCATCTGGGTACCTACATCGAACGTTTGAATCGCGTCACGAACAAAAACATCCGACTTGCGGTGGTTGCGAATCCGTCGCATTTGGAAGCCGTCGATCCCGTCGTCCAAGGCAAAACTAGAGCCGAACAGTTCTACAGGGGCGACGGCGAAGGCAAGAAGGTCATGTCGATACTTTTGCACGGCGACGCGGCGTTCTGCGGACAAGGCATCGTCTTCGAGACCATGCACTTGTCCGATTTGCCCGACTACACCACCCACGGCACCATCCACATCGTCGTCAACAACCAGGTCGGGTTCACCACCGACCCCAGGCACTCGCGCTCGTCCCCCTATTGTACAGGTAAATCGCCACTCAAAGTTTGAAGCGCGCGAGTAGAATATCGAACACTTCCCCCACTAAAATCGAAGCACGCGAGTAGAATATTAGACACTTCCCCACTACTTGTTATAATAAAAATCCAACTATTTGAATACGGGGTGATTGAAGTAGACCGTGGATTAGAAGTTTTTCAACTTGCGGTTGGATTAGAAATTTGATTTGGTACGCAGTTATAATCAATCAAGAGATGGGGAAGTGCTTAAGTCACGTCATACCTACACCATTAAAAGCGTTCCACAGCTAGTGAGTCCCCAGCCCTGTGCATCGCATGGCAGGCGAGTGTTTGACCCAAATTTCGGGTTGTTTCTTTCAAGCCTCGGTAGAGGTCGCGCTTATCAGCCAAAAAATTTCCAATTACAAAAAAAAAATTTAAATAATATCTGGGAATTGAAATTGCATTATGATTGCACTTAGCACATATAGAACGTCTTACTTTGACGGGACATAGCGTTTTGCTGATTTTATTAAAATTATATTTCCTACTTTTCTTGCTAATAAAATTTTTAATATTTCGAAAAAATCCCGGCAAAGATTGATCCTTTTTCTATGCATGTCCAAAATTTCATGTAAATACCTTTTCAAATAACGAAGTAATTTGATCTTTTGCTAAGGTCTACACTGTGGAGCGCTCTTAACTGGTGCAAATACTCTCTAACTCCAGCCTCTTCGTTTTTATAACAAGGGGTGGGGAAGTGCGCATGCTTCTACTAGGCCCTATTTTTGTGACGTTCCGCTTGTAGATGTGGCTCGCGTGGTGAATGCCCCGATTTTCCACGTCAACTCCGACGACCCCGAGAGCGTCATGCACGTGTGCAATATGGCCGCGGAATGGAGGGCCACTTTCCACAAAGACGTCATCATCGATTTGGTTTGTTACCGTCGCAACGGCCACAACGAAATCGACGAGCCCATGTTCACTCAACCGTTGATGTACCGTAAAATCCGCAATACTAAGCCCGCTTTAGAGAAGTACTCTGACCAGTTGATCCAGGAGAACGTGGTGACTCCCGAAGAAGTCAAGGACGTTAAAGATAAATACGAAAAGATTTGCGAAGATGCTCTCGAGAGCGCCCGCAAAGAAACTCACATTAAATACAAGGATTGGCTGGACAGTCCTTGGTCTGGTTTCTTTGAAGGCAAAGATCCCTTGAAAGTGGCACCGACCGGGGTTAAAGAGGACACTCTTGTTCATATCGGCAAGAGGTTCTCCGCGCCGCCTCCGAACGCCGCCGAATTCGTCATCCATAAAGGTCGGTGGTTGCGTTGGTTGTCCAAAGTTTTTATTAATCGATCGTTCGGTTGTAGGTATCGAACGTATTCTGAAGGCCAGAATGGACATGGTGGAGGGTCGCACCATCGATTGGGCTCTGGGGGAGGCTATGGCTTTCGGGTCCTTATTGAAGGAAGGCATTCACGTGCGTTTATCGGGTCAAGATGTCGAACGCGGCACTTTCTCTCACCGCCACCACGTTCTGCACCACCAAACCGTCGACAAAGCAACTTACCGGTAATGTCGGGACCGAACCGAATTTCTTGTACCAACAAACTTTTTCAGCCCCCTTTGCAATTTGTACCCCGACCAAGCGCCCTACACGGTCTGCAACAGCTCCCTGTCCGAGTTCGGCGTTCTCGGTTTCGAGCTCGGCTACTCGATGACCAACCCCAACGCGTTGGTGATCTGGGAGGCTCAATTCGGCGACTTCAACAACACGGCTCAATGCATCATCGACCAGTTCATATCGTCAGGTCAGGCGAAATGGGTGCGTCAAAGCGGTCTCGTCATGTTGTTACCTCACGGACTCGAAGGCATGGGTCCGGAACACTCCAGCGCTCGTCTGGAACGTTTCCTCCAAATGTCTTCGGACGATCCCGACTATTTCCCACCCGAAAGCGACGAGTTCGCCGTTCGCCAACTTCACGACATCAACTGGATCGTCGCCAATTGCACCACGCCCGGAAATCTCTTCCACATTTTACGTCGGCAGATCGCGTTGCCGTTCCGCAAACCGTTGATCATCATGACGCCGAAGAGTTTGTTGCGTCATCCCGAAGCCAGGAGCAGCTTCGACGATATGGTGGAAGGTACCGAATTCCAGAGGGTGATTCCCGACAACGGCCCGGCCAGTCAAAATCCGCAAGGCGTCAAGAAAGTTCTGTTTTGCACCGGGAAGGTTTATTACGATTTGAAGAAGGCGCGCGACGAACGCAAATTGAGCAGCGACATCGCCATAACTCGCGTGGAACAGGTCAGTTGTCGAGTCGATTCTTCGATTGTTGGCAACGAAATTTCTTTATTTACGTAGATCTCGCCGTTCCCTTACGATTTGATCAAGAACGAATGTGCCAAGTATCCGAACGCGACTCTCAGTTGGGCTCAAGAGGAACACAAGAACCAGGGTGGTTGGTGTTACGTTCAACCCAGATTTGAGACTGCTTTGACCGGATCACGGGACGTTATGTAAGTTTGTTTTTTGGGACATTGGAGAAATTGTGAAGATATGACAGTTCTTGTAATTAAGAAAATAAAACTGTTTTAGTAAGGATAGCGAAAGTAAAAGTTGGTTGGGGAATTTGTTTGGTCGTGACGAACCTAAGCCACCACCTAAAGAACCAACTGAAAACGAAATGCAACAAAGGGTTGTTAGGTGAGAGCCACAGTCATATCTTCACGTTGTGTCCGCTCGTTTTGGCTTTGTTGCACTGTAGCAAAATCACATGGCGACTAATTTGGCTAAAAATCTAACGTGAAGCAGCTTAGCGTTGCTGCTATTCTAAGTAGAAAATGTTTTTGGTATTGAATGTTGCTTAGAAAATGGGCGGAAGGGGGGATATACACCGTTTAGGTAAAAGTGTGGAACTAAGGTTCTTCTGTCGAAACTATTAGGGAAAAAGTTAAAACTGTTTGTCAATGAGTAATTTTTGCATATTAAAGCGTTTTGTTTTTTAAAATGGCGCCCACCATTTTTTGGCTGCGGCAACACACACGTAATTTTTCATCAAACCGTTTACTTTTAATAACAAAAATACTTTGTTCCTAAACTCCGCCCGGTCACATTCCAACGGTGTTGTTGACTGTGTATTGTGCCTCTGCTCCAGGTAACTTCTAGTGGGCGGCACTTAGAAGCTAACAAAACTACATATTACAAAATTTGACAATTTTCCACGGCACACTTTAAAATTTTACAAGAAATTCAACGTAATTCTGACGAACATTTTCATTATTTTGTTGAATAAATATTACACCAAATTCATTTTTTAGACTTCATTGCATTCAGAAAAAACTACTTTAACAAAACAAATTATTAAAAAATACGTTTCTATTTAAAAAAAAGAGTTGAACATCTTTTGACATTGAAGTTAACATTTAAAAAAGGCCACTTTGTATTGTTTAAAGAGTAATTTAAAAGTTTCGTATTTAGGTATTTAAATCGGATAATAAATACGTAATAAACAGGGTGGGGCAATAGTGCGCCCGACTTCGATAGCTCGAGTTCTATGATAGGTAGAAATTTAATTTAAAAACACAGATAAACTAAAGAAATAAGTCTATAACCGGAAATTATTTTTGAACATACAAGGTGAGCCAAGACAATTATACAGAGGCAAGTGACATCTTTTTAAATGGAATGTGGTGTGTAAAAAATTATTTTTCAGAGCCTTTTTCTAGACTCTTTTGAATCCAATATTATTGCTGACTATTTCTAAACCACTTGGATGTAGCGATTTTTTTTGTTCAAATAATGGCATCTGCAGATGCATGTTAAAAAAATCACTACAGTCACAACTATAGGTTCTAAGAAAAAATTATGTAAAGACTAGTTAGGAAACATCTGTGGAATGTCTTTGATTTATTTTAATTTTTGAAAAATTATACAGGGTGGCTAAATTTAATTTTTTAATTTAAAACTTTTTGAATTTAATTTTCTCCATTTTTTTTTAAATGGAACACCCTGTAAATTTTTTGATGATATGATGTATAAACTAAAAACGTACATTTTTTTGTATGCACACCCCTATGGCTATTTGTAACCATTTTCAAAATATTGCCAAATAATTACAAAATTCAAGAATAATCCTAAAAAATTAGATTGTTTTCCAAATAACTTGACAAAAAACTTCAAATATTTCAAAATTGACACAAAAATGACAACTGACGACAGGTTACTGCGATAAATGTGTATTTCTTGTCGGATAATATAAAATGCAAAAAATGATCAAGATACAAACATAAAGTGAACGTACTAAAAAAAATTATGCTGTTTTTATAAACAAAACATCTGGAGCACTTATTACAATTTTATCTGTCAAGTTATCTGAAAAGCAATTTATTTTTTTAGGGTTATTCTTGAATTTTGTAATTATTGGGCAGTAAATCGAAAATGGTTACAAATAGCCATATGGGTGTATACATACAAAAAATGTTCGTTTTTAGTTTCTACATCATATCGTTAAAAGCCACCCTGTATAATTTTTCAAAATTTAAAACGATTCAAAGACATTCTACAGATGTTTCCTAACTAGTCTTTACATATTTTTTTCTTAGAACTCATAATTGTGACTGTAGTGATTTTTTTGACATGCATCTGCAGATGCCATTATTTGAACAAAAAAAATCGCTACATCCAAGTGGTTTGGAAATAGTCAGCAATAATATTGGATTGAAAAGAGTCTAGGAAAAGGCTCCGAAAAATTTTCTTTTACACACCACATTCTATTTAAAAAAATGTCACTTGTCCCTGTATAATTGTCTTGGCTCACCCTGTATGTTCAAAAGTAATTTCGGGTTATAGACTTCTTTCTCTAGTTTATTTGTGTTTTTAAATCAAATTTCTACCCGTCATAGAACTCGAGCTATCGAAGTCGGACGCACTATTGCCCCACCCTGTATATGTACGACTTGAGGCGTTTTTAGGGAACACCCTGTATAGAATTCCAGCTATATTACATACAAAGTTGTCTCAACTTAAGCTAGCAAAGAAATGTCTTCAACCTTTTCTACTTTTATCCATTTTACCCATATTTTCTATTTATGATTTTAGTCGCATTTAGAATTATCCAGAATGATTGAATGTGACGTCAGCGGACTGTCTCGCAATGTTAATTTTCGTATCAAGAGTGCCGGAGTAAATGAAGTTGGGTACAGATGTCGGGTAAGCGGCACATTCAGTCATACTGGATGACCCTGTATTTTTCGCACAGCACTGCATGGCTGGTTAATTAAAAATACTTTTGTGTATTTATTTGGTTAGTTTTATCGTTGATTGAGATATTTACTGGAAGATACCCAACCCCGTGCTAATAGTCGACCGAGTTTCCCTTCTTTGCCCTGCGTCCCCTCACTCACATTGTCTGCACTGTACGGTGGCGCCACAGACGGCCAACGTTGGTTTTCGGTTTTATGAATCAGGTACCGGCTCCAGAAGGCTCACTTTACGCATTTGTACGTGTGCGACATTGCCAAATTGTCTATGGTGTGGAATGTGGGCACAGGACGGGACGAGATATGTTTGCGGTGTATTTATTCCGTTCGGTCTGCGTTTCATGGTTTAGGTCGCACGTCTCGATGATTAAAGTCGCCTTTCAGGCAATATTATATTTTTATAAACCAAATCAAAGTAAACAAAGTTTTAATTAAATAAAAAAACAATTTACAAAAAGTTCAAAAATTATACAAAAAAAGATCCTTACGCCTATCTATACAAAACTAATTTAGAACAAAATTTTTATTTTCCTGTGTGGTTTGACAATTGTTCGTTTGTTTTTCAAGATTTAATCACATAAACCAAATCAATGTAAACAAAATTTTAATTAAATAAAAAAAATTCAAGAATTATTATACAGGGTGAGGCAATAGTGCGTCCGACTTCGATAGCTTGAGTTCTATGACAGCTAGAAATTTGCTTTAAAAACACAAAGTCTATAACCGGAAATTATTTCTGAACATACAAGATGAGCCAAGACAATTTATACAGAGGCTAATAACATTTTTTTAAATGGAATGTTGTGTGTAAAACAAGATTTTAATACGTGCCCTTGCTAATACAAAAATCACGTTAATGCATTTTGCTGACGTTCTACAATCACAGATGATAAAGCGGAGACGTTCCTCTTAATAAACACTTAAATTAAAATCGAAATAACACAAGCTCTATATCAATAGCTAAGTATGTAGTTCGTCTTCGAGTGTAAATTTGAGAAAGTCGGCAAATTAAATTTCTCTGGCCGGAACGTCTAATCGGTTTTATCATTCATTCCATCTGCCCCTGACGTAAGTGTAGCACCATCATTATTGATTGGCACCATGTTACAGTGTTCGGCAAGGTACTGTTCATTTCAGCCGTTTAGTTCTCTAAATCGTAAAAGCCCAGACCGCACAAATGAGCTCGGACCTGCCGTGTGCCAACCGTGATGGCCAAAGAAACCGTACATTTGCACCACAACCTTTACGGTTCTGTGTGCTTTGATATTTATCTTTAATTTTTTGCAAAATGTTTTCTACTTTTTACTACACATTATCGAAATATGTATAATTATTTAATGAGAAAAGTTAAGCACATTTTCTGTGGTTAACAAATTTCTTAACAAATAAAAAAAAATTCTTTCATATTTTGTTTACAGCATTTGGACACTGAAGCCGTGGTGCAAAAGATATTTACCCGCACCACTTCTTGTCTATCGCGTACAATAAGCTCGCCTCCCGCTCGTTTGTTCCATCTCTGTTAGTGTCATGAATTGAAAAGAGATCGAGAAAACGGCTGAAATAAACTATACTACGTGGCAACATCGCTTCATCTTGTTGTCGTAATATTACAGCTATCTGTAATTTCTGAACCCGACTAAACTGCATTTAATAATGATGCTGGGGGACAGATGGACCGATTCTAAACCCCTATCCGCCAGCATCATTTTTAGGCACGATTCTGGCGGTAAGGCTGGGCATCTTCCAGTAAATATCTCAATCAACGGTTTTATTGTAGTCCGTTCTTGTCGCTATTAAAGTAATTTGTTGAAGTTGTCTAATGTTTTGTTTTGTTCCAGTTACGTTGGCAGGCCTACGGCCGCCAGTCCGGCCACCGGTAGCAAGGCCCAGCACTTGAAGGAGTTAGGCAATCTTTTGGACGATGCCATGTCAGTCTAAATGCGGCCGGCACCCAAAAATTCTCACTGTTCACCACTTTTAAATCGAGATAGATAAATTGAATATTTATTGTAGTGTCACGTAATTTATTTCAACGGTTTTAATCAGTTAAACCGTTTAGTTTAAGGCACTGAATTATGTAAATACCGCGTTGATGCACCAAATTATTGTACATTAAGTGGGTATAATGTTGGACTAACGAAATGAATTTAGTATTAATACTCGATCCAATGTATAAATGAAAACGGTTGAGGTATTTGGAAAGTATTTTAAAGTGTTATTTATTTATTGTAAGAATGGATACTTTGAATGACATTATTGCTTAAGAAGGTGATTTTTATTTCACCTTCCAGCATCAATCTAAGTTTTCGCCAGTTGCTAAATCTCGAGATGAAGCTGGACGTTCAAGGCTTCGAGATAACGTGACGTTTCGATCTGAATACATTCGAATTTTTGCTTCCTCAATAGCTGCAATTAGTTTCGTGGCAACTGGGTCATCATCGTAATCCATGTTGAACATCAAATTTTTGATGTTGCACCGAAAAATTTGTCGATCCTTCATTTCTACTGTCACAACGTTGAGGAAGGGACTTGGAACCACTTCCACTTTGTACCCAAGCTCGCTTAAACGATCTGACAAAATTATTTAGAAAATCCCTCCCTTCATACTTATAACGCCGTTGAGTCTTTGGGTTTTGTGTCGGAGGACCCCGTGCGCTTCGTAGCAACTATAGAAGATTTTCACCGACATTTCCTGACGTTTGCTGGCTAGAGCGACACGATTAAGTCCTGTTTGCCAAACAGCTGAAGCGCGGAATCGACACAATAAAAATCGCCTAAATATAAAGCCAGCGCCCGGATTTCCTCCCCCACCATTAAAAATATCGGTAATTATTCCCCAAGACAAGATAGCGACAGTGCTTTGTCAGGCTTTCGGGTGTGTGATATAAAAACAATGTCCTATCAGCGACCGTCTTTTTGGCAATGGCGGCCACCCAGCAATAAGAAAAAAGTGAGTCCAACGCTCTAACGTTGCAATAAATTCGATTTTGACGCGCTTTGGCTTTTATTGTTTCTCTAATACTCACCTTGGACGCAGGCCAATGGCGAGAAACTACCTGTGCGTCTCGACGGTCTCAATGAAAAGCGACACTTTTCACCTCGTTTCGGGGCTAACTGGAACACGTTAATTATACCAGCCTCATTGATCGTCGAATCCGGTATTTTTAACCATGAGCAGCACAGCTTTTGAGACCACCTGTTCTTGCATTACGGGGGCCTTAACAGATGGCTCATCAACAGTTGTAACAGTATTACGTGTATCAGTCGGAAGTTTTCAACCTACTAACTTCCTTCTAAACTAAATTTTTTTTTCTAACATTTTGTGGCAGTTAACATCATTTGTGGGATTCAAAAATATTGTCCAACCGGTTAGGAGATTAGATAACCTTTGGTCAGAAACCTATTGCAACCTAGTTCTACTGAATTAATGAAGTGTTTTTCAGAAACCACCCAGTTTTGGTTCTATTGTAGAAAAGTAAGCGAAATGAGTGCCGAATGTTCAATTGTACTTATCTAGAAATTTGAGAATTTGTTGAGGGACATTGGGTAGTAATGAAACAAAATTAATTGGAACCAAACCCCTTGGGTACAGTGCCCTTTGGAGGAATGCACTTAGTTGGCTTCAGTAGGTAATTATTCAGACGCTTCGTTTACATTTGGGCACTCAAAATACTTTCTTCATGTTGTTGCGGCGCTGTGTTAAGCTCTCGGTATTTAGGTCTGTTAAAATCCTTAATCCGGCTCTGGTCTCGTCGCGCGCTAACCTAAATTTGAGTCTAATATTGTTCGGTTATTTTCAAATTTCCACCCCACGAAGTTAATTAAAATGCCGCCTTCGAGGAGGCGTTGAATGATTACAACTCCTCGCCAGGCCGGCAATCGTAAAATTTTACGTGCGTACGTGCAAAGTTTGATCGATTTCCAATCGAAAAAACTCGAGAAGCTCTTTTAACGTTGCAAATTGCTAGTGAAATTTGCAAAAGGCCACCCGGTGTTTAAAATACAAACTTTATCGGATGCCTCAACGTTCTATTTATAATCGACATATGGAGCGGAACTTGCTAAAATTACAGAATCGTATTAAATATTTATTGTTGCCTTGGAGGTATGCAATTGAAGATTTTTTAAATTTAAAGGAAAGTGTAAGTTTTCCGTTCAAACCGCAATCGGCGGATGATCACAGAAGAAATTAATTTGTTAAGATTGCGTTATTTTCGGTTCCTCCCGAAGCTATTTTAATTCACGCAAAACGGGTCATGATCCAATCTTAAACACACATCACCTACATGAAACCCGAAATCCTCCAGTTAGGCCAGAGGCACATGAAAATAACTCAAACCAGCAATTCGACTTATTATGCTTATTATTTTAATTGCACGTTGTGACGTTGCAACCTGAATAGCTAGCTACTCCTGAGATTTGGCACGGAGAGGTGATCTTGCACTACATACCCATTAGCGCTATTGCGGCCAAGCTAAATTTTTTAAGGAACCAAGTCTACAAGATAACTTTACAATATTTGGACAATCGTTAATGCTTGTCTAAATACGGAATTACAACGTTTTCAGTGTATTTGAGAAATTATTTGGGGGGGTTGTTTGGCAGGAGTTGGTGGTGGAAAATGCAGAGGTGCGCATTGAGTGATTGACGAAAAGTCGCTTTGTACCGAGGAATTGAAGCCGCGGCAGTGAAACAGGCGATCTATTTCTGCAGCAATGCGTTCCGCAAGGGACCGGGAGGGGCGGTCCGGGCCTCCTCAACACTCCCAACTATCCTGGATTTATCCCGACCAACAAGACCCGTTCTGTTAGTTATCCGAAACCTGTTGACTCGCTATTCCCTAAAACCACAAAAGCTTCCGCTTCGCCATCGGGATTTATTGTTAATACCTAAGAATAGTCGTTGGTCCCGTGGTCCTCATACCGACTCGACTTCCCAACTTATTTTCGTAACGTATTAACAACAAATCTCGCCCGGTAAACAGACATCGCAAGTGTTTTCTGGTTTAGTGGTTGGTTGGTGGGCATTGTGGCTTGTTGATTGACTCATGGGCAGAACGCATGAAGTCGTTGTGAATTTGCGACGAAACTCCCCGCAACAGTCGTGGGGGTTCAGTCTGGTCGGGGGCTCTGACGTCAAGACGCCCCTGATCGTCACAAGGGTAAGCCCGTTTGTGTCCAGAAACTTGGCAGCCAGTCCCTGTGAATGTCGAGGGCAGACCGACCTTGCAACGACACCCACTTGACGGATGATTTCACACTTTTACTCACCTTCTCGCCTCATAACTCATATCCGACGAAAGCGCCTAAGGGTGCCTTGCCCCTATTTTACGCGACCTTTCTGACATTTTTCATGAGGTCCACAAAAATTAAACGCATTTTTTCCTCACAACTGGGATCGTTATTTAACATCCAAGGCTGCAATAGTTGCCTCAAACAAAAATAATCACTTATTGGAACTGATTTTAACAGTATTCTAACATCTATAAACTTGTGCTCGTAGTAGCAAAGGTCATTCGATTTGTCCTTAATGATCGTTAATTGGATGAATTTCTATTCTTGGATAAGTGAGTAGAACCCAGAAGCATCAGGCCTACGTCCTTTCACATTTGCTCAAAGTATACCAGCAGTCACCTAAGATGAGTCATAGATGACCTTAGAGCCTTTGTTGTTATCTGTTACAACTTTTCCTTCAGTAACAATAATGTAGGTACTAGAAGAGTTTTTTTCTCATTTCGTCGTTACGTTTGTTAGAATAGTTCTATCACTTTATACTTTTTATAGTATTTTCATTCATTCATTTTTATTTTCAATTTATTCTATTTTTTTATTTAATAGATTTGGTTAAAAAAGAATCTAAAAAATGTGGCATATTCACCATGTTTTTTTTCTTCTAGTTGTCTTACTTCTTGTAAACTTTCTTACAGTTTTATTATTTTTCATAGCATTCTTCTTAACATTAACTATGTTACACTTATGGCCCTTACCTCGGTCTTCTATTTTTAGTTTATTAACCATTTCCTACTAACTCGTGCTTTTCTTTTTACTCTTTTTTCAACTTTTATAAATATTGGTTTCTTATTTTATTTAGAAAATATCCTTTCTTCGACACCAGATTTTCTTAATTTTTTTATTTTATCTTCCTTGTAGCGCTGCCTCTTTGATTTGTTGAAGTATCGAAGTAAACTAATATTTATTAACTTCCACTTTGTCTAAAAATATTCCTCCACTCTTTCCAAGTCTTTGGTGCGGGCTGCCAAGCCTTCGCCTTGTCTTTGATAACTCCGTTAATGCGACATCTGCCACGTTAGTGGCGAAAAAACAATTAAAACCTTCCATTACGTGTTGTGAAAAATGTTGGCACCCGTACCTCTGAATTTTTGGCACAATGGCCCGCGACTGACGGCACGTTTTCTTCTAGGTCGGATTCGGCTCTCCCGCCGATGGGGTCCTTCAACGGGGCGACATCATCACGAAAATTGGCAATTACGATTCCAGAGACGTCCGCCATCAAGATGCCCAAACCCTATTCAAGAACACTGGCAGCAACATCCGAGTGGTAGTTCAAAGGTATCGGCCGCAATGTTGATCATTACATAAAAACGTAAAGCCAAAGAATTTTTGGGACAACGTACGATAAACAAGACGAGTTAAAATTAGTCGGAATCCTCTGCCAATATTTCCGTTCGGTTATTGCAATTTTTATCTAGTCTGGACCGCCGGAAGACATAATTTTCTTCGTATAAATATATAAATAGATATAAATAGTAATAATAATAATAATAATAAATATAAATAGATGTTGTAGCAACGACTTTCTGGTTGTAGAGAGAGCGCCCCTCGGCAGAACACCAGTACAGGGTCGTCCAGGACCAGCTCTCACAATTACAGTCCTTTGTCGGTGTCGCCCCATCTGTCGCCCAAAGGAAACTACTCGAGTTCGGCCCCCTACAGCCCGGCTGGATCGGCGTTAACTCCCTATTACTCCTCGGCGTTAACTCCCATTGACGACCACTATTTCGAGCCAAGTTACGTTCTTCCACCGAGCAAGAGAGGCGGAAGCGATGGACAGGACATCCACGTCACCAACCAGGTCAGTTGTGCTATAGAATAGACAGCTAAATAGTTACGAAACAGAGTTTTAAGTGATTTGTTCTTAGGAAGACTCATCGTAAGTTTCCTATTTGCCAATTGTGCCCCATCTACATAGTTGTTTTGTGGCCACCCACACCACGGAGTTAACTTAGTCATATTGTTTTTTCGTCAGCTGATAAAAATAAGTTAGCGCACTTAAGTTGTCTGCAATTAAAACCGGATTTAACATTGCTCGATATGTAAACAAAAACCTTCAATTAGGAATAATTAAAATTAAAGAGCAACTTTTATTTCGGGCTTAGAGACACTTGGGATTGAAATGTGGAGGATATAATGCGATTCCCCCGGCGCCTCCGCCATTTGTCACGATGCCTAAAATTGTCATATTATTCCAGAACATCCATCTCACCTTAGCTAACGATACTATTTTTTTGGAAAAGCTCTTTTAATTGCTACAGATTACTAGAATTAAATATGTAAATGATACAATTTTGTATCAGTCATATTATGACTGTTTCCATTAGTTCTATTAAGCCTTGCAGTTACATAACTCTTTTATAAGTTAGGAGATTTAACTTGGACGCAATCCAAGAGCGCAATTGATTAATTGCAATACAATTCGGCGTTTCGATGTACAATAATTAGAAGGGAAACTTATCAGAATTTCTGTTAATTGGAGAATAGCGAGTAGCATAGAGATAGGTCATGAGTTATGTCGTCATAATTACTAATTTCCTATCTGACGTTCATTTACGCGGCAAGTATTTTTGAATGACATTGGCAGCTGTTAAAAATACTCACATTTATTTAAAATTACACGTTTAGAAGTAAGGAGAGCTGTTACGTCAAGTATTGCGTTCATTCAATACACGAAGCCTTCTAGCTCTTGAGCTTCCATTGAAAATTTTAGATGTATTAGAACTTGGTATTTTGGTCATGCGTAAGTCATTAATTTAATCTTCTATTTAAAGTTACAAGGAGACAGATGTAATATTGAAATATAAATAAACAAAATACTAATGTTATATTCAAAATAATTGAAAGTCAATAATTGAGGTTGAGGTTGCTCTGTTGGTCACTTGTGTTAAATAATTTTAGCCAAGTTTGATTTTTGCTATACAAAACAACTCATTGCAATCAAACGGGAGATGTTGCTCGCGTGGCAGCTTTACTAGAACTAGACTAAAACTAATATGCATTGACCTAACCTAAAGTTAAACCTAAAGTCTAACCTAATTGCACACGGCACTACAGTACATCCGGTGACGGCCAAAAGAACAAAAGATAGTGACCTCGTCTCGGCGACGGGCGGATCAATAAATAACATGCATGAATGAGAGTTTGACGAGCGGATCATTAAATAACATGCATGAATGAGAGTTTGAATTTTATTTTCAACAACTTGTAAGAAAATATAAAACAATCTTAACTCTTCGCTTAAGTTTACAAATGTAACTTACACACAACTTATGCTAGTGGATACTGAAGTTGCTCTTTTAGTCACCTGGGAAGAAATTAAAAAGTTAAAACCTACAACTGAAACCTTGAAACCTTCAAGTGTATACTTCTGTTAATAAAATCTAAAGTTGCTTTTTGGTCATTAAAAAAAATTAAAATACTTTAAAATCTATTCAAACGTTGAAGTGTACAATTTATCCTGGTCAATGATGAAGTTGATCTTCTAGTCACTTCAAAGAAAATATAGCAATCTGTTACTTACCACTCAAACTTTCAAGTGTACAATTCTCTTAGCAAAATTTGAAGTTGCTCTTTGGTACACTTTAAAAAAATTTAAAATCTCTTAAATTTTTACTCAAATTTGCAGATGTAGAATAGTGCCAGTGAAATCTGAAGAAAATACATACCCACATTACACTAAAATTGGTAAATGAGTGAGTTGCTCCTTGGGTCATTTGCAAGTAATTGGAAACTTTTTGGCGTACCGTGGGTAATAGTGTTACATTTCTCTTGCAGTCATTCATCACGAATCCTTTCCATTAACTAATCAATCAAGGAATATTTATAGCGGCAATGGTGGAAGTGTTTTGATAGCCGGCAACAACCGAGAAATACCTATAATAATAATCTCCGACACTGAAAATGATCTTGTTTACATGACTGAAGTGCTGAAATATCGGTTAAACGCGTTGGTGGGGCAGTTTTTCGCGAAATTCTCGCCAGTCGGAGTCAGGTATTCATTAAGTGCGGTGATTTCGACTACCATGATCCTATCCAGAAGCGTGTCCAACGACCATTTCGGCACTCAACATGAGAGGGCCATCATGTGGGTAAGAGATGACCAACAAACAAACCACCTCAATCAAACATCCGGTCGGCGCCGTATTTTCGATCTAGGTTAAACTATTTATTTCAACTATTTTTAGCGGATGCAAGAATCAAAACACTTTCACCCCCCGACGCCACACGCTCAAAATTAATGGGTGCAACGTTTCAGTCGATTAATTATCGGGAGAGAATTGGCGGTTTTCGAGCGACCATACTTTTCAAGCAGAAGAAGCTGTTACGTCAACGCCACACTGGTTTTAGAAATGACGAAAATAGCGCCGTTGCGAAATATTTATCGGTGCTGTAACGTTGAAAGATTTTTCAGTAATGGGAAATTTTGCACTTTTAACAGTACGGGACGAAGCCGTTTCCGGTTCCCCAAGAGAAAAGCGCAAGCGTTCGCAAACTCGGCGGGTTATTAGCAAAGTTTCCCGGTAATAATTAAAAATTAATTGACGTCGCGCTGAAAGAACCGCGACTCAAAACTAGGTCGGGCTGAAGTTTCCTGAAACTCTCCCCTAAGATATTAGAAGGCGTCAAGACAAATTGGTATTTTTCTAACCGTCTTTAGTGTTTATTAAGGGTTGCAAAAATTGCAGATGAGAAGCCCTTAAATTTTTAAGCCTTTAACTGAGATTTTGCAATTTTTGTTATTTAAGATAAAATATAAGATGGGAGTTTTAAATTCGAAACAAAAATAGGGAAGAAACTGGGCAGTTGCAAAATTTTTGATTCAAATCAGCAACTTGAGTAAACTGTTTAAATTTAGTGGACATTTTATTGGTAACGCAATGATTCAAGGATTTCTCGGGACTATTTTCGCTCTCGCCTCCGTTAATAAATTAAAACCTCTTGGTTTTCGTTTTTTCCCTTGGCGCCCCAAATTTTGGAGAAGAACGTTGCTGCACTTGCTGAAACATTCTGACCACCACCTGTGCGTTACCGATTTGTTCTCTGACATTGAAACCGCGTAGGTAGCTTTTCCTGCCAAATTTTCCTGACGTTTTGGCATCGCAACTAAAATTAATACGCGATCAAGTCCGAATTTCGCCCGTGTTCTCCCCCACTTGTTTCCCGTTGTGTGTGACGTCACGTGTTTGTTGCAGCCTTACCGTACCACCCCCTTGGTGTTGCCGGGGGCGAAAGTGAAACGTGAACCCGGCCCCACGGAAAGTTACATGCGTCACCACCCCAACCCCGCTGTTAGAGCACCTCCACACCATTTAGACTCCGAACATTATCTCAGACAGAAGGTACCATCATCATCTTGTTTCGTTACGTTTTTTTTGCCAAAGCGACGAGTTCAAGTTGTTGGAAAATTGAAGTCGTCGCTGCAGGGGCGGATTTGTGCACTTTGTCTATAAATAATGTTATTTTGAAACAGGTTGCCAACACTGTCTTAGAAAGATTATCTACTGGTGATCCAAACAAACAGGTTAATATTGAGATTTTTGTGATTTTTGGGAATGCCCCCCCACCGACCGGACTTGACACTATTTTTAACAACTCTCCACTTTTTTTCGATAACTTTCATAATAACTGCGAAATTGCGGCGGTCAGGACGATGTTGCCGCAATTTCGCCATTCAATTGGACACAATTGCACACCGAGTTTTCGAGCTTCTTAAAAAAATTCTAACAATCCCCCCTTCAACGTTCATTATTATTTACGTCTGTCGCCTCGTTTTAGCTGGTCCACAAGCAATTCAATTCGCCAATCAACTTGTACAGCGAGCCCAACATTCATGACACCATCCAGAAGCAAACTGGCATAACACCGTAAGTACAACTCATGACTTGTTGAAGATGTTGCTAATTGAGAGGGTTGTCGCAGAGTCCGGAAGCAAGTCAAGTTCAATCCTGCCGAAAGCGAAACTTACAAGGCCCTGCAAGAGGAGCACTACATGGGGGATGGGGTCCAGGAAATTAATGTTGCCCCGCAAAGTAGGGTGTACACGCCCAACAAAGCGATCCCAGCCAAGGTAAACAGCGATAATTAGCACCGCTTCTGCCAAGTACGTCACCCATGCTTTTGCAGCTTGCATTTATTGACCCAATTAATATTTTTGTAAACTGGGCGACTTGCAGCCTCCAGACTAGTATTCGTCTCCATTTATCTTAGAGCAACTTGGTGCAGAATCTTTGACACCTGCACCAAATGTCTATAGCTATATCCATACTAAGTGTCCATAAGAGTCCTTAGGTATGTTCTCATAGGTACTACCCATACTTAGTCTAAATGTCTATAAGTACAGCTTGGAGAATATGTTTTGTCGTATCGGGCGTTATTGCCGACCGCACGACTAGATTGTGCGACTGTCCGGATTGTCCTTTTCACTTATTTTGAACCCTCGGAGGGAGGCTAGCCCGAAATTATTTGCTTGAGACCAGGTGATCATAGGGACACCCATATGTATGTCAAATGGCTATAGGTCTGCCTATACTTATGAAAACATACTAAATACTAATTAACGATCAAATGGCTATAGATCTGTCTATAGGTACTTATGGAAACATACTATATATACAGGGTGGGGCAATAGTGCGTCCGACTTCAATAGCTCGAGTTCTATGATAGGTAGAAATTTGATTTAAAAACACAGATAAACTAGAGAAAGAAGTCTAAGACCGAAAATTATTTTTGAACATACAGGGTGAGCCAAGACAATTATACAGGGGCAAGTGAAATTTTTTTACATAGAATGTGATGTGTAAAAAAAGATTTTTTAGAGCCTTTTTCTTGACTCTTTTTAGTCCAATATTATTGCTGACTATTTCCAAACCACTTGGATGTAGCGATTTTTTTTGTTCAAATTATGGCATCTGCAGATGCATGTTATAAAAATCACCACAGTCACAATTATGAGTTCTAAGAAAAAATTATATAAAGACTAGTTAGAAAACATCTGTAGAATGTCTTTGATCTATTTTAATTTTTGAAAAATTATACAGGGTGGCTAAATTTAAATTTTTAATTTAGAACCTTTTGAATTTAATTTTCTTCATTTTTTTAAATGAAACAACCTGTATATTTTTTAACGATATGATGTAGAAACTAAAAACGAACATTTTTTGTATGCACACCTAATATAGCTATTTGTAACCATTTTCAAAATATCGCCAAATAATTACAAAATTCAAGAATAATCCTAAAAAATCGTTTTCCAAATAACTCAACAAAAGACTTTAAATGTTTTAAAACTGACACAAAAATGACAACTGACGACAGGTAACTGCGATAAATGTGTATTTCTTGTCGGATAATATAAAATGCAACAAATGATCAAGATACAAACATAAAGTGAACTTACTAAAAAAACTTATGCTGTTTTTATAAACAAAACATTTGGAGCACTTATTACAATTTTATCTGTCGAGTAATTTGAAAAACAATCTAATTTTTTTGGATTATTCTTAAATTTTGTAATTATTGGTCGATAAATAGAAAATGGTTACAATTAGCCATAGGGGTGCACATACAAAAAATGTTTGTTTTTAGTTTTTGCATCATATCGTTTAAAAATATACAAGGTGTTCCATTTAAAAAAATGGAAAAAATTCAAAAAGTTCTAAATTGAAAAATTAAATCTAGCCACCCTGTATAATTTTTCAAAAGTTGAAACTATTCAAAGACATTCCACAGATGTTTCTTAACTAGTCTTTACATAATTTTTTCTTAGAACTCATAATTGTGACTGTAGTGATTTTTTTAGCATGCATCTGCAGATGCCATTATTTGAACAAAAAAAATCGCTACATCCAAGTGATCTAGAAATAGTCAGCAATAATATTGGATTGAAAAGAGTCTAGTAAAAGGCTCCGAAAAATCTGCTTTTACACACCACATTCCATTTAAAAAATTGTCACTTGCCCCTGTATCATTGTCTTGGCTCACCCTGTATGTTCAAAAATAATTTCCGGTCTTAGACTTCTTTCTTTAGTTTATCTGTGTTTTTAAATCAAATTTCTACCTATCATAGAACTCGAGCTATCGAAGTCGGACGCACTATTGCCCCACCCTGTATACTAATTAACGATTAATACTCTTGAAAGTGTAAAGTTGAAACAATGTGTGATGATGATGTTGTTTGTGCAGAAGCCGGCGGCAGTCGTGAACCAGAACCCGCAGTACGGCAGTTCCTTGGGCCAAGACCCCGATTTGATCCAGCAGAGCGGTTCCTTCAAGCGGCTGATGTGGAGCGTCCTCCCCGAAAGCAGCTACTAAACCCCACGATCCCCAGCAACTGAAGCACTCTTTAAACAACGCACGCGCTGCGTTTCCAACGAAAAATCCGACGAACATTTTAGAAATGTTCGAAATTAAATTGAATAACTATTAATTAGTGAAAATATCTATCAAATTTGATCGCAAACACGTAGAGCCTTTAACCACCTAACTGTAACATCGATAAATTTGACAGGTATACGACTCTTTCTTATTATAAGCTTTAGCTTACGTTGTTAACAGTATGTCGCTTTGTAACAGTGCGAATCGTGCGATTTGCTAGTAGCAAGTCGCAGCGATTCTCGATTTTATGTTGTAATTATTGTTTTGTTTACGTGTAATTTCAAAAGAACGAGTGAAATCTAGTCAGATGCATTAGATAAGTTCCTTATTTGCTAGGTATCAATCTAGGACTTCAATCGTAGCTTATCTCAAAACGTACGAATAGAAAGGATTGTTATTTTTGGTGTAAAATTATTTATATAAAATAAACTTATATTTATCTAGCGCCATCAGTAATATTCCGAATTGATCTTCCGTCCGATGAGCTGTCTTCGGACCTCCGAGGTGCCCGCTCCGATTTCGTACAATTTTGCGTCCCTCATCAAGCGTCCCGCCGCATAATCGTTGATGTAACCATTGCCACCTAAATCAACATCGTTATCAATTATTTAAACAACTTGCGATAACGCGGAAAAATAATTCAAGTCAACAACAATACGTGACAATAAGTGATGGGTATTTATGGAAATTAATTCTACACTCACCCAAAATCTGAATTGCATCCAGAGCCATTTTAGTTGCATTTTCGGCACAGTACAAAATAACCCCGGCGCAATCTTTGCTATTAACCTTATTGTTATCGGCAGCCCTCGCAACGCTATACAAATAACTCCTGCAAGCGCTCAACGTTGTGTACATATCCGCCAATTTTCCCTAAAATAAGAAATTTAAACAACTAATTACTAAAAAAAGAAAAACTAACTTGGATCAGTTGATACTCTCCGATTCTCTTCCCGAATTGCTTCCTGACGTGTGCGTAGGAGAAAGCGAGATCGCAGCAGGCCTGCATGATTCCTACAGGACCTCCGCTCAAAACGAGCCTTTCCAAATCCAGCCCGCTCATCAGCACGTACACTCCTTTGTTACCCGCTCCCAGTAAATTTTCTTTGGGCACTTTGCAGTCGTCAAAAATTAATTCGCTGGTGTTGGAGCCCCTCATCCCCAGTTTGTCTAATTTAGGGCCGGTACTGAAACCGGGAAATTGTTTTTCTATCAAGAACGTCGAAATTCCGTGTTGGGGTAGTTTGGACGAAGAGTCGGTGACTGCGTATACCTACGAATTTGTTGAGAAAAACTTGCAATTTTTTCGTGGAATTACCTACGACTATGACGTCGGCGTCTGGACCGTTGGTTATCCAGAATTTGCTGCCGTTTAAGAGGTAATGGTCGCCTTTGTCTTCTGCTTTTAGTTTCATTGAAACTACGTCGGACCCGGAGCCGGATTCGGACATTGCTAAGGCTCCGATGTATTCTCCGGTGCATAACTTTTGGTGGATTAATTTTGATTAAGTAATTTTACTGCTGGTTCTTTAGTAATGGAAGCGCATACGTACTTTTGGAAGAAATTTTTGTTTTTGGGCCTCGTTGCCGTTCCTGTGAATTTGATTGGCGCAGAGGTTGGAGTGGGCGCCGTAGCTTAAGGCTATGGCCGAGCAGGCCCTTGAAATTTCTTCCATGATAACTACGTGGTCTAAGTACGAGCCCCCAGTTCCGCCATATTCTGGACTGATTGTGATGCCTGCACCAAAGGTAAGAGTTAAGGGAAAAACGCATACAAAAAAACAATTATTAAAAAAAATTCTTGACGTTTCAGTCGTCATATTACGATTTTCATTACAAGAGAACTTTTTTGAAGCTGCTCGAAAATGTCAAAAAAAATTTAATAAGTTAATTCTAGGACTGTTTTCTTTACTCACAACCTACAGTATATTAAAGAAATTGTATATTTTTTCACTTTAGTAATCGGTAATCAGTTTAAACATACCCTGCATATTATTGACTCTATTTTTGTTATTATTTAACAGATAGCAAAAAAATATTTGTTAAATTAAGAGCACTTTCTTATCTTATCAGGAGATGATCAAGTGAATTCCAGATAAGGAAGTGTTGTGAACTGTAATTAGTACTAATGATATCTCATTTCATTAAAACATTCACGTTTATGTACTGTAATTAGTACTGATCTTTCCTAATAATTTACTAAGAAACTTATTTCATTAAAACCTTCACGTTTAGGTAAAATGGTACCTACCTAACATGCCCAACTCTCCCAGTTTCTTCCAAAATTCTCGCAAACCTTCAAAATTATTTTTCTTATCTATCTCGTACGCCTTTGGAGCCAGTTCCTTTTGTAGAAAATTGAAAGCTGTGTCTCTGAGCTGCAAGTGAAATAAAGGTAATAAAATAAAGTGGGAACAAAAGTTCAAAATAAAAATGTTGTTGGTTCCAAGTTAAATGTTTAAGATAATCATCTCTTGACGTAACTTGATTAAGAAATAATGTTTTTATCGTAATTTATCAAAAGACAACACTTAGTAATATTCACCATTTCTGGTTCTTTTAGTTGGTTGTTATAAAACGTTGCACTATGTAAATTTAGTGATACGCTAAGAATTGTACATATAATGGTTTTTAATTATTACTACCTAATTAATATTTTAATAGGTTTCTTCAATTTATTTGTTATGTTTATTTTGGTGTTGCTGGCACCATTCAAGTTTTGTAATTCAAATAAAAAGCTAAGCCTTTAGTTGTTTTCTAAATATAACAATTGTTTACAACTGAATGCAGATTTTGTTGCTTTAAATTACCTGGATTTGGTCATTGTTGAGTCCGAAGATATGTTCATCTATGGGATAATGCTGAGAAACCTGTCGGGATGTCACTGCACTTAGTCTATTAATATTTCTTAACAAATTTCCAAACTTTAGAGCCATGATTATAGTACCTACTATAAACGTCACTAACAATCTACTCGTAACATTAACATTGCCGATGCAAGACAAGTCTTATCAAGGCCGTTTACTTGTTATCTCATTAATAAATAAATGAACTCGTACTGCCGATTTTGTAATAGGCAGCACATAATACTCACCGCAATTACAGGAAATTGCAATTATACACCTACTGACACCATCAACTTTACAAGTAATTATTATTGTGCAATGTTTTATTAATGTTTTTTAGTATCTACAGCCAAACTTAAATGTTTTTGTATTTACATTTTACACTCAACAACCAGGATTAATGACAAATATTTTAATTCAGCTAGAAAAATGCATTTGACCCTTTTCACCCACCCTTCTAACACAGCTAACAAATGCAAGTTTATGCCCTTACCTAAATACTAATTTTATTCCAGTTATCTAAATGGCAGAACGTAAAAAATTTGAACTGAACAGACTTTAGTAGGACCGTTAAGTCGGGTCATTAGTGAAAGTGATACGTATCTCTTTAAAACGTGCCTCTATAACTTATTAAACATAGAGAAATTATCCATTTAGCAGATCACTTGGCTCTGACAAAAATAAGACCAAAACTGGAATGGTGAACCAAGGTAACGAAGCTTAAGGACCTTAAAATCTGTATGTAGTTAAGTAAAATGACATTCGATATAACAATAATTAATGATTTGGTGTTCGGAAGAGACAAAAGTAATCTTTAAAGTCCAAGAATTGTTAGAAAAGAGTTTAGTTAGATAACCAGTTATACAGCTGAACATCATGTAATTCAAATATTGGATTATCGAAAAATAAGAAACGTGCAAATATTTTTATTAGTAACTTGCAGTAAATTTGTTGAAAGATTTTATTGAATACCGTGGCACTTCTGAGAAAGTTAAACGTTTATCTTCGGTTTTTCGTCCGTTACAAGGTTCCTCAGCCTCTCAAAAGATTTAAAGAGTTGCAACACTAATGTACATCAGATAGGTATCTCTTAAATATGTAACAAAGAACTGGTGGCCACTCGACCTACTAAGAATTTTTAACAAATTGTTATCAATTCGTTGGCTTCTTGCAATTGAGCACTAGTGCTTCTCATAGTAAAATATTGTAGCCATTAAGTCACCACGGTCCACTTTGAAGCAAGATTTGTTCCGTTTTTATTTATTTTGTCTTAATTTACTTCGCATCATGATTTTTTACTGAAATTCACTTTTTTTGGCAATCAACGCTTGATTAGGAAAGTGAAGTTAAAGGCTATTGTTAGTAGTCACAGTTGATGTTTGGTGAGGTTCTAGACAAATTAATGTCTTCAGGAAGAATAAATACTACTGCCATCATGCTTGGGCGTTATTGCGAGAATTTCATTGGCATTATCTACGTCTACACCGGTTTGACGAAAAGAGACGAAAATGGAACGTGGGGTCTTAGAAGCAAAAAGCAGATGGGCCTGACCCTTAGGTGATGGTTTCAATGGTTACACTTGTCAAATGTTCATTTTGGTGGTCACTTTAAGCCTCAGCAACAGAGTGTCAAATCTAGAAAGAGGATGTTTTTTCCTAACAATTTTATGCGTCAGTAGAATTTGCTTCTGACGTTGGCGGTTAATAATTTTAGAATTTTCTTTTTGTTTTAAGCAAAAGATGAGAGAGGGAGAGTGAAACAAGGTTGGGATCTGTACAAGCATTCATTTATTTTAGTTCAATCAATCGTCAATAATAATTATACGGCCAATGGCCTACAACAATCCTATGATCAATAATATATTTATAATAATATTTTACAATATTTTAAAATCATGAGCATAGTTACTGTTGACTATAGGCCATCTATAGTAGCATAAATAGATAAATGTATCAACTAATGGAAACGGCTTAACGGAATCAACGTCATTTCTTTATAATAACACTATCGTAACTTCTCCACCTAAGTCTAAAAACTCAACCGGTTCAACTATAATACCATTTAAATATTTTAATTATCCTTATCACATTAACTAAGTTTAAATTGTTTTACAAAATAAATTCATAAGAAGAATAAATTGCTTTGGACAATTTTTTTTTAAATTTCGCTGTTCTATTAGGCTTTTAAATTACTTTATTACATATTTAGTTTTAAGGTGATTCCTTGGTTTCTTAACGTTAACTATGACTCATAGGTAGCCCTTAGATTGAAACTGGAAGAATTTGACAAGCCGTTTGAACGTTTTAAGTACTTAGAAACGATATGCTTTGGAAGAAGACAGTTCAGTTTCATCACAATGTAATAGGTACACATTATATTGGTTCGTTACTTAGGTAAGTATAGAAATATTCCTATTTTGCTTACACTGACTTGATACACCAACGAGTATGTGTAGGAGAGTTCTTAAATTTAATCACATCGACTCAAGTTTAGTCGCGAAAACATTAACGAGGCAAAATCGATTACAACCAAACGACTCTTGGGCTAAAACTCAGGAAATTCGGGCCACACCATGACCGCTTATCACAAAAAATGTATCGTTTCTAAGCAATAAAAGTAGCCTACTGTTAACTGTGTTTACTGGGTATTATAAAGCATGGATATGTAATTTATTCTATATCGACTAGCCTATAATGATATGTTCATTATTTTTTTGGAACACCTAGTACTTACTCATCGAGATTGGAAATTGTTCTCTGCCAGTCACAGTATTTTTATAAAACTTGTTTAATCGTTCAATTATTATTAAAACAACATTAAGCAGTTTTTCGTCCGTTCACATCGAACTGCGTTACGTGATTGAAAGTGGTTTTCCACCTCGCTCCTTGCCACTTACTTCTTTCCATTTAGTTAATTGCGCGTCGTGGTGGTTCGAACTAAACGTCCCTCATCTAAAACGTAAAACGACTATCTATTCACACCCAGTGCAATTTTATGAAAATCTACGACAACATCATTACAAAATTTACAATATTACTGGTCGATTTGGGCGAGGGGCACAAGCAAAATAACGGCCCGCACGTGCTCTATCCGGGCGGACCGTCCTCATGCCGTGCCATCTGCCGACTGGTGATAACAATTATTAGTTGACTTTAATTAATTCAGAAGCACTGCCGCTTCTTGCCTATCAATGCCAATAACTTAACTAACACTTATCTACAGGGTGATTGCCGGCGCCACATCGTCGCGCGGTACAAATTCAACTAGAGACCGCTCGAAATTGCTGAAGAAGATGAGGAAGAGGGAATTTGGTGGTGGTGGTGGTGAGGCGAATTGCTGCGCCCGATGTGGCGCCTGTAACAGTGTCTACGTTAACATTCAATTCAGCTAAACATAAGATTTAATTATTTACAGTGTTTTTGAGTGTACTTTCTAAATTTAGTTAGGTATTTTAGATAGTTTTGTTTGCACCATCATCTGGATATGTTTTGAGTAGTAAATGCAGGGCGAGCATAAGAAAAAAGGCGACCGAGTGGCTGGTCGACAAGTAAATCGTCATTGTCGAAGTCACTCGGAGCGCTAATACTACCATCGCGGAGGCACTAGAGTACTATCTACTAGACTAGGATAGAGAGATTCAATAGTTATTTGTCAACTATTTGTTTCATGAATTTCATAAGGCAGCAAAGACAAGTAGCAGAGCTAGAGTTTGTTGTGGTTGTTGAGTTGGCAATTCCGACGATTCGCGTGTTCCTGGACGCCATCAAGTCAAGCGGCTTCCTTGGGGGAAATCCGGGGGTTGTCGTCGTGGCGGTATCTTGTGGTTGCTGGGGCAGGTCCATATTCGATTCACATGGAACGCACAGCCCTAGAACTAAGTGATAGTGACTAAAACTAACAGTAGACAATAGGCCCTAACATTAAGCTGCTAAGAAGCAATCTCTGCAACCCCGTAACACTGGTCCGTATCATATACAAGGAGTATAAAAATTAGTGCAAATGGTCGGTGGTCCCGACCCTGTCGCGCTCCGTTCCCGAACGGAGCCCGTCTCCTACTTTTGCACAACCACGCATATAAAACGTGGCTAGTATAATATGGATCAACTGAAAACGATCTTTCCTTTTTTTAGTCTTTCAGCGATTCGACAATTCCGATCGCATTGCAGCCACCTGAATAGGCCGGGTGAACATGAAATGTTACGTCACAAGCGAGTCTGCAGCATTGATTGACTCTACGTAGCGAAAAGCGAAAATCTAAACCGTTTCATGTCGAATTCCATGCTTTTTGGGTTTGCCTCTGTAGCACATTTTTTATTTTTTTGGATATGTTTCAAGGCGCTAGTTTCTAATGCGCTGTTGGGGGAACTCTGCGGTTATTTTATCGTTTTGGTTGTTAGAACGGTCGCTGTCGGACGGCCGATAACAGAGCCGTCACCATTATGACCACGCTGCCACCCCACGCCGGCCTCCGGGAAGCAGCCTCGTTAGTGCAGTCCTTGTTAGATGGCGTATTCTGGAGCTCAACTAAAAAAACCAAAACGAGATTAGGCAAGGCACAGTTCGAGCAATTGGTGGATGCGCCGGGTGAATGCAGCCAACACTCAATGGCAGAGATGAAGGCGATCTACCATCCCCCAAAATCGCAGGGATTTCTTAATCAATACAAAATGATAAAGTTAAGCAACAAATTCCGCAATCTACAGAGTTCATTTTAAATAACTATTTTTGCTGAGGAGCAACCCTTACAAGAATGTGGACCAAAAGGTGAATCTGAACTGAATCTTACATTATACTTTGGGTCGTATTTAACAGTCTACCAAATTTACCCAATATTTTTATACAAAAAAAATACTTTCATTTCCCAAAAATACTAAATGCTCACCAAAAATAAGAAAATACATAATCTTAAAGCGACAACCAAATATTGACATAATGCTGGCCTCTTATATATTATTTTGTTCGCCAAAATAACTTTTGTTGACCATAAATACTAAATGTTCACCAAATTCTATTCCACATTTAATTCTAACATAATACCCAGATATTTAATTTTCGACAGTGTCTTATATTATTTAGCAGTTAAAAATACTATTTGTTGATCAAAAATACAGAAGCAATAATATGTTGTGCAAATGGTAAATAATTTTATGCGAAATTATAGATGTAGATGTGCTAGGGCAAGGAAAATAAGAGTAAAAATAGAAGTGGTTTGCACTAAAAAAGATATTGATTTCCGTAATATATAAATGCTTTGCTGTAATTGGTTTGCATTATGTAAAACGTAAAACTTTTTTTAGTGGCAATTTCTAATCGTGCTTTAAAAAAAAAATTACAGAGCCCTGAACTGACCCTGTACAAAAATTTTTTCCCGTGCCTCTTTTCTGGAAGCGCAAGCGGCAAGGAGAGATGCGCGAGCATATTTTATTTTTGGAGTAATAAAATAATTATTTGACGCACAAATATTTTTTTGAGAAACACTACTAAATATAAATGGATAGCGCAAATATTTATTATGTACAGCACGGACGCGTAACTTGAGCGTTCTAAATTTGGTGAACATTTAGTAAAATTGATAGACATATAGAATTTAAAATATAAGCAATGGTAAAACAATACGCAGCATAGTTATTTTAGTGGTGATGTTGTCATTTTCTGATGTATAATAATTTGGGTTTTATTTAGATTTTTGATGCTCATTAAATTTTCTAGTGGACAGTGCAAGGGATGTAGGTATAGTTTAATTTGGTGTACATTATATTTGTCCCTTATACTTTTGCCAGAGATATACTAACTTCTTCTGCTTATTTCTTTTGTTTCTTGCTGTTGATATTGGGAAATCAGCAAGGATTCAAGAACACATAAACAAACTGACTGAAAACAGCAGTCAGCTGTAAGTAGGAGGAATGAATAAGGAGGAGAATGACACTGACTCACTGACGCTGCACGCCATCTAACCATCCTTAGTTCAACTATCGATTCAAAGAGTTTATAATGTTATCAGAAGTATGTTAATTTTTTCTAGGGAAAAAATTATAACTTTTAAAAAAGACGCAAAATACGTAAATTTATTTTTTTCGCCTTTCTTTGATTAGAGTTTAGTGTACTTTTCCAAGATGACGCAAAATTGACAAAATAAATAGAGATACCCTCCAACAAAATGCTATCTAAGCCACTAGTAGCGTTATTGCATTATTTCTTATCAGTTAACGTTAACTGAGCTAATAAAAATAATTCTGAAGAAACTTAAAAAATTTTCTTGAACCACTTAACTCTCTTAAGAAGATGCTGGCAAATGGTCAAAAGAATGTACATGGTTCCATCCATTGTAATCTGGAGAATAATACTTAGAAAATGGCTTTTAACGCTAATAGGCAGCAGATAAAGACAATTGATGGTTTCCAATGTCGAAGCTGGTCGTCTTGTCTATGGGAGTCAAAGTTCGCCATCGAATAGCTTAGTTCCACGCAAGCACTCGTAATTGTCCCGAAACATCGGAAACGGCCGTGTTCTCCTTCAAAGTATGAAACTTTAAGCGAGTTACACAGCGGCGCGCACATAAAGAAATATAAAAGCTCCTCCGGTTAGCTGAAATTGCATTTGCATAAACTTCTATCCGCTTCGTTGCAAACTGTTATCCAAACAGAATCCATCCGGGGGGAGCCGAGCCATCGCGTCGGTGGCGTGATGCTGAACGACATCGCCAAGACGGAGGATTTGACGTTATATGGAGAAAATGGCCAAAACCGAAACAGCGACGTCTTTGGCTCGGATTTGCGCTGGTTTTAATAACGGCCTAATGTGTTTGTTCCGTTTTCAGGAAGTCGTGTAGCTCCGACATGCATATTTCCCTTAAAGGTTAACGGGGCTAACATTTGCTCGACCAACCGAGCCGGCGAAGGTCGCCTTCTTAATGTGTCCACGCGAAAATAACCGCCGCAAGGACGAGCTTTGGCAATAAAGCACAAGTGCCGCAGCCATTATTGCGCCCTCTCAACATTCCTAATTCTCCCCAGGAATTACGTTCCGTAACAAAATCTGTCGACAGACAAAATCGAGCCCCATTTTGGCGATTAAGAAGTTACAACCCAAAGAAACTCTAATTTTCCTCCACCTCTTCCACCCTTAAAGGTGGGGTTGATTAGATTAGAAGAATGGGAAAAAATCGTCAAATTTGAGGGTTAAAATGGCCAAAGCCGAAGTTTCAATTCTGCGACGTATCAGTCGGATTTTTACAAAACTGCCGCTAATCCGGTAAGTTGGTGCGTGGAGTCGGCGGCGGCGTGGGTGGGACTCCTGCAAGCGGAAAAATAACGAGCTGAGGCGTAGTTCTTGGTTTCAATAACAAATCTCGGCGTCGTCGTTAAAATCGTTCCGATTTTTCCCAACTCTTGATCGTGATGGCGCTTCTGTAAACAACCCTCCGAAAAATCCGATAATTTCGTTAGAGCGCGTCGCCGTGAAGCAGCCGCCCTGCGGCGGCTTTTTAAGAAATACGCCGGCAATTTCCATAGTTTATGCGACATAATTCAACTAGGAATTCCAAAACATTTACAGCCACCGCGTATCGGCTGTTGTTTGCCTCGTACGCATTATACGGCCCTTAGGGGTGGAATGAAACATTGTCGTAACGCTTCCCGGTTCCAATTCGCCGCCGTAATTGGGGCAATCAACTTGTCACGTTACTTTCAAATAACAATAAGACATATTCCGCCGTCACGCGGCCCGCCGCAAAACTCCTCGGACACGGTCACGCACCCCTCGCAAACCCAACACCAATTACCGGCAGAAATTAAAATTATTGGCCCAGCCAACGACCTTAATCCGCATCTGAATGTGGGCCAATACCATAACAAGTGACCAAAACTAACAACCGCTGCTTCAACCCTTTGAGTTTGTCAGCCTCAATGTTAAAACTCTTCTACTAATTAGAAACGAATAGAGGCATTGACGCCTGGTCGTGAGCCCTTATGAAGATGACATCAAACTAAATTTGCTACTTCTATTTTTTGAAAGTAAAAGAATGTGGAAGCAAATAACAGTCATCAGTGAAAGAATCTAGAAAGTGGATAAATAATGGGATTAAATACAAGGTGAATCACTCTGGCAATTAATGTCGAAAGAATATTAGAAGAAAAAGAATAATAAAGAATAGCAAAGGCAAAGATATAAAATTTTAAAATTCATCACATTCATCAGGCAAATATAATAGTTTTAAGACAAGATAAATAGATGATGAGGCATAAAATAAGTGTAGAAAGTGATGAAAGCATAAGCAAGACTAACAAATAAAAATAAGAAAAAGTGGCAGTTGTAGAATCGATAATTAGTATAAACAAGAAACATTCAACAAACTTTCTAGTAAAAGAAATAAAAACAAAAAATTAAGTGCTATGAAGGTCTTTTAATTTCATCTATTAACCTTCTGCAAAATTGTGTAGATGGTCTAGAATTATCTAGGAGGAAAGCAGACTAAAAGTGGTTAAAAAGTTAAACACAAACAGAAAAAAAGTAAATTAAAAAAGATAATATGAAAGAATAAGTAAAAAAAATTTCTGAAATTAAAATTGAAATAGGTATGCAGAGGGTAATAAATATATATCAACAGTATAAATATAATTAGAAAAAAGTGAAAGAAAGCCTCTAAAGAAAAAAAACAAATTGAAAGCAAATTCTAAAGTACCTATCAATTTATGTAATTTATGCAATAAGTATAAGAGAGATGAAATAGATCAAGAACCATGAAATAACTTTGAGGAGGAAGGAGGAACATTAGAAACACTAATTTTGCGCTGCTACTTGGCGTGCCACAAAAGTCTTCGGATCCAGTCACGCACCTCGTCAGGCAAATAACGCCAATTACCAGAAGAAATTAAAATTATTACCTAAACCATCAATCTTTAATTTCTAATTAAATATAAAGATATTCTCACAAATATAGCTTTACAATTTCTTTAATAAAATTTACAACAATTATTTGTTGAATATCGCCTTATTGAGACATTTTTAGCTCCCGGTTCCAGGGAATGTAACCCGGTTCTAGATTGGAATCAGGAATTCGTTTCGTAGCTTCATATATATTTAAGCGGGCACATTTGCGACCTGTAATACAATGACTGCGGCGAACCTTCCACGGCCATGAAGCGCGTCCTCCGGGAATACCGAATGCCTTTTTTAGGGCATGTGTCCAGAATATCGCCGCGCGATGATCTTCTTTTAAACCCCCGACTTTTCTGAACCGACAACCGCGAATTAAATTAACTAAATTGAAATAACACGCCGACCCAAAACGGGAAGAGCTTTCGATATTTTCGCCGGTTAAAACGCCATTAAAAGATTAATTTAACCATTCCGTGCCGCCCCAGGATAGAAAACAATTAGCAAAAAAAAAACGGTGGAAGCTGAAATCACGGAGATTCCAAAAACACATTTTTCTACACTCCGTTCTTGAGGCTTCACGTAAACATCGATTTAAGCAAAAAGATTGTGGAACCCAAAAAGTTAAGGATGTGGTCTACTGAACTCTTTTGCAGTTGAGCTATATTTGGAAAATTATAAAAATTTGCTGCGATGAAATTGCGGGCATGTCAAGAAAGCTCTTCACCAAAGCTGCGCTCCAGCAGGATCAGCTACGCTCAAGCCGCTATATTCGTGGGCATTATTTGAATATTCACAAACGTTTATCCAGCCTGAGCTCCAACCCCCAATTAAGCAAGGAAGGGAATCGAGAATGATTACGGAGCCAGGTGGAATTTATCAGGAATTTCGAAGCACGGCAACCAACAGGATTGTGCAGCAGAGGCCGTTTTATTAAATTTTTGTTTCCATTTGATGGATGTCCTTAATAGCCAAATTGTAAAGCGCGAGAAGTGTCAAAAAAATAGGTTTTTAGTTTTTAGGCAATTGTTTAGTGCAATTGAAAATAAGAGCTTTCTAATTCCAGCTGATTCTGTTAAACTTTGAGGATTTTTGCTAAAATAGCAACGAATAACTAAGAAACTTGTGCAACTCATCAAAATTCACCCCCCATTTCAGCAAATTGACAATCATCTCTGCCAGAGTAAAAATTGGCTTTTGTGCTAGGTACCTATTTTTGTTTGGCTGGCCTCACCTGAGAGCTGCTGCAGCTGAGGTAGGTACTTTTTCCAGAAGGCACACTGCTTGAGCCGGGGTCCCCTGCCCGTCGCCGTCGAGTTGACGTCGAGCGTCAGGAACTCCCTGCCGTAGGCTGTGTGCGGCGGCCAGAACGTGGGCGTCCAGACGCCGTTCGGGGACTGGCTGGGGTTGCCGGTTTTGGCGAAATTCGCCCAATACCTCATAATTCTCTTGCTGAGATCAACCTCCTGTGCCGTGTAGCTTTTCGTGGGATTCAGAGGCTCCCCGAACACGTAGTTAATTTCGTCCGCGTGCATAACTCCGGTCCACGAAGGCCAAGGATTAGCAACAGTTCTATGTTTGTAATAATACATGTAAACAGTGTTACCAGTTTCAGCGTAACGATGAGCAAACTCGTTGACGTTGCAAGTGAAATGGTAATCACCGACCATCTTATCTAAGGAGTTTCGGTTGCTGACGGGATCGTCTGGATTCAGCCAGTCGGTGTATTCGAAAATTATCGCCTGGCGCGCCACTGCGTTGACGTAAGGGTTCAGTTCGGTGACGGCCCGCAAAAATTCGGCCCGGTTTACGTACACGTCTTCCTCTTTCCTGAACAACTCAGTTAAGTAGTAAATTATAAAATAGTAGCCTTCTTCGGTGTTTGAGCCCATGAGGATGTTGGTTTTTTTAAAGTTCTTATTGGCCATAGCTCTAGAGGGATGTTCGTCTAAGAAAGCGCCATCTATGACCGGCACGAAGGGAAACTCGCAAATCCCCAAAGTTCCCCATTCGTTGTTAACTAACTCTATCGCGTCCCGTTTCTTGAGGCAATCTATAACGGCACCGAGATCGTCGCGATCATGCGGGCAATTGACAGCTTCTGCCAATCGAAGTCCTCTCAACAGACTCTCTTCTCTTGAGATGATAGCCCATGGAGCTGTGGCGCTTCCCGATTCCATGATGGCCTGCGAGAATAAGTTTCTTGACAGCGGCGAGAGTAAATGTAACGAAACGGAAACGGCCCCAGCGGATTCTCCGAAAAGGGTAACGTTATTGGGGTTGCCTCCGAAAGCGGCGATGTTATCGTGAACCCATTGCAACGCCATCATTTGGTCAAACATGCCCGCATTTCCCGGTACGTCGGAAGTGCCGAAATAGAGAAATCCTAACGAAGCGACGCGATACTGCATCGAAACAAGAATAATATTTTCTTCGGAAACTAGAATGTTGTGGTCGTAGACGTCTAGAGTGTTCGTGCCCGAGTAGAATCCGCCCCCGAAAACCCACACCATCACCGCAGCGTTGGTGGGTCTCGGCTTCGGCACCACCACGTTCACGTAGAGACAGTCCTCGCTCAACGGAGTATTGGGGTTCCACATGGTGGCCCCCGGGAAATCCCCGAACACAGTGTCAATGATCTGCACGCACGAGTTGGGCTGCACTGTCGCGTTGAGGATGCCGTCCCATTTGTCGCCGGGACGCGGATGCCGAAAACGGAGATTCCCGGTGGGTTTCTGGGCGTAGGGGATGCCGAGCCAGGCGTCGACCTTCTTACCGGTGGCCGCCGTCAGGGACATGCCGCGGACTTTGCCCTTTTTCGTTTGCACGACGAGGGGATCGTCTTCGGCGGAGTCGCGACGGGTGAACTCGCGCTTGTCGTCCGGGGCGTCCCGACGGAATTCCTCCGAGTCGCGGTGGGGGTCGAAGGGGTCGCGGGACATTTGATAGGCCTCCGCGTGCGGCTCGGGCGGGTGGTGGCGGCCTCGGTGCGGCGTCGAGATGCATGAGGGAAGGAGGGAGATCGCCAGCAAGCACGCCGCCCACGCACCCGTCATCGCTTCTCAATAATTCTGAAACAAAACCACCAAAGAATTACCAAATAATATTACAAGGACTTTTGGCCCCCCCTGCCCTAGTTGAGCATCAAAGAAATTATATTACGAGAAACTTTTGCCCCCCCTGCCCTAGTTGACCCCAAGCAACGATCGACGGCTGCGGATTGATCTTCACCGCGTCGTTAATATCGCACTTCCGGACCTGGTGGTTGGCACTGAATCGGGAATAATGCACTATTCCCGATCGGCTGTGATTACGTGAAATATGGGGGTAATAAGTAATCCGTCGTCCGGCGGTCGGCCCTCTCTATGCACGACCTGGATAGGCGGTATGATCCCATTAGAAGGGTACACAATGGTAACGAGAGCAGCGCCCTGGGCGGCGGACTCTAGCACTATACTAATTACAATCAGAGCAAGCTCGCTAATTAGAGACCCGGGATCTCCCCGGATGACCGGTAACTCCTCTATTATGAGTTATGTGAACACTGGATGCATCTGTAGCTTTACCGGAGCGGCTGAGTTTAAGCTCATTTGCATCCCCGGCTGCGATCCGGTGAAGGGATAATTTAACTAGAAGCGGCCGTGTTGATGGCGATTCTTCCAGTCGGAAGCACAAAGGCGGACAGTTCCAGCTGCTTGTCAGACCGGATAACTTAAATACAAGTCAAACTTTCATCAATTGACCCCAAATTAAGGAAAAACTCTGTGGGTCCAATTTTGACACCCCCGCCTTGCTTAAATTCTGGTGATTTCAGATTTCCTTTTCTCACTATTTTTGCGCCCTTAAACTTTAAAGGAACCAATGGGGTTGCTATAGCTACATATTGCTTGGGTGTAATTTTACGTGGTGATTGATGTCATATCGGGCTTCATGCAAGTGCCATTGTTGCACGTACTGATATTAGATAAGGTTAACAAAGACTTGATGTATTTTTATATTAAAATGCACGTACCGACATCCAATTATTAATTTATTAGTTCCCCCATTATCCATTCGTGTGCGCACATCGTCAAGAGTGATTTTGTGACAGTAAATTATTAAAATAATTTAACGTAATCAAACAACAATATCTAATCATGCAATGGTGTAACGGCAAGAGGTTAAATGATTTAACACTCGCGAACGAAAGCGATAACGCCACACGAACTCTTCTCAATGCTATTACTTTACGAAAAAAATTAATATTTACTCCATTTAACGCTGAAGTCTTTGGCGGAAAATCGAAGGAAACGAAAGAGGTGTCTACGTAAACTGATGGGGATTTTGTTGTCAATACCGAATAATTATTCGGACAGATTTTGGGAAAATCTTTTTGGAAACAATTAGGGCCGGTCTCGGCTCCGGTGAAGTTGCAGGTGTATCGGGAAAATCTTGACGGGGATTCCGTTAAGTCGACGGTGATGAAGAGTCTGGGAGGTTCATGCGATTCAATTTTTCAACGTAAGCCGGGCGACACCACCAAGGCCGCATTGCAGAGCCGGCCTTACGCAAATTCGGAAAGATTGATGCCCGCCCAAGTTTTCGTTTCCGAGATTTGGGCCGGGCTTGAAATTATTGAATTTCGGTTATATTTCAAGTTTCAAGGACCAAGCAAAATGCCCCGTCAATTTATCTGGATACGCCGACGATATGTTTGCTTTAATGTTAGCAGGACTCGTGACCCCGCTACAACCAGACAAATGTAACGCAAAGCCGGAAAAAGGGCAAAAACGAATTTTTGACAATTTTGAAAAATGTTGAGTAATTGGAGAAAATAAAATTGCTATCTCAGCGTTTCTACAAATATAGAGGGTGTTCCCTAAATAACGTCTCAAGCCGTAACTACAATTTTTTTAAATAACAACTTCACAGTTGAAAGATGTTAATTTTTTTAAAACCGCCGCCACAAACCATAATAAAGCATATTAACAACAAAAAGAAATTTTTATTAACATTTACAAATGGATGCAAAAACGGAGAGGAAACTTTTAATGACGTATAAAAACTAAAAATCTAATACATAGAACGGAAAATGAATTATACAGGGTGGGGCAATAGTGCGTCCGACTTCGATAACTCGAGTTCTATGATAGGTAGAAATTTAATTTAAAAACACAAATAAACTAGAGAAAGCAGTCTATAACCGGAAATTATTTTTGAATATACAGGGTAAACCAAGAAAATTATACAGGGGCAAGTGATATTTTTCTAAATGGAATGTAGTATGTGAAAGAAGATTTTTCGGAGCCTTTTCCTAGACTCTTTTCAATCCAATATTATTGCTAACTATTTCCAAACCACTTCGATCTAGCGATTCTTTTTGTTCAAATAATGGCATCTGCAGATGCATGTTAAAAAAATCACTACAGTCACAATTATAAGTTCTAAGAAAAAATTGAGTAAAGACTAGTTAGGAAACATCTGTGGAATGTTTTTGAATTGTTTTTACTTTTGAAAAATTATACAGGGTAGCTAGATTTAATTTTTCAATTTAGACCTTTTTGAATTTAATTTTCTCCATTTTTTCATAGGAACACCTGTATGTTTTTTAACGATATAATGTATAAACTAAAAACAAACATTTTTTGTATGTTCTTCCCTATGGCTATTTGTAATCATTTTCGATTTATCGCCCAATAATTACAAAATTCAAGAATAATCCTAAAAAATTAGATTGTTTTTCAAATTACTCGACAGATAAAATTGTAATAACTGCTCCAGATGTTTTGTTTATAACAACAGCATAAGTTTTGTTTAGTAAGTTCACTTTATGTTTGTATCTTGATCATTTTTTGCATTTTATATTATCCGACAAGAAATACACATTTATCGCAGTTACCTGTCGTCAGTTGTCATTTTTGTGTCAATTTTGAAACATTTGAAGTTTTTTGTCGTGGTATTTGGAAAAGGACTTAATTTTTTAGAATTATGTATTCTTGAATTTTGTAACTATTGGGCGATAAAACGAAAATGGTTACAAATAGCCATAGAAGTGTACATAAAAAAAATGTTAGTTTTTAGTTTCTACATCATATCGTTAAAAAATATACAGGGTGTTCTATTTGAAAAAATAGAGAAAATTGAATTCAAAAAGTTCTAAATTAAAAAATTAAATTTATCCACCCTGTATAATTTTTCAAAGACTAAAATAGATCAAGAAAATTCCACAGATGTTTCCTAACTAGTCTTTACATAATTTTTTCTTAGAACTCATAATTGTGACGGTAGTGATTTTTTTAACATGCATCTGCAGATGCCATTATTTGAACAAAAAAAAATCGCTACATCCAAGTGGTTTGGAAATAGTCAGCAATAATATTGGATTGAAAAGAGTCTAGAAAAAGGCTCCGAAAAATCTTCTTTTACACACCACATTCCAATTAAAAAAAATGTCGCTTGCCTCTGTATAATTGTCTTGGCTCACCCTGTATGTTTAAAAATAATTTCCGGTTATAGACTTCTTTTTGTAGTTTATTTGTGTTTTTAAATCAAATTTCTACCAATCATTGAACTCGAGCTATCGAAGTCGGACGCACTATTGCCCCACCCTGTATACACTGAGAATGAGAAAAAGACTGCAAAAAAATAAAAAGACTATAAAAGAGTAAAACCGTAGGAAATATAGCAGGTATACTAAAAAATAAAAAAAAAAATAAAAAAAAATAGAAAACAAAAAGTTATCTAATATTAATTTAATAAAATAATCATAGCCAGAAAAGCTTTTTAAAATAGGACCCTTTCGTGACTTAATAGTAATAATAGCTTAATTCTGGTTGTCTACAGTAACTACATTTTTGAAGCGTATGGTGCTATACTGTACAGTGACTATCAAAAAATAAGGCAACACTTGTGAAGCAAAATTGACAATTTAGAACTTGTGTAAAGCGGACTGTAGGAGTGACCATGTCAGCGTAGGCATTTCAGTGCCATGTTAATGCTTTCAAATTTTAAAATCCGTTTGGAGTTTATACCTACTCCTACGGTTGCCTCCCACCAGGCTGCAATGACTCTCCCTTCTATCAAATTGAATTGGTTTTCACTGAAAAAAAAAACAGCGTGCCTTTTTTATTAATAAACACTGTACAGCTAGTTTTAAAAAAAAAATACAAAAAATTTGCATCGTTCACATAAAGTCTAGCAAGATTTTATTTTTTTAACAAGAAGTTCCTGCCAAAGTGTGTTCAATGGTCAACCCTATAGCTTCTTAAATAGAGGATTTTGGCAATTTTTAAGTTACAAAATTAATAAGCAAAACTTTAAGCGGCTCAAAGCTCAAAGCTTTCAGTTCAATGACAACACAATTAATAATGTCGATATCGTGACGGACTGATTTACGCGATGGGCGGCTAACAAAACAAGGTTCGACCTACTGTTTTTGTAATCAGTAAAACATGAAGGGCGTGTGAATTGACAAGACGTCGGCCTAAGTGGCGGTTTATGCAAAATTAATTCGGTTTACTTACGTAATAAATGTCAACAGTACACAACGTGTGGTGGCATTTTTGATCTGCTAGGTCACGGCTACTGCTTCTAGAAGCCCAGATTTCTGAAAAAAGACAAAGAATGAGTTGCGCAATCTTTAAAACAATCAACATAAATTACAATTGTAAACGACTAATTAATATGCGAAGTCAAAGTGTTGAGTAAATGCGACAACAAACTGCACCGTTGGTGGTAGCCAATAGTTTCGTTATTATTTGATTTTTGACGGTGGCACTTGGTAAATTGAAGTCGCGCCTTCATCTAGATTCCCAGTTATTTTCATAACAAAGTTGTCACCCGGTATCTGGACGGATAATAAATTAACAATCCCGACATGCAATCGGGGGCGCGTCCGTCATCACGCAACTTTCTCTTCTCGTCCTCGAATTAAAATCGGCCGTTTTCCCCTTTCCGATCCGGCAACCCCGACGTGATTACGAATGCATCGAACTTCACTAGCGCGAAATATCTTCCGGGCGCCGAAGTTGGTCAACAATTCCATTAGGGCTCGTGCAAGTTTCGGCAAAAAAGCGCACACATAAAGACACCCCTCCGACATTGAAACTTGGAAACGAGGTGAGGAATTTTATGCGACACGACGTCGGAATATCTCGAAGGGAATCTATTCCTGATGCATCGGGACGAGACGAGATTTGTTATCGCATGATTAAATTAGACGAGAGACGCCGGAAACTGGAACAACGACGCCACCATTTTCGGGACACCGATATTCAATATGGCAACTAATGAAATGATAAGTGGAAACGAGGTTCAAGAGCTTCAATTGGTGAAATTTTTAATAAGCTCTCTTAGCGCTCGGCCTCTCCCGAATTACCTCGCTGAATAATTCCTGGATTGGAATTGGGAAAACCGTTAAATATCCGGGTTTGTCCCAATCCGCATTGGACGCGTTTAATAATTAATTTTGCCGGTGATGGTTGTTTGCGAGGTAATTAATAGCGAGTCGTTGACAATATTGAAAGGAACAATTATTTCGCAACGAGAACAATCCTGCAAAGGAACAATGCGTATTAATAAGAACGATTTATTACGCGTCGGTCCTGGCAGGATGAGAAACGTATTAGGGGTGTCTGAGGGCAGTGACGGCGAGGACGTTTGTCAAATTGCCAAATTGAGATCAAATTGTCATAAATCCAAAGTTATTGATGTTGCCTGTCCCGGGCTCTTGGGGTGACGTGTTTCACCACGTGTTGATCGCTTAAGGAGACGTCATACGTTGGGGAGGTCTCGCGAAGGGGCGCAATTTATTTGAAATTCAATATTTTTTCCTCTAACTATCCCGTTTCACGTATCGTGGAGGCCACTTCTCCAACCCAGTGACGGCGCCAGCTTTCTTCGCCCAAAATTTCAATACTCAAGCGGCCCCCATTTGCTATAAGTATGAAGCCAATTTAATTATGCACAAAGCTCTAAATTTCATAAAACCCTGGCTCCTTGGGTTCAACGATCTTAAAGATTGGTTACAGAGGCCGAATTAATTAAATAGATTATTTAAAATTAATATTGGGAACAAATATAATGTACACCAAATTAAACCATACATCCCTTGCACTCTCCACCTGAAAATTTAATAAGCATCAAAAAATCTAAATAAAACCCAAATTATTATACATCAGAAAATGAGAACATCACCACTAAAATAACTATGCTGCGTATTGTTTTACCATTGCTTACATTTTAAATTCTATATGTCTATCAATTTTACTAAATGTTCACCAAATTTAGAACGCTCAAGTTACGCGTCCGTGCTGTACATAATAAATATTCGCGCTATCCATTTATATTTAGTGTTTCTCAAAAAAACTATTTGTGCGTCAAATAATTATTCTATTACTCCAAAAATGAAATATGCTCGCGCATCTCTCCTTGCCGCTTGCGCTTCCAGACAAGAGGCACGTAAAAAAACTTTTGTTTTTGGTTAGTTCAGGACCCTGTAATTTTTTTTAAAAAGCACGATTAGAAATTACCACTAAAAGAAGTGTTACGTTTTACATAATGCAAGCCAATTACAGCAAAACATTTATATATTACGGAAATCAATGTTTTTTTTTGTGCAAACCACTTCTATTTTTACTCTTATTTTCTTAGCCCTGGCACATCTACATCTATAATTTTGCATAAAATTATTTATAATTTGCACAACATTTTATTGCTTGTGTATTTTTGATCAACAAATAGTGTTTTTAACTGCTAAATAATATAAGACACTGTCGAAAATTAAATATCTGGGTATTATGTTAAAATTAAATGCGGAATAAAATTTGGTAAACATTTAGTATTCATGGTCAACAAAAGTTATTTTGGCGAACCAAATATATAAGAGGCAAGCATTAATATTTATTGTTAAGAAATCAATCTCTATACCTAGATCATCATTCTATGATCTGCGTTCACTTCTGTAGGTGCTGAGGCAGAAAGAGAGGGTTCATCCACCCCATGAACCAAAGTGAGCGGTTAGAGGGTGGGAGTTGTCCCAAATCTTCTGCTGAAGACAAGTGTTAATTTCATGATCTTAGTCTCTTTTCCATCGGCTACCTTCAAGATAAGTCGTAAGTCGTCTCGAAACATATTTTACATATTTGAAGTTCAAATGTCGATTTTTTGCTAAACGGTTTTGCAATAATTAAAAAATTGGGGCGATAATGTGACCGACGTGGAAATTAGTGGCGACTTCCGGATTCTTGGTGCGTTAAAACTGTTTCGCATCGTTTCCGCGTCCTTTGTTCCCTCTTCTTTATCGAACTTGATTCTGCACGAACCATATTTTATATAAAAAGCTATTTACGCGGAATTATATTGGCTTTGTGTGATGGGAACGGCGGGGTAAAATATCGCCGCCCCGCTCTTAATAGCCTGGCGACACATTACATCTCGCCGGAATTGGGGAAAGAGAATATTATACATTTTTCCGCCATTAACCAGAAATTTATTGTCTCCACAGCAATCCGGAACCTCTCTGCATTTCGAGCCGTTCGTGTAAACAAATCGAAGTAGACGCTATTTCCGGCGCCCATTAATCTTTCAAAAATGGCAACTGACCCATAACCGTTAATCCGGCAATAAAACCGCGCAAATAATTCAGGGACCAAACAAAATTTCAGTTGATGATAACAATTTTGTCGATGAAGTTTCTTGCGGCGACATTAGTTATTTATTGGACCTCGATAAAAAACGTGTGATAGCCGGCAAGAATGTCAAAGGTGGACGTCGATGAAAACTGACCACGAAGAGAGAATCTTTCGCCAGCCTCAATTTTTATTAAATTCGCAGAGAGCTTTCAGCGCTTTCCCCCAAACTACCCCCCTTTGTGGCTAAAATAATTACGTATTTCCGGACAAACGGAGTTGAAACTAAACAAATAGATTGTGACTACGTCGAACTCGCATTACGTTTCTTTGTTGTATATTATAAAACATGGCGGAGCCCCGGGCAAAAACGTTGCGGTCTATTTATAGCGGAGCTGTTTTTCCGAAAGAAATTTATTTGACGTCGAAATTAAATAAAAGCGGCGCTGCCCTCGTCAAATCGCATTGTCCCGAGCAATGCAGTGGGACGCGATCACTTTTCGCTCTTCCGAAAGCGTCGCGACGCCAGGCTCGAAGCGATTTCTCCCGGCAATTTATCATTTAAATAATTTCCGCCCTCGCAGCACCCCAAGAACATTAATAACATTAATGCAAGTCCAGCCAGCAGACCAACAGCCGGGATCCCGGACCAAGCAACTAGTCAACTGGAAGCTTCCGCAATTCTTACATCTACAAAAAATTCTGCGGACCTTCCGCAAAGATCTGCAACTTCAGTCAAGTGTTCTTTGGAGGTTTTTAAAAAACTAGGTGCCAGCAGAAAAAGAATTTTTTTTAAAAAGATTTTGGGGGACCAGGAGTTGGCGAAGCTTCAGTGGGATTGTCCGAAACTTGGTGGAGGGTCCGAATTTGGTGGGCAAACGGCGGGTGGCGGCAAGGGGCGGTTAATGAGACGATTATGAGGGCCTCGACAAAGCCATTTGTCAATGGGAATAATACGTGATCGTCGAGCATCACTTGTAAGCCGATTACATCGAATGAGCACTTTTATTCCGGTGTGTTACACGCCGGTCAATCCGCCCAAGATTAACTCGATCCGATTTCAATTCCTGTCGGTCCCGCCCTTGCCGACATTTACGATCATAAAGGCCGTTTGATTTCGCAATATGACTGCGTCAAAGCGTAATTCCGAGCCCGACATTAACTTAATTAAAACCGTTAAATGTTAATCGGGCCGCGGACCGATCTGGTTGTTTATGCCGACGAATTTTTGATCAGTTCCAAAATTATTAATGCGCGGGTCATAATCGGGGTGAATTAACATTAACATTATTGCGAGTTCTGCAGCGGTACGTGTAATGTTCGGCAAACACGCTCCATCGAACAGCATTACTTCGTTATTGGTGCTTGGCTTCAGAGTGTAAAGTGATTGACTTGATGAATATTTAACGAAGAAAGGCCGGAAAATCGATAGGCGAGCATTTAGTGTTGCATGAATTAAGAGAGTTTCTGGGTTGTCTCCAATTAACGGGAAATTTCCAAAAAGTGTCGTTAAACTCGACAACACCGGAAGCCGGTTGAGTTTTAAGCCGCAAACCTGTCGCCGAAGTTGTTTATTTGTATGGAAAAGTATTAATTAGAGCGGTATTAAGGATTTAATGGCCTCTTGGTGGGGTTATTAAAGTATGTGTAGACGACGAACTAAGACTGTTAAATGAGCAAGTTTCTTGTACGAAGTTGGGGCGGCGCATTATATGCTCCCTGATTCTTTGTGTAGCGACGCCGCCTCCCTGATGAATAGCGCGCGGTTACGGGGACCGCAATTTGCTTATAGGTGGTTTGGACCCCTTATAAGTTCGGTTATTCGGCAAGTTGACGGTTTTAATCCCAGCTTCCCCATCCGCAAACATTCGCCGTCTTCATTCGATAAGTTTCGCTCCATCTCCGGGAAAATATCGCAACTTTTCCCTAATTTATCCCGTATCTGCATAAATTTATATCTCTACGCCGCCAACACTTCTTTTCAAACTAAATTTCCTATTCATAAGACACGACGTAATTACTCTGGAGGATTTCTGGATATTGGGTTATAACATAGGAGATGACGAGTTCAAGGTTCTCGAATTTGATTACCTACATGGGTTAATTGCGCAAAACCCGTGCATTCCCATCGAAATTATCTTGATCTTACACTATTGCATGTCGGTAATTGCGTTTCGAAAGACTGAAAAACATTAAAATTGAGTAATTAGGGGCCAGCCCTAAGGTCAAGAATCCAGACCAAATGGGACAAAAAATTTATTACACAAAATCAATTTCTTAGATGACCGAAATTCCTCAAACTCCGATAACTAAAAGTGGCAGCCTAGAACCAAAGAGTAACTCCTCATCAAGTTCTGGGTTGTTAAGTAAATTTTGAAAAATCCACATTATCCCATTTGGTTTAAAAAAATTTAAGTTTTTCAGCTTTATCTTTTAGAAGGATCTAATTTTATAGTGATACAGAATTAGTTCTTAGCGCAGAACTATAAGAAAAAAAATAACGGTACCATAGCGCAGCTGGTATGGTGTCTGGCAACAATATTGCTCTTAGTATTGCTCTTAGTTGCAAACCATTTCTCGACTAATTGGTTTCTACCAAGTCCGAGGTGACCTTGAGGAAGCCCTCGGCGACGGAAAAAAATGGAAAACATCCTGGCAACCCCTAAATATTAATTAGCCTGCGGCAGAGATCCGGCCCGTTACTCGCCCTTATCACGCACAATTTTCGTCAAAATAAAGCGTCTAATTCCGGAAGCAAGGGTCCGGTTCATCACGTGTGTGCAAATCGGCCGACATGTACCCTCACCGGTTGCTTTCTTTTCGCACCACATCCGAAATCGATATCGCCGCCCCATTTACACTTTTTAGGTCATTGCGAGTAGGAACAGTCGAACAATAAAAATGATAAATACGTTGCGGAAATTGCCTCTGCAAAATAAATCGTGCCCGAGCAGCGACTCCTTAATCGTCTGCCTAACCTGTCGTTATCAATTAAACCTTCAACAAACCCGGGAAAAAAATATTCTTCCCAATCACCCAATTTTGCGTCAATTTGCTCTATACAGGAAATTTGAACGGTTGCCAAATTGTGGAGAAAAAATTGGGGCCGCGAGGTCGATAGCCCCCAAGCGCCTCCAAGTTTGCTATATTTTCCATAAATTAACAATAATTTGGTTCGTACACCGAAAACGCGTGCGGAACGTTTTTGAGTCAGAATCCGCAATGATTTCGCAGCTTTGCGCAATTCGCCCGGCGCCTCCGCCATTTGTCGCCGCGCACCAAACTCTCAATTCTATTCAATTAGAATTTTTTAACAAATTAAGGTCGCGTCTAAAAGTTGAAACGTTTCTCCCAACTTCCATTTGATGCCACCTGAAGCTTTTGGATTATTTATAGGGCAAACGCGGTCGAAATCAAAACAGCTACTGGTTTGTCGAAGAGATATTGCCTCGCCGTAAATCAGAAAATATTGCCGCCGTCTCGAAACCGCCCCTGGTTTACGGTGTTACAATAGACTGTTTGGGCGATAATTTTTGGGATTTCGGTGTTTCATGTCGTAAATTTTGAAGGGTATCGTTAAAGTCGGGAACGTTTAGGTGGCAGTTTGCCGGTTATTGACAGCCCTTCTCTTGTGTGTCATAATTGGTGGTTTAGTGCCACATCGATTTTAACTTCGTCACTTAACGTTGGCAATTTGTTATATTAAAACGTTCATCGCGCCCATATCTACTCATTATTCGAACGTTTAGTACGTGTTCGCCGGAGGAAATTGGGTTTGAATTTATTGCGCGGCGTGTGTGAATTATCGACTAGTCATTAGCGAAACGTCTTATTTGCTCCAGAAGCGGCTCTGCGAAGGACTTATTGCGGACTCCAAATAGCGCCCCTTGCTCTTTTTAGCTTGGAAATCCAACCACTAATCAGCGGCCATAGAAGCTGTAAAGGGGATTTTTTTGGAAAAAGTGGAGGCTTTCGTTGCCTTAAAGAAAATCAATATTTAAGTACGGTTTCTGAAACACGAAACTTTTCTCTTCCAAATTGGAGACCTAGAGAGGAAGATGCTGGAAGAACCTGATAGAATGATTTGAGGGTGGTTAATATTTTTAAGAAGATCAAAAAATTGAGAGGGTTAAAAAAACTGGAGAGTTGTGAGTTGAGTTGTTTAACTTTTTAATTGGACGCGCAATGGATACTATCCTTGTTGCTTCTGGTACATAAAAGTGGGTTTTATTGGTTCCAATTTTTTTCTAAATTACACCCCTCGTCAGAATGGTGGTCCGACTTTCCTAAAGAAACGCGTAACATGCATTGGCTATTAACCCAGTTAGGGCTGGAAGGAGGCTAAAATTATAATGTCGGCTAGCTTCAGCTCCGCCATAAAATGTCGGAATTTATTTGGTGATAAACACCTGATCTCATAATCTCTACCTGAATCTTGAGCCGGAGGAATTAAGTTAATGCGCAAAATGCGGCTCATAAATATTTACTCGAGAGAATGAATGCTGAATAAGCAACTGTACCGCTACCGCCCGATACTCCCCCTCATTATGCTTAATTTGCATCGATTAATTAATAACGCCACGACCTCTTCAACCGAATTCGAACGAATTAAGGGATCCTCGCCTAAACAAGCAATTTTTTCCCTTAATAGACTTTTTTCGCTTCATCTGGTTTTGACTGCACGGCGAGCTTTTCGTTGCAGGTCCAATTAGGGGGTCAAGGTCGTGGCCGCTGTCCAAAACTCTCAGGTCAAAGTTTGGCCTCTGCGGATGCACTGCTGTTGAATACGCCACTATCATCGCCGCCGCCGCCGCCGCCGTCACATCGATCTACGCCGCCGCCGCCGCTCGACCCCAAAACATTAAAGCTCGCCACACAGACCGTCATTTCGGCATGCTCGCGTACTACGAAGCCCGGAAAAAAGCTCGACGAACATGTGCGCTTCTCTCCGAACCTCCAGCTGACGCAGAACGTAATCCCAAGAAGGTCCGCTTTTTGCCGAATTAAGAGCGCCTAATTTCGAAATTTATTCCGCAAAAACCGCTGATAAAAAATTAACGAGGGGGAGAGTTTCGATCTTGACGCTCCCCCATTTGCTTATATAACGAGTCCCAAATTAATTGGTCGATGGACGAAATCCGGAAACTCACTTCGGCAATTGTCCGAAATCGATGAGGTCGAGTTTGGAGTCCGGCAATAAAATCGCGCTATGGAGAGATGCTTAAGGTTCATGCTTATCATCACTCGAGATTCTGTTGTTATCCTGCGTACTAAAGCCGGTCCATAAAAATCCCGACTCTAACGGCCAACTTCTTATCGGTTGCGGGCCATTGCAGAGCCGGGGAAGAGTGTCCCGAAAAATTCGGCCGTATTTATAAACATTTCCCACGCGAAATTAAGCGGATACTACGGCGATAAGGTCAACGTGCAAAAGTTAAACGGTCACGTCAGATATCGGGTGTTTTTGGGTCAATATCAGGATCTAACAGTGTGATTAACATGAATGCCTACAATCAGATCTGGCATAGCGCATTGCGGCACGACCACATATACGGTTAGAGGGTGCAAAAAACGAAATGAATCGCCGACATAACTGTGTTGACCCCGAAACATTCCGATTAGAGGGGGTTAACTGGCGTTTTTATTTTTTAAATGAACAGGAAATGTCAATAAGCACTTAACTCCGATTTTGCTCTTTCCATCGTTCGTTTACGAGTGCGGGGGCTTAACCGCCGCATTTTTATGCCGACTGATCAGTTTTTGTTTAATTCAGTTGTGGATTGAGCCGCAGCGCTCTCCCCGATAATTTCTAAAATTAAAAAACAACTCAGCTGACGGAAAGTCCGACTTTTACGTGCAGATAGCAAAAGTCGACAAAAAACAGAAACGTTGAAAGCTACAAACCGCACTTGCTTATAGATCAATATGTTCTTCAAGAAAGTTCAGAAATAAAAACTGTAAAACTTAACATTGCCGCTTCAAAAGCCATTTTTAGATGTAACAATTATTGAGTGATTGATTCTGAATTGTGAAGATGTGACACAACAGCTTCAAGAAACTGAAGATGAAGAAAGTAGAATTTTTTTTATGTTGGAAAATAGTTCAAATTATTATAAAAAGTATGTACACCTGGCGAATTAAGTAATGCACAGAAGGTGCACAAATAATCTACGTTTACCACATTATTATCCAATAAAGGTAAAAAAAGTTGACAATTTGTGATCTCCTGTGTTTTTTTTTTAATATCTCATACAAGTTTTTCTATGTTACACTTGATGATAACGCGAGAAAAGTAAATTTTTTGCGCACCCCGTGTGCATTCTTTAATTGGCCGGGTGTACCTACTGTGGGGTATCGACACCCCACCCCACGTTGCCAGGAGTATACCTGCACCCCGTCCAGATGCCACCGGGATGGTCATCCGGACCATCTCCGTTTTTGTACAAGTAGTTTTTAATGATGATGATATTTGTTCCTTCTTGTCATTGACAATTTCTGATTACCACTTTCTGATCTCTTCCTTCAGCACCATTCTATTTATCTCTAGTTTCTCCACTACTTCCTCCATGTCAATTTTGCTCCCTCAGTCCTCATAGCCTACTTCGAATATGCTGCTTCTGTTGCTGAATCAATATTATAAATTATTCAAACGTCAGCATCATAAATCAAATTACTCTAATCAACAAAATTTTGAAAGGGAACAAATATAATCTACACCAAATTAAACCATATACATCCCTTGCACTGTCCACCAGAACATTTAATGAGCATCAAAAAATCTAAATAAAACCCAAATTATTATACATCAGAAAATCAGAACATCACCACTAAAATAACTATGCTGCGTATTGTTTTACCATTGCTCACATTATAAATTCTATATGTCTATCAATTTTATTAAATGTTCACCAAATTTAGAACGCTCAAGTTACGCGTCCGTGCTGTACATAATAAATATTCGCGCTATCCATTTATATTTAGTGTTTCTCAAAAAAACTATTTGTGCGTCAAATAATTATTCCATTACTCCAAAAATAAAATATGCTCGCGCATCTCTCCTTGCCACTTGCGCTTCTAGACAAGAGGCACGCGAAAAAAGTTTTGTATAAGGTCATTTCAGGGCCCTGTAATTTTTTTTTAAAAGCACCATTAAAAATTACCACTAAAAGAAGTTTTACGTTTTACATAATGCAAGCCAATTACAGCAAAGTATTTATATATTACGGAAATCAATATCTTTTTTTGTGCAAACTACTTTTATTTTTACTCTTATTTTCCTTGCCCTAGCACATCTACATCTGTAATTTTACATAAAATTATTTACCATTTGCACAACATTTTATTGCTCCTGTATTTTTGATCAACAAATAGTATTTTTAACTGCTAAATAATATAAGACACTGTCGAAAATTAAATATCTGGATATTATGTTAGAATCAAATGCGAAATAAAATATGGTGAACATTTAGTATTTATGGTCAACAAAAGTTATTTTGGCGAACAAAATATATAAAAGGCCAGCATTATGTAAATATTTGGTTGTTGCTTTAAGATTATGTATTTTCTTAATTTTGGTGAGCATTTAGTATTTTTGAGAAATGAAAGTATTTTTTTCTATAAAAATATTAGGTAAATTTGGTAGATTGTTAAATATGACCCATTTTAAAATACCTACTTATTTGTTGAGTGCTACTCAGTTTCGTTCTTTTTCTACTTTAATTTGCAAAATTTTTTCCTCGCAATTAATTACTTTACATATATGGGGGCATAAGCAATTATAAAACACATTACAACAGAGTTTAGCATTACCGGAATGACGCGTGTTAAGAAGTTAAAAGAAATTTTTGTGGCTGAACTATTGTAAAGCTTTACAATGATTATTTTAACCTTATCCATATTTATTAATTTTCTGCGTATTTTCTGGTATTTTTTTCTACCACTTATTTTTCTAAGCCAAGGCAACATTTTTACTTTTTCTTGTATTTATTCATACTTTCTTGATACCTTCATTCTAAGTAGGAAGGTCGTCGTAAAATTCGGCGCAAAGTTGCTGCGGTATAACTTTTGCGCGGAAGATGAAATACACCACAACCGACTTTCTACAATCTGTCCGCTACACCCGGAGCAAGGTCGAGATGAAATTGACACATAAGTCTTTAAAAATATTGTCTTTTTTTAGTCACTGTATTTTGATGTCAGTAAGCTTACTAAGATGTGTTTTTATTTTCTAACAAATATGTGTTTTTATCGTTTTTATTTGACAATGGTTTTTTCCATATCAGTTCGTGTGAATGACCAGATTATCGTATTACCAGAATGACGAGGTTCTACTTCAGTGGCAAAAAATTAACAAGAATCTTTTACAGCATAATATACAACATAACATAATAGCAGCTACTTATATATCAGATTTGACAATATTTTCTTTCTTATCAGTTCTTTATCGCAATGACTAGAGTAATGACGAGGTGCATGTCTCATGATGTCTCGCTATCAGCAAATTTGCTCAGATGGGTTGGAATTCTATAATAATCTATAATAAGAAGGTGCTTCTTTAAGATCACATCATTATCGCAATCACGGGGCGTTGCATTACCCGAATGATGCGTTGTTAAGTTGATAAGTTAACAAAGTATATTTAAACAATTTTCCCTGTTTTTCTTAATTGGAGCATATACTATTGTTTTCTTGTTCTTTTCCACTATTTTGTGCTTGCAGTAAATTTTTATTACAACAGTTGGCCTACGTTTACTTCTCTTCTATTTAGTATCTCTAGGTGCGAGACTTAAAATTTAGTCTCGTACTCCGAAATTCGACGTCTAGAAGGGTTCGGTAATGTGGTTACCGAAATGACAGTTTTGCCCTCTCGCCCCCTCCAAACTGTTTCGAATTAGCGGCCTTCTTTGCCGCTCCTCGACGGCGTGGCCGCCGCCCTCGCTTGTGTTTATCAGACAAAAACAGGCCGTTCTGGGTCATTTTTGGCGTTGTTAATCCCAGCAAATATCGATTTTCGCCTCGTTTTATCAGATACATGGAAATCAGGTTAGGAGGATTAGCAGTAAAAACGAATCGCTATCGGTGTTCACGACATGGAAACAATGGTGATTTTATGGGCCCTACGAAACCGCTATTAGCCTCCTCCGTCTTGATGTGTTCCGTCCAAAGTGGCTTTCAGATTGATTGAAAAAGCACGGGGCGCCCTCGCAGCGATTACGGACGCACGTTCGTGAAATTAGGCGCCCTCTTAGGAACGAACGAAACTATCGAAAAAATTAATCGAAACTTGACGGGGGTTCGGCGGTAAGTACCGCAAGTGACCCCAGGCGGTGCAAATTACGTGTGCGGAGGTGGTGCTAGTACTACACGGAGGTGTGTAATTATATTTATAGTTCCCCAGGCTATCTTCGGGACGTTGTACGATAAAACACTTAAAAATGCATGACACAGTAAATTAGTGCACATAGACACGACAAGCTCTCTCGGGGTCTAAATACCGTGCAAAATCCATGAGTTGTAATCAGCAGTTGGGGAATATTTATGCAAATAGCAACAATAGTCCGCGGTTTCGCGTTAATAAGTGAAGCAACAGAATCGGAAAATTATCAGTTTTTCAACGGGTTGCGTGATGCCGGACCGTTTGTCAAAGTTTCGGCCAGAAATGTGGCCCGATGTTTGCATTTGTAATTATTGTTATTTATTGCGCCTCAAACCGGCTCGATTTATGGCAAATTGTAGACAGAAAATTTGATAAAATCAGCAAATATTCGGGGCTTTAACCTTTGACGGGGTCCAAGGAATTTATTGAACCGAAATCTTCTCAAATGCGGCTCTGGCAAATTGCAGCGTTTGGGGATGGTCCTTTCCAGCATTGTCGCTCCGCTGACGGAGGAAAGTAATTGATAACGAAATAAACGGCGCGATTGATTAATTAATTAATTTAAAGGTGGGCCGAGCAGCTTCCGGTTCCGGCGCTCTCTACATCTGATACTATCTCAACTGTTGTTTGAAGCCAATAATCGTTGCTAAATTGGGGTTAAAACAATAATAAGCAATTTGTTTCTACCGATTCAAGTTGAAAACATGAACATTTTCTTCACTAGGTACTAAATGCCCGGTTTGTTCGACAAATTGTGTTTTCCAACTATTTATGTACCAATAATGACTAGTTTTGCCACACGCACACACAACTCTACCCTTAACAGTTACACTTAGTCCATACTTTATGTATGTCAACTATTATATAATGTATCAATATTGCGAGTCGCACTCGCCTAGGACGCGTGAAGAAATTGTTGCTAATTCGTTGATGGTCAGAGCGATAGGACGTATTTAAATATGATTCTGTTGAGAAACAAATTGTTGCCAGTAAAGCGACATAAAGTAATTGACCGGGTATCCCTATCTCCCATCTCTAGCCGGGGCGTTGTCCGGCGTTATCAGCGCACCCTTTCCTCCATCGCCGCCTAACATTAAAGTTCGAGGTGGGAGATATAAAGCCGGGTCGTCGAGGTGTCCATTAATTAATTACTTCGGTCGTTGTGTTCCGTCAATATTCTCGGATGACATAAAATTTAGCCATCATCAAGAATGATGTGGTAGCGGGTACAGGGCCGTACCGCGCTTTTCCAGCGCCGGGGCAATGGGTAATCAAATCCGAATATCAAAGTAGAAGTCCTGAATTCAGGACGCTCATCAGTTATGCCCGTATCTCACGATACTACAACAATTAAAATATTTTACGAGGTTGGCGTGTCTGTTGACGACCTTGGCACGACGGCGCCCCGACGCTGGCCGCACGGAAAGGAAACGTTTCGCGAAGAAGAACCGCGCCGAGGATAAAACTTGATGTGTTTGAATAAATTAATTTGCGAAAACCCGTATATCTTGATATTACGATGACGTTTATGGGTTCCTGCTGTTTTGCTTGTTTTTAGAGCACTGTTACTGCTCCTCGGGATTATTCAATATTCATCCCGTAATGATCCCGTTCAGGGGACGTAAATTATTTATACGACGGCGCGCTAAAACTTTAAAATATAAGTGAATTATACCATAAATTTTGGAGGTGCTGCAGAATTACGACGCGGCCGGTCTTGCAATGCGGACCTACCGCTCGCCCGGCGCATCCACCATTTCCAGCTCTCCCGAAAGTTTGGCGGGCGGCAACGGAAAGTGCACGGCCGCTCCCCCACGTCAAGTTTGGAGTTGGGTCGGGAAAGAGATCGATCGCTTTCTTGAATGACAATGAATATCGATAATGGCATCAAATAATAGAAATAATAACGATAATATCAAAAGCAATATAGAAATATCAAAGCATCTATTGAGGGAGCGAGTTGACCTACAAACAGTCGCAGGCATTGGCCTTGTTGAGGTGCGTTAGCCATAACCTCTTTGCGTTAATGCCACTAATCGCAAAAACAACGAGTATGAATTTTCAAAAAATTTTACTTTATTAATTCGATGTCCAAAATTCAACGTTTTCTTGTGGATTTGACTTTTCTAATTTCGGATTCAATTTCATTTGGCTACAAAATTCGTATTTTTGTAATCAAAAATAAGCGCAAAAATGACGTTTGCGATGATAAAATTCAATCGACCGATTTTTCAGATTAATAGAAATCGCAAGCTAACGATTTTGTAGAAACTTCAAGAACTGGCAACTTTTGTGTCGCCTCTCGGAGTTGTGAAGGGGCGAAGTTTTCTATATATTCGCCATAGCAAAAAATTGTATACCGCTCCGGAAAATTGAATTGGGATGCGACAATGGGCGTCCCGACGCCAATTCCTGCAAGACGACCGGCGGCAGACGCAGCCGCAGACGGCCCTATTAAAGCACATGTCAACTGTAGTGACACTTAACTCATTTGCCTTTTGTCCTGCACCTCTCCCAGCTTCCCCAACATCTTTTATTCTTTTTTCTATCCCATTTTATTACGTCGTATAATATGACAGTTTCAGGTCGGAATTTCAGTCTTTATAAATTTTTTATCCTCCTGAATACCTGCCGCCCTTATCCTGCTTTCAGTTTCAGTTCGGTCGTCATTAAAAACGCCCGAGGCGTCCTAACAATTCGTTTTCAACGCCGCTACACCGACCAGAAATCACCGATATCGAAACGGAATTCGTCCCGGAACCTCAAAAACGCATTACTCAAATAACCGGCGAGATTGCAAGTTAGATGCAAAAACATGTCGGATTCTTTCAAAGTTGATTTGATGATCACGTCGTATTCTTTTTGTCGTTGAATAGAGAGGTTTTTTTTGCGGTGCACGTAGTCGTGTCGTCTGAAGAAGACGCCCCGAGCCCGACGCAGCAAACTTCTTTGTTCTGTCAACACTCAATCGCCTTTGTTTCTGCCTTTGTTTAGAGGCGAGTGTTTGTTTTTGGATTTGTCGAGCGTTATTAGATTTAACCCGTCGACCCGTTTTATTTATTATTCTTATCAAAATTACGGGATTTCGGGGGACGATCGTCCATGAAGGACGCGAATTATGGAAATCCGACGCAGGACCGGAAAAAGGGGCTCCAACCACCAACGAATCTTCAACACCAAACAATTATTGTTATCTCTTGATCGTGAAGCTGCACAAGCACAGAGCTTTCACGTCTGCCCCATCTAGCTAGTAACGATTAAACGGCCACCTGCCTCCCCTAAACAACATCACGGACAAAGATCAAAGATACCTGACGTCGACCACGACGAAATCGATCACCACACTCGCGACGACTCCTGCTGCATTGAAGATGAAACTACTCTCGTATTATTATCTAACTAGAAATCAAAACATTACAAGTAAGTAACCTTAATTGGTTTAGGGTAGTTTTTGTTATTGTATTGTTATTTTGAGTATCTTGGGCATAATCTGCTCGGGTAGTTTTCCTTGATTTTTGATTTCATGGAGCGGTCATTCCAGAGAGGAGGGACGAGCGCATCCAAAATTGATCAATAATTTACGTGTGCACATAGCGGATGGCTCAATCAATATTTTTTGCCGGAAAGGTGTGAAAACAACGAGAGGTGAAATTGTTGATTTTACCCTTAGTTGGGTCAGGCGCCATCAGGAACTGGGGGGGTTGATTGAGTTCGCTCGTTATTGTAATTTCTTAACGAGCTCGACGCTTCGAGATATGAATCAACAATGGTTGATAGTAACTATAACAGCTGCTTTCACGAACACAATAACACAGCTCCGAGCAGTAACTGTTGTCGTTATAGAAAGCTCGGGGGAAAAACTGTAATAAATGAGTTTCTAATGTTAATAACGAAGACGACGGTAGTTCTGCGCAACCACAACAACGTCTACGGTCCTCCGGCGCTAATTGGGGTGTCAATCTTTTTCGTGATTGCAGTTTCGCCGTCAATTTCTGGCACGTTTTCTCATTTTTATTAGCGCCGCCGCCGGCCGTCCATCGATTCGGCGTTATGCAGATGAGGAATTAACGGGGCAATAATCAATTGTTGGGGTTTTCCGGCGCAGTTCCCGAATTTCGGCCGGCTTCAAGGTTAGCCCGGTGGGAATCCACGCTACAACCGGCGCGTTTTTTCCGATCTCTCAGCTGGTTCGGTTGTACATATTCCTGCTGGAAGCGGCGACGCCGGCCGAGAGGTAGCGATTTGCGCCTTGAGCAAGCAGGATGGGAGCGAGGACGTGAGTAGTAGAATTGTAAAATAAACCATATTTGTGCGGAGTGTTCATCGATCGGTAGTCTTTCCTCCTCTGCGCCGCCCCTCGCCGCACCAACGAGCATCCCTCCGCCGTCCCCACTGAATACACTAACCACTGTTACGCTCCGGACGCCCGACACCGGCTCCGGGAGCCTTTCACCGCCCCGCTCCGGACCGAATAAAGCGCCGATTGTTCCTTTTTTGCGACGGCCCTGATGGCCGGTGACGGACGGGAAATGGTCGGCGGCGAGGGCGGTCAAGGCCCAATTACCCGCCGGAATACAGAAGAACGTTCTTAAGCCAAAACCGATTATTAGTCCTGACTGGAATTAAACTTCTAAATCAAGTGTCAGATTTCAACTATTTTTTAATTATTTTTTTATAAATTTTTAAAGGGGTCGTATTTAACAGTCTACCAAATTTACCCAATATTTTCATACAAAAAAATACTTTCATTTCCCAAAAATACTAAATGCTCACCAAAATTAAGAAAATACATGATCTTAAAGCGACAACCAAATATTGACATAATGCTGGCCTCTTATATATTTTGTTCGCCAAAATAACTTGCGTTGACCGTAAATACTAAATGTTCACCAAATTTTATTCCACATTTAATTCTAACATAATACCCATATATTTAATTTTTGACAGTGTCTTATATTATTTAGTAGTTAAAAATCCTATTTGTTGATCAAAAATACACAAGCAATAAAATGTTGTGCAAATGGTAAATAATTTTATGCAAAATCATAGATAAAAATGTGCTAGGGCAAGAAAAATAAGAGTAAAAATAGAAGTGGTTTGCACAAAAAAATATATTGATTTCCGTAATATATAAATGTTTTGCTGTAATTGGCTTGCATTATGTAAAACGTAAAACTTCTTTTAGTGGTAATTTTTAATCGTGCTTTAAAAAAAAAAATTACAGGGCCCTGAACTGACCTTGTACAAAACTTTTTTCGCGTGCCTCTTATCTGGAAGCGCCAGCGGCAAGGAGAGATGCGCGAGCATATTTCATTTTTGGAGTAATAGAATAATTATTTGACGCACAAATAGTTTTTTTGAGAAACACTAAATATAAATGGATAGCGCAAATATTTATTAATTACAGCACGGACGCGTAACTTGAGCGTTCTAAATTTGGTGAACATTTAGTAAAATTGATAGACATATAGAATTTAAAATGTAAGCAATAGTAAAACAATACGCAGCATAGTTATTTTAGTGGTGATGTTCTCATTTTCTGATGTATAATAATTTGGGTTTCATTTAGATATTTTGATGCTCATTAAATTTTCTGGTGGACAGTGCAAGGGATGTACAGTTTAATTTGGTGTAGGATATTTGTTCCCTTTTTAAAATATGATCTTCCCCCCTGGCTACCCTTCTATTACCATTTATTACGCAATTTAGAGAATTTGTTCAAAATTTCTTAAAAAAGTTGATAAATTGGCAAAATGTTTGTGCCACAAATCTATAATTTTGAAGCTAGAAACAAAATTGGAGGAAAATTAAAGTTAAAGACGTTAGTTTGGAAAAAAACTCGTTAGTTAGACATTTTTGAACTTGAGGTAAAGCAGAAGGAAGAGGCATGAAGGCTTTTCCAAAACTTGCAATCCCACTAAACGTTTTGTAGTAAGAGATTTTGTTTTTTATCTTGGTTCCCCGGGCAGATGGTTGCTGGGTGAGTTTTGGCGGCCCAAGGGGTGGATGGGTAAAAGCTGCAGAGTTGCAAATTTGGTTAAGGTAGATTGTTGCCGCACGAAAGCAAATATGCCCATGGTCCCTCTGTTTGCTCAATCGAGTGCGACATCAGAGAACCTGCAATGACGGCGGTTAATGTAAGTACATATTTGCTCTCCCGAAATACCCTTATGTACCTGGCCCGCTGGAAACACGAAAACCGGTATTCCGGGCGTTTTGCAGGTGTTAATTTCGGTCGACGGGCCAAATTGCGTCAAATATTTGGCCGCTTAACTGTCTCTCGCGGCCGCACCCCCGCCCCCATCATTAATTTATTGATGCGTGTTTGGCGCGCGTTGAATTATTAAATTTAATTCGACTATACACTTGTTGTCCTAATGACGTCGAAGCGAACAGAGTGAATAATGGAGAGGCTGATGAGTGTCCCAATTTCGGAGGCGAACTTGAGTTATTAATCGTCGGTGGGGCGCTCCGTCAGCCGGTGCTAATTGCGTCCTAGCTGACCGCAAATTGGACTCGGATAGAGAAGGACTTTCAGCTCCTGTAACCGACACTTGGTCGCAATCGACGTTAATTGTTGGCAATCGCGACAGGACCATCGCGATTTTTCCAGGAACGATTGCGGCGCACTAGTTCAATAACTTCGGAACTGATTAGGGGCTGGGGCGGAAAACGCAATTTTCAAGTGCCGGGATGCGAGCGGAAAAGCCGCTTTGTACACGGGATACGGAAATAAAACTATGCTCTATCAAGCGAAGCCGGCAATCGCTCCTCTTCCAATCGCAAACTTCCAACCGATTTTTGATGCACCTAAACCTCTGCACGTGCCGCTCCTCGTCTTCAAGCAAAGTCAATACGTTTTCTAGCTTTCGAAAACGCTTTATTAACTCGTTTTTGTGGTTAATGTTAATTGATCTCGCACATTTAAAAAGAAACAAATATAATGTACGCTAAATTTAACCATACATCCCTCGCACCGTCCACCAAAAAAAAATTTAATGAGCATCAAAAAATCTAAATAAAACCCAAATTATTAAAATGAGAAAATGAGAACATCACCACTAAAATAACTATGCTGCGTATTTTACCATTGCTTACATTTTAAATTCTATATGTCTATCAATTTTACTAAATGTTCACCAAATTTAGAACGCTCAAGTTACTCGTCCGTGCTGTACATAATAAATATTCGCGCTATCCATTTATATTTAGTGTTTCTCAAAAAAACTATTTGTGCGTCAAATAATTATTCTATTACTCCAAAAATGAAATATGCTCGCGCATCTCTCCTTGCCGCTGACGCTTCCAGATAAGAGGCACGCGGAAAAAGTTTTGTAGAAGGTCAGTTCAAAGCCCTGTAATTTTTTATTTAAAAAGCACGATTAGCAATTACCACTAAAAAAAGTTTTACGTTTTACATAATGCAAGCCAATTACAGCAAAGCATTTATATATTACGGCAATCAATATCTTGTTTGGTGCAAACCACTTTTATTTTTACTCTTATTTTCCTTGCCCTAGCACATCTACATCTATAATTTTGCATAAAATTATTTACCATTTGCACAACATTTTATTGCTTGTGTATTTTTGATCAACAAATAGTAACTGCTAAATAATATAAGACACTGTCGAAAATTAAATATCTGGATATTATGTTAGACTTAAATGCAGAATAAAATTTGGTGAACATTTAGTATTTATGGTCAACAAAAGTTATTTTGGCAAACAAAATATATAAGAGGCCAGCATTATGTCAATATTTGGTTGTTGCTTTAAGATTATGTATTTTCTTAATTTTGGTGAGCATTTAGTATTTTTGGGAAATGAAAGTATTTTTTTGTATGAAAATATTGGGTAAATTTGGTAGACTGTTAAATACGACCCCATTTAAAATTCGGGGAACGTGGAAAGTTGGAAAGTAAATTTTCGTTTTGCCGGAAATTTTGAATGCTCCAAATCCGCTTTTGTGAGTGGCGGCCGAAATGTTCTGTCGGTTTAAAAGGCCACCCGGCGCCGGGGATTCATGTCGCTTTTTCGGTTAAACGTAAACTTCTGCACATGACAGTTTATAAATCTAAAATATCAATATTTAAACACGTTGATTAAAACAGCTGGAACGTGATGCAGATTTGCATATCATAACAGATCCTGCGGGCAAAACCTGCAGCTGACAGCCCGAGTCGACATAATATACAACCTAATTTATTTGCTTAATCTCTGTCTGAATAATGATTAGAAACCCCATTTCCGTGTGGCTTGACGAACCGCTTAATACGTTGCAATTTGTTCAACTTCCGAGCCGCAATGGAATTATTGCCAAAACGAGTCGGATTCGCCCGGCGCCTCCACCATTTGCACACATCAGTCCCTAAATTAACAAAAAAAAAGAAATCTTCTCGAGTCAAAATAATTAAAAAGCAACCCAAGACGAGAAAATATCCTTCCCCCCTAATATATCGAGGAGCAAATTTTTTTCAAATATATTTAAAGAGAGTACAGGTCTGGTGTTAAATTTCCGCCCTGTCTTTCCGGCCCGATCGGCGGGCGGGCTGCGTGCGTCCTGGCAAATTAAAACGGGAACATGAAGTCCTGTAATTTGGCGGTCGGAACGTGCACCGTTAGTGGATCTGGAGCGCCGTGTCGGGGTGAATTA